>OU744337.1:58566660-59166660 GCA_916610165.2 Gymnosoma rotundatum
AACGACTTCAAGCGGGGACCCAATAGAAATGAACACAACAAAGAACCCAAAATCAAAGGATGAAGAAGAAATAAACCCCTTCCGCCCAAGAGGAAAGGTAATGAGATCACCGGTAATTTCGGAAGAGGCTCAGGGCACTAAGGAAAGAAGCCCTATGAGAAAAGTACAGGATTCTAGTTGCGGAACAGCACAAGCGGAGGTCGCGCGACCCCCAACTCACACCAGTGCAAAAACTGCACGCAAAAACACTGTAGAGAGGACCCGAGAGACCGGGACAATAAACGAGTCGACTCCTCGGACGGCATTGAACACACAACGAGAAAACCAAGTATATAGCTCACCTCGACAAGAGTATATAATAAAAATGAGGGCGTTGGAGGACGAGACCGTCAAAAGATTTCCTGTTGTACTGCGGAAAATAAGATACGCCATGACCAAACAAAAGAACATAAGCATGGATGTTCAAAACGGTATATCGGAGCTAGAGGAGCTTGTCGACGTTATGAGCGAATATCGTAAAAACTGGATGAAAGCCGAGACGGAAAGAGGCAATGGTAAGGGTATATTTGCTATGGAAAAATCCTTAGAAAAGCCTGAAAACTCCACTCCCACGGCACCCCAGAAGCGGATGGCAACAAGCCCAGCCGAGGCAGCAAGACCAACCAAGGTGCAAAAGGAGATCAAGAAGAACTTTGACCAAAGATTGGAAACTAGTGAATACAGGGCTCCCACGAAAAAAGGTGTTAGACCAGAAGGAAAGAAGGGAGTAAGCAATGAAGAAGAGGTTAGAATAGTAAAGAGGATAAAATCTAAAAAGAGAGAAACTAAAAAGCTTAAACCCAAAAGTCGACCAGAGGCAGTGCTCATAAAACCTTCTAGTGGGTACAGCTATGCCGAAGTGCTGACAAAACTGAAGGCTCAAGTGCGGCCAGAAGAGGCAAATGTGGCCGTTCGTTCAATAAGAAAGACGAAGACTGGAGCCATGCTGCTAGTAATGGAAAAGGGCGGCGAAAAAGAGAAATTTTGCAGTGCAATCAAAGGCTCACTGAAGGAAACCGCAGCAGTCGCAGACCTCAAACCGAAAGCCACACTAGAGATACAGGATATCGATGCTCTCACTACGGAAGATGAAGTACGAAAGGCAGTAAACAACATCACGGGTACAGCTATACAAGACATAAGTGTGCATATGACCGCAATAAACTGTTATGAACAAAGAAGAGCGTTTGTCTCGTTACCAGTTGACGGGGCAAAGAAGATTCTGGTGACGGAACGAATCCTTATCAGCATTACAAACTGTAGAGTAAGGTACCGCGAAGAAAATAAACGCTGCTACAAATGCTTCGCGAGCGGGCATTTGAAATGGGAGTGTAAGGGGCCAGACCGGAAAGGTATGGGACTTTGTATTCGTTGTGGAATAGAAGGCCATAAAATGCGAGAATGTAAAAACAACCCAAAGTGCTGTGTGTGCACCGGAGAAGGAAGGAGACGAGTAGATCACCTACCGGGTTCAAGAGTTTGTAAACCGGAACGGGCGAGATAAAGATCCTCCAACTTAATATGCATAGAGCGAAGGTTGCGGATGCCCTTCTGTCACAGATAGCCATTGAGCAATCGGCATCCATCACAGTCATCAGTGAACAATACTCGAGACGGGCAGATGGGATATGGTTTGATGATTGTTCCGAAACAGCGGCCATATGGATACCCAGTAACAGTGCCATCAGACCAACGGATAAAGGAAGGGGAAATGGCTATGTATGGGTTAAATTCAATGACTATTTCCTTATGAGCTGTTACCTCACCCCAAGTGATAACATGGAGGATTTCCAGAACAAACTCGATGAAATCGAGGACAATATAAGAGGTTTGGAGGGACGATTTATAGTAGCAGGTGACTTTAACTCCCGGGCTATTGAATGGGGCTCCCGAACAACAAACCAAAGGGGCAAGAGAATTCTAGGAATGGCTGCCAGGACAGGGCTAACGGTAGCAAATGTCGGAAATACACCAACATTTAATAGACATGGCTGTGAGGGTTCAATACCTGACATTACCTTGGTCTCAGACACTCTGATCAGCAGGATCAATGACTGGAGGGTACTTGATATATACACAGGAAGTGATCACGAGTATATCTCATACTCCATCCGAGCAAACAGAGAGGTGGTATGCCAAAGAAGAAATGGGACGGGCAGATGGAATGCAAAGAAACTGAACAGTAGCATTCTGGCCTCGGAACTCGACCGGCACGGATCCCAAGCAAACAGCAATGCTGCAGTGGCAGTAGAACGTACTATGAAGAGTATCACCAAAGCTTGCAGTAAGGCGATGCCTAAGATAAAGACCTCCACAAGGAAAAGGCAAGCCGTATACTGGTGGAACGACTCCATAGCAGAGCTAAGGCGAAACTGTTTAAGGCTAAGAAGATCTTATACTAGAGGCAGACGACGAGGCTCCGCAGAAGGAGAACGAGCAGAATATAAAGAGGCTCAGAAAACCCTTCGAAATGCCATAAACAGAAGTAAGCTGGATAAATGGGAAGAACTGAGGAATGACTTAAACCGAGACCCATGGGGATTGGGATATAAAATTGTTATGACGAAACTTGGCTCGAAGAACCCAGTAGATGAAATGGGTGAGGAGACGATGAATAACATAGTAAACTCTCTTTTCCCTAACCACAGCCTTAGACCTGTCGAGTCTGACGACATGGATGTTTCGACGCTACTTTTGTTCTCTGAAGAAGAGCTGAGAACCGCAGCGATGAAACTAAAAGTAAGAAAAGCACCGGGACCTGATGGAATTCCGGCTGAAGTTCTCAAGAAGATAGCCGAGGAGCGACCAAGACTTCTGCTAAACATGTACAACAGTTGCCTAATAGAAGGACTCTTCCCAAAGGTATGGAAGGAACAGAAACTGGTCTTAATTAGCAAAGGGAAAGGAGACACATCTGCTCCATCATCGTACAGACCACTGTGCATGCTAAATACAGCTGGAAAACTGCTAGAGCTATTGCTAAGGCCCCGAATTCAAGAGGCTATTCGTATTGGAGGTGGATTGTCGGCAAGGCAATATGGGTTCCGAACGGGAAGGTCTACATTAGGAGCAATTAAGGACGTTGTTAACAGCGTACTGGCAAGTAGAGAACTAAACCATCACAGCAGGCCTATTGTTCTCCTTGCTACGCTCGACGTGAAAAATGCCTTTAATAGCCTAAGATGGTCAGACGTGCTGAATGCGCTGGATCGGGACTTTGATGTACCAAGCTATCTCTTGAAAATTATAAGATCATACCTCAGAGATAGAGTCCTTATTTACGACACCAGCCAAGGAGTAAGGAAAAAGCAGATTACATCTGGAGCCGCGCAGGGCTCAATCCTTGGCCCAGACTTATGGAACGCCAGCTACGACGGTATTTTAAGAATGAATATGCCAGAGGGAACTTTTCTAGTAGGCTACGCAGATGACATCGCGGCTGTAATACAGGCACGGACCATGGAAAACGTGAAACGAAAACTTAACCAGGTCATGATACGTACACGAAACTGGTTAGAATCACGCGGTTTAGAGTTGGCAACACATAAGACGGAGCTGCTGACTATGACTGGGCGTCGCATTCCTACCGAGATTACTCTGAGGGTAGGCAACACGGAAATAGCTACAAAGAAATCGGTAAACTATCTTGGCATAAGACTGGACACAAAGCTGACGTTTTCCAGCCAAATTAAATATGCCACGGAGAAGGCAAGTAGTATTACGGCTAGACTAAGCAGGCTTATGGCAAACGTTGGAGGTCCTCTTGCAAAAAAGAGGAGACTACTTATGGAGGCGTGTAACAGTATCCTTCTCTATGGATGCGAGATATGGGGCGTGACGTTGCAAACACAGCAGAGAGCACAAAAGCTGATATCTGTACAGAGAATCGCGGCACTAAGGGTTGCATCGTCATACCGTACGGTGTCAGCAGCGGCCGTGCAAGTTATAGCGGGGATGATGCCAATAGACCTGCAGGTGGAGGAGCGCATGAGAGCATTTGAAGCCAAGCTGAATGGACAAACTGTCCCAAGTCCCAATGAAGCAGACGCCCTGCGAAAGTGGCAGACTCGCTGGAATGGCGAAAGAAAGGGTAGATGGACGGCAAAGTTAATTCCTGTCATAGAGAAGTGGGTAAAAAGAAAACACGGAGATACAAATTACTATGTAACGCAGTTGCTCTCAGGACATGGTTACTTTAGGAAATATCTTCACAAAATGAATATATGTAGCACACCATTTTGCATATATGAAGGAGGCGGCTATCTGGACGATGTGGAGCATACATTCTTTCACTGCGACCGATGGCGAAATGAGCGGGAGGCCATGGTTTTGCTAATAGGACCTATAACGCCGGAAAATATTGTAGAGAAGATGATGGAGCATGAAGAATCCTGGAATTTTGTGGCGAACTTCTGCGAAAATATACTAAGGCGGAAGAAAATCGACCTTGACAAAACATAGCGTACTTGGACGCAAGCGAAGATTGTTTTGGGCAAAGCGCCTACAAAGGGAACCACCTCGAAGTAATGCGGAAGCGGTTCCGAGGTGGTGCAACTCCCGAGGGTAAACAGGATGGTTTTTAGTCGGTAGTCTAAAATTATGGGAGTCCGACATCTCACTAACGCGACGGCTTAGTGAATGCGTAAAAGCATTTTCCACCCTGACAAAAAAAAAAAAAAAAAAAAAAAAAAAAAAAAAAAAAAAAAAAAAAAAAAAAAAAAAAAAATTATTATTATGATTATTATTATTATGATTATTATGATTATTATTATTATTATTATTATTATTATTATTATTATTATTATTATTATTATTATTATTATTATTATTATTTAACTAACGATAATTTGTAATAATGGCCCTTTGACTATTTATTTTAATTGTTTTTAATAGTTTGGCTTAATTAATTGTTTATACGTATTTTATTTTTTTTTTTCAAATTTGAATTTTCCACAAAACAAATTGAATCAACTGACTTTATAATTGTAGTAGTCACGTGCTTCCTCTTTGGGAGGGTGAACTTCTATATGGCAACCATCTGCGCATAAATTTATTTGTAAACATATTTTAGTCTTTAAATAAACTACTGATATGTTCATATTTGTGGGTAATTAGCTATTGCACCAAGGAATTGTGGAAATCCCAACTTCTCAAATCCGTAAATAGACCTAGTGATCATTGCGTTGGTAAACATATTTGATATCGCAAGGACGTAAATGAGAACCCATGGGGCACAGGGTATAAGCTGGTCATGGGCAAACTCAATACCAAAAACTCAACACCAATAATGGACGAAAATATGATGCAGAACATCGTAACGTCACTGTTTCCGATAAACCCGATTCAGGAAAACAGACAAAGCGTGGGTGAAGTGGCACAGGTACCATTGTTAACTACAGAGGAGCTGACTGCTGCAGCCGGCAAACTAAAAAATAATAAAGCACCTGGTCTTGACGGAATACGGGCAGAGGTTATGAAGGAGTTAGCGACTAGAAGACCAGAATTGTAACTTAGCATGTATAACAGCTGCTTGAAAGAGGGTATATTCCCAAAGTTGTGGAAGAAACAATTACTGGTGCTCATAGGTAAGGGGAAAGGAGACCCCCAATCTCCATCATCGTACAGACCTCTTTGTATGCTGGATACTGCAGGGAAGCTTCTAGAAAGGCTTATAAAACCTCGTTTAGTTGAAGTAATAATTGCTAGAGGCGGGCTTTCAGAAAGGCAACATGGATTCAGACCAGGCAGGTCTACCATTGGCGGCCTTAAAGAAGTAGTAGAAGCAGCACGGGAAATAAACCACTTCTGCAGGCCACTGGTCTTACTCGCAACTTTGGATGTAAAAAACGCCTTCAATAGCCTAAGGTGGCCAGACGTTCTCAGGACACTGCAAGAAAATTTTCGTGTTTCAGAGTATTTGCTTAGAATGATCAGGAACTATCTCAAAGAGAGGGAGCTCATATATAGCACAAAACAGGGCCAAAGAAATATACAACGATAACTCACACAGGTCATGATAAGGACCAAGATGTGGTAGAGTCCACGTGGACTACAACCTGCTGCACATAAAACGGAACTTCTATTGCTTACCAGAAAACACATATCCGTAAAGATAAGAATGCAAATTGATATTGAGACAATACCCACTAAGATGGTAGTTAACTATTTGGGAATTAGACTTGACTCAAAATTAACTTTCACGAGTCAATTCCAGTATGCGGCAATAAAAGCTGGCAGAGTTACAATGCAGCTGAGCCGCCTAATGGCGAACATAGGTGGACCACTACCAAGTAAACGAAAGCTGCTAATGGAGGTGGCAAATAGCATCCTGCTCTATGGTTGCGAAATCTGGGGGGATAAGGTAAAGGTGAAAGCCAGGGCAAATGCTCTGCTTACAGTGCAGAGAATAGCAGCAATACGTATAACATCGGCATATCGCACGGTGTCGGCAGCAGCGGTATTTGTAATAGCGGCGATTATTCCGATAGACCTCTATGCACTTGAGCAGAGGAAAATATGGATGGCGAAACAGGCAAATAATGCTGAACTTAGCCAATTTAATAGAATAAGGTAAGAGACTATCCACAGCTGGCAAGCGAGATGAAGTGTCGACACAAGTGGACGATGGACGGCTAAGCTTATTCCAGAAATCGACACCTGGATATCCAGAAGACATGGTGATGATTACTATTACCTGACTCAGATGCTATCTGGTCATGGCTACTTTCGCAAGAACCTGTATAAAGCTGGGAAATGTAACACACCATATTGCCTTACGAGTCAGAGAAAATATTAGACAACGCCGAGCACACATTCTTTAAATGTTCTCGCTAGGTTGAAGACCGTCTGGAGCTAGAAAATTTATCTGGGCCAGTAACCACTGAACACCTCATAGGCGTCATGATATCAAAAGAAGCCAATTGGCGCGCGGTATCTAAATACTGCGAAAACATCCTGAAAAGAAAAAAAATTTGACCTAGACGCGGCGGACAAGGTAGGAATGCAGTTTCAATTAGGTCGACTACCATCTGAAAACCTGATCGAGAAAATGAGTGTAAACGAGAGCCAATGGAATGTCGTAGAAACTATTGCCAAAACATCCTGCGGATCAAAAAGACAGATCTCGACTACGCCTATCATCGAGAACATGCTCAACAATGGAGGAACCTGGACGCAGAGCAATGAAGAGATAGCCTGAGGCTAAGCAGGAAACCACCCCGAAGTAATTCGAAAGCGGTCCCGGGGTGGTCATAAGCTCCTGGAGGATGACAAGGAGGATTTTTAGTCGCTACTCCACTAAGTGGCAAATCCGACACATTTTTACCTCCTTCCCCAAAAAAAAAAAAAATATTATTATTATTTTTTTTTATTATCATTATTATTATTTTTATTATTATTATTATTATTATTATTATTATTATTATTATTATTATTATCTTTTTTATTATTATGATTATTATTATTTTTTAATTTTTCCCTGACCAGGATTCGACTCATCGATTTTATAAATTAATGAAAATTTACTACATAAAATAAGGTAGATAGATGCATAGAATGAAAAATAAACGATCACGTACATTTGTAAATTAATTTTTCTTTCTAAAAATGTTTAGAAATTAATTAATAAAACCAAAAAGCCGAAAATAAAGTAAATTTTCATTAATTTATAAAATCGATGATTGGAATCCTGGTCAGGAAAAAAATTAAAAATTAGAACAAACGCTAGGCACCGCGTATTTACATTCATTCATTCATACTTAACTTATAACAGTCTATATGATACTGAAACTTTCAAAGCGTTTATAATGTTGTGAGCAAACAAGTATGAATAATTAAAAAATAAAAAGTTGCATTTCGTGGCTATCAAATGCTAGCACAAAAGGCAACAACAAATGTACAAGACGAGTTACAAAGAGAACGACAAAGAAAAGCTTTAAGTTGTGTGTAAACTTCGTCTCACCAAATTAACATTAAGATTAGTTGGTTAAATAGATGATGATTACGACGTACATAACATAAGGTAGAAAGATGCAAAGAATGCTGATGAAAGATGTGACGGTCCAGAAAATGCTGCATTTCATTCTGCTAGCGTCTAATTTTTCTTTGAAAAACGTCCGCATACATTTGTAAATTAATTTTTCTTTCTAAAAATGTTTAGAAATTAATTAAAATGAACCACAAAGCCGAAAATAAAGTAAATTTACATTAATTTATATAATCGATGGTTCGAATCCTGGTCAGGAAAAAATTAAAACAAACGCTAGGCACCGCGTATTTACATTCATACTTAACTTATAACAGTCAATATGATACTGAAACAGCGTCTATAAGGTTGTAAGCAAACAAGTATAAATAATTAAAAAATAAAAAGTTGCATTTCGTGGCTATCAAATGCTAGCACAAAAGGCAACAACAAATGTACAAGACGAGTTACAAAGAGAACGACAAAGAAAAGCTTTAAGTTGGGTGTAAACTTCGTCTCACCAAATTAACATTAAGATTAGTTGGTTAAATAGATGATGTTTACGACGTATATAACATAAGGTAGATAGATGCAAAGAATGCTGATGAAGGATGTGGCGGTCCAGAAAATGCTGCATTTCATTCTGCTAGCGTCAAATTTTTCTTGTTTTCTTTGAAAAACGTCCGCATACTACTACTATTATTATTAATATTGTTAATAATAATAATATCAATAAATATTGGAAGTTTTAATAACATAAAGCTATTTATCAGGCAGACAAAATCCTACCTTTAACTAACGATAAGTTGTAATAATGGCCTTTTGACTATTTATTTTAATTGTGTGTAATAGTTTGGCTTAATTAATTGTTTATACGTATTTTATTTTTTTTTTTTTAATTTGAATTTTCCACAAAACAAATTGAATCAACTGACTTTATAATTGTAGTAGTCACGTGCTTCCTCTTTGGGAGGTTGAACTTCTATATGGCAACCATCTGCGCATAAATTTATTTGTAAACATATTTTAGTCTTTAAATAAACTACTCATATGTTCATATTTGTGGGTAATTAGCTATTGCACCAAGGTATTGTGGAAATCCCAACTTTTCAAATCCGTAAATAGACCTGGTGATCATTGCGTTGGTAAACATATTTGATATCATATACTTTGAGTGCATCCCTCGTCAAACTACATTATAAAAGTCATTTAGGATATAACATATCATCGATTTTTCCACACCAAACAGTTGGCTGATGGTCTCTTAACTCTTAATTTCAACGTGGCAGCCTGAACGGGCTACAAGGCAGCTGGCTATATGTTGCTTAACTTTGTTGACTGTAGAGCAACTGTGAAAAGCGTATTATTTTATATTAGAAAAAATCCTTTTTTTATTCTCAAAAATATAATTTTCAAGCCAATTAAAAAAAGGATTTTTTAAAAGGGTAAAGGCCACATTACTTTTACGTTAACGTACTCCTTGCGGATCATCTGTTCCGTTGTCCTTACCTAGGTTGTGTATAAATAGGTACTCTTTCGTAAACGTGGCGTTGCGTTGCGGACGAACCTGTTAAAATTAAAATTTCTCAACGTTCTTACTTATGTAAATGTAGAATTTATAGCGTTTTTTCCTTTATATTATTTGATAATATACTTAATAACTTTTATAAATGTATGTTAAAAATATAAGGAAACTCTTACATTGATATTGTTTTTTACTTATTACTGCGATCATAATTATTTCTGCTGTAATATTATTATTAGTATTTCTATTTCCTTATTATTATTATAATTAAACTGTATTTTTATTCGTATTATTTTAACAAATATTATTTTAAATGTTTATATAATTGTTACTTTTAGAGTACAAATTTGTTAAATATAATAAAAAATATTTATCAAATATAAAATAGAAGTTTATAATAAGGATTACAAATAAATACTGTGATTGTATAGTATAGTTTTTGTTATCGCGTGTTAATATTAACTATAGTAAATATTGAGTTTTGTAGGTAAAATTATATTTAAAAGTGAAATATTATGAAATTGAATTACCCATTTCTGCTAAGTACTTTTAGAAATACCACATTTACAATTGATAAATACCTTTAATATAGATTCGAAGAATGCTGACTAAAACTGTAGGGAACCAGAAAGTGAATTACATTCTGCTACTACATAAAGTTTACTGTTCTCTTTACACTTATTAACCAACTTAGCCCTAACTTAACAATAACAATTCATTAATAATAATGATATTTATATAGACATATATTAATACATACATTTATAGTATGTAACAGCATTGGGAGATTCAATTGAATATCAATTACAATTAAATTGACAGGTAATGTGTTATTAGATATTTTCAAGTACACATTATATGTAACCGTAATTTGAAATTTTTAATTACAAATTGCATGTAATTGTAAATTTTTAATTACAAATGACATGTAATTTAAAAATCCTATGAAAATGAAATTAAGTAATTGCAAGTGTAATTAATTACAAACTGTAATTGACATCCCCCAAGTTTGTTATCTATATAATTATTATATCCATTTTTTTTACTTATTTACCTTACTTCCTAAATTATCGTAGTATATTGGCTAACACAATTGTTTAAAGGCCTGACTATAACATGCATAAGCTAGCTTGGGCTTACCTCAAAAATCCAACGAAAAGCTTGTCAAATGCTTAGGTAACCCATTCCGACCGACATCAAAACAGATTTCATCTGTCTGCCTATAACAGCTCAAGTGTATGGCCACATAAATTAGGTTACATTAACTATTGGGACACACTTATATCTCCAAACTTTATAATTTTTCTAACTGTTCAATAGTTTGGCAATATGTATCAAATTGCAGCAACTATAGGGTCACTCTTTTATTTCCAAATTCAAATTATATACTTGCTGTTGTAGTACATTTAGCAATCAGGTTTTGTGTAAATTTCAACCATCTGTCTGTAACGGTTCAACAGTTTGCCCATATACATCCGATTATATCAACTATTTAATTTATAATACAACATTTTTATACTTCTTATTATACCAAATAAAAGTTTTTGTATACAACGGTTCAAAAAATACGGACATATAGAACAAATTACATTAATTTTGGGAACACCCTTTAATTTCTAAAGTCAAATTATAAACTCGTTGATATAGCGGGTTTAGCAATACAGGTCCCTTTTAAGTTTCAGCGTTCTGTCTATGAGGGTTCAAAAGTTTGGTCACATACACAAAATTACATTAACTATTGGAACACCCTTTAATTTCCAAATCCAAATTTTATACTTGTTGTTATAGCGGAATTAGCTATACCGGTTCGGTTGAAAATTTCAAGCGTCTATCTACAACTGTACAAAAATATGGCCATATACATCAAATTTAATGAATTATTGGCGCACCCTTTAATTTATAATTTGTAATATTATACTTGTTACTATAATGTTCATAGCAATCGACATTCGGTTCAATTTGCAAGCGTTTGTCTAAAACGGTTCAAAAGGTAGGCCCATATAAGTAAATTTACATCAATTATGGGTGCACCCTTTAATTTTTTAATTTGTTTTTCTATAATTTTTTGTTTTTGGGAGCTGTAGTGATACGCAGTAATTTTAAATTTTACAGAATCGCCCTTTAGAGTTCATAATACACGTAAAAAATGTGTATGTTGTATGTTAACACCCTTTAATTTTTAAGATTATGAGCTGTTTTTAAAACGGTACCAATCTGTAAGAATAATCTATCATACTACCAAAAATTTTCAAAATCGGATTAGAAATGACTGAGTTCTGCGGGCACAAATATAAAAAAAGCAACATTCAGCCGAATGGTATAACCTCCTTCTTTTTTTGAAGTCGGTTAATAAAGAAGTGTTCAATAAAAAAATAATTAAGGCTGTGGCTAAAACAAGTTTTTTTTATATCACTAAAGCAAGGATCTTGGCGGACTGAGCAAAGCCCGCCCATTAAACCCGGAGTAACCGGAGGTTCTTTACATCAGACATAGTTTAGCGACTTTTTCTATTTTAAATCACCAAGATCGGTCTATGTCCTTCGAGGCAGCGGGCAAAACATCAAGCCTTATATTCAAAAAAAAAAAAAATATATATATATATATAGTTAGGACGAAAAAATTAAAAAGCAATTTTTTTAGAGCAGAAATGTATTTTTGAATTCGAAAAGTTACTCCGGATCTTAAAGACAACTACAGAATATCAATAAAGAGAGTTTAATAAAATAAAAATTAAATTCAATTTTCATCATTTGGTTTATTTCAAAAACAAATTTGCTGCATGGGGGGTTATTTTACTTTCAGTTATTAAGTATTAAGGTAAGTAATAACTTTTGTATTTTTCCTTTACTCGAGTATATCTCTTTTCTTTCCTTTTAAATTTTTGTTAAAATTCATACACCCGTATAGAAGTTCTTTGGTTATTTCCAGTTTTGCGCCAAAAATCTCTCACACTTTTTACAACAAACACTAATTTTTATTCTATGGTGACGTAGATGCGACTGAGTGAGGGTTTTCACACTAGACTAATTTTTAATCCGCACAACTTTTGTTCTTTCGTATTTATACTAGAATAATTATGCTGGCATAAAATTGTGCACGTATACACAGCTTTGTGTGTGTTAGTATTTTCAACGCAGAACCTGTGTTTTCATAAATGTGTGTTAGTTTTGTTCTGCTTGTGCGGGGTTGAAGCTAGTTGAAAAACTGTGCCAACCAAAAACCACTCTCTTCACCGAAAAAGCCAACAAACTGCGATTTTATGCCAGCACAATTAGTCTAGTGTGAAAACCCTCAGTGCCAATATTATTTTCTTGATTCATGAAACAAAACAAACTTTGGTGTTCATTCGAACAGTACTTCATGCTGATGATACAACCTAGTTATCAATTCGCCTTGAATATAAAAGGCAATTTGTTGCTACAAAATCTAGTTATCTTGTCAAAAAATTTGATTTTAAAATCAAGAAAAATAAAATAAAATAAAAGAATCGTAATTATTCTGGCTGTTGAGGAAAAAACAAATTGATTTTGAATTTATTTCAACAAAAGGAAAATACAATTTATTCTTGCGACTTTATTCGCGATCAAATTCAACTTTATTATACAAAGGCCGAAGTTAAAGTGATTATAAGCTTAACTATTTCTGCATGATATACCTTAAGCTAATATAATTTCATATTTACATACATAAACATCTACTTTAAACCAGTATAAAATATTACGAAAAAAATAAAGCAAACAAGAAAGTAATATGTAAGTTTGTAGCAGATTATGAGCAAACATTTACAATAATAACATTGGAATGTTGATACCGTTTTAAATTCAAAAATAAAGACAAACAATTTATTTAAGTAAGAAATTTAAAGCAAACAGTGACGGTAAAAATATGAGGCACCTCTACAATATTCTTGAACATCCCGCGCCGCCCTGAAATATAGTTTCAGCATAAAGGTAATTTTACAATTCCCGTGATTGGTCTCGTCATCTCGCCATGATGCATATTGAGTTTAACAACACGAACTTTTCCATCGGTGCCTTGGTATGCTTCGATCACCTTTCCTATGAGCCACTTTGCAGGGGGCAGGTTCATCTCTTTCACAATAACAAGGTTACCTTCTACTAGATTGGGCTTAGGTTGTTGCCATTTTGCACGCTGGGAACAGATAACCATATTCAGAGTCCGGGGCAGTGCACATTGGCCTAGAGTTGACAACTGCTTCGAATTGAGTTAGCAGGGTATGCATCTGCTCGAATGTTAATATTGTGTTCATGATAACCCTTCTCAAATGCAGTTTTACTGACCGAACTGAAGACTCCCAAACTCCACCCCAATGGGGAGCTTGTGGTGGAATAAATTTCCAATGGATTCCATCTTCTGCTAGAGATTCGAAGACAATCTTGTTATGGGCTTGTGACAAGCAAGTTTCTTCCGTTGTCGCTAAGGATCTGACCTCTTTTTTTACCTCTTCTCGCAATAAATCTTCGTAAGGCAGCAATGAAACATTCCGTGCTTAAATCAGTGGCAAGTTCCAGGTGGATAGCAGATGTAGCAAGACAAACAAATAGGCAAATGTACTCCTTGGACTGGCGAGATTTCGCCCCGAAAACTGTTTCAAAGTTAAAGGGAAAGCGTAGTCACAACCTGTATTTTCGAACGAAAATGCTTGTCGGACACGAACGCTAGGTAAGTCTGCCATTATCTGCTGGGTTGGCGATGGCGAAAACATCTAAGGCAGTTATGAGTCAATTTTCGGATGAAATTTCGAGCCCCTAAAATCCAATACCTTTGGCGTGCGATGACAAACAGTGCAGAGACTCCAGGGTGTAAATTTCGCTCATGTAAATCTTCTAGGATGAGTTGTGTGACTGGCTGGATTTTGGCAAAATGATTGGATTTTGTGCGGCAGCGTCAAGTTGTGAATTTCGTAAAAGGCCCCCAACACGCAAGACACCGTGGGGATCAACAAATGGATGAAGGTTAAGTAATCGGGACTGAGCACTTGAAACACGCTTTTTTTAAAGATAAACTCTGTCATCTTTAAAAACGATTTGCGCATATTTCAATAAAACCAGTTCAGCACGTTGAAGATCATCAAAACAAGGTCATAAAAAAATGTAAACATGTACGCCACAATTCGAACCAACTTCCTCCATTTTGATATTCGGTTTATAATAAATTCCAGCTGGTTGTAGTCTTCCACGGTTATGACCATAGGACTGACATTTAGTTTGAGTGCTTCCAGTGCCTCACGACATGTATTAATGTTAAAATTATTAGAACCGTTGATTATCGAATTATACTTCGAGCTATCGCTCAGCCAGATAGGACCACTCCACCAGATTTTGTGATTAAGTAGTCTTGACGCTGACATTCCTCTGGAAGCACAGTTTGCGGGATTTTCTTGGGAGGAAACATGGTCACAAAATCTTCTAGGAAGATTATCTAAAATTTCGAAAGTTCTATTAGCTTCAAAAACCTTTAATTTTAAGGGTGGCTGTTAGAGCTATGACAAGAAAATTGTTGAGTCATACCAAGCTCGAATTTTGATAGATTCATGTGGCAAGGCATCGACTAATCTTTTAAGCAGGCGCGATAGCAATAAAGCTCCACATAATTCCAGTTTTGGTAACGATTTTTGTTTGAGAAGGGCAACCCTTGTTTTTTGATGAAATAAGAGTCACATGAGAAACTCCCGAAGAGTCAATAATTTTTAAGTAAACAGTTGCTGAGTATGCTTGCATGGAAGCATCTGAGAATTCATGGAACTCCAGGTTTGAAAAATCATTTTATGCAAATCGATGCATTTTGTAGTTTTCCAATACGTGTAAATCTTCTCGGTATTATGATCATAAAGTGGCAAGGTCCTTTGGCAATGGTTAATCCCATGCTAAATTTAATGTCAAAATTTCTCTAAGTAAAATTTTGAATCGAACAATAATTGGAGATAAAATTCCCAGGTCAAATATTCGCGACACATCAGATAGAACTTGTCTTTTTGTAAAACGTGCATTTTCTCAAAACGTGATTTTGTAGCCTAATTTATCATTTACAGGGTCCTAAAAAACTCCAAGAATCTTCTTAATATCATCGTGCGGAGATTTTAAAAAGATAAGGTCTTGAGTACCCATTGAGATATTAGAACTATTAGATATCTATTTCCTTAATTCAAGACCTGCCTGAAATAGCAATTTTGTTAAGCCGTTTCGTTTTGAAATGATTTCTTCTTCTGAGGCAGCACCAATAAGGACGTCATCAACATAAAAATCCTCGAGCAATATCTTTGAAGCTAATGGAAAGGTTGAACTGAAAGATAAGGCGCAAGCTGTGCCGAAATTCCATTACAGTCCTTAAACGACGGATCAAATACTACACGTATCTTTTCACCAATAACAGGGAGGTGCGGCAAATAAAAAACTCTACCATCAGTAATATTTATATCCTTAGAGCTTATTTTACGCATGTGCCCAAGATTTTCGTATTCACGCATTAAGTTGTTATATTGTTCTCTAAGGACCGCATTTCGTTGAAGTCGTCTCTCTACGGCATAGAAACGAGAAAGGGCTCCGCTAAACGTATTACCAAAACGAGGGTCTTTTATTTTAAATGGTAACTGTCCGACATATTTACCATCAGTTGAACGGGAGTGAGTTGATTTGAAGTGAGATTCAACAAAGGCATCATCTGGATCCAGCTTTGTTTTGTGCTCAGGCTCCTCTATTTCCCAAAAACTGCGCAGACACCTGTCTATATCTACGGTTGACACAAAGGAAGTAGTTCTGTCGCTACTCGGCAACGGTTCCACACAAGTAACAACTCATCCAAAAAATGTCGATATAGTGATCGTGTTTTCTTGCGAGTCAATCGTCTATCATATGTTAATATGATCCAAAAATGCTCGAGCCCTTGTAAAATATCTATCTGTGATGGGACGTTATAAAATGAATCAGCAAGAGGCAAATCTTTCAAAAATTCTGCACTTTGATTGGTAAATGACTGATTTGGAAGGGATGTTGGGATGGGAAAAATCTACTAGTGGTTTCGGCTTTTAACGATGAAATACCGCTAACTAACGAGCATGTCCTAAGCGCTGGGCACAACTTTCGGTAGCGCATGACAAGTTAGAAGTCTACCTGAACAAGTTTTCACATGGATTAAAGCTGTTGGGATAATACATTCTTTTATGTTTTTCCTTGTAGGGCCTTGAAAATTTAGTGTAAGTGATAGCTTTGAGACTGGACAGGCCACATTAGCTATGGTTGACCAAGGGGCAGCGGATGTGGAAGATGACGCAGGCGTTTGTGCTGGTTGCATATCTGCATAAATTGAATAATGACGTCGCTGGCAATCCTTACACTTGTGCTTAGATGAACAGTTCAACACCGAGAGATCAGGTCTGAGACAATTGTAACACAATGAAGCTTGTTTCACAAAATTACTACGCTCGTTCAAATCAAGTTGAAGAAATAATGGACATTTAACAAGTGTGTGGTCTGCTGATTTACATTTCATGCAGGAATTAGATTTTCCATTTGTACTTACCAAACATTTTGTATTCTTTCCATTAAAAGTTTTTGAGTTACCTTGCTTAATCTGAGAAGTCGGTTTACGTTGACAAAGTTCTAATTCTGCACATCGGATGTCCAAAAAATCTAAAATATCTGCAATACTAGGACACGGATTATCGCGGCTGTCATGTATCCAGTGGCTTTTTGATTCAGTATAAATCTTAGTAAGCAATAAGTGAATTAGCCAACAGTCCCGTACAGCATCAAGACCTCGTATTATTTCGTTTGCTTCGACGGAAATTTACCTTAGAGCTATACCATTTTCCATTGAGGTTGAAGCAAAGCCATAAAAGCATCTATAAATGAACCAACTATGTGTTTAGGGCGATCATACCTATCGTTGAGACGAATCCATGCCGTTTTATAAGCTGCCTTCGTAACAGGCATGTGTTGAATAAGTCGTGCAGCGTCGCCTTCCAACAAAGATTTTAAGTAGTGGAACTTCTGAGTATCCGTCAACGTTACTTTTGAATCAACAGTACTCTCAAACAAATCTTTAAAGCTAGGCCAGTCCTTATAAAATCCACTAAAGGCCGGAATATTAATTCGGGGCAGTTCATTTTCCTTTTGAGTAGTAGTTGTAGATATTTTTTGTAACCTCCGCTAACCTTTCAAAAGCTTCTCTATTGGTGTCTTTCTCAGCAGGTTTTGGAGCATATTTGGTTCTGAGTGCGTAGAGCTTTTCACGAGTTACCAAATATTTCTCTTTGTACACTTTGAAATCCATCTCTGGGTCAACAAAATTTTCCTGGTCTTCAAATTCATGTAGTTCATCAGTTGATTTAATAAACTCTTGCCATACCTCTTCCAAACGTTCCAAACGGCTTATCACAATTTCGAAGGTACAATCATCCGGTGGGGCATCAGCAAATGAAAGCAATCTCAAGCGACCTCTATAAATGACCACTTGATTCATCTCACTAGTCATGATGCAATATGACGACTGTTAAATTTCCAAAAATAGTTTATTGTGGTTTACTTATATTATCCGCTTCCAAGAAGGACCATCTCTTTTGTTGAGGAATAAACAAATTGATTTTGAATTTATTTCAACAAAAGGAAAATACAATTTATTTTTTCGACTTTATTCGCGATCAAATTCAACTTTATTATACAAAGGGCAAAGTTAAAGTGATTATAAGCTTAACTATTTCTACATGGCGTACCTTAAGCTAATATAATTTCATATTTACATACATAAAAATCTGCTTTAAACCATTATTACGAAAAGAATAAAGCAAACCAGAAAATAATATGCAAGTTTTTAGCAGATTATAAGCAAACATTTACAATAATAACATTGGAATGCTTATACCGTTTTAAATTAAAAAAAAAAGACAAACAATTTATTTTAATAACAAATTTAAAGCAAACAGTGACGGTAAAAATATGGGGCACATTTAAAATATTCTTGAACACTGGCTTTAGCTCATTTATTTAAATTAAAAAAAAACAATAAAAGTTTTAACAAGAAGTAAGTTATACTAATAAAAAAATAATATAAAATTTTGATCATAAACAGCATTGTACCACTTGTTTGTCAACTCTCATGTTTTTTTCCTGTACGATACAGTTATAATACTGTACATAGTTGGCGATAGTGCACTAATTTTCAATCTTTACTAAGTTAATCTTTACTTAAGTTAAGGTGTGTTTAGATGGCGTGTTAAGTTAAGTAATAATAGCAACAATAAATAAGTTAACATAATAAATCAACATTAGTAAACATTACATATATTTTATATAACTTCCCTAGCCTTTGTAAATACAATACTCTTAGAATGTTAATATTTTATTACATTGATACAATATTACAATTATTATTATATATGTATCTTTTCTTTTAGTATAATTTCTACATGCAATCTTTCTCTCAAATTTTATATTAGGTAATTCTTTTTGATATTTAAATATCCTTTTAACTATTTGTCCACCACTTTAAAAACCATTTTCATCTAAAAAGTTAGTTTTATTTTTTTATTTAACATCTTTTAACATAACTATTGAAAATCAAGAATTTTAACTAACAGTCTGTTTATAAAACGCGTCAAGAGCGAAACGAAACCGGATGGCATATGGACGAATACGTAATAATTAGCGTCCGTGTAACAAGTTCCGGTTTTTTCGTTTAACTTACGTTGTGTTTCGTATAAACAAATGATGTGTCAAATCGTAGTATTGCCAATGTATTAATTAACGTTTTTTATTTACTTTTTTTCTTATATATTTTTTGTTGTTGCCTTAAATGATGTATATGTAAAATTTTTAAAACTAATGGTTTTTTACTTCGATCAGTTTTAACGTTTCTGACGCGAAACACAAACCAGAAACAATTGTCATTTGTTACTTTAAAAAAAATTACATTCGCGTTTTAAAAACCCAAAGATGGAAAACGGTAACGTTTTTGTGCGTCTAAACGGCAGATTATGTTCTGTAAACTGGCTGTAATTCTGCCTTAACATATGTGCCCGGTATTTCGTTTCGGTGACCGGTCTTTTTCGTTCATTTATCAAAGGCAGAATTTAAAATAACTGCATGTTTTATGTGATTTTCTTGTCTTTTTTATCAAAACCACAAGTATGTAATGTAATTAGGTTTTTGTAGGTTCTCAAGAGAGAGGGAAAATAAATAAAACTAAACATAGATATTTAACAAGAAAAAATAAAGCACAAAAAAAGTAATTATTATTCGTGGAAATGAAGAATTTAATTATTAAAATGCATAAAAATGTGATATACTGTGGTTTTACGAGTAGCAGAAATGCACCATTATTGTTTGTATCTTAGCACAATAAATATTGCAAATACATTCATAGAAACTAGCCCACCCATGGTTGGCTGAACAGACTCATCCAAACGTTCAATCAATTATACAAAACAAAAACAACTAACACAAAGCGATAAAAAAACAAACACAATACACTACACCTGCATTGTAGAGTAACTAAATAAAAATACACTACATGTATTTTAAAATAATAATTAAAGGTTTTAGAAGTAAAAAACAATGCTCACATCATGTGTCTGAGATAAAATTGATAACACAGCATTTTCTACTACGCAGCATATGGAGGTAGAAATTTTCGAATAAACAAGAACGCCTAAAAATAGGGTATATAAAAGCAACGCCAATATGCACAGTGAGACAACGCCGGCAAAAAATACAAGGAGTCAATGTAGAGCTCTGAAATATTGCACAGGTTATTTTTAAGGGAGTTCCAGTAAAAAAAATTAAGAAAATCCGCCCACTTTTACGCCCACCTCCCATACAATCGAAAGTTGTAAAATGCCGTATTGTCCGTAATACTTTAGGTATAACTTTCAATTTTGGTACACTTGAATGTTATACTGCTACAAACATTATCGGAAAAAAATTTTGAACATCGGCCCACTTTTACCCCCTCTCCTCCAATCCCCCCATCCATACAACCTCATAAAAAGTATCATATTTTCTAATATATTTTACATTCAACCTTCAAATTTGATATTATTGTAATTTACAATAACCCGCCCACTATTACCCCCACCTCCCACTAAAATGCAATAAAAAAGAACCATTTTTATTAATGTTTTTTTTTTAATTCTATCAATAATTTTTTAACATCATTATGGTATTCTAATTTTTTCAATTTCATTCTCATTCTAAATGAATTTAGATGATATTTGCAAATAGTGCATTACATCTTCATTCGTAGAAATACGTGAATTTTTACGATAATGGAATAGCCTGCAGTTTCTATACACCTTATTCATTGCTTCTCGCGCTTCTTCGGATAACATTCCCGTAGGAACAAAATAAAGTTAATATTAAATAAAATTTAAAGAAATACTTTCAAAAATAAAAATTGCAAACAAACCTATTGGTAATACAGCCTCAGATATCATTTTGCTGCCGTAAATGAGAACTTTATGGACAGTGATAGGCATGTAATACCAGCCATAATGCTCTACACACAATTGTCCATACAATACGTATGGAATTTACCAGCATCAATGTTTTTACTAGTATTTATAGTATTTAATATAATTTTAAAGCAGTGAATTAAGTCTACATTTACACAAGTTATGTCAGCGGTTATTTCTGGATTTTCAAAAAATCTTCTAGAGACATTACCATCATTGGTTGTTCCCATGCCTTGTTTCACCACATCCACATTTAAACCCAGAACTAATTTGAATTTTTTTTTATTTCTGTTTTAACAGCTTCTTTCTTTTCTTTTGTGTGTTTATTTGTCATCCACGCTTTAAAACTTTTATAATAACTGATATGTAATATACATTCCATGAATTTTATTCGAGCATGTAGCGGCGAAATTCCAAATTTTAATGCTTCAGCTGAATTTGCTCTCAAGAAAGCTGCATCCAAATTATTCATTTCAGTAGGTTTTGCTCCACATATGAAAAAAATAGCCATCGAGGAATTCTTACTGACTGTTGTTGACACTTTTCCGTCAATCATCGTCATAGTTAACTTCTTGTTGAACATTTCGAATTCTGTCCTTTTTAAATTTTGAATTTCTGTATTTACACGATTCACTTCATTGTTAATTACATCTGCTGTTTCTTTCACAGATTCGAATTTCATAGGCCTACAAAGTCTTGTTGAAGATGGTTCTGAATTTGTCCAACACAAATAAGAATCATTGTAAAGATCTGTTAACTTTAACGGAACAAGAGATGTTAAAAACATATTTTTATCAGAAACATTTTCATCGGTAAAACGCTGATGATATTCACTGTGCCCCGATGATCCATCACACCCCCATTTACTTATTAAATTCAACTCATTTGGAATGTCATCAATCTCACTTTTTGTTTTTGTTTGAAAAATTCTTGAAACAGTGTGATCAAGTAATTCTTGTAATCCAACACTGCTAAAACGTTCATCAACCTTAATATTTGCAGGATAGCATATTTTTTACTTCTAATATCTTGCTATAGTGTGGGAATATATCACAACCAATTTCTTTTGCAGAGCTTCTTAAAACATCATATTGGTGTCTTGATAATGAAGCATCAACTATAAGGCTTAGTGCTTTCTCTGGTGTAAATGATTTCAATTATTCACTCTTTTCATATTTTTTAGCAGCAGACACTATCAAGTCTTTTGGAAGACTTTCGCATAATTGAGATATTTTACTTCTCTTAGACCTTTCTTGGCTTTCTTCGAAGGATTTTACAGGTCGTCCACGCTTAACGGAATGTGAAGTGCCTGGTTGTTCATCATCCAAAGTTTCTTCACACATGGTGTAAAGGTGTTTAAGCCATTCTTCATTATCAGCCAAAAATTTACTTTTTTGCGCCCAGATTTGTTCCATTTGGATTTTAATGTTGGTATGAAATATTTTGTTAAAAAAACAGGAAATTTTTTAATAACAAAGTATGGCAGTTTATTGAATTTTTTTGATATGACACCAACAACAACATCAATATTTTTATTACTATCGGTCCAAATATCATAAATTGAACTATAAGAAATTGTTAAATTTTCCATGATCTTGTAAATTTTTTTAACACTTTATATAAATTTGTATAAATTTGCACTCTAGAAGAGATTGTGAATTAAATATGTATACAATCGCAATTAACGTTTGTTGATCAATAATATTTAAAAAACAACAACAATGTAATATTATTTTACAGTTTGTTTTTAAGAAGTTTGTAAGCACAAAATAAAATATCAAATAAGTTCAAATATGTAAAGAAAATAATAATGTAAATAAAATAAAATATAAACAATAAGTGAATAGTTGTAAACAATTACAATTGTAAATTAATGAAATTTTCAGCTTTTGGTTCTTTTTAATTAATTTTCTAAACATTTTTAGAAAGAAAAATTATTTACAAATGTATGCGGACGTTTTCCAAAGAAAACAAGAAACATTAGACGCTAGCAGAATGAAATGCAGCATTTTCTGGACCGCCACATCCTTCATCAGCATTCTTTGCATCTATCTACCTTATGTTATGTACATCGTAAACATCATCTATTTAACCAACTAATCTTAATGTTAATTTGGTGAGACGAACTTCACACACAACTTAAAGCTTTTTCTTTGTCATTCTCTTTGTAACTCGTCTTGTACATTTGTTGTTGCTTTTTTTGTACTAGCAATTTGATAGTCACAAATGCAACTTTTTTATTTTTAATTATTCATACTTGTTTGCTCACAACATTATAGACACTGTTTCAGTATCATATTGACTTTTATGAGTTAAGTATGAATGTAAATACGCGGTGCCTAGCGTTTGTTTTAAATTTCACCCTGACCAGGATTAGAACCATCGATTTAACAAATTAATGAAATTTTCGGCTTTTGGTTCTTTTTAATTAATTTTCTAAACATTTTTAAAAAGAAAAATTATTTACAAATGTATGCGGACGTTTTCCAAAGAAAACAAGAAACATTAGACGCTAGCAGAATGAAATGCAGCATTTTCTGGACCGCCACATCCTTCATCAGCATTCTTTGTATCTATCTACCTTATGTTATGTACATCGTAAACATCATCTATTTAACCAACTAATTTGTGACTATCAAATTGCTAGTACAAAAAAAGCAACAACAAATGTACAAGACGAGTTACAAAGAGAATGACAAAGAAAAAGCTTTAAGTTGTGTGTGAACTTCGTCTTACCAAATTAACATTAAGATTAGTTGGTTAAATAGATGATGTTTACGATGTACATAACATAAGGTAGATAGATGCAAAGAATGCTGATGAAGGATGTGGCGGTCCAGAAAATGCTGCATTTCATTCTGCTAGCGTCTAATGTTTCTTGTTTTCTTTGGAAAACGTCCGCATACATTTGTAAATAATTTTTCTTTCTAAAAATGTTTAGAAAATTAATTAAAAAGAACCAAAAGCCGAAAATTTCATTAATTTGTAAAATCGATGGTTCGAATCCTGGTCAGGGTGAAAATTAAAAATTACAATTGTAGTTTTTTGTATGTTTAAAGTACTTTTGCAAGCTTTTGCTATACTTTCTTTACTTCGAATGAAAGCTGAGACTTCAACCTTTCATTTGATATAAGTATGCACCTAAGGCAAAGGCCTGCTCTATATTTCCCAGTCTATTGAAAAAGCAAAATGATCAATTTTTACACCACAATTCTGTTGTTAAAATTAAATTTTTTTTTTATCTACTTATTCTACAACAACTAAATTAATTAAAAAAATACTTTAAAGTTTTATTTATTACGTATTTATTTATTAATAAGCTTTTGAATATTACATATTGAACTAACATATTTCAAGCGCGTTGGCATACCTCAACTTTGACTTGCTCTAGGCGAAAAAGTAATGAAGTTATGAGGCTGAAATTTCAGGGAATTGTTACTCATACCAAATCTCACTGTGATACGTGCTGATTCATTCTGATTGTGAGCGTCTAGTTAACATCTTGTGCAAAGTTGCCATCGTGTATGATTTTTGTATTAATCGCGAATAGTTAAATCTTCAAATAATTGCCTTAATAAAATGTAATTTTATTAAAACTCTAAAAGTTGTATGTTTAATTATTTTGCAAATAAAGAACTCAATAAATAACACGTTTATAAATTTAAATAAACGTAACAAATGGTGTTAGAAGTGAAATTGAAATATAATAAATGAATAATTACAATGAAATGTCTAGCTTAAAGTTGAGCAGCTAAAAATTGAGCTGAGTAAGTTGGACCTGCCCACAGCGGGCAATAAAGTGGAATTGAAAAAGCGGTTTAATAGATGAATTCAAGCAGCGTGGTATCGATATTGGGTCGTACGATTTCGGAGAAAAAGAAAAAAAAGAAAAGATTAAAGAGTGTACCCCAGCAACAACAAGCGTTATGGACTTGAATTCTATGTTTGAAGCTACAAGGAAGAAAATGGAAGAAGAAAAAGCTATAGAGCTAATCCTGACCTTAAGGGGAGCAGCAGCACAGATACTCGAAAGCTTACCAGCCGTTTGCAGAAATAATTATGAGGACATAATGGTAGCCTTACAACGCAAGTACGGTAGTGAGCACAAAAGAGAACTCTACAGAATGGAGTTACGAGGCAGGGTGCAGAGGAAAAATGAGACGCTGCAAGACTGACAGCTGACTTACCCAGGCAAACATCATCCGTTTCTGGATCAGTTTAAGATTGAAGCATTTGTGAATGACATACGGGATCCAGATGTTAAATATGCGGTTTGTGCTATGCATAAATCATCCTTTGCAGAAACCATCTCTTACGCGCTAGCCCAGGAGATCCCAAAAGTTATCCCGAAGTCAGGGGAGTACAATGTGCGATGTCTTGAGACTGATGCGTGTAACCACGGAGACAAAAGGAGCAAAATTAAGGATATGCTCAAAAAAATAATGGAGGAGGAAAGGGGTAAATCTCGCGCCAAATGCTTTAAATGTGGCCATTTTCAGCGCAGTAGATCCGCAAAGAGAAGACCAAGATCTGCTTTGCCAGCAAGGGACAACAAGCGGGCGAACAAAACCAAATCACATTAGTCACCGTTAAACTAAATCGAGCTAGCACTAAGAGGCAAGTGCTGGCTCCCACAGTCGATGGCCCCACAATGTTCATTTCCGTTGTGGAACAGAAAATTAACAACCTAACTGTATGCAGTCTTATTAACGGAAGAAAGCAAGTCCTCACCATAGACACAGGAGCGTCTTAGTTCATTATAAGGCCCGATCTAGTAAAAGGGGCAGTATAACCGTTAAATAATGTACGACTGCGCACTGCTACTGGCGACCTAGCCACTGTCTAGGGAAGAGCCAGGGTAAGACTGATTATTGCAAACATCAGCGCTGATCATGTATTTGTTGTTGCCGATATAGTGGATGAAGTTATCATTGGTGCAAACTTTATGATAGCCCACGGTATTAATCTGCACATGGGCGAGCAAATAATGATCTGGCGCAATGTGAAGATACCCCTAGATGTTGGATATGACAGCAGGACTACAGTAAGGAAGCTAGTTGCTGTTGAACGCCAGAAATTACCACCTCAGGAGGAAACTATAGTATGGGCACGTGTGGATACAGATTGTGAGGATAACCGGTAGTGGTTGGTGGAACCAAAAGAACTAAAAGACGATATCATAACAGCAAAAGCCCTCGTAAAAATCTGCGATGATGGCAGAGTTTCTGTGAGAGTACTTAATCTGTCTAATAGCGAAAAAACTATTAACAGGAATTTTGAGATGGGTCGATGTGAGCCAGCAGAAGCCATAATATATTGTGCGGCGAATACAGTATGTTTTAAAATAACAGCCACAGAAAGAGATTCATTAGCAAAACAAGTGTAAAAATGGGTGGCAGGACTAACACCTCCTGACAGAAACAAAGCAAAGCAGTTGCTGAGGAAACATGCCTCAGTCTTCGCTCTAAATAATAAAAGCCAAGGTAGAACGGCAGTTGTTAAACATGAAATTAAAACAGGCACCCAGAAGTGTTCCCCTAGCAAAGCGAAACGAGGACAAAGAACTTGTCAGCGAAATGGAACGGAACGGAGTCATTGAGCTATCCTCGAGTCCATGGAGTTCACCAATAGTTTTAGTAAAGAAGAAGGACGGCAGTACCAGGTTTTGTGTTGACTATAGGAAGATCAATGATGTCACAAAGAAAGACAGTTATCCGTTGCCTAGAATTAACGGTACCTTAGACACGTTGGCCGGAACCGAATGGGTTTCTACCTTGGACTTGCAGAGCGGCTATTGGCAAGTAGAGATAGCCGATAAAGACAAGGAGAAAACTGCCTTTAGCACAAGTGGTGGTTTATGCAGTTCAAGGTGATGACATTCTGGCTCAGCAACTCTCCAGCTACTTTTGAACGTTTAATGAAACGTGTGCTTAAGGGTCTCAATTCGAAGACGTGCTTAGTGTATCTGGATCACATAATCGCGATAGGGAAGACTTTTGACGAACACCTCAAAAACCTGGATGAATTTTTAAAGCGTATAACAGCTGCAGGATTAAAATTAAGTGTTAAGAAATGTGCTTTGTTTCAAAAGGAGGTCAAATACCTGGGGCATCGTGTAACAGCAGAGGGCGTATCAACTGATGAAGACAAAGTACTGGCAGTAAAGACATGGCCTCGCCCACAAAATCTTCATGAGCTGCGTTTTTTTTTTTTTTTTTTTATTACTTTTGTTCTTTATTTATTTGTATTGATCTACACACAAGACTGTAGGTCTTATTTTGCAGAGTAGAACTGATTATATAAACTGATCATAACATATAAAATTTGACGTTAAAAAAATTACAAAAATAATAATTTATAATTAAATATAATAATATTATAATATGTGTATAAAAAACAATATAAAATAGGCCATAAAAGTATTTTAATAAACTATTTTAGAAAGAATTTTAACATGAATCAACGACATAGTACATACATATGTATATAAACGTAAGCATATGTATATATGAAAATAAACATAAACATGTGCACATGCATGTAAACACATACTTTTATACATACATATGTACATACAGAAAACTAAAACATGTAAAAAAAATTTAAAACATGTAAAAAGTGTTTTTTTTTTAAATTACTATGATAAAAACAAAGTAATTATTCTGAAAACAGCTTTATAAGATTTACCTTAAATTGTCGCGCGTTACTTAAGATTTGGGAGCTATAAGGAATCGAATTCTAGAGATTTACCGCGAAAACAAAAAAATGCCTTTGTGTAATCAGAGTTTTATATCACAGAGTTCTAATTCTTTTGCTTCTGCAATTGTGTTCAAACGAGAGTCTATTGTATAGGTATTCTGGCTGCTGGGAATAGATAATTTTGTGCAAAAACATTAAAATTCTTAGGTTAATTAGGTTTTCAAAACTGACACCGAACAACAATGGGGAAAATGCTGACACTCTAGAGTGTCTTTTTAGACCATAAACATAACGGATGATACTATTAAATGTGACGTTTAATTTCCTTTTACTAGGAGCGTCGCATCTAGCGAAAAGTTCACATCCGTAAAATAATGGGCACTAAGTAAGTTTTGGCAAGAAGAACTCTAATTTTCAAAGGAGTGCAGTGTTGAGTTTGCCAAATAGATCTTAACATACCGTATGTGCGACCGCAAGCATAGTTAACGTGATCGGACTAAGAAATAGTACTATTGAAAATGATTCCAAGATTTTTAGCCGATTTCACTATTTCAATAGCTTGATTATTAATAAAAATATTCGGTGTGTCATTAATTTGCGATGACCTGTTTTGAACAACAATACATTTTAATTTTTTCAGGTTAATTCCTAATCCATTTGCATTAGCCCAATTATTGATGTAATCCAGTTGTTGATTTAAAAAGTTAATACAGTTAATAATCGTCTTTTCGCTACAACTTGTGTAGAACATCATCCGCATACATTCTAATCTGGCACTCTGGAATAGGTACAATTTTAGCAGTTATCCATTTTGAAGGAAATTGACATCTGATGAGTATATAATTAAAAATAACAGTTATTAAAGAAAGTAGCTGTGGCAAAAGAACTTTTAAAAACTTTGGGTTCATTCTATCTGCTCCTACCGCATTGGATTTGATGGATAATAAACTTTCAAAAACGTCACATTGGTCCACGGGTACAAAAGAAAACATAGAATCAATGTCGCTGGTAGGAGTATTGTTGTAATAACATAGTTTGGCTTCTACCATAGGAATATTTAAGAACTTTTCATTGATGATATCAGCATCAATTGTGCCGGGTTCTTGTGTAATAGTTTTACCGATACCAATATCACGAATGGTTTGCCATGTCTTTTTGGTGTTGAAAACAGAAGAGAACCTTTCAGCGAAATATTCAGATTTAGCTTTCTTAATTAGTTTGTTAACTTTTCTTTTAGCAGTTACATAATCTTCACGCAGTTCATTGGTTTTTAATCTTTTCCATCTACCGTATACAAAATTTCTTTGATTTATAGATTCTCTAATTTCACTTGAAAACCAAGGTTTAAGCTTACTTGTGATAGTCCTTGTTTTAAGAGGTACTGTTAAATCAAATAGATAGTTAAGATTATTTTCGAGAAATATGATTTGTTCATCAACAGAGTCTAAATTATATAACGTGCTCGATTCGATTTTAAAGAATTCCTGTTCAAGTAGTCTATAATTCAAATTTTTAAAATCACGAAAGATAAACGTTTGAATAGGTGTTACTAAATTGAAATTA
The DNA here is from genome assembly GCA_916610165.2 of Gymnosoma rotundatum. Taxonomy (NCBI): domain Eukaryota; kingdom Metazoa; phylum Arthropoda; class Insecta; order Diptera; family Tachinidae; genus Gymnosoma; species Gymnosoma rotundatum. The sequence continues at coordinate 58,595,917 of OU744337.1, forward strand.
TAGGTCAGAAAAATTAAATCATGCTTAGAAAAACATGGCGCAGAGAGCTGATCATAAAGTAGGATATTAGATGCACTAGCTACCAGGAATAATTCTAAAAGTGTGTCTTTTGTTTTAGTGAAATAGGTAGGATGAGTGGTATTCGGTAACTTTAAACCTAGCGCAGAAAATTCGTCCAAAAGACTGCAATCTTCACTGGCTATTATCACATCATCATACATTACAGTTAGTATTTCCAACGTTTTCAAAAGGTATCTAACATTAATGTTTCTGTTTGTTCTGTAAACACTTCCTACTAGCATTTTACTTCAATAAATAACTATTCAACAAGGTAAGGGAGGTTAGCATCATTCAAATTCTCAAAACCGCGCAAGTCCTTAGAGGTGCATTCGATATTAAAATTGATACCCTTTTTTATATAAATCGCAACGCCACCATAACCACCCTCTCTGACTACTCTCCGTAGATGGTATCCATTTAATGTGACAGGCAAATCTGTAAAACTAGAATCGAACCAGTTCTCAGACACTCAAATGAAGTCGATAGAAGAGTTTTCAAACATAAATCTGAATTCATCAATCTTTCTTTTTAGGCTTTGAGCATTAATATGACAAATTTTGATACCATTCTTTTGTTTAGCGAGAATTTTGATCATATTCGCTGTGCTATTTCTGGAAAATGTTCTATAGTTATTGCACATAGGTTATGTGGTAACTGTTTGAAAGAGTAACGCGCGAGATGAAGTTAAATGTGAATCTGTAGCTGTCTAAAAACAAAGCCTTTGTAAAAAAAAATTGAAAAATATATAATAAATGAGGTAAATAACAAAAAATTTAGAAATTATTAAACATAAAATAATAAATAATTGAAGTAATTGACGAGTTTATGACGAAAATTGTGATCAAATAAAGCCTAATTTGGAGAAATGTTGGCAACGTCATCAGAAGAGGCCAATAGTTCCGGATCCCGAAATAAGCAATTAAGATCATTTATGTTGTAAATAAGTATAATATTGCTATTTGCATTTTTTTGTTTTTTGTTTTGATATAGATTAGGCCACGCAAACTAAAGGCACTGTGCAAACGATTTTGCTTTCTGAGTTTAATTGCAGCACGAAGAATGTTGAAATTTGTAGCTGTTAGGTTTTCATTTACATAAAATTTATTGTCTGAAGAATCTCCTATGTATCTTAGGCAAAAGTTAAAGCCTTTATGTTATTTGCGATAGTTAGAAAATGATTTAAGAAAAAATTTTTTATCGTACGGCGACTGTAACTTGACGATTATAACCGCATCTCGTGAGATATTTTTCTTTTTGTTGTTTATATTCTGCAATCGGTATATGGTTTTTATGGCTGGTGTGGAAATGTTAATCGTTTCGCAGATTTTTTTAAATATTAAATATAAGTCTTTATTTGGTTTATATGGGAATTAATTTAAACGTAGTTCACATGCAACACTCCTCTTCTCCTCTTGTTTAAGTTTAATATTAAGGGAACTAATTTCATCTTGCATATTTTTGATAGAATCAGTAACTGCTTCTAAATTTGAACTCTATCAGTAGCATCTTTTAACTCCTGTTTGATTGAGCTAATATTTTTATCGAACACATTTAAGAGTTCAGCCTTGTATTCGTTAAAATTTTTGTCTATTATTTTCTCTAACTCTCTTGCGAGGGGGCTTTGCACATACTACAGGAGATTTGTACCAAACTTTGCTCAAGTAGCTGCTAGCTTGCATGAGTTGACCAGAAAGACGCAACCATACACTGGAGTGAAGCAGCGGGAAAAGCGTTCAAGGACCTCAAGAAACTTTTGTGTACGGCACCAGTTCTCGCCTATCCAATAGCTGGACAAAAATTTATATTGGACACGGACGCAAGTGGCTATGGAATAGGAGGAGTGCTTTCTCAGGAGATTAATGGAACAGAAAAGGTCTTTGGCTATAACAGCAGGGTGCTCTCCAAGCCCGAAAGAAATTACTGCGTTACACGACGGGAGCTCTTAGCAGTGCTGGAATGTGTTAAACATTACCACAAGTACTTATATGTTCAACATTTCATCGTAAGGACGGACCACTCTGCATTACGTTGTTTGATGAATTTAAGAACCCTGAGGGCCAGCTTGCACGCTAGTTTGAACGTATGCAGAGCTATGACTTTAGTATTGTGCATAGAAAAGGCACAATAATGCTGATGCCGTTTCAAGACGGCCATGCACAATAGAGTGCACGAAGACAATGGAAACATTCTTCAGGCATAAGAAGACCTATATGAGAGCCAGATAAGATGAAAGTCAGATATGATCGAGCAGCAAACACAGAGGGATATACTGAAGGACAAATGGTTCTACTATTTAACCCTCAACGCAAGAAAAGATTATCCCCTAAACTGCAAACCCACTGGGAGGGACCGTACAAGGTGATCAAGAAATTAAATGACGTCGTTTACCAGATACAGAGATATCATAATCCCAGGTCTAAAATGATATTGGTTTACCTGGAGCGGCTGGGTAAATATGGCAGAGGTAATGTTGAGCCTATTCGGGCAGCAGTGTTACAAAGATGCTTTATTAAAATCATAAAATGATGTAAAAATAATTGAGGCCAAGAAAGTTAAACCAAACGGCCTATTGTGTTTGTTTTTAAGGCTAGAAGTTTGTACAAAACATCTTTATTAGAAAACAAAAACATCTAACACAAAGCGAGAAATAAATAAACACAATACACAACCACACACACCTGCATTGGATAACAACTTAATAAAAATACACAACATGTATTTTGAAATAATAATTGAATATTCTAGAAGTAAATAACAATGCTCAAATAATGTGTTTGAGATAAAATGGCAACGCAGCATTTTGTACTACGCAGCAGATGGAGGTAATCTATGGTAGAAATTCCTGAATATTCAAGAAAGTCTAACAGCCAGTTTACAGAACACAATCTGCCGTTTAGACGAACAAAAACGTTACCGTTTTCCATCTTTGGGTTTATAAAAGACGAATGTCAATTTTTTTGTAAAAAACGTAACAAATGACAATTATTTCTGGTTTATGTATCGCGAATTGTATTGTCAGAAACGTCAAAACTGGGCGAAGGAAAAATACCATTCGCTTTAAAAATTTTACATACAAGTACATTATTAGTTGTTTCCAAAATTAGTTGAAAAATATAATAAAATAAAAAATATGGAGTTTTCAGGAAAAAAAGGTAAATATGTACTTGTGTGTTATAAAATATGTGTTTTTTAAAAGAAAGTTTGTAGGCATTTGCCAGCAGCAAGATGAAAACGGGTCTATAGTTCCAGAAATGTGTGAACTGTATGGAGAAATATCCTCATCTTGCCACAGGAACTCCCCAGTTTGGAAGCAGCCATGAAGCAAACATTGGAGACGGTTGCGAAAAAAAATAAATGCCTATGGACCATTAGCAAGAAACGCCAGTGAGTGGAAAAAAGTATTTTTTTAAAGTGCATTATTAAAATTCCAGGCTTAAATCCAGTGTACGGGCACGCCTCCAAAAGAAAATGTTTCCTATGGGGTGTAAAATGCAATTCTAAGCAAAAAATGTAAAGTGAAAAATTTAGAGCCAACCCCTAGTTCCGGAGTTACGGACCTTCAAAGTCTTTATGTTTATTATGGCATGTATCGAGTATTTGATGGCAGAATGGGACAATATGGATATCATTGGAAAGGTAATTTAAGTGGCTGGGTAAATTATTTTACATTCAAATTCTTATTAATTGCCAGATTAAAAAATAAAAAAATAAAAAATTAACAATTTCAAAGTTGCTTTATTTTAAATAATTGATATTGCACTTATATTTTTATAATTTCATTACCGTTTTTATAAGGAAAATTTAATACAATAAGTTAGTGAATTTTTTATTATAATGCAAGTTTGAATATAAATAAACATAATTTAATTTGTAAGTTTAGCTTTAAGTTTTATCTTCTTCTGTTAAGTAAAAATAAAATCTTAAATAAAAAAATAAAACATACAAACAATAAAATAGTATATTTCTTTCTGAAATAACTAAATAAAGTTATTTAATTCGCGTTTTAAAAGAATTTATTAAAGTATATGAAAGTTTGCCGGAATTAGGTCATATAAAAAAATGATGTTTTCAATAATAAAAATTTAAAACAAAAGCTTTTAGAAAAATGTTTGTTCTTTTCGTTTTCCTTCAATTGGACATAATGCTGTTGCAAACCATGCAACGTCAACTTTGCTTCATCATCATCACTTCCATGGGCTACAAGTCAAAAAATACATGGATTATTATGTAATTTAAATAATCATAATAATTAAAAAGATGTTTACGTGTTTATGTGTGAGATTGTGATTGCACGAGACTTCTTCATTGGATGTACTCCAACTTAAAATTAAACATTTTAATAGCTAAACTTTTTCTTCATTCGCCAAACTGAAGTTAAGATATAAGACATGAAAAGTAACATAATACTGTTACTTTTTAGCTATTAAAAGCACTGTATGCTAAATAGTTTTCTTCCACATTTACCTAGTTGTTCCAACATTTTATCGCATACGTTGAGAATCAAATGCTTCAAATGCTTTAAGTTTAACTTCTTATTGCGAATCAGGGCCAATATACGTTGTTCCAACATTTTATCGTATTCATCAAGAATAAAGTGCTTCAAGTTTAACTCCTTATTGCGAAGTAGTGCCAATATACGTCCAGGTGTACCGACAACAATGTGAGGAGTACCATTCTTAAAACTTTCTTCATCCTTTTGTATGAACAAACCGCCGAAAAATACTTAAACCTAAAAGAAAATAAGGAAAACTATCACAAAAAAAGCTGAAGACACTTTAAAAGTGTTATACATACATATAATTAGCACACTCACTTTAAAAATTATTATTTATTATTAAACTTTTTTACTTATTTATTGTGTACACTTTTTTTTCACAATTTTGTTTAACAGATTGACTGATACTTTTGTTTTATTAAACTCAGCTGTTTCTTTTTAGGCGCCGAAGCAGGGTTACCATCATTTAAGACAAAAACAAAAAATTTATATGATAAAAAGTAAACAAAAAATATTAATTAACACATTGGCAATACTACGATTTGACACACCATTTATTTATACGAAACATAACGTAAGTTAAACGAAAAAACTGAATCGTGTTACATGGACGCTAATTATTACGTATTCGTCCATATGCCATCCGTTTTCGTTTCGCTCGTGACGTGTTCTATAAACAGGCTTAAAAATACGGTATATAAAAGCAACGCCAATACGTACTGATTCATTCTGATTGTGAGCGTCAGCTATGTAGTTAAGATCTTGGGATATAACAGTGTAAAGTTGCCAGCGTGTATTATTAATCGCGAGTAGTTAAATCGTCAAATAATTGATTAAATAAAGTGCAATTTAATTAAAACTCTAAAAGTTGTGTGTGTTATTATTTTGCAAAGAAAGAAATCATAAATAACACGTTTATAACAACCCAACAACATAAAAACAAGGGACAATTTGTTGCTACAAAAAATACTTTTAAAAAAAGCAAAACAAAAATAATTATTAAATTAAATTTTAAATTATATTTGATGTACAAAAATTGTAATTTTCAGAATAAAAAATATTATTCAAAATTAAGTTATATAAAAATTATAATCTAGGCAAAGTGTGCCAAATTATATTGAACCACTAATTTGCCCAATCCTCTTGCATCATTCCATTTTAATTCGTTGACCATTTTAAGACTTATAGTAAAATCACCATCTTTCATGGTTTACCACAAGTTAATCGCCGACAGTTTCTCAAGTATCATAAAGTCTTAAAGTCAGCGTGCCCATTTTAGCACTTTCGGTGCTAGATTCAGCACTTCTTTTGTTGATTTACAGTGCAGTCACACGGCCAAGTTTTTGTTCAATTCTCTTTCAAGAAATTTACACATACTGCTTGTCAAAATTTACAAAAATTGAAAGCTGTGACGTAGGCTGCACGCAATTTCAAAGCAAGTTTTTAAGCAAGATGTCGTAAAGAAAACAAAAAAAATTTATTTGAAGGAAAAAACTTCAATCAGCTGTTCTCTTGAATGAAAATTTGAAAGACTCAATTGAACGAAAATTTGAAAGCAAATTCTCAGCAAGTTTTTAAAGTGAGAGTGTAGTGGTAAAAAAATGAGAGAAATTTAAAAAATTGAATGAAAACTTGATCGTCTGACACCCTAGTTAGCAGCAAAATTACCGATTTAGCACTTAGCACTATTTTCAGCACTTTCCAACCATTCATTTAGCATTTTTTAGCACTTTTAATTAATATGATTTACAAAATGTTCCAGCAAATAATATGGACTTTTCTACAAAACACTACTTTTCGCGACATAATTTAATAATTCATTTTTAACCTCTTTAGGCCCTTTTTGATATCTCTAAATTAAAAAGTTGTATATTTAAATCTTACTGCGGATACCTAAAATAAATTTGCCTTAGTTCATTATATGCTCGTATGCAAGGCGAATCAATAATTGATTCGCCTTGCTCGTATGTATGTACATATTTGTATGTCAGGATATAAATTGCTTGCTTAAAAATAGTTACAGCCTCAAATCATTGCTTTGCTTACATGTTTTTAAGCAAATAGAAAAACTAAATGTCTCAGCATTTACAATACATTTCAGTATAAACGAAGCAAATGCAAAAAAGAGAAAGACGCACTTTCCACGCACATACGCTTAAGCTGACTATGTGTTTTATTCTGCAGCAAAGCATTTATTTTGAAAACGTTTGCAGTTGCTTAAGCAATAAGTTGATGTTTGCTTTTTCTTTTGCTGTTGCTTTTTAAGACAAAAAAAAAACACTATTTAATGGTGTCACAAAAACAATGTTTTTAAAATGTATTTTCTTATGTATTGTAAGTAATAAATACGTTTCCAATATTAAAAGGGATGAAAAGCACCGAGTTACAGCAAGTAACACCAAGAAAACGCAATCGTAGTTAGCCAAACAACAGCGAAAGTTAAGCAACTACATATGCATTGAAAATAGTCAAGCATTTTTAATCACTGGTGTATGTGATAATTAATTTAAAGATAGGAATTATTGTTTAATTTGTGTTCTTAAGACTTTTTATATTTTATAACTGATTTATTGTTTTAAGAAATTTGTTTTTTTTCCAATGGAAATATATATTTCTAAGGCAACATAAGTATACATGACAAAACAATAAACTCTCCAAGAAAATATTTGCTTAAAACTAAGACATTTAAATTTTGGCACTACGTTTTAGCACTAAAAAATTTTTTTTAGCACTTTTTAGCTTTAAAGTTGATTAGCACAACCCAAGGCATATTAAACAGGTGAATGCGTTAGATCATGCTGTTTCCCTTTGCGAGTTGTCAAAATTGTTGCTCTTTTTCTAACTGTATGTGTATATTGTGCGTTGTGTGTGCATGTGTATTATATGTATGTGTTCAATTGCTTGCTTATTTTTCACAAATACATACACACATATTGTTAGACGTTTTTGACAGTTCAACAAAATTTTACAAAAACAAAATACACGCAAACGCTGATGCAGTCGCCTGTATCAATGTGCCTTGAGCACAACCATTAGCAGCTCTGCCGAAACTCAGTATTAAAAAAATGTCCTGGATCTGATTGTTAATTATAGCGAAATTTTATACTCTCTAAATACGTTTTCGCGTTATATTTAGCAGTTCTGCGTGAAGAATCGACCTTGAAGCTATCACATATTCATCTCTGTATAAAGAAGCTTTACTTTATCACATCAACACCACCAACAGTATATGCAGAGAGCACATAATCTTCCAGAAGAAACAAACAAGAAATTATAAACGTGTTAACAAAAACGTCACTGCAAACATCGTTCCATATTGTAATAGTTTTTTCTAGAAATTTTAGTAATTATTTTGATTTCTATTACGAATCAAAACAAATTAAATTTAAAAAAATAAACAAATAGTTTATTTTTGACAACTACAACGTATACAGTTGATGAGGTTTTTCGTCCATGCGCTCACCTGTATTATTTCACCATGCCTTACAATATTGAACGAAAAGTTCACAGTTAAATGACAGCATCCCAACGAATTAACAACAGGTGACCTTAAAAGCCCAGGGGAATATTGTAATTTTTCTTTCTTCGAGTGTCAAAAGTTTTAATCTTCTTTGCTTTTGACAGCCGAAAATGTACAGGTATATATTGCAGGGTTGTATTTATTTTCGCCCTAAGTATACCTGTTATGAATTCGCTGACAGCATCATTTTGTTCACTTAACTGACACCGTTGTTTCACGATTGATAGCTTATCTATGTTGACGTGTTTCGTTTTGGTTCTACTTTGTGGTTTAATACTGCGTGTAAAATTTTTGCATTGAGAAAGCAGCTAAAAAGATGGCTCAAATTAAAACAATTTTTAAAAAGTTTTACAATGACTACATGTGCAAGACGCCTAAGAAGCTGAAAGTAGTGGATATTTATCTTGGTTACACTTTGCTTACCGGTATTATTCAATTCATTTATTGTTGTATGGTTGGCACGTTTCCTTTTAACTCGTTTCTCTCTGGATTTATAAGTACCATAAGTTGCTTTGTACTTGGAGTATGTCTGCGACTACAAGCGAATCCACACAATAAGAATGTGTTTGTCGGAATTTCTCCAGAAAGAGGTTTTGCTGATTTCATTTTTGCCAACGTTATTTTGCATTTAGTTGTAATGAATTTTATTGGTTAAAATACAAATCTATATAATAAAACATATTTGGTTTTGGCAATCACAATAGCAAAACGCAGAGAGCAATAATTAATCTATTAATTTTTCTTACAGTCAAGAGCAGAAATCGTTTTTTTTTTTGTAGTTCTCATGCCTGTAGATTTTGTATTTAACATACCTAAATAACGCGGCGGCAACGCTTTACAGTTGAAAATTCGAATTTATCAAGGCGCTTAATAATAACACAACACCAGAAATGTTATTCTTTTTTGGAACAAATTTACGGACAAAGTTCACGGATGAAAAAAAGTCTACGGAGTGTAAAATGCAATTAAATATAAGTGAAAAATTTGGTGCTGACCCTTTCGGAGCTACGAACCTCCATAGACTGGATATATAGCATACATACAGATCCGGACAAAATTATTCACACAGGCAGCAACTCCATACTTACTGCTGATTTCACTAAATGCGAAGGAACGCTTCTTTCGTATACTTTTATTGAAAACAAAATATAAAAATTTGTTTTTGTTTTCAATATAACTATGCGAAAGAAATGTTCTTTCGCATTTAGAGAAACCGGCAGTTAATCTTCCACATTTTTAAATTAGTAAGGCACAGACTAATAAGTTTCCAACAAGATAATTTATTAACATGTCATATTAAAAATGGAACAAATCTAGTTTACGGACGCAGCTTAAAAATTAAAAAAAAAAAAGTTGCCTACGGGCTGTAAAATTTAATTTTAAGCAAAAAATGTAAAGTGACAAATTTGGGGCTGATCCTTGGTTTCCTAGTTACGGGCCTCCAAAGATTGTATGTACAATATGGAATATATTGAGTATTTTTTGGTGGAATAAGACAATATGGGTATCATTGGAAAGGTAATTTCAATATCTATTCAATTTTAAAGGAAAATAGTAATAAAAAATAAAAAAAAAAGTTTTTTATATGGAAGTTTTTTTGGCAGCTCTTAGTTTAAGCTTCGCTTACTAAAGATTTTCTGCGTAGCCGGCCTTCGGTCGGTATGACCAACAACGTCTTCGCTTACTAAAGATTTTTTGCGTAGCCGGCCTTCGGCCGGGCGCAAACTTATTCTCCTCTATGGTATGACCAACACCGGCTTCGCTTACTAAAGATTTCCTGCGTAGCCGGTCTTATGTCCTTCTACTATTGAAATTAGCCCTTTTTAATATGTTTCTTATGGTCTGTGGTCTTTCTAAACAACTTCTATGAGTTTCGGAGCACTTAAAAATGGGTTCCTTTTTATTTGACTTAAAATATATAGGCTTCTATCAACTATCTCAGATATTTATCGCAGCGATTTATTATTATTATGATGTTGAATTATTAACTTTCTTACTTCGACAAGTTTGTCCTCTCTGTCTACCCATTTTGTTCTCTTTTGTAACTCTTTCAAACAAAAAATCAAATAAATGACAATAAAAAAGGTAATAATGGGAAAAGTCCCTATTTTTTTTAATTATTTTTACGAATAATCCCGAAGTTAGATGCAAATTAAAAGATTGTTGCCAAATTAAATAAGACTGTATGAGTTTGGCTTTGGCGTCGAAAGTTTGTAACAGCCGTAGGGACCAGTAGGTTTTCCAGCTAGATCTTTCAACCCTAATTCGCCGGCAAGCACCTCTCAGCAGGTTCCAACCCTCCCACTGGGTACGCTGTCCATAAAAAAAAACTAACATAAAAAAATAAACGGCAACAAACGCATACCACAAAAACAACACACATCCATTTCTTCGCAGGCTGATGGGAACCTGTTTTGCCCTCCCAACCGTGTTACAAAAAAAATCCTTATACGTCAGCTTTGTGACCCCTTATACCATCCAACTCCCTTCTCCAGCTTTAACTAACCTTCATGCCATTACCTCGTTAAATTACAGCCAACACATTATTTTTAACTTTTTACTTTTTAAACGTTATAAATCATAACAAAGTATATCTATGTTAAGTAAATGCAGGAGTTCAGGTGATAGTTTTATTGGTGTGCGTGTTTATCATGTATTGTGTCAAAATTTGTTTACATTTATTTCAATTTTTATTTTGGTCTTGTTTTTACGTGTTTCTTTTCATTTTTATTATGTTCTATCAGGGATGGGAAACGAAATATTCAAATTACACTTTTCGAACTCAAGTTTCATTGAACATCCTTTTATTGAATTTTTGTTTAAATTTACATTGATATAGTCATTTAGAGGTCATTCTCTTACTTTTTTTTTATAATAATTAAGAAAAATTCATATTAATTTTTTAGTTAGAAAAATGATAAAATGTTAGCCACTTTACCGTCTCTGAACTGTTTTTTGACATAATACATGATTTTACACAAACAAAATGCCTGTTGTTGTTCTAATGTTGTATTTATTGTAGACTTGCAACTACTTAATATAGATATACTTTGAATCATAATTTTATTAAATAAAAATATTCTTAAAATTACACAATTTAAAATTTAATCTTTTTATATAAACCAAAGCAAAATAATGAAATTAAATCCTAAACATACAACATCTATAACAGCAAAATTTATAAAAAAAACGAATTTTACACAATATAAACTAATTTGAACTCATAAGTTTCTTTTAATAAACTTTTGTTTTTTTTTTTCTCTTTTTTTACAATGATCAATATACAATGCTAACAAAATCTATATAAGTATATCTTCTATTTTGCTCCCTACCCTAATAGTTCAAGAAACCACTTCCGGTGTCAGGGTTGAAAGAGCTAGCTGGAAAACCTACTGGTCCCTACGGCTGTTACATAAATGGCGCCCAATCTAAATAGACAAATAGTAGTTTTTAATATAGCCCAACGAAGTACTCGCTAGATCACTGTTGAAAACATGGATAGTATGAGTAGCCCTTAAATGAATTTGAGCCGTTTAAAGGAAGTACTAAACTATTGGTGGTTTAAACGCTTGGTAGGCGAGTTCTTCGGCCAAGTTATATGGAAAGAGAGTGCATTATCTTAGAGAATTTTATTTTAATTGTCTAATTGCATTGTATCACTTGTATCGTTCAATTTGTGTAGTTTTGTTGAGATTTTTAAATTTAATGACAGCATCGGTAGCCGCCTATGAAGAAAGTTTGCTTCGAACACATAGGGACTGTAGTACCGAGGGTCATTAGGGAAATTCTCATAACTCATGATTTAAGTAATAGTCACGAATTATGACCGTATGAGGAGAACCCGTACATTTTTTATTTAGAAATTGATTTCATGCCACACAACAATCACTCCCAGTTATAATAACCATTCCTCCAACCGATTTATTACCTTCATGCCAAAACCGCGAGGATAGAGTATTTTAACTGAAAGAGTTTTATAGAAAGTTAGTAAATCAAAGTTAAATATAATAAATATTTTGATTATTAGTATTATTATTATCATTATTATTATTTTTATTATTTTGATTATTTAGATTATTTTTATTATTTGTAGTATTATCATTATTGGTAGTGAATCAAAGGTTTTATATAATAAATATTTTTGGTTATTAGTGTTATTATTATTATTATATTTTGATTATTATTATTATTCTTAGTATTATCATTATTGGTACTAGTATTATTTTATTTTTATCATTATTGTTATTAAATTGTATTACCTTTTTTTTATTGTTTGTTTTTTATTAGAATAATTTTTAATCCTTGTTTTTATTGTATGGTTTCTCGCATTGCTTGGTGTTTAGTTTTATTTTTGGAAAATCTTTGAGACATCTGCTAGTATTTTTTTTTAGTTTTTCGTTTTCCTTTTGGACCTGATTTCAGCCTAGAGGAAAGGAAATTAAAACTTTAGTGTGTATGATATGTCAAGTAGCCCGCCTAGTAGAAATTCCAGAAAACGAAATAGAGCAGTTCAATTCGATTTAAACAGATCAACGCCTTTTTCTTTTGGAAAATCCTATAAATCCAATACGCCTAATTGAAAACCTAGTTTAGTTAGAAATTTAGAGATGGAAGAGGCTTCATGTTTTGCTAATGCCCAGTTTATAGATAAGTCACAGACAATTAATACAAATAAAGCTCCTAACAGCAATGTTTCCCAAGAAGAACTAGACGCTCGTAGATTAGAGCGAGCCAGAGAAATGGAAAAAGCTCAACAGTTGGAAAGAGCCCAGCAGGCTGCTCAATTCCAAGAGATGAGAAGACAGATAGCGAAATTAACAGCATCAGTAGGAAAATTAAGTCTGGTAATGCAACACACACAATTAGAAAATAAAAAACTGCGGAAAACGGTGAAGGTGCAAACCCAACTAAAAGCTATCATAAGATGAGGATCGACAAATGGGGCCTGGAATTCGATGGCAACACGAACAAATTAGCTGTGGAGGATTTTGTATTTCGCGTGGAGCGACTCCAGCGACAGTATGGTGTTTCGTGGGACGAGGTGTTACATAATTTTCTTTTGTTAGTCAGAGGCGTGGCCGAAAAGTGGTATTGGTTGTTTATACTCTTATAATTTATAGATTGCAGATTACAAAAATTAAAATGAATATTTTATTGTGGAAAATACTTTAAGAATAATGAAAAATTACATATATTATAAAACTTAAAAGTCACAACTCATGCGATTGAAAATATAATTAAATTATAATATAAAACAAGTAATTTAGAAACAAGTGAAATACAATACCCCCTCTCAATCGCTGAGTTGAAGATCTTTGCGAAACTTTATAAATTTCGTTGAATCTAATGATTTAGTAAAAATATCAGCAAGTTGTGCTTCTGTAGAAATTTCTTCTAGTTTAATAATTCCTTTTGAGACGTAGTCACGTATAAAATGAAACTTGACATCTATATGCTTGGAACGTTTGCTATCAGCGTTCTTTGCTATTCCAATACAACCTCGATTATCTTCATAAATTGTTACTGCATTATTGTCTTCAGAAAATATATGTAGATCAGTTAAAATTCCTCTAATCCAAATAGCTTCTGAAACGGCAAGGCAAGGAGCAATATATTCGGCTTCACAAGATGATGTTGCCACCAGCGTTTGTTTTTTACTACTCCAAAATATAGGACAACCGAATACTTTAAATAAATAGCCGCTTATAGATTTTCTGTCTTCAGCATCTGAAGCCCAATCGGCACCTGCAAATCCAACGACTTCTCTTTCATCTAAATTGCTTGTATAAATTAGTTTAAAATTTTTAGAACCTTTTATATAACGAACTATTCGTTTCAAAGCTGTCCAATGCATATCACTGGGATTATTTTGAAATCTACCCATATATCCAATCTGATAACATATATCTGGACGAACACTTAACATGAGGTACATTAGACATCCCAACATTTCACGATAGGGATTATTTGTTGTTTCGTTGGATGTATTTTGAGAAAGGTATAGGCCTTTTTCCATTGGAGTCTTTGCTGGATTGCAATCGCTCATTAAAAATCTTTTCAATATGCGTTCAATATTCGAATGTTGACTTAGTTTCATTATACTATTTCTTCGATCATATTCAATCCTTGTTCCTAAGTAATATTCAAGAAGACCACAATCCGACATTTCGAAAACTGAATTAAGATTTCTTTTAATATTTTCTATCGCATCTATATTATTTCCTGCGATTAACACATCATCAACATATATTAGCAAGTATAAAACACAGTTATCTTCAAATTTTATGTACAAGCAGGGATCATGTTTTGATCTATTGAACTTTAATTGAATTAAAAAATCATCAAATTTTGTGTACCAACATCGTGAGCTTTGCTTAAGTCCATAAATTGATTTATTGAGTTTACATACTTGAGTAGAGGATGCTTCAATGCCATCGGGAATTTCCATAAAAATATCTTCTTTTAAATTTCCATACAAAAATGCAGTTTTGACATCAAGTTGATGTAAATAAAAATGTCTTTTAACACTAACTGCCAAAATTATTCTAATTGTAGAAAGTTTAGCTACAGGTGAATAAGTTTCCTCATAATCTATTCCAGCTTTTTGCAGAAATCCTTTTGCTACTAAACGAGCTTTATATCGGATTGGGTTTCCATTTGAATCCTCTTTTAACCTAAAAATCCACCTTGACTTAAGAATCTTTTTACCCTCAGGACGTGGAATTAACTGCCATACTTTGTTTTTCTTCATGGATTCTATTTCGTTATCAATTGCTTCTAACCACTGTAATTTATCTGGCCTATTCTCTATATCTTTAAAACATTGTGGTTCAATGCAGGTGCTATTGGACATTGCAGAATTAGCGTGACCTGTAATGTATCCCGGACCTCTACTTTTTAAACGTTCACTCCTTCTTGGTTCAGCCCTACCTTCATTTCCATTTTCACAATAGTCTGAATTATCCTCAAATACTGCAGTAGAGTTTTCATTAGTATTATCACTTGTATTATCTTCCACAGAAACGACATTGACGTTATCAACAATTTCCCCATCTTGCTCGTTTCTTTCATACAAAATGAGGATATCTGATTTTAAAGTCTTTTCTTCTTTGAATGGAAATGTTGACTCATCAAAGCGAACATCTCTAGATAGTACTATTATATTCTTATCAGGATTCCATAATCTATAACCGTTTGCAGTATACCCCATCATCACCATCTGGACGGATTTTTTATCTAATTTCTTTCTCTTTTGTTGTGGGACCCATACAAAAGCTTTACAGCCAAAAATTCTTAATTTAGAAACATTTGGCTTACTATTATACCATATCTCTGAAGGAGTTTTTAGAATTTTAATAGCTTTACTTGGGCATCGATTAATTAGGTATGTTGCTGTTAAAGCAGTTTCACCCCACAAAAACTTAGGTGCATTAGCTTCAAGTAAAATTGACCGTATCTTTTCGACTAAAGTACGGTTAAATCTCTCTGCAACTCCATTTTGCTGCGGAGTATAAGCCATTGAAGTTTGAATTTGAATCCCTTTCCTTTTAAAATATAGTTTTGCCTCATTGGATGAGTATTCTCGACCCTGATCCACTGTGACCATTGAAATATTTGTACTATGTAAAGCGGTTGCCATGGCTTCATATTCAACAAAAAGCTTAAAAACCTCTGATTTCTTTTTCATCAGATAAATATAAGTGAAGTGACTAAAATCGTCTATGAAACTAATGAAATACTTATAACCATCCCAAGTTTGGGGATGAAACGGTCCACATACATCTGTATGTATTCTTTCTAAAACACGTGTTGTCTTTGGACGACTTCCACTAAAGGGATTACGGCATTGCTTACCTTGAATACATGTATCACACACACCAACGGGAGAGAATTTATCTATACCTTCAACCATCTTATTACGTACTAGTTCTTGTAAACTCGTATCACTTACATGACCCATTCTAGAATGCCATAATTTGTTAGTTTCCGTGGTAGTTAAATTGACTTCTTTGTTGTTTTCAGTCCTTAATTTTATTTCATAAAGACCACCTTTCTTATTTGCTTTCATAATTATATTATTATTTTTCTTGAATACAGCTACTTTTTTATAGAACTCGACAGTTATACCATTTGCAGTTAATTTTGGAACGGACAATAAGTTATCTCGAAGCCCTGGAATATATAACACATCTTTCATGTTAACTAAAGTATTACCGGCGTATCCACAAATACTACCACGATGGGTTGCAATCAGTTTCTCTTTATCTTTAGCAACACCAATACATATAGGATTCCTTAGTGTTTCCAAACGATCATAACACCAATCAAATTTGCACATATGATCCGTTGCGCCAGAGTCTATTTGAAATGCCAAAAAATTTTGGGAATTTGAAGAATTCTTGTTCAAATTACCAGACATTAAACAAATTGATTGTGAAGATGACACAGAATTTGCTTTTCTATTAACTGTTCCTAAACGAACACGACAATCCATTTGTTTATGACCCTTTTTCTTACAACGAAAACAAACACCAAAAAATTATTTATACTTCTTCTCACTGCTAAAGGCAGTGGTTTTGTTAACTTCGGTATCAAAACGATCTTGCTTCTTTGCATCTTCTGCAAGTAATCGCTGCTTCACTATTTCAATAGTTAAATCCGATTCCCTCATATTTTCCAACGCAGCCACTACTGAATCAAAGCTGTCTGGTAGTGTGACAAATAGTTGAGCCACAACATCATTTTCGGATAACTGTGCACCCGAAGTTTTTAATTTTCTTATAATGTCATCGAAAATTAAAAGATGTTTGCGTAAGTCATCGTCTGACTTCATTCGCAATAAGGCAAGCTGTTTCCTTAACAATGTCTGGCTTGTAATTGACTTCTTTGCGAATGTATCCTGCAGCGCCAACCACATTTCTTTAGCTGTATTTTTATCTCGAACACATTCCAAATATTCATCAGCAATCAGACTAATCAAAACCGCTTTGGCTTTCTTATCTTTTACCACGAAATTTTCACCTGATGCAGGCTCAGCTGGCGGAATATCATTGATACAATCAAGGACATTCAAAGAATCTAAGTACATCAACACACGAAAACTCCAGTTTTCAAAATTATCTCCACGGAATTGTAAGATACCATGGAATGATTCACGCTTGATATCGCCCATAACCTCTTATAATTTATAGATTGCAGATTAAAAAAATTAAAATGAATATTTTATTGTTGAAAATATTTTAAGAATAATGAAAAATTACATATATTATAAAACTTAAAAGTCACAACTCATGCGATTGAAAATATAATTAAATTATAATATAAAACAAGTAATTTAGAAACAAGTGAAATACAATATATACAGACAAACTCTGTCACAGAGTGGTCTACCTTAAAAGACGCTCTGTTAAAACAATACCAATCCAGTCCAGTTTCGAGCTCATGAGTGATATGGTTGAGAGAAGGCAACAACCCGGCGAAGGTCTTGATGCTTTCTTCTTTGCCATGTCGCAAATGAGATCGAGATTGAATATAGCCGTCTCTGAAAAAGAAATGATTAAAATGATTAAAAAGAATTTGAGAGATGATATAAGAAATAAAGTTTACCCAATTGCTGTTGATACGGTAGAAGAATTACGCCAGGAGTGTGTAGAGGCAGAGAAGGTGTTTGGTCGTAAAGCCTCATCAAATTTGCAACCAACCGTCCCTGTGAACCGCTACACCAGGCAAGTAAATGAAATATTTGAGAAGCCAGTTGATAGTTTAACTGAACCTGCCGAATAGCTAGAAGAAATAAATAATCAAATTTCAATAACACCAGAAATCCACTAGTCTGCTGGAATTGCCATCAAAACGGCCATGTAATAATGGATTGCCCTTCAACGGAGAGATCATTGTTTTGTTATAGGTGTGGCAAGCCGGATGTTAAGGCTCCATACTGTAGCGATTGCAAGGCTAAAAATTTTCACAGGAGCGAGCTAGTGAAGGGAAGCCATCAGCCCAAAGAAACTGCAAAAATAGCCCGGCGTTAGGCGCAAAACAAAATATAAATTTAATAGAAACGGTTAGGAAATTTAATAAGTTTATCCCTCAATTAAAACATAAATATACGCTAGAAGAAAGAGAACTTAATTATCAAAATGTTAGGAATAGAATTTTTAATGAAGTTGTAAACATGAGGAAAACTGTTTCAAACAGAATACAAAAATTACGAAGGAAATTTGCAGAGAAAAGAAAAATTAGAAGATTGTTTTTAGAAACTGTACAATGTCTAGATAAAAAAGGCGACCCTCGTGCTTTTGTACAAATAACCATTAAAAATATAAGCATAAAAGGTCGGTTAGATACGAGCGCATCAATAAGTCTGCTAGGTAAAGGATGTAGGGAGTTATTGGAAAGATTGGAACTTGAGTTTAAACCAGTCTATTCTATAGTATCGACTGCTGCAGGAAAACAACACAGAATGTTAGGCAAATTGAAATAAAAATTTCCTTTAAAGAGAAAACTCGAAATATTCTATTTCACTTGTGTCAGGACTTGGAACAGGAAGCTTACCTTGGAGTGGACATTTGGAAAGCGTTTGTTTTAGCTCCTGAAGTATTTAAGGCAGAAGAAATAAACGTAGAAAAACTACAAGAAGATTTTCAAGTAGAAGACCATAAATATTAAGTAAGGGAAAACAAGATAGTTTAGAAAAGGTTATAGAGTTGTTTCCAGCATTTGAAAAGGAAGGTTTAGGTTGCACTTCTCTTGAAAAGCATATAATTAAGCTAGTAGAAGGTTCGGTTCCCTTTAAGGAACGACACTACCCTTTATCACCTGCTATGCAGGAAATTGTTTATAAAGAAATTGATACAATGCTGGCCTTAAAAGTCATTGAAGAAAGCGAAAGCCCCTGGTCCAATATGGTTAGGAAGCCAGGTAAAAATAGATTCTGCCTTGACGCTAGAAAGCTGAACAAAATAACTATTAAAGATGCTTATCCACTACAAAACATAGAGGGAATTTTAAGTAGAATCGACGAAACATTTTTTATAAGTAGCATCGATTTAAAATTTGCTTTTTGGCAGATAGAGCTAGAAGAAGTGTGTAAGCCGTACACAGCGTTTACTGTAAAGGTTCGAGCTATAAGGGAAATAAGAGTACCGAAATCGCCTCGCGAAGTACGTAGTTTTCTCGGAACAGCAGAATGGTATCGGCGATCAGAATGAAGAACATCCGATAGCTTTTTACAGTCAAAAGTAAAACGCCTGTCAAAAAAATTATAGTGTCACTGAAAAAGAGTGTCTGGCAGCTGTTATGGCAGTGAAAAAGTTTCGACCCTATGTCGAGATGATGCCGTTTACGATAGTCACTGACCATTCGAGTCTGAAGTGGCTTATGTCTCTCAAGGACTTAACGGGAAGACTGGCGAGGTGGTCTCTTCAGTTACAGGCATTTGACTTCGATATACAGCACAGAAAAGGGTCTGAAAACATTGTAGCTGACGTGCTATCAAGAATGCCAGAAGATGAAACAAGCATAGATGAGCTAGTGCTAAATGATTTGTTTGATTTCGAAACGGTCGAATTTCAGAGCAATGAGTATCCAGATTTGATAAAACATATTAAAGATAATAATGAAAGTTTGCCAGATTTAAAGGTCGAAGATGGACTTGTGTTCAAAAGGGTTAATTTTGACAGAGGTGACGAATCCGAGAGTCAGTGGAAAATGTGAATGTGTGAAAAGGCACACGCCAGTAAAACAGCAGCTCACGGTGGTGTGTCGAAAACATTAGAACGGTTGCGAAGGTTCTTTTATTGGCCGAGAATGTCTACGCAGGTGAAATCTTTTATTAAAAATTGCCAAACATGCAAAGAAATAAAACCGTCTAACCAAAATCTTAGACCAGAGATAGGTAATCAGGTTATTACTGATCGTCCCTTTCAAAAACTGTATCTGGATTTCTTAGGTAAATACCCGAGATCAAGGAGCGGTAATTGTTACGTCTTTATCGTCCTTGATCATTTTAGCAAATACACTTTTATTAAGGCAATGAGAGAAGCTACTGCCCAGAATGTTGTAAAATTTTTGGTGCAAGAAGTATTTCATAAATTTGGTGTTCCTGAAATCATCCATACAGACAACGGTGCTCAATTTGTATCGAAAAGTTTTCAAAATTTGATAAGTTCGTATAAAATACAACACGTTAGGACTCCAGTTTATCAGCCGAGTAGTAATGCTTCTGAAAAGTATTTTATCGGCCATCAGAGCTTACTTAAATGAAGACCATAGAGATTGGGATCTCTACCTCTCAGAGATTGATTGTGCGTTGAGAAATTCTTTGCACAGTGCCATAGGTTTCACGCCTTTTTACGCGTGGTTTGGGTACCACATGTACACTAGTGGTGCAGATTACAAATTGGCCCGAAAACTACATTCTACAACAGACCACCGAATAATTACTAAACAGGACGATAAAATGCAAATGATAAGAGATCAAATAAAAGACAATATGAATAAAGCCTATGAGAAAAGTGCCAGAATCTACAACAAGAGAGCTAGAGTAACTAAATTTGTTCCTGGACAGGAAGTCTACAGGAGAAATATGATTCAAAGTAATTTTGGAAAAAATCTTAATGCCAAATTCTGCAAGAAGTTTCTCAAATGTAGAGTGGTTCGGCCTGTCGGTAACAATACGTATGAATTGGAAACATTAGCAATATTAGGACGTAAGACAATTATTTATTTATTTGATTATTTTTTTTTATTAATTATTAATTTTGTTTGTTTATATATGTATACATATATATATTTCTTTTCGGACTTTTTATTGTGTTTTTTTTTTTTTTGGTTGTAATTTTTCAGAATTATTTTAGTGATTATTAAATTTGTCGTAATTATTATTTTTATTTTTTTTATAATTTTTAATATTGATTATGCGTCCAGCACTTTAATGCGCTTAGCAATTTTTACTTTTACATCTGTGATATAACTTAAGTACCTGATTAGATAAGCTTTTATTGTGCAATATTAGTTAGTAAGTATGAAAGAAAAAAAACCATTGGTGATGATAGAGTTTATAACATTCCATTTGTTTTGTAGGTTTCCATTTTCTTTTTTTATAGTATAAATTAATCTTTAGATTAATTGTATTCGGGATCTATAAAAAGAAAGGAATTTTTAAACAAAGTAAACACTTATATTGCTGATGTACGAGGGCTGCTATATATATTTTTGGCCTCGCAACACTGAGTGCTGCCAAGTGCAATCTGACATTTCCATTGGAAAGTTTGTCATTTTTTAGCATAATCGTACTTAATATGTTTTGACGTATGACCATTATTTGTGTTGTTAACAGTGACTTGAAAAAATTAATACAGAAAAAAATGGAATTAACTCGTGAACATTTTCATGCCATCATTTTTCACAACTTTCGATGTGGATTATCACGACAATAGTGCATTGATGAACTTAAATCTTTGTATGGCAATGAAGCACCATCCTATAGCACTGTGAAAAATTGGTATAATGAATTTAATCGTGGCCGAAGCTCGCTCAAAGACGAATTCCGTGAAGGTCGTCCAAAAACGGCTGTTGTGCCAGAGAACATTGATACCGTGCGTGAACCCATAATGCAAGATCGACATGCGACATACCGAGAGATAGAGACATCCTTGGACATTTCTTCCACCAGCATACATTCGATACTGGATGAACACATGGCCGTAAAAAAGGTTTGTTCTCGTTGGATCCCGCACAATTTGAAAGTCGCTCAAAAAAAGGCTCGTGTCGATTTGCGCAAAGAAATGTTGCAAAAATACGATTACGGTGCTTCAAAAGACGTTTATAAGATCGTCACAGGTGACGAATCATGGATCTATGAGTATGAGCCCGAAACGAAACAACAATCGACCGTGTGGGTTTTCAAAGACGAGCAAAATCCAACGAAAGTTGTTCGTGGAAGAAGCATTTCGAAGCAAATGGTCGCCTGTTTCTTCGGCAAAACTGGTCATGTGGCGACTGTTCCGCTTGAGCAACGTAGAACGGTCCCTTCTGAGTGGTACACTACAATTTGTTTGCCTGAAGTCATCGGAGAAATTCGAAAAACCAACAAGAGAAGACGAATCATTGTTCACCATGACTGCGAGCTCTCACACATCGGCTCAAGCCAGAGCGTTTTTGACCGGCCAAAACGTCAAATTAATGGGTCAGCCGCCGTACATCCCTGACTTGGCACCTAATGACTTCTTCTTGTTTCCGCACATCAAGAAAAAATTGCGTGGTCAACGATTTTCGTCGCCAGAAGAAGCTGTTGAAGTGTTCAAAAACTATGTTTTAGAGGTGTCTTAATCGGAGTGGAAAAAGTGCTTCGACAACTGGTTTGAGCGCATGCAAAAGTGTATAAATCATGCTGGAGAATACTTTGAAAAACAATAAAACCATTTTTGATTATAAATATTCGCATTTTCACTATTAGGCCAGAAATATATAGAGCAGCCCTCGTAATGCAGTAATACTTCCCGTAATTTATTTCTGTGAAACTCTCTTGTGTAGTAAGGAAGATCACTATATTTCTTGGTTCCTTTTACTGTAAAGCATCAAGAGATGGACCTGATCATCAGAGCAGCCATAATTCATGGAAGGACATATAGAGGTTTTACCCGTGAAATATGTATATTAAAGATCTGAAAGAAATATTTTTTTTGACAACATAATTATGTACGTTAAAGTATATATATGTATTAAAATAATTCGAAAATCTGGAATACAAGAAACGCATTTGAAATTAACTTAGAATTAACTGATATTTGACTAAAATTTGCCTCAATATTATTTATTGCAGGCGTTCGTTTTATTTAAATGGCACTACTTAAAAGTGCTCAATGGGCAGTCGTGGCTCATTACAAGACTAATTTTGATTATAAGATCTTTAACGTATGATGGGTTGCCACTATGGATTCCTTTTGTGAGAAACTCAAATGTGGTTCTTGCTCTGGTGTGAGGGATTTGGTTTTCATGCTCCCGGAGAATACACCATAGAAGTTTATTAGAACCGTACATGGGAAAAATTTCTTTTATTACTAACTTTACTATTGCTTACCTGTTAACTTTCGCAAAATTTGGCCCGGCTAGATTCTGAGACTATCTCAGGGGTGAGTGTTCCCCACGTTAGGCAGTTAATTTGTTGCTTCGCTGGAATTATTTGCATCACACCGCACACCGATTCCTACTACGAGAGTCTTGTAGAACTCGGAGTTTTGTTGCGGCTTAAAAAGACTTATAATTCAATGCAAATCAAATAGTTATATATATAAAAAAACACACACAAACTTTACAACACAATTTTTGTGTGCTGGCCAAGAAATAGTGTCTTATAGGTCCTTATGTTGTTGTTGCCCATTTAAGGGTGGGTTGAAATAAACATATTTCTTATTTGTTTTTGTTCTTTTGTTTATTTGTATGAATTTCACTTATGTTTGTTTTTTTTTTTACCCGTATAGTTAAATTTTAAGTTACGTTTTCTTTAATATTAGTAAATTATATTATTAAGTATTTATGTTTGTTTTTCTTTTTTCACTCCGATGCGCGCGTACTTATCTCACTTATCTGCTTCTACTTTGTTTTGGTTTGTTTTGTTTTTGTCGGCTGTAGCTGTGTTTAGTTTACATATTACGCCATATACAGTTGTCAATAGGTATTCTTATCGTCGTAGTAGTAAATCTAATGTGTGCTGGCAACTTAAAGACCAGGGTTGTATTTTTCATTCATGATCGAAAAATTATGATCGTGAGGAAACTGTTTATATTAAATATGTAAATTTATGAATGAAAACGAGTAATCGTGCTTAAATGATGATCGCCTGGTAGATGAAAATCTGAAGGTAAACAAACATAAGCGTATAGATCGCCAAAGTAGATGAGAAGATCACCAATAGAAATAGAATACAGAGTAAATGCAAGATGTTCAAAGGCAAAGGAGTTAGTTTATTTTGTATATTTGAAAATTTAATGTTCGAGAAGAAATAAACTAAAAGAAAGTAAAGCCTGGTACTCTGTTCTGTTTTTCATGCGGAATGCTGTCAAACTACATACATAAAAAATTTGTATGAAAAAGTCATGAAAAAATGTTGCTGAAGTAGTACTCTGTTTTTACTGTGGAAAAACATATGAAATGTTTCTGGCAACATTTTATCAAAGCTGTGAAATAAAGCAAATAGGCATTATTTCATGTGGAATTTTTTAAACAACAGCTGATCGTATGTCTTTTACATACATTTTTAAAACAATGATACCACACTTTAAATGTCAAATATTCCACATGAAATATTCAATGTTTCTCAACAATTTTCACAAATTTGAACAGAGTACCAGGCTTAAGGAAAGACCGCAAATTTAAGCAAGATGGCGGGTTGGAGGAAGGTAGAAAGAATGTTCTCGAAAAAAGGAAAAAAATAAAAAAAAGATGGACGAGGCGGGAATGGATTAGGGAAAAAAATTGAAAGATTTGGAAAAGTTGGAAAAGGCTCTAGCGAAATGAGAAAGTCAAAAGGTTGCATTAGTTCAGAAGTGTCTTGTCTTTTGAAGTGTAAAGTTTAGAAAAAACAAACGCAGTGATTTTGTGCAAAGAGTTGATATCGCAATTGTGGAAATAAATAAAAATTAAACAGAAGTTGTGAACAGGTAAAGGATTTGTTTTTAATGAGTAAAAATGTAATATTTAATAGTTATCCTGGGGAAAAAAAATATCCTTTCTAAAGAATCCTGGCAGGAATTGGGTAATTTTGAGGTGGCAGATAAATTGAAAATTATATAATCGATCCCAGAAAAAAAAACGTAAGATAAAGTGAAAATAAGTTGAGTGCAAAATTAAAATTTATTAAAATTTTCAGCTGGCTACAAAATTCGGGTAGGGTAGTGAGTGTTATGTCCTGGGGTGAGAAGAGTGTCAAAAGTATCATCAGGACATAAAGGACAACCTAAAACTTACGTACCCATAGATAGCCAGGTAACAATTTTTGTTTAAATTTGGTAGACACTTCAAAAACAGCAACACAGAAAAAAAAGATTGATTAAGCACAAATTTTTGAAAAAAAAAGTAAAAACAAAATAATTGTAAAGAAAAAAAAAGAGGACAAAGTGGAAAGTTAACGTGATATTTTTTAAAGCCTATTAAATTTTGTTCGAATTTTAAGTGATCATTTATTTATTTAATTATATTTTATATATTTGCATGTTTGTTTATTTAATTTTTCGTTACACGTATTTTTTTTATATATTTATATAATTTTTAATTTGTTATTTACGGGTTAATTTACAAAAAAGTAACGCCTGAAAGCAGCTTAGGGTAATTTTAGCTTTTGTTTCTTTTGTTTTTTTTTTTATTTGATTTACGCGACTATTTCCTCATAGAGGGCAGTACCTTTTTGAGATAAATTTTTGTTTTGTTAAAGGAAATTAAAATATAACAAAAAGCCCAGCAAACAATATTAGTTCAAGTAAAGAGAATAATTAGTATTTGTAAAAAAATCCGTTTTTTATTAAGTTTTACTAGCCTCAGGGAGCTCCTTTAGGTTAGGGTTTAATTAATAGACACCTGAAGTGGTTTATTGAACTATACCCTAATAGGGAGCAAAATAGAAGATATACTTATATAGATTTTGTAGGATTTAATTATGATTTATAACGTTTAAAAAGTAAAAAGTTAAAAATAATGTGTTGGCTGTAATTTAACAAGGTAATGGCATGAAGGTGAGTTAAAGTTGGAAAAGGGAGTTGGATGGTATAAGGGGTCACAAAGCTGACGTATACGGATTTTTTTTGTGGCACGGTTGGGAGGGCAAAACAGGTTCCCATCAGCCTGCGAAGAAATTGATGTGTGTTGTTTTTGTGGTATGCGTTTGTTGTCGTTTATTTTTTTATGTTAGTTTTTTATGGACAGCGTACCCAGTGGGAGGGTTGGAACCTGCTGAGAGGTGCTTGCCGGCGAATTAGGGTTGAAAGAGCTAGCTGGAAAACCTACTGGTCCCTACGGCTGTTACAGATAATGGCTACTATTTTTTAACAAATTTGTGTCTTTAAAAGTAGGCTTTTTTTCGCTACGACTACTTTTAGAGTAGCTATATAAACGCTGGTTTTAAATTTTTATTGTAAAAAATTCCCATCAAAATTAAAAAAAGGGTATTTTTGTTGATTTTTTTTTAAGCAAAAAAAAAAAAAAGTTAAACGTTTTTTGAGAGTGATCTCCATCGCGGTCTTAAAAATGTTATACATCACTATAAAATTTGCGATCTGTACTGTTATACTGTATAAGAAAAAGTTGCGCGTTCTCGCGCCATTTTTGTAGCGGTTTTTTTATAAGTTTCACCCTTTTCTGTTTTTATTGACTTGATACTATTTTAAGGGGTTTGCAATATATTTTCTTGCGGCTAAACGTAAAAAGATTTTATATTAATTTTTTTTCTGTGAAAGGCTATCGTTGCAGCTACTTATATTAATTTTTAGAAAATCTTTTTCTTTTAAATTTTTATCATAAAAAATTTCCCTCAAAACTACAAAAAGGACATTTTTGTTAATTTTTTTTGTAAGAAAAAAAAGTGAAAAGGTTTTTGAGAGTGATTTCCATCGCGGTCTTTAAAATGTTATATCCCTTTCAGACCGTGATGCATCGATTGTGCGGGTGGGTTTCGGTCCCAATATTTTTACTTCTGTTTGCTTAATGTGAAATAGACTGGCATGCATCGATTGTGCTGATTGTTTTCTATATTTGCTTCTCACATTTCTCTTCTGTTTAATTTACCGTTACTTAAATTATTGCGAAACTCTACAGTCGCATTTCAGTTTTAGCATAATGAGCCGTAAAAGTAAGGTGTGTCTTTAATGACAAAAGTATTGATTGTTTACAAATAACTAAAAAAATCTAACAAATAATTTAAAAAAAATTAAACATTTTAAAATTTCAAACTAATTGAAATCTTTTCATGCAATACAAATGCGTTTTAGTTAAAAATATTATTGAGCGCATCAATTGTGCGAGTCATACGTGCGTGTCCTGTAAATCCTTGAAGGTTATAAAAATTATATAATCTATTCTTTGATTATATTTTCATACGCTGTAGAGACTACATGTTCCAAAAATTATAAACAAATTCCCGTCAGGTCTGAAAGGGATATATCACTATAAAATTTGCGATCTGTACTGTTTTACCGTAGAAGAAAAGGTTGCGCGTTCTTACGACATTTTATAGCGATTTTTTAAAAGTTTCACCTTTTTCTGTTTTTGTTGACTTTATACTATTTTAAGGGGTTTGCAATATATAGTTTTGTGGCTAAACGAATAAAGATTTTGTATTGACTTCTTTTCTGTGAAAGGCTATATTTGCAGCTACTTATATTAATTTTTAGAAAAGCTTGTTTTAAATTTATATGATAAAAAATTGCTTCCGAAATTAAAAAAAGGATTTTTTTAATTGTTGTTAAAAAAAAGTGAAAAGGCTTTTGAAATTGATCTCCATGGCGGTCCTAAAAATGTTATATATCACTATAAAATTTGCGATCTCTACTTTTATACTGTAGAAATAAGTTGCGCATTTTTTTATTTTTTTTTTTTAAATATCACCTCTTTCTGTTTTTATTGACTTTATGCCATTTTGAGAGGTTTGCAATATATTTTCATGTGGCTAAACGAATAAAGATTTTGCGTTGATTTTTTTCCTGTGAATGGCTATACACTAATTTTTACTTATATTAATTTTTAGAAAAATTTTGTTTCACATTTTTATGATAAAAAATTTCCTTCGAAATTAAAAAGGGATTTTTTCGTTCAAATTTTTGTAAAAAAAAAAGTGAAAACGGTTTTTGAGAGCGATATCCATCGCGGTCCTAAAAATGTTATACAGTAGTTTCCGCTTAACTGCACCCCGCTTAATTGATTTGCCTGCTTAAAAAACTTAAAAAAGAAGCAATGAACTTTTTCCATTTAAGATTTATATAAAAATTCCCGTTTAATTGAGTTTCGCTTAATTGCGTTTCCCCTTTAATTGAATTATCATATAATCGCTTTTTTTAATAATCATATACAAAAATACTCGCTTAATTGGAAGTTTTTTTTACAATATGGTACTGTAAATATTATTTAAACATATGGTAACTCTTTAAACCATATGTGTTTTTTATTTGTTTACAAAATTCAAAAACTAACATTTAGTGAAAATGAGTGGAAGAAAACATAAAAGTTTAAGTTTAAAGGAAAAGTTAAATGTTATAGCTGATGCTGAAAAATATAGCAGACAAGAATTGTGTGCAAAATATAATTGTTCTAAGTTCACAATTAACAGAATTTTAGAAAATGGTGATGCAGTTATGGAAAGGGCAAAGACTAAAAAATTGTCTTCCAAAAGAGAAAGAACCGGAGCATGCGTTAAGGTAGAGCGTGCTTTGTTAACATGGTTCAACCAAATGCGGGAGTCTGGTGCCGTAATTTCACGTAATATGATTTTTGAAAAAGCAAAAAAATTTGCAGTTGAATTAAAAGAAGATTTTAACCCAAGTTCTGGTTGGCTTCATCGTTGGCAAAATAGGGAAATCATTACTCTAAGAAAATTACAAGGTGAGGGTGCATCCGCTGATGTCAATGCCGCAAATAACTTCTTTTAGACGGTTTTACCAAATTTGGTTTCAAAATATGAGCCATCACAAATTTTTAACGCGGACGAAAGCGCTTTATTTTTTAAAGCGTTGCCGAAATCATCCTTAAGTAAAAAAGGTGACCAATCACGAGGCTATAAAAGTTCTAAAGAACGTCTGACGTTGCTCTTTATTTGCAATGCAGCCGGAGACTACAAAGAAGTCATCGCTATTGGCAAGTCGAAAAATCCACGGTGTTTTAAAAATAAAACTATGCCCCTCAAGTACTACTCACAGAACAAAGCTTGGATGACACAAGATATATGGAGTAAAATTTTGCTCTCCCTTGATGCAGAAATGGGAAGAAAAGGTCGTAAAATAATATTGTTTGTGGATAATGCTTCTTTTCATAGGACTTCAGTAACCTTATCAAACATTGATCTTCATTATTTACCACCTAATACAACGTCCATAGTGCAACCGTTAGATCAGGGTATAATTCACTGCTTCAAATCCTACTACAGGCAAAACCTTGTAAGAAAACAAATAAGTGCAATAGAAAGTGGAAAAACTATAACCCATTTCATTAAAAACTTTAATCTCTTCAATGCTTTACATGTGATCAAGAACTCTTGGTGGCTAGTTAAACCTTCTTCTATAGCCAATTGCTTTAAAAAGGTAAGTTTATTTATTTGTTGTTCATGAACATATCGCTCCTTTGTTACAAAGAAGTTAAAAAATAGTCTTCGCGAAATGCATTTGTGTGCATTAAAACAGTAATCAATCAAATATTTTTTACATAATACCAGTTCACGTATACTACTACATATACTGACTACGTTGTACTAATGGGGCGATATGTAAGTACACTTGTAGTTTAGATCGCTTACTTTTTCTTTAGCCAAAGTTTATAGGTTCCTCTGAATGTAATAGCATAGATGACAATATCCTAGAAATCTATCTTGATGAGGAACAACAACGAGAATTTGAAAATTACGTCTCCAGCGATAATGACTTTCCTTGCTGTGGACAACTTACGGATGAGGAAATCGTAAACGAAATTTCCAAAGACTTGATTTACGATTCTTCCTCAGAAGATGACGATGAAGAGGTTGTCAGTAATCCTCCCTCAAGTAAAGATGTTTTGAGCGCTCTTCACACTCTTCGAGAATTTTTCCTTCCAATTAATCTTTTTTCTATTGAACTCGATGGTATGGAAAAACATATTATAGAGCAGTTTCATAAATCAAAAATACAGAGTGCGATAACAGACTTTTTTAGACCTATTTAAGTATGAAATGGTTGTAAAATACAAACGTGTTTTATAGATGTCATTTTAAGTGAAGTTACTTCAGGTTCTTTTTTTGTTATGTTATTTTTTATTTTTTTTTTAATATTTTATCTTTAATAAATGAATTGTTTTTGTTTCTTAATGTTAAATGAATGCATTTTATTTATGATTAAATATATGTATGTTAAAGGATTCCGCTTAATTGAGACCGTGAAACAATTAAGCGGGGTTCTTTTAATTGCACCAGTAAATCAATTAAAAGAGTATCGCTTAAATGAGTGACCCGGTTAATTGAACCAAAAGTCGTGCATTTTTGGAAATTCAATTAAGCGGAAATTACTGTATACCACTATAAAATTTACAATCTCTACTTTTATACTGTAGAAAAAAAAAGTTATAAGACCCATTCCAAAAAAAGTTATTACCTGTAGTGTTTTTATTGTTTTTTTTTATTACTAAGAGTGTTTAACACACAGATTTATCTGTGGTTTAACATACCCAAAATTTACGTGGCCAGATTGTTAGCGGTGCTGGTGTAGTGACGTACTTATTTTAAAAATACTTGTTGTTTTAGTTTTTAAGTTATTCTATAATTCAAATCAAGAAAACATGTTTTTGTAAATCATATTTTTGTACTCATGAAAACTTATTCGTTTCGATTAAAAAATTGTAAACTTTTGCCTGCACAACATTAAAAGACTTCTTTGTGAGTTTATAAGAAAACTACATTGGCGATCCTGCCAGGTTTTTTACCTTTAATCAAGAAGAGTTTGCTTTGGACAAATAATTAAGAAAAGTTTGCTAAAATAAAAATCAATTTTACAATGGATAAATTTTAAAAATTTCATGTCCAGAGGCTTAAAAATTTATTATAATTGCACAGAACGAGCAGACCTTGTGAAATAAACAACGAAGGGCATCCTAACAATTTTAATTGGAAATACATACCGATCTTGGATCAGCTGAAATCAAATCTGGTGGAAGTTTTGTTTATTTGCTGTTTTTGGGACACAATAAAATCAATTTCTTTTAAGAAATGCGGCACAAACGTTTCAACGTTTTATAAACGATGTTTTATCTGGTCTAGAATTTTTATTTGTATATTTAGATGATATGCTTATAGGAAGTAAGGATGAGGATCAGCACTGAGAACATTTAGAATTAGTTTTTGATAGGTTATCCAAATATGGTTTAAATATTAAAAGTTCGAAATGTATATTTGGTTAAACAGACATAGATTTTTTGGGTTACAATATTTCAGTTGAGGGAATAAAACCTTTAAATGTAAAAGTCAAGGCAACTCAGGATTATGAAAAATTAAAGTCAGTTAAGCAATTACAGAAATTTTAAAATGCTAAATGATTCTAAGAATGAAAGTAAAACGTTGAATTGGGTTGAAGATTCAGAAATAGAATTTAGAAAAATAAAGGGTAGCTTAGCTTCAAAAGTATTGCTTAAACATTTTAATAAGGATGCTTTGTTATCCGTAATTGTAGATGCTTCAAATGTAGCAATAGGGGGAGTTTTGCAGCAAAAAGTTGGCGATATAGTTGAACCGTTACCATTCTTTTTAAAAAAGCTTTCATTAAGTGAGATAAAATACAGTTCGTTTAATAGGGAACTGTTGGCAATTTATTTAAATATAAAACACTTTAGACATATGTTGGAAGGAAGATTATTTTCTGTATACACGGATCACAAGCCATTGACGCAAGTGATTAGTTCTAGAGTTGAGCGTAGCCCACGACAAATGCGCCATTTAGAATATATTGCTCAGTTTACGACCGATATATGTTATGTAAAATGATGTGATAATATTATCGCAGATGCTCTTTCGAGAATCCCTGAAATTGATTCCGTTGAAAAGAATATAATAAGTATTGTTCGGTTGGCAGAAGAGCAAGACAAAGATTTTTCTCTGCAAAAGCTTACAGGAAGCGAAGATAGCTTATATAAGTTAGAAAAAATTTTCATACCAGAGCAAAATGTTTTTATTTGGTGCGAAAATTAAAATGGGAAAATGCGTCCATTCATTCCACATAGTTTATGAAAGGTTGTTTTTGATAAATTAGACAACATTTCGCATCCCGGGTCTAGGGTACAAGAAAGCTTATTATATTTCGGCATTTCTGGCCATCTATGAATGCGAGTATAAATCAATGGGTTTTGGAATGCTTATATTGCCAGAGAGCTAAAGTACATAAACATATTAAAACTAGAACTGAAAAGATCAAAATCCCTGAAGGAAGGTTTACACATGTACACATAGATATTGTTGGCCCACTACCAATATCAAATAGCTTTAGATATATATTAACCGTAATCGACAGAACCACTCGGTGGCCAGAGGCCTATCCTCTAAAAGATATTACAGCTAAAACTATTGCAAATAAGTTTTTGAATGAGTATGTTTCAAGGTTTGGGGTTCCAGAACTGATAACAAGTTACCAAGGTGGGCAATTTACTTCTTCTTTTTTTTAATGAGGTTACGAGTATATTAGGTATTGGCAAAATTGTTACCACAGACTTATATTCCAAAACATCTCGAAGCTTGTGAATACGTTTTTGTGAGGAGTGATTCTAAAAAATCTGAGTGTGTTGATGTGTGTTGTTTTTATGGTATGCGTTTGTTGTCGTTTATTTTTTTATGTTAGTTTTTTTTATGGACAGCGTACCCAGTGGGAGGGTTGGAACCTGCTGAGAGGTGCTTGCCGGCGAATGCATTTGTGTGCATTAAAACAGTAATCAATCAAATATTTTTTACATAATACCAGTTCACGTATACTACTACATATACTGACTACGTTGTACTAATGGGGCGATATGTAAGTACACTTGTAGTTTAGATCGTTTACTTTTTCTTTAGGAAAAGTTTATAGGTTCCTCTGAATGTAATAGCATAGATGACAATATCCTAGAAATCTATCTTGATGAGGAACAACAACGAAAATTTGAAAATTACGTCTCCTGCGATAATGACTTTCCTTGCTGTGGACAACTTACGGATGAGGAAATCGTAAACGAAATTTCCAAAGACTTGACTTACGATTCTTCCTCAGAAGATGACGATGAAGAGGTTGTCAGTAATCCTCCCTCAAGTAAAGATGTTTTGAGCGCTCTTCACACTCTTCGAGAATTTTTCCTTCCAATTAATCTTTTTTCTATTGAACTCGATGGTATGGAAAACATATTATAGAGCAGTTTTATAAATCAAAAATACAGAGTGCGATAACAGACTTTTTTAGACCTATTTAAGTATGAAATGGTTGTAAAATACAAACGTGTTTTATTGATGTCATTTTAAGTGAAGTTACTTCAGGTTCTTTTTTTGTTATGTTATTTTTTATTTTTTTTTTTTAATATTATTTCTTTAATAAATGAATTGTTTTTGTTTCTTAATGTTAAATGAATGCATTTTATTTATGATTAAATATATGTATTGTTACAAAGATGCTTTATTAAAATCATAAAAAGATGTTAAAATAATGGACGCCAAGAAAGTGAAACGAAATGACCTATTGTGTTTGTTTTTAAAGCTAGAAGTTTCTATAAATCATCTTTATTGCAAAACAAAAACAACTAACACAAAGCGATGACTAAACAAACACAATACACAAACATACACACACCTGCATTGTATAACAACTAAATAAAAATACACAACATGTATTTTTAAATAATGATTGAAGGTTCTAGAAGTAAATAATAATCCTCACTAATGTGTCTGAGATAAAAGTGGCAACGCAGCATTATTAACTACGCAATAGATGGCCGTAGAAATTCTCGAACATTCAAGAACGCCTAAAAATAGGGTATATAAAAGCAACGCCAATACGTGCTGATTCATTCGTATTGTGAGCGTCATCTCGTTAAGATCTTGTGGTACAAAAAGTAAAGTTGCCAGCGTGTATTATTAATCGTGAATAGTTAAATCGTCAAATAAGTGATTAAATTAAAACTCTAAAAGTTGTGTGTGTAATTATTTTGCAAATAAAGAACTCATAATTACAACGTTTATAAATATAAATAAACGTAACAACTGGTGTCAGAAGTGAAATTGCAAAATAATAAATAAATAGTTAAAATGAAATTTGACGAGCTAAAAGTTGAGTAGCTAAAAATGGAGCTGAGTAAGTTAAATCTGCCGACAGCAGGCAATAAAACGGAATTGCAAAAGCGGTTGATAGATGAATTCAAGCAGCGTGGTATCGATATTGGGACTTACGAATTTGGAGAAAAGAGGAAAAAGAAACGATTGAAGTATGTACCCTAGCAACAAACAGCGTTATAGACTTGAATTCAATGCTTGCCGCTATAATGCTAAAAATAGAAGAAAAAAACCAGAAGCTTCAAGAAAAATTTCAAGAAAACTTTAAAGCAATGAAGGAAACTTTTGCGTCAACGGGGAAAGGCTTTTAGCGAAGGTAAGTGAGAAATTTGAAGAAATATCAGAAGTCTTCGACAAACGAGTAAACATCGTAGAACAAAAATTGTGCGGCCTTGACAAAAATGTAGACGAAGAGTTACATAAATTAAAATCGCAAATGGGCCAACTTCAAATTCGAGAGGGACCGGTGAAAGTTATCTCTGAGCACGCCAGCAAGATTAACACCCCGAGCTTTGACGGCAGTATACCTTTTACTGTTTTTAAGTTTCAGTTCGAAACAGTGGCCAGCAAAAATAAATGGGACAATGAAGAAAAAGGTATTGAGCTAATTCTGGCATTAAAGGGAACAGCAGCACAGATACTCGAAAGCTTACCAGCCGGCTGCAGAAATAATTATGAGGACATAATGGCAGCGTTACAACGCAAGTACGGTGGCGAGCACAAAAGAGAACTCTATAGAATGGAGTTACGAGGCAGGGTGCAGAAGGCAAATGAGAAGCTACAAGACTTCGCCATGGAAATTAAACGTTTGGTGCAGCTGTCTTATCCAGGCGAAGATCACCCGTTTCTGGATCAGTTTAAAATTGAAGCGTTTGTGAATGGCATACGGGATCCAGATATTAAATATGCGGTTTGTGCTATGCAAAAATCATCTTTTGCAGAAACTATCTCATACGCTCTAGCCCAGGAGACTGCAAAAGTCATCTCGAAGCCACAGGTGTACAAGGTGCGATGTCTGGATACCGAAACTCATAACACAGACAGTAGAAGCGAGATAAAGGAGTTAGTCAAACAGATAATGGAGGAGGAAAAAAGTAATTCTCGCGCTAAGTGCTTTAAATGCGGTAAGACTGGCCATTTTCAGCGCAACTGTAGATCCGCCAAGAGAAGATCAAGATCTGCTTCGCTAGCAAGGGACAACAAGCGGGCCAACAACACCAAATCGCATGAGTCACCGTTAAACTAAATCGAGCTAGCACTAAGGGGCAAGTGCTGGCTCCCACAACCGATGGCCCCACAATCTCCATTTCCATTGTACAACAAAAAAATAGCAACCTTACTGTTTGCGGTCTTATAAACGGAAGTAAGCAAGTCCTCACCATAGACACAGGAGCGTCTCAGTCCATTATAAGGCCCGAATTAGTAAAAGGGGCAGTGGAGCCGTTAGATAATGTACGACTGCGCACTGCTACTGGCGACTTAGCCACCGTCTATGGAAGAGCCAGGGTAAGAATGATCATTGCAAACATCAGCGCTGACCATGTATTTGTTGTTGCCGATATAGTGGATGAAGTTATCATTGGTGCAGACTTTATGATAGCCCACGGTATTAATCTGCACATGGGCAAGCAAATAATGATCTGGCGCAATGTGGAGATACCCCTGGATGTTGGTTATGACAGCAGGACCACAGTAAGGAAGCTATTTGCCGTTGAACGTCAGAAATTACCACCTCAGGCAGAAACTATAGTTTGGGCACGTGTGGAGACAGATTGTGAGGATAACCGGTTATGGGTGGTGGAACCAAAAGAACTAAAAGACGATATCATAACAGCAAAAGCCCTCGTGAAAATCTGCGACGATGGCAGAGTTCCTGTGAGAGTACTAAATTTGTCCAATAGCGAAAAAATAATTAACAGGAATTATGAGATGGGTCGATGTGAGCCAACAGAAGCCATAATTAATTGTGCGGCGAATACAGTATGTCCTAAAATAACAGCCACAGAAAGAGATTCATTAGCAGAACAGGTGCAAAAATGGGTGGCAGGACTAACACCTCCTGACAGAAACAAAGCAAAGCAGTTGCTGAGAAAATATGCCTCCGTCTTCGCGCTAAATAATAAAAGCCAAGGTAGAATGACAGTTGTTAAACATGAAATTAATACTGGCGAAGCGAGGCCTATAAAACAAGCACCCAGAAGTGTTCCGCTAGCAAAACGAAATAAGGTCAAAAAACTTGTCAGCGAAATGGAAAGGAACGGAGTCATTGAGCCATCCTCGAGTCCGTGGAGTTCACCAATAGTTTTAGTAAAGAAGAAGGACGGCAGTACCAGGAAGCTCAATGATGTCACCAAGAAAGACAGTTATCCGTTGCCTAGAATTGACGATACCTTAGACACGTTGGCTGGAACGGAATGGTTCTCTACCTTGGACTTGCAGAGCGGCTATTGGCAAGTAGAAATAGCTGATAAAGACAAGGAGAAAACTGCCTTTAGCGCAAGTGGTGGTTTATGGCAGTTCAAGGTTATGCCATTCGGGCTCTGCAACGCTCCAGCTACTTTTGAGCGTTTAATGGAACGTGTGCTTAAGGGTCTCAATTGGAAGACGTGCTTAGTGTATCTGGATGACATAATTGTGATGGGGAAGACTTTTGATGAACATCTCAAAAACATGGATGAAGTTTTTAAGCGTATAGTTGCTGCAGGATTAAAATTAAGTGTTAAGAAATGTGCTTTGTTTCAAAAGGAGGTCAAATACCTGGGGCATCGTGTAACGGCAGAGGGCGTGTCAACTGATGAAGACAAAGTACTGGCAGTAAAGACCTGGCCTCGCCCACAAAATCTTCATGAGCTGCGTAGTTTCCTGGGGCTTTGCACATACTACAGGAGATTTGTGCCAAACTTTGCTCAAGTGGCTGCTAGCTTGCACGAGTTGACCAGGAAGTCGCATTCATACCACTGGAGTGAAGCAGCGGAAAAGGCGTTCCAGGAGCTCAAGAAACTTTTGTGTACGGCACCAGTCCTTGCCTATCCAATAGCTGGACAGAAATTCATATTTTTTTTTTTTTAAGAGAAGTAGCACTTCAGGCATCAATACCTACTTAGTTCGCAACCGTACTACATTCTTTAGGAAAGGGATAGATGAGAGAGAAGAAAGGTGGTGAAAGGAGATAGATATAGCCATTTTATTAATTATTTACTTCGCCGGCGAATATGCTATAGAGAAGTACCGACGAAGGAGGCTGCATGTTTTTAATTTTAGATCTGAATATGTATATATACCATTAAACAGAAAAAAAACATTTATATTTTTTGACTTACCGCAAGGATTGAACCCAGGGCAGCTGGTTTGTAGTCAACGTGTTTACCACTTAGACTACGGCAGCCTCATTGGGCATATTGGACACGGAAGCAAGCGGCTATGGAATAGGTGGAGTGCTTTCTCAGGAGATTAATGGAATAGAAAAGGTCATTGGCTATTACACCAGGGTGCTCTCTAAGCCCGAAAGAAATTACTGCGTTACACGAAGGGAGCTTTTAGCAGTGCTGTAGTGTGTTAAACATTACCACAAGTACTTATATGGTCAACATTTCATCTTAAGGACGGACCATTCTGCATTACGTTGGTTGATGCAATTTAAGAATCCTGAGGGCCAGCTTGCACGCTGGGTTGAGCGTCTGCAGAGTTATGACTTTAGTATTGTGCATAGAAAAGGAGGAAAGCACAATAATGCTGATGCCCTGTCAAGACGGCCATGCAATGTAGAGTGCAAGCACTGCACAAAAGTAGAAAAAAAGGAGTGTGTCATTGATGTGCGGCTTACCCAAATTGGGTTAAGGGAAGACTGGTCAAAGGCCCAGAATAACGACCCGATTTGGGGAAAAATTATATTGGCTAAGCAGAACAACAGGAGACCGAATCATAATGAAATATCGGCAGAGAGCCAATAGCCTGAAGGTAGAAGATGGCTGCTTATATCGATCTTGGGAAAGTACAGATGGCAAAACTACAACGGACTTAATTGTCGTGCCAACTTCTAAAAGAAATGAGATACTAAAGCAGTTCCATAATGGTCCTAGCGGCAGCCATATGGGCATAACAAAAACTCTGGAAAAGATAAAGCAGAGATTTTACTGGGTAGGCCGCCAACAATACGTAGCCGATTGGATAGCTAATTGCAAACAGTGCATTACAGCCAAGGGTCCTGTAAGAAAAAGTCGAGGCAAACTTCAACAGTACAACGCAGGTGCACCATTTGAGCGGATAGCTATTGATATCACAGGTCCATTCCCTGTCAGTGATGCTGGAAACCGATATGTACTAGTGGTAATGGATTATTTTAGCAAATGGCCTGAAGTTTATGCCATTCCAAACCAAGAATCCAAAACAGTGATAGACGCCCTTGTGAACAATTGGGTGTGTCGATACGGTGTTCCACTAGAACTACATTCAGACCAGGGACGAAATTTTGAATCGGCTATATTCAAAGAGGTGTGTGACGTTTACGGTATTAAAAAGACGAGAACTACACCGCTGCATACACAGTCTGATGGAATGGTGGAAAGATTCAATCGTACCCTTGAAGAATATATCAGAAAAGTGGTCAGTTCACACCAAAAGGATTGGGATGAGCATATACCCAAATTTCTACTGGCGTATCGGTCAGCTGTACACGATTCAATCGCACGTAGTCCAGCAAAAATCTTGTTTGGGACAGAACTAAAACTGCCAGCAGATTTAGAATTTGGTGCTAAACCTGGACATGCGCACGAAGGCAATGGAAACATTCTTCAGGCACAAAAGACTTGCATGAGCTTCATGAGTTTGTCCGTAACCGCATTAAAATGACCAGCGATAAGATGAAAGCCAGATATGATCGAG
The DNA here is from genome assembly GCA_916610165.2 of Gymnosoma rotundatum. NCBI lineage: Eukaryota > Metazoa > Arthropoda > Insecta > Diptera > Tachinidae > Gymnosoma > Gymnosoma rotundatum. The sequence goes on from OU744337.1 coordinate 58,634,875, forward strand.
CAGCAAACACAGAGGGATTTACTGAAGGACAAATGGTTCTACTATTTAACCCGCAACGCAAGAAAGGATTATCCCCTAAACTGCAAACCCACTGGGAGGGGCCGTACAAGGTGGTAAAGAAATTAAATGACGTAGTTTACCGGATACAGAGATATCATAATCCGAGATCTAAAATGAAAGTGGTTCACCTAGAGCAGCTGGCTGAATATGGCAGAGGTAATGTTGAGCCTATTCGGGACGAAAAGGCTTAAGTGGGCGGTTTTTAAAGCTAGAAGTTTCTATAAAACATCATACACACACCTGCATTGTATAACAACTAAATAAAAATACACAACATGTATTTTTAAATAATTATTGAAGGTTCTAGAAGTAAATAATAATCCTCACTAATGTGTCTGAGATAAAAGTGGCAACGCAGCATTATTAACTACGCAATAGATGGCGGTAGAAATTCTCGAACATTCAAGAACGCCTAAAAATAGGGTATATAAAAGCAACGCCAATACGTGCTGATTCATTCGTATTGTGAGCGTCATCTAGTTAGATCTTGTGGTACAAAAAGTAAAGTTGCCAGCATGTATTATTAATCGCGAATAGTTAAATCGTCAAATAAGTGATTAAATAAAGTGTAATTTAATTAAAACTCTAAAAGTTGTGTGTGTAATTATTTTGCAAATAAAGAACTCATAATTACAACGTTTATAAATTTAAATAAACGTAACAGTATGTTAAAGGATTCCGCTTAATTGAGACCGTGAAACAATTAAGCGGGGTTCTTTTAATTGCACCAGTAAATCAATTAAAAGAGTATCGCTTAAATAAGTGACCCGGTTAATTGAACCAAAAGTCGTGCATTTTTGGAAATTCAATTAAGCGGAAATTACTGTATACCACTATAAAATTTACAATCTCTACTTTTATACTGTAGAAAAAAAAGTTATAAGACCCATTCCAAAAAAAGTTATTACCTGTAGTGTTTTTATTGTTTTTTTTTTATTACTAAGAGTGTTTAACACACAGATTTATCTGTGGTTTAACATACCCAAAATTTACGTGGCCAGATTGTTAGCGGTGCGGTGCGGTGTAGTGACGTACTTATTTTAAAAATACTTGTTGTTTTAGTTTTTAAGTTATTCTATAATTCAAATCAAGAAAACATGTTTTTGTAAATCATATTTTTGTACTCATGAAAACTTATTCGTTTCGATTAATAAATTGTAAACTTTTGCCTGCACAACATTAAAAGACTTCTTTGTGAGTTTATAAGAAAACTACATTGGCGATCCTGCCAGGTTTTTTACCTTTAATCAAGAAGAGTTTGCTTTGGACAAATAATTAAGAAAAGTTTGCTAAAATAAAAATAAATTTTACAATGGATAAATTTTAAAAATTTCATGTCCAGAGGCTTAAAAATTTATTATAATTGCACAGAACGAGCAGACCTTGTGAAATAAACAACGAAGGGCATCCTAACAATTTTAATTGGAAATACATACCGATCTTGGATCAGCTGAAATCAAATCTGGTGGAAGTTTTGTTTATTTGCTGTTTTTGGGACACAATAAAATCAATTTCTTTTAAGAAATGCGGCACAAACGTTTCAACGTTTTATAAACGATGTTTTATCTGGTCTAGAATTTTTATTTGTATATTTAGATGATATGCTTATAGCAAGTAAGGATGAGGATCAGCACTGAGAACATTTAGAATTAGTTTTTGATAGGTTATCCAAATATGGTTTAAATATTAAAAGTTCGAAATGTATATTTGGTTAAACAGACATAGATTTTTTGGGTTACAATATTTCAGTTGAGGGAATAAAACCTTTAAATGTAAAAGTCAAGGCAACTCAGGATTATGAAAAACCAAAGTCAGTTAAGCAATTACAGAAATTTATAGGAATGGTTTACTATTATCATAGGTATACACCCAAAATAGCTGAAATGTTGAGTTCAATTCTTAAAATGCTAAATGATTCTATTAAGAATGAAAGTAAAACGTTGAATTGGGTTGAAGATTCAGAAATAGAATTTAGAAAAATAAAGGGTAGCTTAGCTTCAAAAGTATTGCTTAAACATTTTAATAAGGATGCTTTGTTATCCGTAATTGTAGATGCTCCAAATGTAGCAATAGGGGGAGTTTTGCAGCAAAAAGTTGGCGATATAGTTGAACCGTTACCATTCTTTTTAAAAAAGCTTTCATTAAGTGAGATAAAATACAGTTCGTTTAATAGGGAACTGTTGGCAATTTATTTAAATATAAAACACTTTAGACATATGTTGGAAGGAAGATTATTTTCTGTATACACGGATCACAAGCCATTGACGCAAGTGATTAATTCTAGAGTTGAGCGTAGCCCACGACAAATGCGCCATTTAGAATATATTGCTCAGTTTACGACCGATATATGTTATGTAAAATGATGTGATAATATTATCGCAGATGCTCTTTCGAGAATCCCTGAAATTGATTCCGTTGAAAAGAATATAATAAGTATTGTGCGGTTGGCAGAAGAGCAAGACAAAGATTTTTCTCTGCAAAAGCTTACAGAAAGCGAAGATAGCTTATATAAGTTAGAAAAAATTTTCATACCAGAGCAAAATGTTTTTATTTGGTGCGAAAATTCAAATGGGAAAATGCGTCCATTCATTCCACATAGTTTATGAAAGGTTGTTTTTGATAAATTAGACAACATTTCGCATCCCGGGTCTAGGGTACAAGAAAGCTTATTATATTTCGGCATTTCTGGCCATCTATGAATGCGAGTATAAATCAATGGGTTTTGGAATGCTTATATTGCCAGAGAGTTAAAGTACATAAACATATTAAAACTAGAACTGAAAAGATCAAAATCCCTGAAGGAAGGTTTACACATGTACACATAGATATTGTTGGCCCACTACCAATATCAAATAGCTTTAGATATATATTAACCGTAATCGACAGAACCACTCGGTGGCCAGAGGCCTATCCTCTAAAAGATATTACAGCTAAAACTATTGCAAATAAGTTTTTGAATGAGTATGTTTCAAGGTTTGGGGTTCCAGAACTGATAACAAGTTACCAAGGTGGGCAATTTACTTCTTCTTTTTTTTTAATGAGGTTACGAGTATATTAGGTATTGGCAAAATTGTTACCACAGACTTATATTCCAAAACATCTCGAAGCTTGTGAATACGTTTTTGTGAGGAGTGATTCTAAAAAATCTGAGTGTGTTGATGTGTGTTGTTTTTATGGTATGCGTTTGTTGTCGTTTATTTTTTTATGTTAGTTTTTTTTATGGACAGCGTACCCAGTGGGAGGGTTGGAACCTGCTGAGAGGTGCTTGCCGGCGAATTAGGGTTGAAAGAGCTAGCTGGAAAACCTACTGGTCCCTACGGCTGTTACAGATAATGGCTACTATTTTTTAACAAATTTGTGTCTTTAAAAGTAGGCTTTTTTTCGGTACGACTACTTTTAGAGTAGCTATATAAACGCTGGTTATAAATTTTTATTGTAAAAAATTTCCATCAAAATTAAAAAAAGGATATTTTTGTTAATTTTTTTTAAGCAAAAAAAAAAGTTAAACGTTTTTTGAGAGTGATCTCCATCGCGGTCTTAAAAATGTTATACATCACTATAAAATTTGCGATCTGTACTGTTATATTGTATAAGAAAAAGTTGCGCGTTCTCGCGCCATTTTTGTAGCGATTTTTTATAAGTTTCACCCTTTTCTCTTTTTATTGACTTGATACTATTTTAAGGGGTTTGCAATATATTTTCTTGCGGCTAAACGTAAAAAGATTTTATATTAATTTTTTTTTTCTGTGAAAGGCTATCGTTGCAGCTACTTATATTAATTTTGAGAAAATATTTTTGTTTTAAATTTTTATCATAAAAAATTTCCCTCAAAATTAGAAAAAGGACATTTTTGTTAATTTTTTTTGTAAGAAAAAAAAAGTGAAAAGGTTTTTGAGAGTGATCTCCATCGCGGTCTTAAAAATGTTATATCCCTTTCAGACCGTGATGCATCGATTGTGCGGGTGGGTTTCGGTCCCAATATTTTTACTTCTGTTTGCTTAATGTGAAATAGACTGGCATGCATCGATTGTGCTGATTGTTTTCTATATTTGCTTCTCACATTTCTCTTCTGTTTAATTTACCGTTACTTTAATTATTGCGAAACTCTTCAGTCGCATTTCAGTTTTAGCATAATGAGCCGTAAAAGTAAGTTGTGTCTTTAATGACAAAAGTATTGATTGTTTACAAATAACTAAAAAAAATCTAACAAATAATCTAAAAAAATTAAATATTTTAAAATTTCAAACTAATTGAAATCTTTTCATGCAATACAAATGTGTTTTAGTTAAAAATATTATTGAGCGCATCAATTGTGCGAGTCAGACGTGCGTGTCCTGTAAATCCTTGAAGGTTATAAAAATTATATAATCTATTCTTTGATTATATTTTCATACGCTGTAGATACTACATGTTCCAAAAATTATAAACAAATTCCCGTCAGGTCTGAAAGGGATATATCCCTATAAAATTTGCGATCTGTACTGTTTTACCGTAGAAGAAAAGGTTGCGCGTTCTTACGACATTTTATAGTGATTTTTTAAAAGTTTCACCTTTTTCTGTTTTTGTTGACTTTATAGTATTTTAAGGGGTTTGCAATATATAGTTTTGTGGCTAAACGAATAAATATTTTGTATTGACTTCTTTTCTGTGAAAGGCTATATTATATTAATTTTTAGAAAAGCTTGTTTTAAATTTCTATGATAAAAAATTGCTTCCGAAATTAAAAAAAAAGGATTTTTTTAATTCTTGTTAAAAAAAGTGAAAAGGCTTTTGAAATTGATCTCCATGGCGGTCTTAAAAATGTTATATATCACTATAAAATTTGCGATCTCTACTTTTATACTGGAGAAATAAGTTGCGCTTTTTTTTATTTTTTTTTTTTTTTAAATTTCACCTCTTTCTCTTTTTATTGACTTTATGCCATTTTGAGAGGTTTGCAATATATTTTCATGTGGCTAAACGAATAAAGATTTTGCATTAATTTTTTCCTGTGAATGGCTATACACTAATTTTTACTTATATTAATTTTTAGAAAAATTTTGTTTTACATTTTTATGATAAAAAATTTCCTTCGAAATTAAAAAGATATTTTTTCGTTCAACTTTTTGTAAAAAAAAAGTGAAAACGGTTTTTGAGAGCGATATCCATCGCGGTCCTAAAAATGTTATACAGTAGTTTGCTGAACTGCACCCCGCTTAATTGATTTCCCCGCTTAAAAAACTTAAAAAAGAAGCAATGAAATTTTTCCATTTAAGATTTATATAAAAATTCCCGTTTAATTGAGTTTCGCTTAATTGCGTTTCCCCTTTAATTGAATTATCATATAATCGCTTTTTTTAATAATCATATACAAAAATACTCGCTTAATTGGAAGTTTTTTTTTACAATATAGTACTGTAAATATTATTTAAACATATGGTAACTCTTTAAACCATATGTGTTTTTTATTTGTATACAAAATTCAAAAACTAACATTTAGTGAAAATGAGTGGAAGAAAACATAAAAGTTTAAGTTTAAAGGAAAAGTTAAATGTTATAGCTGATGCTGAAAAATATAGCAGACAAGAATTGTGTGCAAAATATAATTGTTCTAAGTTCACAATTAACAGAATTTTAGAAAATGGTGATGCAGTTATGGAAAGGGCAAAGACTAAAAAATTGTCTTCCAAAAGAGAAAGAACCGGAGCATGCGTTAAGGTAGAGCGTGCTTTGTTAACATGGTTCAACCAAATGCGGGAGTCTGGTGCCGTAATTTCACGTAATATGATTTTTGAAAAAGCAAAAAAAATTGCAGTTGAATTAAAAGAAGATTTTAACCCAAGTTCTGGTTGGCTTCATCGTTGGCAAAATAGGGAAGGCATTACTCTAAGAAAATTACAAGGTGAGGGTGCATCCGCTGATGTCAATGCCGCAAATAACTTCTTTGAGACGGTTTTACCAAATTTGGTTTCAAAATATGAGCCATCACAAATTTTTAACGCGGACGAAAGCGCTTTATTTTTTAAAGCGTTGCCGAAATCATCCTTAAGTAAAAAAGATGACCAATCACGAGGCTATAAAAGTTCTAAAGAACGTCTGACGTTGCTCTTTATTTGCAATGCAGCCGGAGACTACAAAGAAGTCATCGCTATTGGCAAGTCGAAAAATCCACGGTGCTTTAAAAATAAAACTATGCCCCTCAAGTACTACTCACAGAACAAAGCTTGGATGACACAAGATATATGGAGTAAAATTTTGCTCTCCCTTGATGCAGAAATGGGAAGAAAAGGTCGTAAAATAATATTGTTTGTGGATAATGCTTCTTTTCATAGGACTTCAGTAACCTTATCAAACATTGATCTTCATTAGATACCACCTAATACAACGTCCATAGTGCAACCGTTAGATCAGAGTATAATTCACTGCTTCAAATCCTACTACAGGCAAAAGCTTGTAAGAAAACAAATAAGTGCAATAGAAAGTGGAAAAACTATAACCGATTTCATTAAAAACTTTAATCTCTTGAATGCTTTACATGTTATCAAGAATTCTTGGTGGCTAGTTAAACCTTCTTCTATAGCCAATTGCTTTAAAAAGGTAAGTTTATTTATTTGTTGTTCATGAACATATCGCTCCTTTGTTACAAAGAAGTTAAAAAATAGTCTTCGCGAAATGCATTTGTGTGCATTAAAACAGTAATCAATCAAATATTTTTTACATAATACCAGTTCACGTATACTACTACATATACTGAATACGTTGTACTAATGGGGCGATATGTAAGTACACTTGTAGTTTAGATCGTTTACTTTTTCTTTAGGCAAAGTTTATAGGTTCCTCTGAATGTAATAGAATAGATGACAATATCCAGAAATCTATCTTGATGAGGAACAACAACGAAAATTTGAAAATTACGTCTCCTGCGATAATGACTTTCCTTGCTGTGGACAACTTACGGATGAGGAAATCGTAAATGAAATTTCCAAAGACTTGACTTACGATTCTTCCTCAGAAAATGACGATGAAGAGGTTGTCAGTAATCCTCCCTCAAGTAAAGATGTTTTGAGCGCTCTTCACACTCTTCGAGAATTTTTCCTTCCAATTAATCTTTTTTCTATTGAACTCGATGGTATGGAAAACATATTATAGAGCAGTTTTATAAATCAAAAATACAGAGTGCGATAACAGACTTTTTTAGACTTATTTAAGTATGAAATGGTTGTAAAATACAAACGTGTTTTATTGATGTCATTTTAAGTGAAGTTACTTCAGGTTCTTTTTTTGTTATGTTATTTTTTATTTTTTTTAATATTATTTCTTTAATAAATGAATTGTTTTTGTTTCTTAATGTTATATGAATGCATTTTATTTATGATTAAATATATGTATTGTTACAAAGATGCTTTATTAAAATCATAAAAATATGTTAAAATAATGGACGCCAAGAAAGTGAAACGAAATGACCTATTGTGTTTGTTTTTAAAGCTAGAAGTTTCTATAAATCATCTTTATTGCAAAACAAAAACAACTAACACAAAGCGATGACTAAACAAACACAATACACAAACATACACACACCTGCATTGTATAACAACTAAATAAAAATACACAACATGTATTTTTAAATAATGATTGAAGGTTCTAGAAGTAAATAATAATCCTCACTAATGTGTCTGAGATAAAAGTGGCAACGCAGCATTATTAACTACGCAATAGATGGCGGTAGAAATTCTCGAACATTCAAGAACGCCTAAAAATAGGGTATATAAAAGCAACGCCAATACGTGCTGATTCATTCGTATTGTGAGCGTCATCTAGTTAAGATCTTGTGGTACAAAAAGTAAAGTTGCCAGCGTGTATTATTAATCGTGAATAGTTAAATCGTCAAATAAGTGATTAAATAAAGTGTAATTTAATTAAAACTCTAAAAGTTGTGTGTGTAATTATTTTGCAAATAAAGAACTCATAATTACAACGTTTATAAATATAAATAAACGTAACAACTGGTGTCAGAAGTGAAATTGCAAAATAATAAATAAATAGTTAAAATGAAATTTGACGAGCTAAAAGTTGAGTAGCTAAAAATGGAGCTGAGTAAGTTAAATCTGCCGACAGCAGGCAATAAAACGGAATTGCAAAAGCGGTTGATAGATGAATTCAAGCAGCGTGGTATCGATATTTGGACTTACGAATTTGGAGTAAAAGAGGAAAAAGAAACGATTGAAGTATGTACCCTAGCAACAAACAGCGTTATAGACTTGAATTCAATGCTTGCCGCTATAATGCTAAAAATAGAAGAAAAAAACCAGAAGCTTCAAAAAAAATTTCAAGAAAACTTTAAAGCAACGAAGGAAACTTTTGCGTCAACGGGGAAAGGCTTTTAGCGAAGGTAAGTGAGAAATTTGAAGAAATATCAGAAGTCTTCGACAAACGAGTAAACATCGTAGAACAAAAATTGTGCGGCCTGGACAAAAATGTAGACGAAGAGTTACATAAATTAAAATCGCAAATGGGCCAACTTCAAATTCGAGAGGGACCGGTGAAAGTTATCTCTGAGCACGCCAGCAAGATTAACACCCCGAGCTTTGACGGCAGTATACCTTTTACTGTTTTTAAGTTTCAGTTCGAAACAGTGGCCAGCAAAAATAAATGGGACAATGAAGAAAAAGGTATTGAGCTAATTCTGGCATTAAAGGGAACAGCAGCACAGATACTCGAAAGCTTACCAGCCGGCTGCAGAAATAATTATGAGGACATAATGGCAGCGTTACAACGCAAGTACGGTGGCGAGCACAAAAGAGAACTCTATAGAATGGAGTTACGAGGCAGGGTGCAGAAGGCAAATGAGAAGCTACAAGACTTCGCCATGGAAATTGAACGTTTGGTGCAGCTGACTTATCCAGGCGAAGATCACCCGTTTCTGGATCAGTTTAAAATTGAAGCGTTTGTGAATGGCATACGGGATCCAGATATTAAATATGCGGTTTGTGCTATGCAAAAATCATCTTTTGCAGAAACTATCTCATACGCTCTAGCCCAGGAGACTGCAAAAGTCATCTCGAAGCCACAGGTGTACAAGGTGCGATGTCTGGATACCGAAACTCATAACACAGACAGTAGAAGCGAGATAAAGGAGTTAGTCAAACAGATAATGGAGGAAGAAAAAAGTAATTCTCGCGCTAAGTGCTTTAAATGCGGTAAGACTGGCCATTTTCAGCGCAACTGTAGATCCGCCAAGAGAAGATCAAGATCTGCTTCGCTAGCAAGGGACAACAAGCGGGCCAACAACACCAAATCGCATGAGTCACCGTTAAACTAAATCGAGCTAGCACTAAGGGGCAAGTGCTGGCTCCCACAACCGATGGCCCCACAATCTCCATTTCCATTGTACAACAAAAAAATAGCAACCTTACTGTTTGCGGTCTTATAAACGGAAGTAAGCAAGTCCTCACCATAGACACAGGAGCGTCTCAGTCCATTATAAGGCCCGAATTAGTAAAAGGGGCAGTGGAGCCGTTAGATAATGTACGACTGCGCACTGCTACTGGCGACTTAGCCACCGTCTATGGAAGAGCCAGGGTAAGAATGATCATTGCAAACATCAGCGCTGACCATGTATTTGTTGTTGCCGATATAGTGGATGAAGTTATCATTGGTGCAGACTTTATGATAGCCCACGGTATTAATCTGCACATGGGCAAGCAAATAATGATCTGGCGCAATGTGGAGATACCCCTGGATGTTGGTTATGACAGCAGGACCACAGTAAAGAAGCTATTTGCCGTTGAACGTCAGAAATTACCACCTCAGGCAGAAACTATAGTTTGGGCACGTGTGGAGACAGATTGTGAGGATAACCGGTTATGGGTGGTGGAACCAAAAGAACTAAAAGACGATATCATAACAGCAAAAGCCCTCGTGAAAATCTGCGACGATGGCAGAGTTCCTGTGAGAGTACTAAATTTGTCCAATAGCGAAAAAATAATTAACAGGAATTATGAGATGGGTCGATGTGAGCCAACAGAAGCCATAATTAATTGTGCGGCGAATACAGTATGTCCTAAAATAACAGCCACAGAAAGAGATTCATTAGCAGAACATGTGCAAAAATGGGTGGCAGGACTAACACCTCCTGACAGAAACAAAGCAAAGCAGTTGCTGAGAAAATATGCCTCCGTCTTCGCGCTAAATAATAAAAGCCAAGGTAGAATGACAGTTGTTAAACATGAAATTAATACTGGCGAAGCGAGGCCTATAAAACAAGCACCCAGAAGTGTTCCGCTAGCAAAACGAAATAAGGTCAAAAAACTTGTCAGCGAAATGGAAAGGAACGGAGTCATTGAGCCATCCTCGAGTCCGTGGAGTTCACCAATAGTTTTAGTAAAGAAGAAGGACGGCAGTACCAGGAAGCTCAATGATGTCACCAAGAAAGACAGTTATCCGTTGCCTAGAATTGACGATACCTTAGACACGTTGGCTGGAACGGAATGGTTCTCTACCTTGGACTTGCAGAGCGGCTATTGGCAAGTAGAAATAGCTGATAAAGACAAGGAGAAAACTGCCTTTAGCGCAAGTGGTGGTTTATGGCAGTTCAAGGTTATGCCATTCGGGCTCTGCAACGCTCCAGCTACTTTTGAGCGTTTAATGGAACGTGTGCTTAAGGGTCTCAATTGGAAGACGTGCTTAGTGTATCTGGATGACATAATTGTGATGGGGAAGACTTTTGATGAACATCTCAAAAACATGGATGAAGTTTTTAAGCGTATAGTTGCTGCAGGATTAAAATTAAGTGTTAAGAAATGTGCTTTGTTTCAAAAGGAGGTCAAATACCTGGGGCATCGTGTAACGGCAGAGGGCGTGTCAACTGATGAAGACAAAGTACTGGCAGTAAAGACCTGGCCTCGCCCACAAAATCTTCATGAGCTGCGTAGTTTCCTGGGGCTTTGCACATACTACAGGAGATTTGTGCCAAACTTTGCTCAAGTGGCTGCTAGCTTGCACGAGTTGACCAGGAAGTCGCATTCATACCACTGGAGTGAAGCAGCGGAAAAGGCGTTCCAGGAGCTCAAGAAACTTTTGTGTACGGCACCAGTCCTTGCCTATCCAATAGCTGGACAGAAATTCATATTTTTTTTTTTTTTAAGAGAAGTAGCACTTCAGGCATCAATACCTACTTAGTTCGCAACCGTACTACATTCTTTAGGAAAGAGATAGATGAGAGAGAAGAAAGGTGGTGAAAGGAGATAGATATAGCCATTTTATTAATTATTTACTTCGCCGGCGAATATGCTATAGAGAAGTACCGACGAAGGAGGCTGCATGTTTTTAATTTTAGATCTGAATATGTATATATACCATTAAACAGAAAAAAAACATTTATATTTTTTGACTTACCGCAAGGATTGAACCCAGGGCAGCTGGTTTGTAGTCAACGTGTTTACCACTTAGACTACGGCAGCCTCATTGGGCATATTGGACACGGAAGCAAGCGGCTATGGAATAGGTGGAGTGCTTTCTCAGGAGATTAATGGAATAGAAAAGGTCATTGGCTATTACACCAGGGTGCTCTCTAAGCCCGAAAGAAATTACTGCGTTACACGAAGGGAGCTTTTAGCAGTGCTGTAGTGTGTTAAACATTACCACAAGTACTTATATGGTCAACATTTCATCTTAAGGACGGACCATTCTGCATTACGTTGGTTGATGCAATTTAAGAATCCTGAGGGCCAGCTTGCACGCTGGGTTGAGCGTCTGCAGAGTTATGACTTTAGTATTGTGCATAGAAAAGGAGGAAAGCACAATAATGCTGATGCCCTGTCAAGACGGCCATGCAATGTAGAGTGCAAGCACTGCACAAAAGTAGAAAAAAAGGAGTGTGTCATTGATGTGCGGCTTACCCAAATTGGGTCAAGGGAAGACTGGTCAAAGGCCCAGAATAACGACCCGATTTGGGGAAAAATTATATTGGCTAAGCAGAACAACAGGAGACCGAATCATAATGAAATATCGGCAGAGAGCCAATAGCCTGAAGGTAGAAGATGGCTGCTTATATCGATCTTGGGAAAGTACAGATGGCAAAACTACAACGGACTTAATTGTCGTGCCAACTTCTAAAAGAAATGAGATACTAAAGCAGTTCCATAATGGTCCTAGCGGCAGCCATATGGGCATAACAAAAACTCTGGAAAAGATAAAGCAGAGATTTTACTGGGTAGGCTGCCAACAATACGTAGCCGATTGGATAGCTAATTGCAAACAGTGCATTACAGCCAAGGGTCCTGTAAGAAAAAGTCGAGGCAAACTTCAACAGTACAACGCAGGTGCACCATTTGAGCGGATAGCTATTGATATCACAGGTCCATTCCCTGTCAGTGATGCTGGAAACCGATATGTACTAGTGGTAATGGATTATTTTAGCAAATGGCCTGAAGTTTATGCCATTCCAAACCAAGAATCCAAAACAGTGGTAGACGCCCTTGTGAACAATTGGGTGTGTCGATACGGTGTTCCACTAGAACTACATTCAAACCAGGGACGAAATTTTGAATAGGCTATATTCAAAGAGGTGTGTGACGTTTACGGTATTAAAAAGACGAGAACTACACCGCTGCATCCACAGTCTGATGGAATGGTGGAAAGATTCAATCGTACCCTTGAAGAATATCTCAGAAAAGTGGTCAGTTCACACCAAAAGGATTGGGATGAGCATATACCCAAATTTCTACTGGCGTACCGGTCAGCTGTACACGATTCAATCGCACGTAGTCCAGCAAAAATCTTGTTTGGGACAGAACTAAAACTGCCAGCAGATTTAGAATTTGGTGCTAAACCTGGACATGCGCACGAAGGCAATGGAAACATTCTTCAGGCACAAGAAGACTTGCATGAGCTTCATGAGTTTGTCCGTAACCGCATTAAAATGACCAGCGATAAGATGAAAGCCAGATATGATCGAGCAGCAAACACAGAGGGATTTACTGAAGGACAAATGGTTCTACTATTTAACCCGCAACGCAAGAAAGGATTATCCCCTAAACTGCAAACCCACTGGGAGGGGCCGTACAAGGTGGTAAAGAAATTAAATGACGTAGTTTACCGGATACAGAGATATCATACTCCGAGATCTAAAATGAAAGTGGTTCACCTAGAGCGGCTGGCTGAATATGGCAGAGGTAATGTTGAGCCTATTCGGGACGAAAAGGCTTAAGTGGGCGGCAGTGTTACAAAGATGCTTTATTAAAATTATAAAAAGATGTTAAAATAATGGACGCCAAGAAAGTGAAACGAAATGACCTATTGTGTTTGTTTTTAAAGCTAGAAGTTTCTATAAAACATCTTTATTGCAAAACAAAAACAACTAACACAAAGCGATGACTAAACAAACACAATACACAAACATACACACACCTGCATTGTATAACAACTAAATAAAAATACACAACATGTATTTTTAAATAATGATTGAAGGTTCTAGAAGTAAATAATAATCCTCACTAATGTGTCTGAGATAAAAGTGGCAACGCAGCATTATTAACTACGCAATAGATGGCGGTAGAAATTCTCGAACATTCAAGAACACCTAAAAATAGGGTATATAAAAGCAACGCCAATACGTGCTGATTCATTCGTATTGTGAGCGTCATCTAGTTAAGATCTTGTGGTACAAAAAGTAAAGTTGCCAGCATGTATTAATAATCGCGAATAGTTAAATCGTCAAATAAGTGATTAAATAAAGTGTAATTTAATTAAAACTCTAAAAGTTGTGTGTGTAATTATTTTGCAAATAAAGAACTCATAATTACAACGTTTATAAATTTAAATAAACGTAACAGTATGTTAAAGGATTCCGCTTAATTGAGACCGTGAAACAATTAAGCGGGGTTCTTTTAATTGCACCAGTAAATCAATTAAAAGAGTATCGCTTTAATGAGTGACCCGGTTAATTGAACCAAAAGTCGTGCATTTTTGGAAATTCAATTAAGCGGAAATTACTGTATACCACTATAAAATTTACAATCTCTACTTTTATACTGTAGAAAAAAAAGTTATAAGACCCATTCCAAAAAAAGTTATTACCTGTAGTGTTTTTATTGTTTTTTTTTTTTTATTACTAAGAGTGTTTAACACAGATTTATTTGTGGTTTAACATACCCAAAATTTACGTGGCCAGATTGTTAGCGGTGCGGTGTAGTGACGTACTTATTTTAAAAATACTTGTTGTTTTAGTTTTTAAGTTATTCTATAATTCAAATCAAGAAAACATGTTTTTGTAAATCATATTTTTGTACTCATGAAAACTTATTCGTTTCGATTAAAAAATTGTAAACTTTTGCCTGCACAACATTAAAAGACTTCTTTGTGAGTTTATAAGAAAACTACATTGGCGATCCTGCCAGGTTTTTTACCTTTAATCAAGAAGAGTTTGCTTTGGACAAATAATTAAGAAAAGTTTGCTAAAATAAAAATCAATTTTACAATGGATAAATTTTAAAAATTTCATGTCCAGAGGATTAAAAATTTATTATAATTGCACAGAACGAGCAGACCTTGTGAAATAAACAACGAAGGGCATCCTAACAATTTTAATTGGAAATACATACCGATCTTGGATCAGCTGAAATCAAATCTGGTGGAAGTTTTGTTTATTTGCTGTTTTACCTTGGCACACAATCAGCCTTATTACGGTTGTCGTTCTCGTGTCGAAAATCCAACGTTTTTTTTAAATGGTACTACGCACGTCGTTATTGTTAAAAATGTTACTCAAAAAAAAGTCTATTACAAAAATCGGTACTACGTTTGTCGCATTCGAATGATAATTTGTTCAAATATTGTCGTTGAAATTTATGTACACGACAAAAATTTTTTTTCGTAAATTTTTAAAACGAACGCTACTAAAAGATAAGTTTACTTTTGATTTTTACATTATGCTTATTTTCATTAATTTTTTGCATGCTGTTTTTATACCATCACAGAAAGTGGAAAAAGGGTAAGTTTGTCATTCTGGGTGTAATTTCTACAATATCCATTTCTGACCCCATAAAGTATATATGTATATTCTGACTTCTTATGCATAGCGAAGTCAATTGAGCGATGTCCGTCTGTCAGTCCGTGTTGATGTTGATATCAACTTTCCAAAAAAAAAAAAAAATATGGCAATCGATCAGATATAGAGTCGAAAGAGCTACTATTAGAAATCGGCATGATGGGTCCACGTCCTTCGAGGCAGCAGGCAAAACACCACGCCTACATCTAATTTTTTCATGTCATTTTGAATAATAAAGTAATTCCAACCAAAGAAATAAATATATAATGAGATAGCGAATTAAAAAACAAGAAAAAAACATCAATTAAAAAATTGGCGCTCGCCCATATTTTCTGAGCTACGGGACTCTAAAATTTAAAATTTTTTTTTTTAATATCAATATCATCATTTTAAAGCTTTTGAAGAGGTCTTTAAAGAAATACAAAAATTTTTTAGAAGAACTGATAGGCAGAGTACGTTTTATTCTACACTAACTTCAAGTTTTTTCTTAACTTTACAAATTTGTTGTGTCTGTGTTCACATCATGTAAAAACTGCTGTATGGATTTGCACAAAATTTTGTAAGTAGGTCCCTCAGAACCTTGAGTCCAATATAGAATACATTTCTTTTCATAAAAATAAGATATTTTGTATAGAAAAAAGAGATACAAGTGTAAGAGCACCCAATTTTACCTGTATAATCGTACTAAAACTGTTGTCTGCACATTTTATTTTTGTATGTGGAAAATTTTTTTATTTAAAAACACATCTTTCTAAATTTTAATTTTAAGAAAATTGCAAATGAAATACAAAAGTTTTCAAATTGAATTAAGACCTAGTCGTTTTGTTTTTTATTGTTATTTTTAAGTGTTAATTTATCGCCTAAAATGCTACTGCAAAAATTTTTTATTAAAATTTTATGTTTTGATCTATTAAAAAATATTTTATTGTCGAAAATTTTACATAGTACCAAAAAAATAACTATCGACAGTGACTACGACTATTCTCGAATGTCGTTTTCGAGAACCGTAATAAGGCCGAATAAAATCAATTTCTTTTAAGAAATGCGGCACAAACGTTTCAACGTTTTATAAACGAAGTTTTATCTGGTCTAGAATTTTTATTTGTATATTTAGATGATATGCTTATAGCAAGTAAGGATGAGGATCAGCACTGAGAACATTTAGAATTAGTTTTTGATAGGTTATCCAAATATGGTTTAAATATTAAAAGTTCAAAATGTATATTTGGTTAAACAGACATAGATTTTTTGGGTTACAATATTTCAGTTGAGGGAATAAAACCTTCAAATGTAAAAGTCAAGGCAACTCAGGATTATGAAAAACCAAAGTCAGTTAAGCAATTACAGAAATTTATAGGAATGGTATACTATTATCATAGGTATACACCCAAAATAGCTGAAATGTTGAGTTCAATTCTTAAAATGCTAAATGATTCTATTAAGAATGAAAGTAAAACGTTGAATTGGGTTGAAGATTCAGAAATAGAATTTAGAAAAATAAAGGGTAGCTTAGCTTCAAAAGTATTGCTTAAACATTTTAATAAGGATGCATTGTTATCCGTAATTGTAGATGCTTCAAATGTAGCAATAGGGGGAGTTTTGCAGCAAAAAGTTGGCGATATAGTTGAACCGTTACCATTCTTTTTAAAAAAGCTTTCATTAAGTGATATAAAATACAGTTCGTTTAATAGGGAACTGTTGGCAATTTATTTAAATATAAAACACTTTAGACATATGTTGGAAGGAAGATTATTTTCTGTATACACGGATCACAAGCCATTGACGCAAGTGATTAATTCTAGAGTTGAGCGTAGCCCACGACAAATGCGCCATTTAGAATATATTGCTCAGTTTACGACCGATATATGTTATGTAAAATGATGTGATTATATTATCGCAGATGCTCTTTCGAGAATCCCTGAAATTGATTCCGTTGAAAAGAATATAATAAGTATTGTTCGGTTGGCAGAAGAGCAAGACAAAGATTTTTCTCTGCAAAAGCTTACAGGAAGCGAAGATAACTTATATAAGTTAGAAAAAATTTTCATACCAGAGCAAAATGTTTTTATTTGGTGCGAGAATTCAAATGGGAAAATGCGTCCATTCATTCCACATAGTTTATGAAAGGTTGTTTTTGATAAATTAGACAACATTTCGCATCCCGGGCCTAGGGTACAAGAAAGCTTATTATATTTCGGCATTTCTGGCCATCTATGAATGCGAGTATAAATCAATGGGTTTTGGAATGCTTATATTACCAGAGAGCTAAAGTACATAAACCTATTAAAACTAGAACTGAAAAGATCAAAATCCCTGAAGGAAGGTTTACACATGTACACATAGATATTGTTGGCCCACTACCAATATCAAATAGCTTTAGATATATATTAACCGTAATCGACAGAACCACTCGGTGGCCAGAGGCCTATCCTCTAAAAGATATTACAGCTAAAACTATTGCAAATAAGTTTTTGAATGAGTATGTTTCAAGGTTTGGGGTTCCAGAACTGATAACAAGTTACCAAGGTGGGCAATTTACTTCTTCTTTTTTCAATGAGGTTACGAGTATATTAGGTATTGGCAAAATTGTTACCACAGACTTATATTCCAAAAAATCTCGAAGCTTGTAAATACGTTTTTGTGAGGAGTGATTCTAAGAAATCTGGATTTTCTTATCCATATGAATGTCCGTTTTAAGTACTTGAAAAAAGTTCAAATTTTTTCAAACTAAAGCTTAATTCAATATCCAAGAATGTTTCAATAGATAGATTAAAACCTGCATTTATTGAAGAAAAAATTACATCTTCAAACAAAAAAAGAAAAACTGTATCTTTTGCTTTTAATGAAATTCTTCCGAAAGCGGGGTAACGTAGTGACGTAGTTATTTTAAAAATACTTGTTGTTATAGTTTTTAAGTTATTTTATAATTCAAATTAAGAAAACATGTTTTTGTAAATCATATTTTTGTACTCATGAAAACTTATTAGTTTCGATTATTAAATTGTAAACTTTTGCCTGCACAACATTAAAAATTCAAGTGAGGCTTTTAGTATCACGATGAAATGAAATAACCTAACTAAAAATATAGCTTCTTCCCTTTGTGGGTCCCAAATGAGGTTAAAGGCAAACACAGCTCTCGAACCCCTTACGGGTACTTTTAGGGTCAAGTCGTACAATTGACTTTATATACATATATCATTTCTTTAATTTTCTTTTTTGTTAAGGCAAACACTAGTATGATTTATAACGGGCAAATACCCTACGCTCACGAAACCTAGGCTTGAGCTCAATCCTAATGACGCGCACCTTTTGTGGTAAAAAAATAAAAACAAAAGGGATTAATTATAACCATACAAAGGTAATTAAAAAGCAAAGTGGTTTCCCTAACTCCCTGTTTACATTAGACAATGCTGTCATGACAATAACAATACATGCATAGTTTTATACTAATACATGTACACATTTCAATTGTCTGAATTACTGTCTTGAATATTTTAAAGACAGTAAATAAGATAGTGATTTGACGTATGCCGGCAAATTTTTTTACAATTGCTTTAACTAAATGAAATTTTAATTAAATTATTATTTTAATTACTAAAATTTTCTTTGCATATAACAATAGAAATGGAAAAATAGCAGGAAGAAACGATAAAGCTATTTTAAATTTTCCGAGATCGTGCTCATAATGAATTGTTATAATTATTGTTTGGACGCCTACACTACAGAAGCAATTGTCAGCATTTTTGACAACTAATGCGTATTATTTTATTGTCATGACAGCATTGTCTAATGTAAACGTAGCGTAAGCTAAATTAATAAAAAGAAATATATATTGTAATGTTTAAATAATACTCTTTAGCGTTCACAATTTATGATCAAGATTAATTTATACTTTATTTAAAATTTCTTTGCCTTATATACTACTTATGAGAATTTACTAGATTTACAAGTGAGTGATTTTTATTATCGAGCTCAATTTTACTTACAATCTATTTACATGTATTTTATTCTTAATCTATCAGGGAATCAGAAATAATGAGTGAAATGCCATTTACTCCAAAAAGTTATTGAGTTCATTTCAAAGTTCAATATTAAAGTCACTCACTACTTCAAATTCTTTGTTTACCAAAAACATTCTTCAAAGCGTCAAATATCCGAATTCCAGTTTAAACATTTTTCTTTGTGTGACGTCACTTTGTTTCATACATTTTGTTTCTTATTGTGACGTATCAGTCAATCAGAAAAATAGAACGTTTACTAACAATAATGTATTTATTTATAAATGTATTTGAGTGTGTGTGTGTGTATGTATGTCGTAAATTTCAAGTGTCCAGTATCCATAATTAAAATACTGCATGTAAAGCATAATTGGTTAACAGTTCGCTAGGGTCTTATTGCTTAGAACAATTTTTAAAGTTCATTAAATCGCTAAACAATTTTTTAAATGCATTGCTTTCAAACATTGTTGAATTATGAGTCAAGCAATTCAATTACTGACCTATCGCAATAAAACAATTAAGTTAAAGAAAAACGAATGAACTATGGTTTTTATTTATACACTACACCCCCAATCTTTTAGGTAAAATTTTACAGCTTTGAAGAAGTTTTAAAATTTTAATTACATAATAAAGTTAAACATTTAGATATTTTTGTAGTTTTTTTTTTTTGTTTTTGGTTTTTAATTATAGAAATATTTTGTGATTATTTTTATGTTTTTACTTAAGAAAGTATTGTATGCAAATTATTTTATAGCTTAATAATAAAAAGGACATAAAAAAAAATTTTTTTTTTTTTTGTTTTTTTATATTTTAAAATTATTTTCTATTATATTTCTTTAATAAATTCTTATGAACAATTTTGTTTTTTCCATTCATTCTTATTTCTACATTTACATTGTCTATGTTTATAATTTCAAAGGGACCTTGATATGGTGCTTCATTTTTCTTTCTATTTGCTACTTTTATTAAAACTAGGTCTCCTATGGTAATATCTATACTTTTAAATTTATTATATGACTCTAGACTTCTTTTTTCTTTTGATACTTCTATAAGTTTTCTAGCGTTTTGTAATGAATTTCTTAATCTAGTCTTTAATTCATTTGCATAATTTTCTAAATCATATATATTATTCATTATTTCCTCACCTGGCAAATTAGGTAATTTACCAAATATTAATTCAAATGGCGAGTAATCTGTGTCTATATGTGGAGTTATGTTGTACGCAAAACAATAGTATGGTATCCAGTTATTCCAGTTATCATCATTTACAAAGGATAAAAAGTATTCATTGAGAACTCTATGGTTTCTTTCTATAGTACCAAGGGTTTCATGGTGATAAGGTGTTGAAGTTATATGTTCTATTTTAAGTAGAGTATATATTTCTTTTAATAGTTCGTTAACAAATTCTGTACCTCTATCTGATTTAAGAGTTTTAAATATACCATATTTTAAAACCAAATTTTCAATTAAACATTTTGCTACAGATTTGGCTTGCTTTGTTTCCATTGGGGCTGCTATTACGTATTTAGTTAACTCGCATTGCATAGTTAGTGTGTATCGATCATTTTCAGATGGTTGTAAAGGTCCAACTGTATCTATAACTACAGTGGAAAAGCTATCTTTTGGTGTATCTGTGATACAAAGTGGTTCTCTAGTATGTCTTATTTGTTTGTTTCTTTGGCATAAATCACATCCTAAAACGTACTTTTTAACCATTTTATACATATTTTTCCATATATATTTTTGTTTTAATTTGTTTACAGTTTTTCTTATTCCGAAATGTCCTCCGCGTGGTGTATTATGATAAAATTCAATTAATTCGTGTTTTCTTTTTTCATCTGTAATTTTCTGAGGATTATTATATAACATTATTATGACGTCATTTTCTTTATTCTTATTCATTTTTATTTTAAATTTCTTTAAACTTATCTTTTTAAATTTTTCGTCACTTTTCTCTAGTGCGAATTTTACACAAGGTAGTTTCTCCAACATATTATCTAAATAATAGGGATTATCGCTACATCTAATGCGCATTTCATTTAGAACAGAATCATTTTCAATTTTTATTTCTTTTGTCGACTTTTCTGATATAAATTTCAACTTTCTTGCAAGTTTTATATCATTTATGGATGTACAGTCCCAAACTTTGAGTTGATCAGACCCTTCAGGATTTGTATTACCATTTTCTTTTGATGCATCCCCTTTCTTTTCATTATTCTTTTTATTTTCCTCATTTTTTATTTCCTCATTTTGTATCATTTTTCTTTTCATATTTCTAGTTATCACCAGCGATTTCTTTACTGTTTCATCAATTTTATCAGGAACCATTGTTTTTAACATATCTGAGTTTAATTTTACTCTTGATAGTGCATCTGCGTTAGTGTTATTTTTACCTTTTTTGTAAATTATCTCAAAATCGTAATCTGACAGTTCTAATCGAATTCTTGTTAATTTAGAACTTGGTTTTTTATCTGTCACTACTATAAACTTTCTGCCATATAAGTATGGTCTAAAAAATTGTATGCTCCAGTATATACCAAGTAATTCTTTTTCCATATTTGCCGTCGCATTTTTTTACAATAATGTTTTTGGTTATTTGAGCTGTTATAAAAATACTTGTTTTTGTTTTACTCTCGATGAGATATTTTCTGCGATTTTTAAAGCTTCAGAAAATGTATTTACCTGACTTGCGTCAATTGTGGATATTATTTGTGGATCAGTAAGACCATTTATAAATGCGTTGAATGCTATTTTTTTTATTTGTTACTATAACAGAGTCCCTCTTAGATTCTCCTTCTTCTGATATCTGTAATTCATTTAATTCCGCTATGAGGTTTTCTATTTTCGTAGCAAAACCCATTAAATTGTTATCCTTTTGGGATATTCGAGTTATTTCATTTAACAATGTATTTGAAGTTTTTAATGGTTTATATGTTGGTACAGATATTTGTTTTACTCTATTTTGGACACGTAACTCTAATCTTGATTTAAAAATAAAATTTAAAAATGAATTTTGTTTTTCATTTAGTATTGTTAAGGAAATTGTTTCCAAATTTGTAAGAAATTCATGTAATTCACGAGGCCTACCACTGAATTTTGGTACTAGCTTTGTTATTAAAGATAATTCATTTATGTCTAAGTTCGCCATGGTTCTATTTTGTGTAGACTCTAAAGAGTTTCTTTTCTTAGAATGTTGTTCAAGTAAATTAATTGCCTCCTCCTTAAGAACAGCAAATCTTTTTAATATGTCGTCTTCTTCTATGGAAAATTTGTTAAAAGCTTTTTCTATATTCTGTATTTCTAACTTTTTCTCATTTATTGTATTTAAGCTATATGGTTTGGTTAATGATTTTTTTGCATTTATTATTAACTGCTCTAATATTTTTAAAGATTCCATCCTTTACCAGTCGAGAAATTTTCTATTTTCATAATATTTATCTGCCTTTCTCCTTGATAGTATCGTTTCTAATTCTACTGTTGTTCTGTAAATAATATCTTCTCCAGTAGGAGTACCTTCTATTCCTAAAAATTGCCAAAGTCTCGTTAGCATTTTTATACCTGATTCTATTTCTTCTTCTTGGAATTCTTAATTTGA
Source organism: Gymnosoma rotundatum (assembly GCA_916610165.2). Classification (NCBI taxonomy): domain Eukaryota; kingdom Metazoa; phylum Arthropoda; class Insecta; order Diptera; family Tachinidae; genus Gymnosoma; species Gymnosoma rotundatum. The sequence goes on from OU744337.1 coordinate 58,657,550, forward strand.
TTGGTTTTTATTGTCCATTTTACATAAAATATATTTTTCAAAAAGAATAAAATGTATTATAAAAATCTTAACATATATTTAATAATTAATTTTATAAGTTTTAATATTTTCATGTCTAAGACTGTAAACAATGCAATTAATATTAGTGCTAAAATTATCCAACCTATACATGCATGGTATATTTTTTGAACAATTGTACAATTCATTTTAAAAGTGAAAAAATAGCTTTTTGTGAACAAGTAATTAATTAGTTTATGTATACTCTTCTTTTTTTTACAAATTAAGCTTTTATTTTAATTAGTTAATTATTTGGATTATTTCCAAAATTAATTTTATGGTTTTTATAAATATAAAAAAAAACATGTTTGTTGAAAAATAAACATTAACAATAGTTATATTAATTTTGTAAAAATGTCTTGTTTCATTTTATTTTATTTTTATTTTTTAATTTTGCTTTTTCTTTTGACTTTTCTTAATATTTTTAATTGTGTTTTTCAGTTCTTCAATTTGTTGCCCTATCTGCTGAGCGTTCTCTTTCGTATTTCTGTATGTCCAAAAGCACTTTTCGATCCTTCTTCATACGATTTAAACCGCCTCCTCTGGATTTGTTGCAGTTTTGTACTGGGAGTTTGGGGTACTTTATAGCTGATTCGGTCTTTCTTTTTATAACTCGTGGTCTCGGTCCTTGTTGTAGGATTGCTGGCTATTCAGATAAGCGGTTTTCTTCGAGGAGTCTAGCCCAACGGCCTCTTCCAGTTCCTTGAGGACCTCCTCCCATGGTTGGTTCATCAAATATTCGAAAAACTTGCTTCTAAAAAAATTCTAGGTCCTTCAATAGAATTCAGCTGAGCATAAGCTTTGTATGCTGCATTCTATTGTCCGTTTTTATTTTAGATGTAGCAGAAAGGATAAGCAAATTTGCTATATAGTCCTTTTTGCTGTTTTTCTAAAATAATTTAGGAAAGCAGGATCGCCATGTAATGTTTAAATAATACTCTTTAGCGTTCACAATTTATGATCAAGATTAATTGATACTTTATTTAAAATTTCTTTGCCTTATATACTACTTATGAGAATTTACTAGATTTACAATTGAGTGATTTTTATTATCGAGCTCAATTTTACTTACAATCTATTTACATGTATTTTATTCTTAATCTATCATTTACTCCAAAAAGTTATTGAGTTCATTTCAAAGTTCAATATTAAAGTCACTCACTACTTCAAATTCTTTGTTTACCAAAAACATTCTTCAAAGCGTCAAATATCCGAATTCCAGTTTAAACATTTTTCTTTGTGTGACGTCACTTTGTTTCATACATTTTGTTTCTTATTGTGACGTATCAGTCAATCAGAAAAATAGAACGTTTACTAACAATAATGTATTTATTTATAAATGTATTTGAGTGTGTGTGTGTGTATGTATGTCGTAAATTTCAAGTGTCCAGTATCCATAATTAAAATACTGCATGTAAAGCATAATTGGTTAACAGTTCGCTAGGGTCTTATTGCTTAGAACAATTTTTAAAGTTCATTAAATCGCTAAACAATTTTTTAAGTGCATTGCTTTCAAACATTGTTGAATTATGAGTCAAGCAATTCAATTACTGACCTATCGCAACAAAACAATTAAGTTAAAGAAAAACGAATGAACTATGGTTTTTGTTTATACACTACAATATATACTTTATTTTCAGGTCCGTTTGTCGTTCGTGTTGAATGTCCAGGTCTTAATGGCAGAGGTACCTGGCACCGTCAGGCTAGACAGTGCTACTTCCGGCTCCTTCCCACGCTGCATGTGACTGCTGGATCAATGGATGGCTGGTGGAGAATGCTCGTTTACAAATTGTTTTACTTTATTCTTTCTTTCTAGATCTTTTATGTTTCAATTTAGAATTTATGTTTAACTTTCACGACTTTTAATTCATTAGCTTGGATTTTAAGTTCAATATTTTTTCACTTTATTTTACTTTCTAGCTTTAGGCACAACTTTTATAGTTTTTATTTAGTTTTACAATTCCTTACTTTACGTTTAGCGTGAAGTTTTATTTCTTAAAATAAAGTTGTTTTTTCTTATAATTTTTTAATGCTGCTTTTTTATTATTTTAAAATGTAGTATTTTTAAAATATAAATTTTTTTTTAATTCAAAATATGATGCTTTTGGCTTTTTTATATTTGGCATCAGGTTTAGCCTTAAATTTTGGTATTTTTCCTTTTGAGTTGGTTGCGAAACACCAACATTAAAATCGTTTCCACTGCTTCTCTGATAACTTCCATTAGCATAAAATGTTAATGCGCAAGCTAACTTGAGAACTGGTGGAATTGCAGAACAACGTGTTGATGGTTTTAAAAAATCGGGCAGTTCCTGAAGCAAAAACAAAAAGCCCTCTTTGTTTATGCGGAAAAGTTTGATAAAACTGCAAAGTAAAATATTAAAAAATTGACAATTTAAAACGAAATTTACTCACTTAGCAATTGGAAGTTCTAATGGGTTAGAATTATCCCGAATACTTTTTCGGATACGAGCCATGCTGTGATCATCATCATCAAAAAATAAGTCGATATTTATATCCATATTAATATTACTTATTTATAATAGTTTATTTAAAATATTAGATTGTCGTAAATTTGAATTATTCTCTATTTAAATTTGACACTTATTGATGCGCATGTATGCATTTTCATGTAGTATTTATACTGATAATGAAATACAACTCTGTTACATTCAAAACATTTAAATGTTGTAAACCATAATCGGAAAAAATATTAACGTTGTGTTGTAGACGACACAACACAACATTTAAAGGCTGGTTTACCCACAAAAATTTTGTTCCGAAACATTTTTTTTATATGTAGTTTCTCTCTCTCTCTCAAAAAATAAAATGTCAAACTACATATAAAAAAAAAATGTTTCGGAACAAAATTTTTGTGGGTGAACCAGCCTTAAGTGTTGTGAACCATAACAGGGGCAATTATTTTTTTATTCTTTTACTCTATAGCACTGTCATTGACGTCACACAGTTATATGTGTATGTATTTATATATGTATAAACATTGATAATTTAAAAGGATCAACACATAATTGGGTATCCTAAATACCCGAGTATCCCTTTTTAAAAAATTTAAATTAAACGGAAGTGATACTGGATATACCAATATCCTTACGGTTATACATACGTAATGTAAATAAATGTGTTTTGGTGTGTGGAAACAGTATTGTGGTTTAATAAAAAAAAACAATTAAATTAAAAATAGTAACAAAAGATGTAAAAATCAGAGTAAGAAATTTTCTGGAAAAGACAAAAATTAAAAAATCTTATACATAAAAAAGGACAAGAAAATAAAATAGTTTTTGGTTACTGTAAACTATAATAATAAAGGTTATGAACTAACAAATAAAAAAAACAGAAGGTTGGAACTATAAAATAAAATTGTGTCTAAAAATTGCATTCTAAAAGTGACTTAGAACAATTAAAAGAGAAAACCAGGCGGTAAATTTATACTAAATAAACTTTAATAAAATATATGTATAAAAAAATAAGTAGCACAGCGATTCCAACCTACATGGGGGACCCTCCTGACTACTGCATAAAAAAATTTAAAAAAAGATTAATTTGAACCAAGAGAAGAATAACTTGAGCAAGGAGAATAGTAAGGAATACTCCATAAAAAGTAAGAAGAGGAAGAATACCCCATAGAAAAGAAGGAAAGAAGAAGAACGTTGGTATCACACAAAATTTGTTCGTCCAGCAGAATTTCAAAATTTTTTAGTGGTATCTATGTATATTAACGTATGTTATAGTAAATTTTTAATATATAATTAACAATTAACAACAATCAAATATATTAATTAAATATTTATTTATATGTTTATTTATGTTGCATACATATGCCATTAGCGTTGTTAACATTAACATAAATATTTTGATTTATTTTGAATATATTAAAGAAAAATTATATAATTTATTTCAAAGGCATTGTAAACTATTTCCGGTTTTTTCCTTAAATAAAAATTACTCTTTGGTATAAAAAGTCATAATAAAAATAACAATAATTTTTTTTAAGGACAACTTAAAATTAAAGGGTAGAGGAAAATTTGTTTTTGTAAAAAAAACGAAAGTAATTGATAATTGATATTTTCCTTTTCTTTGGAAATTTTTATATACGAGCTTTATCCTTTTAAAAAAAATGGCTGAAGAAATCAATGCCCCACGGGTTTTAACTATCAATTTAACCTTAATTTTCTGGTGAAAAAAGAGAAGTGTATACGTTCATTTCTCTTGTTGAAAGAATAAATCCCCTTCTCAATGAATATGATACTCTTTCACAGGTTTTATTTTTAGACATTATCAAAAGTAAACTAAGTGGCAAGGCAAGAGAGATGATAGAAATAAATTTTCATGTCCAGTCATAGGCAGATATAAAATTAATTTTAGTAACCAATTTTGGAGAGAAAAATAGTATTGAAGAATTATATTATAGACTTAGATCGGTAACTTTTAAAACGAATGCCATTGACTTTTATAATGAGATAAAGGATAAGCTTCGAAGCTTGAATAATAAGACTTCTTCGGATTTAGGAATTAATCCTAATAGTGAACAATTAGCTAGAAGCAATATGATGACAGCTCTTACGATTTTTAAAGAAAAGCTTGAAGGAATCCTGATTCAATTGTACATGCAATGGATATACTTTTTACTTCTGGATACGCTTATTATAGTCATGAAAATAAAGGAAGTCCCTTTAAAAAAATTAATAATTATAACGTAAAAAATAATCGCACGACTCATTTAAATGTAAATAGGAACAACCATTTGAATGGAAATAACAATCGATTCAATCATGGTCAGAATGTGATGGAGAATCGAAATTTGACAAATAATTACACTGGATATAGAGAAATTATATTCATCGCAATAATAATGATGATCGACATTTTGTGACAAATTTTCCAAATTCACAAAACGGCTCCAATTTTTGTGAACCTATGGGTATTACCATTGTTCAAAACTCTGTTAAAGTTTCCGAATCATGTATGCCAAATATCCAAGGAAATTTAAATGTTATGAAAAAGTATGACAATAATTTACTGGATCAAAACAATGAAACACAAAATTTTCCTTTTCCAGCCTTTAAACAATTACCACATATAATAATAAAAGATAAGCTCAAATTTATTATTGATAGTGGAGCCACTCATTCAATTATAAATCCGGGAATTTGTAACCCAAAATGGAGAATCAAATCTTCTACTTTAACCTTAAAAACTCTGCAGAATAATGTAAAGACTGATATCGTTTATGAAGTGCCAATGTTTAACGAATTAGGGAATTGAAGTCATAAAATATTATTAATTGAATGTGGATTTCAAGTGAGTATGATGGTATTATAGGGAATGATGTTTTACAGAAATACAAAGCTGTTATTGATTACGGCAGTAATCAATTAAAAATTAATAACAGGACCATTACTTTATTAAAGCTTTAGAAACGTAATTTGGTTACATTTATTTCAGATATTAAATGCGGTCTGATTCATATTAAGGAGCACAGGGTTGTTGTGGGTAAAATTATTATTGCTGCGGGTATTTATAATTTAAATAACTTTAAGGTTGAGGTAGAAACCACTGCAAAGTGTTTAAATAATATTCATCTTACTAAAGGTAATTGTTGGCCAGTTTCTCCGGAAAACTATCATTTAATAGATGCTAATGTGGCGGAGGAAAATTATTTTGATCAAGCGTATCTACAAAAAATTAGAACGGGTCATTTGAATGCTGAGGAAAAACTTAAATTAGTTGAAATTTTAGAAAATTATAATCAGTTATTTTATAAACAAAAATTAAATCTTACGTTTAAAAATGCGGTTAAACATAAAATAATTACTACCGATGATGTACCTGTATTTTCAAAGACGTATAGATATCCCTATGTTCATAAGGAAGAAGTTAGAAAACAAATGCAGGAAATGCTGGATAGTAAAATAATTCAACATTCTAATTCACCATATTCTGCTCCAATATGGGTGGTTCCAAAAAAAGATAATGCGAGTGGATTAAAGAAGTGAAGAATTGTGGTAGATTATAGAAAGTTAAATGAAGAAACAATTAATGATCATTTTCCTATTCCAAATATGGAGGACATCTTAGACAAACTTGGTAGGTGTATGTACTTTACTACTTTAGACTTGGCTAAGGGATTTCACCAAGTTGATCTCAAAGTACAAATAGATAAGTGTGAGTTTTTGAAGCATAAAACAGACTTTTTAGGACATGTTACCGGTCGTGGAATAAAGCTAAATCCGAAAAAAGTTGAATGCGTTGCAAATTATCCTTTGCCAAAGACACCAAAACAAACAAAGCAGTTTTTAGGCCTCAGTGGCTATTACCGTAAATTTATTAAATATTATTCTAGGATTGCAAAACCAATGACAAGGTATTTAAAAAAGGATGCTAAGATCAACATTAATGATCCGGAATATATTGAGAGTTTTAGAACATTAAAAACTCTACTGATTAATGATCCAATATTAGTCTATCCAAATTTCAATAAACAATTTATTTTAAATACGGACGCAAGTAATTTTGCTCTAGGTGCGGTTCTGTCACAGAACAATCATCCCATTTGCTATGCTAGTAGAACTTTCAATGAATATGAGATAAATTATAGCATAGTAGAAACGGAATTACTGGCGGTACTTTGGGCAGTTAAATATTTCCGACCGGAAATTTTGAATAAAAACCGACCATCAGCCACTACAATGGCTATTTTCTATAAAGGAGCCAAATTCTAAATTAGTTCGTTGGCGGTTGCAGTTGGAAGAATATGAATTCGAGATTTTTTATAAGCGTGGAATCAATAAAAAATTTCCGATTAAGATCGGAAATAAATTTAGCTGAGCAAGTTAATGCTAATATTATTATTCAGAGTAATAACCCGTTAAATATTTATAAAAACCAGATAGTTATAAGCAAGTCAAACGCTATGTCCTTAAAAATAGTCAATAAAACTGTTTTCCAAAATAATAGATCAATCTTTAGTGCTAAAAGTTTGAGTGAAAATGAAAAATTATTTTCACCCAACAGGAGTAGACGCTATTTTTATTGAGGATGATTCTTTTTACAACATATTTAGAAATACTGTTGTTAAATATTTTTCACTAAATTCTCGTTTGAAAATTGCAAGGTGCAAGGAATGCCTTAATGATGTTTTAAATAAAGGCGATCTTCAGGAAATTATAAAAACTGAACATCAAAGAAATAATCATCGCGGCATTATTGAAAATTTCGAACAGCTTAGAAAAAAATATATCATCCGAAACTTAAATTAAGAATACAACAATTTATTAATAACTGCTACATATGCAATATAGAAAAGTATGATCGTAATCCAATTAACAAAATTTTTAAATTACTGAGACCCCTGATAGGCCATGCCAGATATTACATATAGATGTCATTTATAGTTTGGGGGCACATTGTTTTTAACAGTAGTCGATAAATTTTTTAAATTTGCTCAGGCAATTAAAATACAAAACAGATCGTGGATAGAATTTAAAAAAGCACTTATTCAGTATCTTAGTATAGTTGGTAATATTGAAAAAATCGTAACGGATAATGAGTTAGGTTTCAAAGCGTTGCCTTTGACCGAATTTTTAAGACAAAGGGATATTAATTTACACTTTATTTCCAATAATAACCATTCTTCAAACGCTGATGTGGAACGTCTTCATAACACTATGAACATTCGCTTACTCAGGCATGATCTTGACAGAGACAATGGTTCTGTAGAGGAGAAGATTTATAAAGTAATTATGTATTATAATAACACCATACACTCTACAACGGGATGTAAACCCATTGATTTTCAAAACGGTGCAATATATATTTCAGATTTTCCAAAAATTAAGGAAAGAATTCTGAAATCAAAAGAGAAATCAGTGTCGAATAAGAATAAAAATCGTGAGGATTGTATGTTAAAAACTGGGAAGCTTACCTAAAAACTAAAAGGGGTGGTAAAAATCATGCCAAGTTCCGAAAAGTAAAGGTAGATAAATTGAACAATGATCATGTAAAAACTCTAACAGGGTATAAGTATTATAAGTCGCATATTAAAAAGAGAAAGAAATGTTGAAATCTGAATTCGATTTTATTATTACTGTTTCAATAAATTGTTTTTTATCATAATTTTTTTTGTGTTTTCTTTTGAATTAAAAATCGGAAATTGGTTTATTTTCTAAAATAAATTTATGAATTAAATTCCTAACAAAAATATGTTTATGTAATTGTTGTTATTAGTTTTCATTAAATTACATTGTATAATTTTATTTGTCTTATATGTTAAAAAAATATGAAAATTTATATACATATTTTAACTTTTGTATACATACATACATATATAAATTTATCTATACACCAAAACTTTTCCACGGAGCGTCAAGTTAACGGTGGGGGAGTTATATGTGTATATATTTATATATGTATCTTGATGATGACATACTTTGTTTATAATAAAATAGATATATCTTGTTACCTTATTTTTTAATTTTAAAAAATTTTCAAATTAATTCTTATTATTTTGAGATTTTTGTAAATCTCTTTGGGCTATTTTGGTCATTTATTTGTTTCCAAATATTAATAAAAAATCGAAACATTTTTTATGTATTTTTCCCAACGTTTCGTTTGTTTTTTTCAAACTTCATCAGGGGATATTTATTGAAATTCTAGCAACATAAAATAATAATTGTTTTATAAATACGGTTAAAAGCTGCACAAATATTCTCATAGGCTTTACTTACGATTGTTTTATTAATATTACATAGAAAAATTTGTTTATTAAATTAACTAAATATATATAAAAAATATTAAAAAAAATAAATAATAATAATAATATAAAAAAAAAATTTTTTCTATGTAATATTAATAAAACAATCGTAAGTAAAACCTGTGAGAATATTTGTGCAGCTTTAACCGTATTTATAAAACAATTATTATTTTATGTTGCTAGAATTTCAATAAATATCCCCTGATGAAGTTTGAGAAAAACAAAAGAAACGTTGCACAGTGGTCAATTTCGCGAGATAGCGGTCAAAACTCTATAACTTTTGACCGAATTGGTATTTTTTTACGCAATTTGTTTTGTTCAATAGGAGGGACTTTAAGCTTCAATTTGCGTGTTCAAACGTAAAAATCGACCGATAGGAACGTAAGTAATGTGGAGTTAAAAATGCATTTTAATTTTTTGTTGAGTTTCCATGTAAAAGTTGAATATTTTTACATTTTAAATAGGTATTTTTTTATAATTTCTTATTTTCCTCAATCGTATTTTACAACCAATACTTATTTATTATTCCTAAACTTAATTTTGGTCATAAAATGCCAACATTTGGCCCCTGACATTTATTTAGTCTCAATATTCACAGGGGCCAAAGGTAGGTTTGTTTTTGGAAGAAAGCTAATTCTTGTGGGGATTAAACTGAAAAATAACACTGAAATTCCCAACAATATCAATACCATTTGGATATATTATATACAGAACACAACATCGATAAAATTTTTGGTAAACTTTTACTATTGATTTAAAGTGCACATATATTTTATTTAAATGTATTAATAAAAATTTATACTAAAATTAGAAACAAATTATAATCTTTAAACTGGTATTAATTAAACAATATTAGTAAAAATTTCTTCCAAATAGCTTTGATTTTCATTTTGCAGTAGTTGTTTAGCTTCTTCATCTAACTCTAATGAGGTTGATTTCCATTTTTGTCGAATACTGGACATATACGGGTCTGATGTGCACAACAAAATATTAATAAGATCTTCATTAGTACAATATCTGGAAATTTTTCTTGTATTGTGCTCGCGAAAGAATCTGTAGTCTTTGTTCCTTTTTTCTTGCGCTTCTTCTGAGAGATCTCCAATTGGAAGCATATTGTGCTGAATTATTTGTTCCCCATGGAACAAAATTTTGTGATATGTCATTTAGAAATTAAAGTCATGCTGCAATTTTTAAACTTATTTAAATAGTCAGCATCAAATGTCTTTAGTAATCGTTCTGCAGTGTGTTCAAGAAGATCCTGCAATTTTATTTCTGCTGAACTTGAAGTTACACTAATAGCAGTTGGTGAAGGTAAGCAATCTTTTTTGGCAGAAACTATATCTCGATATGATGGAAAAATTCCACAATTTTTTTCATTGGTTCGCTTCCGCAATTCTGTATATTGGTTTTTAGTCATTTTCAAATCCAAAAATAGTGCAAATGCTTCTTCTGGAGTAAATTTATTTTCTTCAGTTGGTGTCGGCATACTTTTTAAAATCCTTTTTGTGCGTCTGGTGCTTGCTTCCACTATTTTTTTAATGATAGCAATTTTACTCTTTTTAGTTTTCGATGGTTGAATTTGATGCAGAAATGAATCCTTTATGATGCTACAAGAAACTTCTTCATTGATATGTTTAAGCTTGCGTCTTCGTGATCTTTCACTACAATTATCAATTGGCTTTGCTGGTCGACCACCTTTTCCAGTTTCCGTGGTAGTTACTGATGGCTTTTTAAAAATAAGATTATTTCTTAGCCATTCTTGGTTGCGTGAGTAAAACAATTTCTTGTTTCTGGAACATTGATTGTACCGTTTTCTTAAAGAATGGATTATTCATTATATGTAAAATAATATCGTTTTCATCTTTCCGTTCAAAATATATATCAGATAGAACACTATAACTGAATTTAGCCATTGTTGAAACAATAATGAAGAAAAAAAATGAATGCATGGATTAATATACTATTGCTCGAAGTTTCAACATGATCTTTTTTTCCTCTTTGAAACATAATATAACAGGTACTTGGTTTTACCAGTTATTTCCATTGGTTTTAAATTTATTTGCAAGTTTCAGGTATTTAAGTTATGTAATATTAGATGGCAATAAAATCATTTTTTACCTTTTCCAAATGAATTGCCAGATACCACATAATTTGAGAGTTCTATTGTCAATTTTGTCAAAATTTTGATACACCCTTCTATGTGGACTAGGTCCAAATATGGGCCAACTTCTCCTAATTTCATCAGAATTATTTTTTGGGCAATATAAACTCTTGTACAAAATTTCATCAAAATATATGCATAATAGCCACTTTCACATACAAATAACTTCTCAAAAAATATGACGTTCATTTGTACCGAATATCTTACCTTGGGTCAGAAAAATTGCTGTAGCTCAAAAAGTGCAGTCCTGATGCATGGACATGTATATAGAGGAATGTAGGGGAGAGTTAGGACTACAAAATAGTAAATTTGTGTTTTGACTCAGCTTGACTCACAGGAGTTGTGCTCTATGAAGTAGGAAATTTCCGAGAAATTTGACCTTTTTAAAAAAAAATATTTAAATTGTTCTGAAAACAGTAGAGCTTCAATTTTTTTTACCAGTAATAGGAAATAAGTTAAGTTACAACACAAAATTTATTTCGTCCAAAAATCTTGAAAAACAAAAAAGTTATGATCATTTAAACTTTAAAAATTAACTAAAAATATCATAAATTTACTAAATTCTGAAAAAGCCCATTTTGGACCACCCTGTTCTCAGTGAAATAGTTGAAATAGAGTTCTAATTTTTTGGCTCCCGAGGTTTACTACTGTCTACTTTCATATAAGTCTAATAACTTTAAAATCGGAGAACAAAAACCAAAAGTAGTTTTGGCCGCTATCTCAAAATATTGACCACAGTGCGTTGGGAAAAATACATAAAAAATGTTTTGATTTTTTATTAATATTTGGAAACAAATAAATGACCAAAATAGCCCAAAGAGATTAACAAAAATCTCAAAATAATAAGAATTGAAATTAACATTGGTCATAAAAAACAAAAACATAATTTTTAAATTAATGTTTTTGTTTTTTAATTTAGAAATAATTTTGTTTTCATTTGGAAAAGACAATAAAAAATAATAATATATAAAAAATACAAAAACATTGATAATTTAAAAGGATCAACACATAATTGATAACCATGGTGGGGCGTCCGGATAAAAACTTAAGTAAAAACTGATTTTATTAAATACTATTGTGCAGTGAACCCAAAGTGAATGGGATATTTTGATAAATTCTGAACAAAAAAAACTTAACGTGTAGTAACTTTAGAAAAAAAAATCTGTGCGGGGATTATATACATTGCTTCGTAATAATAAGGAACGCATTACCGTTTCTAAAAAGTTAAATTTAGAGTCTCTAAGGGGAGTTTTTGTTTAAATAGAATACGTGTAAAGAAAATAAAAAAAAATAAACTGAAATTCAGAAAAATTCCATCTACAAATTGATTTCCATATTGAAGTAAATCTAAAGTGACAAAAGTGTTCAGTGAGATAATAAGGTTGTGGATAACCCAAAAGACGGCAACTTGTAGTATATTTTAACAGTGCACCCACTGCAAAAAAAAATTCAAACAAGTCACTGAAAGAACGTGTGTGAAAAACTAAAACAGGGTTTAAGTTATTATTGTCTAGATAAAAATAGGTTATTAGCTCCTATAACAGGCATAAATGAAGAAACTAAACCCACCAAAAATTCTAAGGCTAACGCCTTAGAATGTAGGTGAAAACTAGTAAGAAAAATTTTAATTTGTAAAAATTTTCTCTATATAAATATTGCTTTGCTAAAATTCTCTAAAAAGAAAAAAATTAAATTGATTTTATACCCTGTTCAGACAAACGTTTTAATTGCGCAATAAAGGAATTTACGCAATTAACGCCCTAATTGAATTTAATTTACCATATAAGAAATTAATTAATAAATTTTCCAATTAGTACTTGAGTCATTAATCAATTAAATTAAGTACTTGTGACCCTTGTGAAGTGTGTTTAATGAGAGAAAATTTTATACAATGACAAAACTAAATGCCATAAAAAAGAAAAATAAAATATTTTCAAATTAAATGAATTGAAAAATTTTTGAAAATTTAATGGAAATTCAATGCTAGCGTGCAGTCAAAACTTGATCGTACTGACTGGAAGAGTTCGATACTTCAATTAAAAAGAAGCAAACTTTCTTTTAAAGCCGAACTTCTCTTCATTCTTCCAAATTTACAAACACAAATTTCTAATGTAAAAATTAGGTCTGTTCAATAAATTTCCGGCAGAAACTAGCAACGATAGAGTAAAATAAAAACTTACAACATTACTATTCCAAATAAAAAAAGGAATAAACGCATTTCTGGAAAAAAAATAGCAAAGTAAAGGCGAACTGACGATAATAACAAACAGCCATAAAAATAAATATCTAAAACAGTAAAAAAAAGCGGTGTTCGATGCTTAAAGCATTTTGTATTGCAACAGTTAGCATTTGCAAGAGCTTTGTCATCGATTGTGAACACTGTTTTTTGAATACTTTGCAAAATTGCCAACATTTTACCGTCTTTTTTGTAAAACTTTTAGTTTATTTTATTCTATATCTTTTGTTTATTTTTTTATTATCCTGGCGTTTACTTGCATATAGTTTTCTCAGATTTCTTCTAACTATTATACAAACATTAGCTTCAATTCAAAATATTTTGTATTTAAAACCGAAAACTATAAATATTATGTATGTGTTGTGTGGTTGTAAAAAATTTTAGCTGTAGATATGCGGTGGCAAAAAAAGCCACACCATTTTAGTCTAGCAACGATGTGATGTAAATATTTTCGTAGGAAGTGCTAATAAACACTTCGATTCAAAGTATTTAATATTTGTTAACTTTAACTTTGTAATATTTATTAATTTTGTAAAACAGAACAAGAATCAGCTGTTCTTATCAGTAACAAAAGTAGTAACAAACTTATTAACATTCACATCTTATACTATTTTTTACTCTTTCGCTGCTTCTTTTTAAGTACTGAAGTAAACACTTTCCAATAACAATTAGTAACATTGAACAGAACTATATTCTACTGTAAAATTTTAATTGAGTAAATTAAATTGGATATGTGTGAACACCAAAATTAATTACTAAATTAATTTTTTAATTGTCTAAATTAAAACGTATGTCTGAACAGGGTATTAAACAGTTCAGATATTCTTTTAGACAATTTTACAAAGCAGCTTCCAGGTTATAACATGCACTAGGGCTCTGGAAACGAAACGCAGACTCTGGTTAGTGAACTACAAATTTTAAATAAAAAGGTAATATATAATTATATCTATATATCTAAAATAACCTATCTTCTAATTTAGTAACTATTATATTTACAGCCATGTTATTATTCGTGGGCAGCCAGGACGCCACTTCTATTGGCTTAGCTTACGTAAAGCTATGTACAGACGGTTGTAAGGTCTTACAAATACAGACCTAACAAAGTACTGACATTGACAAGGCAAATAAAAATTGTAAACACAATTTAGATTGTCAGTTCACACGACTGCAAGGCATTTGTAAGAAAACTAACAATTCCATTGTAAGAAAATTATCTGACAATAAATTTTTCTGACAACATTGTCAGACAACAAATTGGTAGTTCACACGGTAGTAAGAATTGCCAAGTGTCAGAATTAAAAAAATTCAATAGAAAATTTTTTTTAATTAATTTTAATGTAACTTATTTTAAAAGGTACAAATTATTATTATAAATTTTTATCAAAACAAATAGATATTAATCAAATCGAAGAAACTGCAACGATTCTAACATCTTACGTTTTTAGCGAATATAAAAAAAAACCGACTTCAAAACAGATTTTAGCTATTTATCTAAAAAGGTTCAAAAGTTTGGCCACATACATCAACTATTGGGACACCCCTTATTTTTAGTTTTAAATTTATATTTCTTAATATACCACACAAATTAGTGGACACTTTGTCAAGTTTTTGTATAAACCGGTTACATGTATTAGCCCTATATACATGTAAAATTACATCAGGTATGAGCACACCCTTTAATTTATAAATTCAAATTGGATACTTGCTCTTTTAGCGGACTTATCAATACAAGTTCCCTGTAAATTTCAGTTGTCTATCTATAACAGTTCAAAGTTTTGGTCACATACACCAAATTATCAAATTTTATTCTTGCGATTATGGAGGACTTAGCTATACAAAGTGCTTGAAAAAGGCAAGTTTTTCCCACCATTAAAATCATCCCGTGAAATACCGTCGCTGTCCATTTTTTTAACTCTTTTTTTCTGCTTTAATTTTAATTTTTATTTTAAGTTTGTTTTTAAAGAATTTTTCACTTTTTTTCATTAACTTTTATCTGACAATGATATCGTTGTCAGATGTTTAAAATTTCCAACATGTTACAATTTATTTTATACTGACAATGCCTGACAATGTTCTGACAATGCAAATAAATGCGTTCACACAATTGTAAGATATCTAACAATTTATTGTCAGGTAGAAGTCTGACAATTTTCTGACAATATTGTCAGACAACAATTGTAAGTTCACACGATTGTTAGACATTTTATGAATATTTTTCTGACAATATTGTTAAATCTGACAACCGTCTGTACATAGCTTAAGTCTTGTACTTTTATGTTATTTTTGATTTCATTTAAATAGATATAAGTATTCTTTAAAAAAAATGCATTCATTTTTCGTTCCTGTTCTTGAATACTCTGTTTTTTTATTATCGGGATTTAAGCTATTTTATCCGGTCACAAATTTATTGAAAAAGTTTTAATCGGGTTTTGCATTTATGTTTTTTCTCTTACGGCCGATGGCTAACGTTAAATACATCTATCGTATTCTGCAGAAAATCTTTCCTTTAGCCTGCATGTTAATAAATTGTTTTTTCCTACAAGTGCAATTAATTATAAAACAAATTTTGCGTCACCTTGCTGTAAGAACGGGCTCAGACAAATGTTATCACACTAGATGACTAACAATTTCCAGCCCTTAATGACAAAGTTCACCAGGGTGTTAACGGAATTGCATCCATAGTGTGGTAACGATTACAACATGTAATCAGCTAAGAAACATAAGCGTTATGGTTGCGCAAATAATGTTTTTAAATAATTATGTGACATTCGTACACAAAAAAGGAAGGCACTCTCAAAATGCGACAAGTGTAAATGTTTAAGCTTGCGTCTTCGTGATCTTTCACTACAATTATCAATTGGCTTTGCTGGTCGACCACCTTTTCCAGTTTCCGTGGTAGTTACCGATGGCTTTTTAAAAATAAGTTTATTTCTTAGCCATTCTTGGTTGCGTGAGTAAAACAATTTCTTGTTTCTGGAACATTGATTGTACCGTTTTTTAAAGTATTTAAAAAGTTTCTTATTTTTAAGTTATGAATTTTAATTTCTTATTTGTCGCATATTTTGAAGAATGGATTATTCATTATATGTAAAATAATGTCATTTTCATCTTTCCGTTCAAAATATATATCAGATGGAACACTATAACTGAATTTAGCCATTGCACAGAGGAGTATTTGACCCAAAAAGCTGGCCAAAATTATTAGACGTGGTTTTTGTTTTAAAATTTTAACTTTTTTGATAGTTTTAGCTTTAGTTTGATAAAAAAAAGGTAGTGGCAGATTATTATTGGGTTAGTGTTATTTTTGACACCCCCCCCCCCGCCCACCAACCCCCCACCCAACCTCCATTTAGAACTTTGTATAATTTTTTTTTTATTTTGAAGAGAATTTATTTTTATATATTTGTTGTGTATTTTTAGAAAAATTATTTATTATTACGTATGCCGTTCTCCCCCTCGCATTCCGCCAAAATTTGATTTGCAACTGTACTTTATTCTAAGAGCAAGTCAAATTAAAATTAGATAGTCTAACTACTGTAGTTGTGTAAATACAGGGAAATAAAACATAGCTTTTTATGGATGTTACAATGTCTCACTTCTCAAAATTATAATATATCCAACATTAAATATTTATAAAAATTGGTCTCGTAGCTTGGCTTCGTATAAGGAATATAGAACCAAATAAGCAAAAACATGTTCACTTCTAATATTTATTTTATATTATTAAATACAATGGATATACTTTTTTGTTGCATTGTATAAAATTTCATATTGGTTTTTCGTGAGCTCAGCATTTATAAACAATGCTAAAGCACCCTCCGCTAAAAACTTATTAACTGTGTTGACATCGGAAGTTGTTAACGATCGCTTGTAAATTTTTGCTTTTCTTGGAGATCGTGTTATATCCATTATTAATTTAGCCGCATCTGGCTCATTGATTCAGTAAATGTAATCTCCTCTGTTGTTAATTGCTGACGAATTTTTTCGTTTTGTTCTTTCACTTGCTTCATTAAATCCTTTTTTTGGTCGCCCTGAAGATGAACTGCCAAATACTGGTATTGTCACAGTTCCTTCCAGCCATTTAGCATACGTGCTTAAAAATCGGTCCTCTTTTCGTTGTGCTAATCCCCAATATCTTTTGAAACAATTTTTTAAATTTATAACACACTGCTTTACTGCTTGTATATCCCCATCCTCTTGGCATTCTGAAATCACACACAATTTACTAGCTAAAAACTGCAACTTCTCGTCACTGGTTCTAGCATTAGATTCCTGTGCTATTTGGAATAACTCAAATCTTGTGTAAATTTTTTCCATGTTATCTCTTATAATAAGAATTTTGCGCAATAAGCCACATACGTATATTTTTCAAAGTGCATTTTTCTTTTACTTAGTTAATAACCTGATACTTGGGTGCATTTTTTATATACCTGCACCGTTTTTAAATGAAATTTTGATTTGTAACACTTTTAAATTAGGTATGTTTATAGCTAACTATATTTTCAGAAGAAATAAAGTGTCCTGAAGACGATGAAGTGTTACATAGACCGCTGGTAAACAAAAACAGTTTAATAGGTGTGTATTCGTGGGTTGACTTACAGTTAGTTAATTTGAATTTATAAAGTAAGAACTGAATTCTAAGCAATTCCTCTATAAAGGTAGGTAATCCATCATGTTGGTTGTAAAAGTGATTAAATAATATTTCA
Source organism: Gymnosoma rotundatum (assembly GCA_916610165.2). NCBI lineage: Eukaryota > Metazoa > Arthropoda > Insecta > Diptera > Tachinidae > Gymnosoma > Gymnosoma rotundatum. The sequence continues at coordinate 58,675,477 of OU744337.1, forward strand.
CATCAATAATTCGAAAAACACAAAAGTTTATGACGACAATAAAGTATAAGAAAAAGTGCCTTATGAGCAACAATAGAAAAAAGGTAAAATTTTCAAAAAATCACCAAAAATAATGGCGCAAACTTGCGCAAACTTTTTTTCTGTTTTCTTAAATTAGAGATTTTATATTTTATTGTGGTATATAACATTATTTGTACAACAGCTACCTTCACTTTCAAAAAGCTTTTCCTTTTTCGTTTTTGGTAAGAATTTAAATACATAGTTTTTTTATAATTAAAATTTTAAAAATAAATATTTGTGATAATTTTTTCTTTTTAAATATTGAAAATAGCTGCTGATGAAATCTTTCAGGCAAATCAATGTAATACCTCCATTCGTTTAGCCACAAAAAATATCATATACATATCTTGAAATCGAAAAAATTCAATAAAAACGCATGTAATTTTCATCACTTTCCTGATTTTAACAGTGTCCCACAACTACAAATCTTAACTTACACCCTTTAAAATGAACGATATGATGTAGAATTTTGTTCTCTATCGATCTGCGTAATTTTTTCTTATTATTTAATCAAATTAATTTTTGCCTTTTTGGCCAGCTTTTTGGGTCAAATACTCCTCTGTGCATTGTTTAAACAATAATGAAGAAAAAAAATTAATGCATGGATTAATATACTATTGCTCGAAGTTTCAACATGATCTTTTTTTTCCTCTTTGAAACATAATATAACAGGTACTTGGTGTTACCAGTTATTTCCATTGGTTTTAAATTTATTTGCAATTTTCAGGTATTTAATATTAGATGGCAATAAAATCATTTTTTACCTTTTCCAAATGAATTGCCAGATACCACATAATTTGAGAGTTCTATTGTCAATTTTGTCAAAATTTTGATACACCCTTCTATGTGGACTAGGTCCAAATATGGGCCAACTTCTCCTAATTTCAACAGAATTATTTTTTGGGCAATATAAACTCTTGTACAAAATTTTATCAAAATATATGCATAATAGCCACTTTCACATACAAATAACTTCACAAAAAATATAACGTGCATTTGTACCGAATATCTTACCTTGGGTCAGAAAAATTGCTGCAGCTTAAAAAGTGCAGTCCCGATGCATTGACATGTATATATAGGAATGTAGGGGAGAGTTAGGACTACATAATAGTAAATTTGTGTTTGAACTCAGCTTGACTCAGAGGAAATTTCGAAATATTTAACCTTTAAAAAAAAATAATTTAATTGTTCTGAAAACAGTAGAGCTTCAATTTTTTTACCAGTAATAGGAAATAAGTTAAGTTACAACACAAAATTTATTTCGTCCAAAAATCTTGAAAAAAAAGTTATGATCATTTAAACTTTAAAAATTAACTAAAAATATCATAAATTTATTAAATTCTGAAAAAGCCCATTTTGGATCATCCTGTTCTCAGTGAAATAGTTGAAATAGAGTTCTAATTTTTAGGCTCCCGAGGTTTACTACTGTCTACTTTTATATCAGTCTAGTAACTTTAAAATCGGAGAACAAAAACCAAAAGGAGTTTTGGCCGCTATCTCAAATTATTGACCACAGTGCGTGGGACGACTGAGGTGGGTTATGGCATTTTTAAATAATTTCGGCCGTCAACTCGGGTGGAACCCATAGTTTCCACGAAAAATCCTCATTAAGTTGTATGCCATCATACGGGAGTACACGCTTGTATACTAAACCCTCAATCACCTTGAGATCGGGCAGTTGATCCGAGTTTTCTGTTACTCTGGCTATTAAATCCAAGTAATCCCCACGTTTAAAATATTCCGAATCCAGATCAATAAGTCTTGTCACATTTACAGAAATTTCCTCCATGTTATATCGTGATAAGTTGTTTGGCGCGATGTTTTTAGACCCCGGCCTATGCTCAATATAGAAAGAAAAGGACTGCAAATGCAGGCTCCAGCGAACAAGTCGTTCCGTTAAGTCCTTATGAGATATTAGCCGTTTAAGACTACTGTGGTCAGTAATTACTGAAAACGAAAGCTCGATATAAGGCCTAAACTTTTTGATGGCTAATACAACGGCCAGACACTCTCTCCCTCTATGACTGAATAGTTCCGTTGAGCGGAGGTTAAATTATGTGAAAAAAAAATAGGGTGTTTCCCATCGCCCTTTTTAAGGGTGATGAAAATGGGTGCGGAAATCGTGGCGTAGTCGGATATAAAGCGCCTGTACCAGCCGGTGGCCCCCATAAAACTCCTTACCTGCTTAGCAGATTTCGGGTAGGTATACTTCAAGATGGCTTCTACCTTTTCTGGGTCAGACCTTAGATTACCTCCGCCGACTATAAAACCTAGGTAGCGAAGTTCTATAAAACAAAACATCATCCAGGTAGACAAAAATTCTATCACGAAGAGCCGCAGGGATCAATTTGACCATTAGATCACAAACCAAAAGGCATAACCGTAAAATGGTAAAGTGGTCTCCCAGGCACCGTAAATGCAGTTTTTCTCTACTGGATGCATCTAATGGTATCTGCCAAAACGCATCCTTTAAATCGACACTCGAGATAAAGTATGTGTCCCCTAACCGGCTGAGCAAAAATTCGATGTGCGGCAGAGGACAGGCGCCCTTGATCGTGAGGGCATTCAGCTTACGAGCGTCTAAGCATAACCTGTTTTTCTCGCCCTTAGGGACGAGAATCACCGGATGGCTCCAAGGACTCTCGCTTTGCTCAATGACCCCAAGATCAAGCATCTTATCAAGCTCTGCGTACATCAACTTTTGCACAGCTGGTGAGACTGGAAAATATTTATCCTTCACTGGAGTTGCATCGCGGGTGTCAATTGTGTGGACTTCGAGTTGGGTTCGACCAAGACCTTTCCTTGTATAGCAAGGGAACTTCGCCACTACCTTATTCAACAGATTCTACTGATTAGGTGTTAAAACATGAGTTTTTACCTGCTTCTCCGCCCTTTCGCTCTCCGGACATAATGCCAAACAAACCAAATTTACGCCCTCATTGCTGAGGGAGGGGACTAGATAAAAAGTTACTTCGTCTGAAATTTTATTAAATTTAATTTCGGCTTTAACACGGCCAACAATTCTATGAGGGCTGTGATCAGCGGTTTTAATAAAGGAATAGAAGTCCGAAATTTGCAAGCCCGCTTTTTCGATAAACTCAAGGCAATTTTTTTCAAGACAAGTGACGGTTGCCCCGCTGTCTAACTGACCTTCAATAACAAAACTATTTATATTAATTCTCACATAAAAACGGGAATCATCTCCCTCGTAGAGCGAAGCAGATATTATATCCTTTCTAGTTTTCCTTCTCTTATATCTTTCTCTGGCCCTTTTAATACGATTTGAGACTTCTCCGAAAATTCTCTCCCTAGCCGCATTATATTCTCTTATTTTCTGATGTAACGGCTTAGCCTCGCGAATTTTAAGCTGTTCTTCTGTCGTATTTTTTCTAACGGGATTTATCAAAATTGTTACTGAACTTTCGGCTTTGAGTGGACAATCAAACTTTAAAACCGGTCTTATGTCTGAGTTGTACGAGTCTCCCCATTCTGAGACTTCTTAAATAGCCGGTTTCCCTGACACTTAGGGCATTAAGGAGTGACTACATTATCTCGGCCATATCGAAAGCAAAAAACGCGTCGTGACGGCGAAGGACAGTCCATAAAACTATGTCCTACCTGCTTGCAATTCCAGCAAGTATATCTGGTGCTAGACGAAACTGCCTCCACTTCCGGCTCAGAACTTGGTTCACATTCCTTTCCAAATCAACTTCATGCACACGTGGCGTAGCAAATTGGCGCTGAGGATACTGCTGCCCTTGGCTAGACAGTAAATTTTCAGCTTTGCCCGTTGGCAAAAATCATTTAAACATCTATCTTTACTGAAAAAATGCGACAGTGATGGTTTCAAATTGGCTTTCATGATTTCAACAAGGTATAGTTCAGAGTACGGCGACCTCTGCTGATTTCTTAACCTCATAACACCATTATAAAAGTCCTCAAAAGATTTCTGAGGCTCTGACGGCGGTCCATGATTTTCTTCTGCAGCTGAAACTCATTTTCATACCTTCTATAGTTGATATCGTTGTTTTAAGGGTATTCTCCATTTCCGATGACAGCTGTCTACTGGCCGAACGAGTTATTACCATTAGAAACTGATTACTAAAATGCTTAAATATTTTCAATTTAAATCAAAATTTCCAGCCCTTACCGAAATGCTCGTAGTGTGTTTTAAAAACTAGGGCAAATCAAAAACAGATCCACAATTAACTGGTAATAACTATTTACCAAAATAAAAGCAGAAATATTTCCTTGCAAGCTATAACGTTTTTTCAAATTTATTTTTTTCTTAGGAAGTTCACATATATATATATATATATATATATATATATATATATATATATATATATATATATATATATGTATATATATATATAATATATATATATATATTTACACTAGGCCGCATAAGCATGCGTACGACAAATTTTATATTTATTTCTAACAAAGAGATTTTCAGATGAATTTATTTTTGTGAAATTCTTGTATATATTACTTAACCATTACTAAGTCAAAGTTGTTTTAAAAACTTAACATAAGAAAAGCTGGTATTAAAAAATAAAAATAGGCAAAGTAACAAAATTTTACATTAAAATTAGCAAAATGTTATTTTTAATAAGAAGTTGAAGCTGCTTCGGAACTTCATTTAGTCGTTTTGGCATTGACGAGACTAGTTTCTTAGTATAGTCATCGCTAATGTTGTTCCATTCTTCGGTCAACATTGCCTTGAGCATTTCCTTTGAAGTTATCACATGGTTTGTAATGCGTCGTTCCAGTAAATCCCACAGGTGTTCAATGGGATTTAAATACGGTGGGGTTTTTAGCTGCTTTTTAACATTATACAATAACCAAAGCCTTGTATTATAAGCAGAGTGCTTTGGGTCATTATCCTGTTGGAACATAGAATCGTCCTCAATATCCAATTTTTTTACACTTTCTTGCAGATTAGTTTTAAGAATTTGTAAATAAGCCTTGTGGTCGATTGTAGATAAAATAAATTTTAAGTTACCTACTCCATTACTGCTCATGCAGCCCTATACCATCACACCACCGCCACCATGCGCTACTGTTGGCTTTAAATTTTTGGGATTAAGAGCAGTACATGGCTTTCTCCAAACTAGTTGACGGTCCTTTATTCCAAAAAGGCAAAATTTTCTCTCGTCAGAAAAAAGGACCTTATCCCAGAATTCTTTTGCAAAGGCAATTCGTTATTGTCTATTACATAAGGATACAAGAGGCTTCTTCCGTGCTATACGACTTCGGTAGTTGGCCTTTTTTAAAATTCTTCGTACAGTATCAGTTGACACAGTCTTTTGAAATTGAACGTACAAATTTTAAGCAATTTTGGATGCGGTTAATCGCGGATTTACTTTTACCGACTGAACAATAACTCTTTCTTGTTCAGTAAGTTTTGGCGGACGACCTGGATGAGGTTTGGGTACTAAAACTCCAGTCTTTTTAAAATTATCTACTACTCTCTGGACAGAAGAGTGAGTTCTTTCAACTATTTGCCCAATTTCATGTAAACTTTTCACTTTTTTTCCATAGGTGTACAATAATTTTTCTTTCCGCAGTATTTATTTCTTTTACCCGTGTGACTTATTTTGCACAAAAAAACCTGAAAATATACTTTGCTGATATTATTTATAAGCTAAATTAGGGTATTTACCAAATTTATATTTATTTGTACACAAAATACCGTTATTAAGTAGAGTTGAGTTTTGTGTACGCATATTTTTGCATACTGCTTAAGTTGCCATATTATGTTTTCTTAATTCCCAATTATTTTCTAGCTTTGGAACAGAGAACTGCATGAGTACACCGCATACTTACTCTATACTTTTCATACTCGAGTATTTTAAACACCGCAATTAAAAGTTGCGGTGTTTATTTTACCCATTCCTGTAAAAACGAGTATCAAAAATATCGCAATCAAAATTTTAAGTATTTTTTATACTCGTACGCGTGAATTTTTTAATTCTCTTTATTTGTAAGCAACGTTGCCACATTTTTACCCTATTAAAGTTTTTTATTGCCGTTTTATGAAATTCTGCTTTGTATGCTGATCTACTTATAAACAATAAAAAAAAACAAAATTTGATCAAATCTATTGCTTAAAAATTATAAGCAGAAAAACAGACAACAACCGTTTTCATAGGTATGAATACAACACATGAATAATGAATAAAATGCAATAAAAACCGCTTAAAAGCACAGCTTTTGTACACTATTTAAACCAGGTATACTTATTTTGTTGCTGTTTTTTATGAACAATTATTTTTAGTTTATGCGCCTTGTTGTCATAAACGTGCTACTAACGGTATTTAGGAAAACAAAATGATAAAATGAATCCGTGAATAAAAGGAAAATTACTTAATTTTTTTTAGTTTTAACAAAACTGTATATACGCAGATGTAATATTGTATTTACTGAATAGACATAGACCTCATAAATAATAATAAATAAAATAAAGTTTTTAGTTTACCTATTTTATTTTGTTAAATATAATTATTGCTTTTATACCTATTTATTAATTTTAAAAATCTATTTGCTTAACGAATAGAATTTTTAAATTTCTCTCCTGTGTGACTTAAAAAAACCCTAACAAAAACGTAATATAATAAACAATGAACTATTCTTGAGTTATTAGTAAACGTTTGTTGTGTTTTTAATAAATGAAAATATGGCGAATTTTACGGGTTCTATTAAATTATTTTCTGTTATATATTAAATAAACTTTCATAACTTTAAAGAAGTATGTATGTTAGCTAATTTAGACATTGGCGACTTTTAATATTGTGTTTGATTTAATAATTCTGATCTGATAACTCTGTTTTCCTCTCACTACACACGTTAAAATCTCTCTCTTGGTGTTTGTTGTGAGTATGAGTACGAATAATGTAAAGCCAAAGACTATAAGGGCGGGTTCACCCATTGTTTCGGAACAAAATTTTTGTTGTGAGAGAATTTTAGTTTTGTGAGAGTTTGTTCTGAAACGATTCACCCACTTCGAACAATTTTTCTGGAAAAACAAAGCTACCATATGAAACATATGTGTAAGCGAGATGTGTTACTTTACAAGCAGGCAGCACTGTGATAGAAAATTAAAATCACTGAATGCCGTTTTATTATAAATAAATTCTAAATTAAAAAAAATTTCATAATTAAATCAAAAAATGAGGTAAAAAAAATTGAGGTAAAAAGTCATACAAGCATTCTCTACCCGGCTTTTTCATTTCTGAAATAAGCTTCAAGGCAAGGGATTCATTCGTTGAGATCCATGACACAATTTTTTAAACTTATTTTCTTTTATTTTGTGTTTTATTATAAATATACCAGGCAAATTAAGGCAGGTAATCTTAAGAACAAAACAAATTTTAAAAATAATTATTGAATATCAATGTAACAAAGAACGAAAAAGTATGTAAAATATATTTTTTGCTTGAATGATTTTTATCACATTAATTAATGAAGTGGCAGCTCAGTTAAATTTTCTTTAAAAAAAAAGTAGTTGGCAGCACAGTTTCTTTGTTTCGGAACAAAAATTAAAATTAAACCAATTCAAGCTGAAATTGTTCCGAAGTGAGTTTACTCTCTTTCTCTCTCTCTCTCAAAAAATAAAACGTCAAACTACATATAAAAAAAAATGTTTCGGAACAAAATTTTTGCCGGTGAACCAGCCTTAAGGCCCAACTATAATGTGCATAAACTAGCTTATGTCAACTTATACAACTGTGCAAATACATTAAATTATATCTGGTAAACTATAATGTGAATAAGATAACTTTTCGTCAAGTTTCGTTAAATTCCATTTGTTTATGCAAGGTACGAAATTGATTGCACTTTGCGTACGGAAACAGCTGATTGTGCTTTGGTTTAACATTAATAAAGAAATTAATAATGAAATTTTCTAATTAAGACCTAAATTGTTAAAGTTTTTAGTTTTTAATTCAATAAAAAATGTAGAAAAAATAACATTTTCCTTTATGGCAAATTTTATACAATTATAATATATTTAAATTAAATTTGTATTTATACACACATACGTATACCATATAAACGATGAACATCGTTGCATTTTTTAGTACGGTTGGCCACAAACACAAAACAGAAAATAATTTTTAATAATTTTTTTTTTACATTTTCTTAGAACATAAACCAAAATATGTAAATGTGTTTGTGAATGTTATTAAATATATAAAATATTTTCTTTAAAGCCTTTTAGTTTTAAAATTTTTTTGATTTATATAGAAATTATTTTTGGTAAAAGTACGAAATAAACATAAATGTGCAACTGTGGCAAATAAGTTACTAAATTTATATATGTACATTGTAGTCACATAAATTTCTTTGATAAGTTACCTAAGCATTTGACAGGCTTTTCGTTGAATTTTTGACATAAGCTAAAGCTAGCTTATGCACATTATAGTTGGGCCTTTAAATATACTAAGATGTTTCACTACCGTACATTCTACATCCAGTGCATATTTTGTCGATGGACGTACTGCTACTGCCACTTTAAGAGTAAAATCACAAAGAGAGATTATTATTCTCAGCAAACTTGTTACTCTCATCTCACATTAATTCATTTGTGTATACGTGCATACGAATGTGTATATATTTACATTATAAAATATCCAACGTAAACCAATGTTACCGATTGTGTATTTGTATGGTAACAATATGTGTTTTGTTGTTGTATAAAAGAAATAACATCGATTTACACCGAATATTAAATTCATTTATTATCAATATGAAAATTTATTATTCGGAACCTTTTCGATTTTAATTTACTTTACTTTTTTAGTTACTGAATGTTTGCTGTGTTTTTGTCTTTTTCTTTTATTGATTCAATAGAGTTCTTATTTAATCAATTTGGCTTTTGATATTAGACCTTTAAGTTTTCTATTCAAAATTTGGGTAAAATCCACTAATGAGCTAAAATAGCAGTAGTGAAATGGCCATATGAATATACTTTATATAGTAATTCATAAAATGTACCGATTTCTGTAACATTTTTTGTCAGTTGTTCGTATTTTTAAGTAGAAGGTTTTTACGGAAGAAAATTTTTGAAAATCTCTCCAGAAAAGTCGGAAAATTTGAAAAATCAGAAAATTAGTGATTTTAATAATTTGTTCGGGATAATTAGGACAATATTTTTTAAAGATAATAAATTTAATTTAAAATTTCCGTAATTTAATTTTAATTATTAACTTGCAAGTGCCCATATAAAAGGCATAAATAAATTATCGTGGTGTGTTGTGATATTTTATTTGTTGTCTTAATTTTACTTATACTAATGTTGCTAAGAAAGCATTGCGCATGGGAAACACATGCGTGCAAAGTATCAAGTACTTGGAAAGTCTCAATTTTAAAGCGCCAGTAATTTATTTTGTTTGGCAATTTAAATATATAAATTTAGCTATCAAATTCATATTGAGGTTTATATTTATTGAAGCTATATGCAGGCTAAATATACTTAACAAAATATTTAATAATAAATATACATAAATAAGTGCCTTACTTTATTACCATTGTTTGAAATTTCTTAAAACACATATTAAGTATCCACAAGAATAAATGCTAAAAAAAATTACTACATAATTTAGGGTATGATTAGTTCGGTGCGATTACGCATATTTTTAAAAATACACAAATAAAAATGTATAGTTACCCTACAATAACAAGAGCAGTCATATAGTTTCGTTTTTAAGCTTATTTTACAAACAATTTTTAAATAAGTAGGAAAAATAGAATTCAAAAATAAAATTTTATGACGCACATTCCTCTTTATATGTAGATATGAAAGTATGTATGAACGTTTCTATATGTTAAATGTGTGTTTTTGTCTCTCAATACTTTACTTTAACAAAACATTTCTTATGAACATCCACACACATTTTTAAACGCATGTGTGTATGAATCGTCTTGTTTACAAAACTAATATTGTGCTCTCTTGAGTTTTGGTTGCGCTCACGGAATTTTCTTCCCTCTTATCTCTTACCCCCGCTACCATGAAACTGCTCATAATTTTTGATTTTTTAAATGTTCAGAGTGCAAGATCTTTATAAATTTATTGTCTTTGGTAAAGCCAGCATCACAAACATTTTACTTGAGTATGCTAGACACTTATACTCAAATGGAATGGGTATAGTAAATACTCGCACTTAAGAAATGCGGTGGCGATCACACTGCAACCGCATTTAAGATGAGTATACTTAGAGTATTAAAAACAGACACTCTTGCAGTTCTCTGCTTTGCAAATGCAAAAAAATAAATGTTAAGTATAATTTCTAGATATAGAAGTATATAAAAAATTTATTTTATTCGCCTACATTTATTATTGAATACCAAAAATTCCGTAAGTAATAACGATACATATAGTGTACGCATATTTATGCGGCTTAGTGTATATATAATTAAGTTTTCCGGGCCGGGGGCAAGATTTTCTCCTCTGCAGTTTAACAAAAACAGGCTTCGATTACTAAAGATTTCCTGTGTAGCTGGCTTTCGGCCGGGCGCAATTATTTCTCCTTTGTGGTATGACTCACACGGGCTTTGCCTACTAAAGGTTTTCTGCTAAATCTTTTCTCGTATACTATTGCCGCCAAACTTAATTTATTTGATATTGGTATTTATGAATATATTTGCTTTTTCTATTAAATAGATATTGAAATAACCTTTTCAATGATACCCATATTGCCTCATTTCGCCATGAAAAACTCGAAATTTGCCACATTATACATACAAAGTTTCGAGGTCCGAAACTAAGCGTCAGCCACAAATTTTTCACTTTACATTTTTTGCTTAGAATATATTTTACACCCCATGGAAAACATTATTCAATTTTGAAAAAAATTTTAAGTTAAAAATTAAGGCCTGGCCCTTACCTTCTCAGTTATGCCACTTCAAAATTTGTATCTATAATATGCGATATGTATATCAAGTACTTTAAAGCCGAATGAGGCAATTGGGTGTCATTGGAAAGTTAATTTGGATTACTATTTAATTGAAAAGGAAGAGTAAACCATAACATATAAACATAACTATCTACTACATATATCAAATAAATTAAGTTAGCAGCAATACTACACCAAAAAAGATTCAGCAGAAAACCTTTAGTAATCGAGGCCGATGTTGGTCTTGCCATAGAGGATAAAGTTATTCCGCCCGGCCGAAGGTCGTCGACGAATATTTAGCAAGCGAAGCCGGTGTTTGTTATACCACGGAGAAGAAAATCCATGCGCCCAGCCGAAGGCCGGTTTTTCAGAGAATTTTTAATACATGTCATACAGGAGAAAATAATTGCGCCCGGCCGAAAGCCGGCTATGCAGAGAATTTTATTAAGCGAAGCCGGTGTTTGTTATACTTCAAAGGAGAAAATCCTTACTCCCGTCCCCGGAGAACTTCCATTTAATATTTTTTTTAAATTATCAGGCACGTTCTGGCACTCGCATGTGATTTCAAAAACGCCAACTTTTGTTTTTCATGTTCTGAAACCCACGCGTTTTGCTTGCGACTTCCATTTTTTTAAACTTAAATAAACAAAAGATAATTATAACAGAATGCCTTCAGCTACCTTGCTTAGTTTCACTTCTTAAAAAAACATGCAATTAAAAAACGAATGTTTAATTTAAAACAAACCAAGAAATATTTTTGTGCAAATAAAATAGGAATTGAAAATTAAAATAACCATATAATTTATTTGAATACCGGCTAGACGTTCATATTGTATGCATTTTGCATTACGATCGGAGCTCCGTTTTTCTCAGTTGTGTTTTTGTTAACGGAGAGCTTGCTTTATTTGTGCTTTTTAGCTTAAAATTTAAAAAAATGTAAGTAGAAAATGAGATAAATGTTCAGAAACGATAAAAAAAACAATTACAATTATCTTTAATTAATTTTTTTGTACCCGAATCTAATGTGTTTTTTATGTATTACATGTAAAAATCCCCAACACCAGAGCAATATGAAAAACTGGCAAATTTAATGGAATCTAAGGCAGATATCGCATGTAGATACCACCAGCGGCTAAAGGAAGTAGCAGAATTTCTCAATGCACTAGCTCCTCCAACAAAAAAATGACAGTGCATGAAAAAATCTTTATATATTATTTAACAACTTTTTGTATTTCCACATTCCACAGTTATGCTATTAATTTTGTAAACATTGTCTTCTTTTATTTCCATTCCCTTTTTCTTCAGAATACCAATTTTCGATCGCAACAAAACTGAATGCGTAGACTTAATTATGTGGACTTAATCGAAACACAGAATATGGGTGAACATATTTTAAATTATTTATTTGCGACTTCAATTGTGTAAAAATTAAAATAATTTTTGTTAAAAATAATAGAGAAGATATTTACATTTGTGTATAATTTTATTATTGCTTTAAAGTTTATTTAAGTTAAATACATAACTTCACTTCAGTACGTGCTTGCGATTTGAAGTCGCCAAATTTCTTGCGATTGTGAACTACAGGACACCTCTCATGCGATTTCAACTCGCATCGCTAGTTTTAACACTAGTTTCATATTAAACATAAAAACTTTGGAGGTCCGTACATTCATCTATTTCTCTTGGTTCGTGTCGTGAGAAATAGATGAATATATGACAGTATTACACCCAAGTAAAAAAGGACGAAGACTAGATATTCTTGAAAACATGGAGATTTACAAAACACGAACATTTAACGGAGACATTATTAACGAACAGGTAAACACAACCTCTGACACGATTTTTACACCACTTAAATTACTAAAACACTCTTCCAAACAAAAAAGGCCCACAGACGGTCACACTTACCTATCCAATAATAAAAGACCCAAATATTAAACTAAATACCTCAATAAACAGGACAGATATCAGGCAATCTACCTGCATAATACTATTTAAACGGACAAAAATTACCTAAACCCACCACCTTTTATTCTTAACACTATCTCTTCAGTTTTAACAAATACGTGGCTTGAAAATGATGTTATCACATCGAAAGCGCTCGCCAAACGTACGAAGTACACAGCCAGAGACGACGGTTATTACCGAAAATTATAACAGTTTAATATATACTCGCGGAATTAACCCAATTAATTTAATACTTTACAAAAAAGTTAGGTATATAATGAGTGTGAAATGTAATTCTAAACAAAAAATATTAAGTAGTAATTTTCGGGAAAACCCTTTGTTTCCGAGATACGAACCATTGAATATATTATATTAAATAAATAAATACTAAAAAGAATAAATACTGAAATTAAATATATATAAAAGATTTTCTCCTCTATGGTATGTCCAACACCGGCTTCGCTTTCTAAAGATGTCCTGCGTAGCCGGCCTTCGGCCGGGAGCATGAATTTTCTCATCTATGACATGACCAACAGCGGCTTCGCTTTCTATAGATTTTCTGCGTAGCCGACCTTCGGCCGGGCGCAAAGATTTTCTCCTCTATGCTATGACCAACACCGGCTTCGCTTTCTATAGATTTTCTGCGTAGCCGGCCTTTGGCCGGAAGCATGGATTATCTTCTCTATGGTATGAGGAACACCGGCTTCGCTTTCTAAAGATTTCCTGAGTAGCCGGCAATGGCCGGGCGCAAAGATTTTCTCCTCTATGGTATGTCCAACACCGGGTTCGCTTTCTAAAAATTTCCTGCGAAGCCGGCCTTCAGCTTAGAATCTAATTTTACACCCCGTAGGCAAATTTTTTTTTCTTTTGGAGCGGTGCGCGTAAACTGGACTTAAGTCGAAACCATTTTAACTTCTTGCTTTTAGTTTTTTTTAAGTTTTATGGTAAATTTTCAAAATGTATTTATTTAATAGTAGTAGTTAATATGCTAGTTTTATTCTTTTATACGACCCTGTACTTTAGTCCCTCACTGTTCTTTAAATTCTGGCAAATTACTTTTGAAAAGTTTGTAAGCACGCAATACATCAAAGTTATAATCGATCATCTCTGATCTTATTTGAGGCTCTTTAATAACGTAGGTAAGCGATTCTACAGCGTCCAAAAAGTCATGTAAATCTGGAGTTGGATTTGTATTACAGCCTTGTAAGTATTTTTTTGGAAAAGATGCCCTTACTTTCGGTAACAACATACAATCATTGATATTAATTGGGGTGAGATCGCCGAATATTTTTTGATAAACGCCAAAATTGAGACTTGTTAACTAAAATATATAAAAAGCGTTTTGAGCAATTCATATTAATCATTCGAATACATATTTAACATTTAATTTGTATTTAAATTAAATACATAAATAACCTTTAGTTTGTTTAACACTGCGACTTCATTTGTATTTAAGTTATGTATTTTTTTTTGCACCCGCTCCATTTGATCCTTATGCCCAAGTGTCGAATTTATTATTGGCGTATACAATTTCTTACACTTCGAATGCTTTTCCAAAGAATCTCCGTCCGCAACACTCTTGATTATTTCGTGGCTCATTGTTATACATTCATCACACAAATGTTATAAAGGAAAAGGTAAGGTCAAGGCGAATTAATACAGGTGACCGCACGGCTACAACAATCCAACAACACAAAAAACAACAGGCAATTTGTTGCTACAAAATTATGTATGTTGTCAAAAAAATATTGTAAAAAAACAAACAAAATAAAAAAATATATTTGATGAAAAAAAAGTGGTTGAAATTTTCAGAATAAAAAAGTTATAAAAATTAAGTTACATAAAAATAAAAATACAGGAAAAGTGACCAAAATTCTTTTGTACCACTAGTTTGCCCAAATCACATGCATAGTTCCATTCTTGCTCGTTGACCATTTGAAGACTAACCTAATCTTCCACAAAAAAACCAAGAAATTAGAAATGTGTTAACAATAATTTCACTATCTTTTTACGCATATTTTGATTATACACATCAGGAACTGCAAATACGGTTCCATGTTGTGGTAGTTTTCTCTTGGAATTTCAATTGTTTGTTTTCTATTAGCAATCAAAAAAATTAAATTAAAAAAAATTTAACAAATTATTTATTTTTGACAAATTTTTTTGACAACTGTAATGTATACAGCTGTTGGCTTTTTCGCCCGTGCGTTCACCTGTATTATTTCGCCATGGGTAAGGTCAAGGCGAATTTACAACAGGTGACTGCATTAGAATTCGCCTTGATTTTACGTGTATTTTGTTTTTGTAAACATCTTGTTGAGTTGTCAAATATTTCTGGCAAAATGTGTGTATGTATTTGTTAAAAAAAATGTGAGCAGCAGATAAGTAAGTAAGAAAAAATTAATTTAAGTTTGCAAATGTTTTTAATATATATTTTTTTTCAATTTTCTTTAGGCTCCCCTTATTTTAGGACTTTTTGGACCAATATTTGCATCGTTTCGCAGCCTATTTTCAGCAGGGTGATATGGAGAGCAATCATAAAAACTGGGGCCAAAGTTGTTAATTACACGCTGGACCAATTGTACGGGGTGAACCTGGCACCAATAGTCAGCATGCGTTTTATCAATTGATACACCAGGGCACACGATTGATTCCTTGCGATTTTATTTCCCCAGCATGTGATACACACCATACGACTCTGTTGGCCAATTTTTTTGCTCAAACTGAAGCTTTAATGGCTTGGAAAACTGCTGAACAGGCAAGAGCTGAGTTAGTCGAGTCTGACTTATCAGGTGAAAAAGTGGAACATTTCTTGCAGAAGGTATTAACTGGTAACCGTCCCACTAATTCGACTGTCGTGAAAAAAATACATCTTTCAGTTTGGGTGCTTTAATTGGTGAGTTTTTCTTTTTATTTCGAGTGTATATATTTAAATTGTGTTTATCGTTTACAGCCATTTACGAACATAAAATCTTTACCCAGGGTATAATTTGGGATATCAATGGGCAAACAATTGGTCAAAGCTATTGAACCAGAGTTGGCAAACAAGAATAAAATAAAAAGTTAAGATAATGGTCTCATCAGTTTCAACAAGTCATGCTGGAACTAAAAAACTACAAAAAACTTTTCACTAAATTGGTCTGGTGCATTTCTGTTGGTCTAATCGAAAGCTACTGGTTTTATATCCTTTTTCAACATTTGAAAAAAACAAACAAATTAAAATGTAATTATTTCCGTAAAAAAATATATGTCATTGTTAATTTTTTATTATTAATATCAATATCATCAATATTATTTAGAAATATTATTTAGAAACAAACAAAAAAAGTAAGTAAAAAGCAGAATTATATTTCCATAAATTTATCACCATCGTCACTTCATAAATTCATCCACCGAGGATGATTCGTTCATGCCATCTCCTAAATCTAAATTTGAGGAATCTATCCAAATAAGTGCGTTGTCCAACATCAATGGGCACTAAGGAAACAAGTTTGTTAAAAAAGAAAAAAATATTTGCAAATTAAAATTTTAAAAAAAGCAAAAAGTTTAAAAAGTGGACATTATTAATACTTTCCTTTTTTCGTGTTCCATATTTAGCGTGTTGTCCAACATCAATCGACACTAAGGAAACAAGTTTCCTAAAAAAGATTTGAAGTCTCACTAATTTCATTTATAAAAACTTCCATCTCTTGTACTTGCCTAACCGTAGGTTCAGTATTGGGCAAGAGAGATACTCTGTTTCCAACACGTACAACGCTAGTTGGCGCAAAGTGGTCGGAACATACCAAAGAATTTGGTTTAAACATCTTGCCACAAATTACACTCCACTTTGTTCTGGTGTTTTCATCTTTGGGAACGGTAAATAAATTTCCTTCTCCCTTCGAATATCCCTTATGACACACAGAACACCAACGCAGTTTATTTTATTTTAAATAAAGTTTTTAACAAAAACACAAGTTTTTTTATTTTAAATAAAGTTTTAAATATTAACACAAGTATTTCTTTATTATTTTTTTGATTTTTGTCAAGCACACATTAATTTTTTTAAGCACAAATCAGTACCTCGTTTCTGTATTTCTCGCATCGTAAAAGTTTTCACATCAAGTGTGAAACAAAAAATTTCATCGTTTCTCGATTTGCGAGTAAAAGGTGTTTCTGGTTCTTAATGCGAAAACAGACAACATTGATTCTGTTTTTACTGGAATAATTCCAGTACTAGTGTCAAATAAAAACAAAACGTCAAAATAAAGAAATAAATTATCAAACAATATAAAAGTTAATAAATAAAATAAGTTTTAGATAATATTCGAAAAAAATGTATAGTGTGGTCTTAATAATAGCTGAAGAGAATGATCTGCGAAATATTATTAAATTTTCTATTTTGTAAATAAAAAGATACAAAACATAAATAAATGCATGAATACTTATTGATAATACTTTTTTATTATTAAGTTAAATTGCTTTTTACCTTTTCGTCTGAATTAGACTCCATGTTTACACAAATTTAAAAATATATTTTTAATCTTACTCGTTTTCGCACTGTTTTTAAATATGAGTTGTTTTGACAGTTCTTGCGTAAAACTTTTCACAAAATATTGGTACAGAAACACTTTTTCTCGCATACTTCCAATAACTGTTGGAAAATAACTTAAATGACATATAGTTCTCGCATTTTAAAGATACAGAAACACTTGTGTGAGAAAACCCATTTTTTGTTTCAATTTACATCGTTTTTCTAAAAATTCAGTTGTTTCATGAGAAAACTTTTACGATTCGAGAAATACAGAAACGAGGTACAGTTCTACAAATTTTTTGACCGTTTTTTTTTTGGCGCAACCACATACAATAAGAAAAAAAAGCAACAATTTTGACAACTCGAAAAAGAAAACAGAAAACATATGTTGACCGTATGGCCTGATGTTCAATTCGCTTTGGGGTAAGGTAAAAGGTAGTTCAAGGCAAATTGAATATACCAAGGCGAATTGATAACCAGGTGGTATCAAGGCAAATTAAATACTAGGTACTCGCATGAGGACAAAAACAAAAAACGCGTGTATTTTGTTAGTGTAAATTTTAAGTTTATGTGTCAATAAGCAGTGACGAATAATATAAAAAAAAAACTCAGAAGAAAAAAAAAATTATAAACAAATGCTACTTCATTTAATTTTACCTTTTTTACTAAGTCAAAATTTTACTCCCGCGCTCGTCTTTTTTTTGCAAACCGGGTTAATATTTCTTCATGTGTAATCAAATGTATTTTATAAAATGGTGTATTTTTTTAAAAATATAAAACATTTTGAAAAATGTTCCTCAAAGACTCTTTTTCTTCTTTAAATGTGTTTTCTTTTGTTTTACTTTATATTTTAGCTGCACTACTTGGGCACACATATTCTTTTTACTTTTCACACAACGGCTTTTTCGCACATCCACTATTGTGTATTATAGTGAATCCTGGCGTTAATCAAATAAATTCTTATTAAAATATTAAGCGCCTGTTAAATGTGAGATTTAAATAGATTCATGCACATATTCCGGTTGTCAACTTTTAAAATAATGTGGCTGCCGTTTATAATTTCGCATTGCCATTCTTAACTCAAATCCTGGTTGACTTTTTAGTTGTGTTCACTGTTTTTTATGGTATTGTCATTCACAACTGCGTACAAGATTGGTTAACAAAAGCGATTAGTATACAGAACTGCATATTAGTAGTTGGGTTTTTGTACGTTACAGATTAATTCAATATGAAGTCCAGAAAAATGGAGAGTTCTTAAGTAAAAAAAAATTGTTATGCTTAGTTTTACAGTTTCTCAGCATTTAATATATTACAAAGCTTTGAAAATTACAACTAAAGCCCAGTTTAAGAATTTTTTAGCGTTTTGAAAAAAAGTCCAAAGGTTGCTCGTGAAATATCAAACCAAAAATATGCTAGCAGCTTTCTTGCTTAGTATAATTTTAATATAGTACCAGAGCTCAGAAAAGTACACTCACTGTACAAAATTCTCGTACATAAATTAAAAACAAACAACTAAAACCAACCCGAACATTTTTTTTCATAACAATTATGTGTGTTACTAAATTTTTAAATTTTCCGTACACAACCACGAAGGTGTTCTATTAAAATATTTTTTTGCGTACTCGAACGCGAATGTTCCACTAAAGCTATTGTTTGCGAACGCGTACTCTACTTTTAGTACGCGTTCCGAAAAAAAATTCATTGAAAAAGTAAAATAACTTCGTGGTTGAAAAAAGAGCACAATGAAAAAGTAAAATAACTTCGTGGTTGAAAAAAGAATACAATGAAAAAGTAAAATAACTTCGTGGATGAAAAAAGAGCACAATGAAAAAGTAAAATAACTTCGTGGTTGAAAAAAGAATACAATGAAAAAGTAAAATAACTTCGTGGTTGAAAAAAGAGTACAATGAAAAAGTAAAATAACTTGGTGGTTGAAAAAATAGTACATTGAAAATAACTTCGAAGTTGAAAGAAGAGTACATTGGAAAATGAAAATAGCTTGGTGGTTGAAAAAAAAAGAACACGGTAAAATTAAAATAACTTCGTGGTTGGAAAAAAGAAGCAAAATATATGCGTGTACGGACGGCAAATATAATAACATTTTTTATTGAAGGTTTTTTTTAGTTAAAATTTAAGTATACCATTGCAGATTGTTTTTGAATATTGGTAAGTAGTAGAGTTCCTTGCAAATTCAATAAAATAATGTGCAATAAGTGGTGTTATATAAAGTAAGGATTATTGCAATTATACCTAACTGCCATCCCTAAATTAGCGCGTAAAGCGCAAGATAACTGTCAAAATTTCTCATGTACATACAAAATGTATGAAGCATCCCTAAATTGCATGGCGTCAACGCTTAGCAATTGGAAAATCCAATTTTGACAGTGTGTTAGGAAGTGAAGTTTGCTGTTTGTTGGTTTGTTTTGTTATGGTTGAAAAGTAATGACAATTTAGTAATTTTCAAGGCAATCTAGCGGTTTTATCTCTTCTTTATTCTTATACAGCGGGTTTTATGAAATAAAATGAGTTAGCATTACTTTTAACGACACGAAGTTAACGCTGTTATTTAGGGATGACATTCCAGCGCAAAAGCTATGAATTACATTGCTTTGCGTCTTACGCGCTAATTTAGGGATGGCAGTAAGGAAGAATTTTTTATGTTTACTGGTATCATAAATTAATTTATTTTATTTGGGTTTTGTCATTTAAGTTCCTTGTAAATTCTAGCGAGGGTCGTTAATAAAAATATGCAATAATTAGTGATTTAAAAAGTAAGGATTAGGGTAATAATTTGCTTATCTTTAACATTATTGCAATTATACCTAAGGAAGGAATTTTTTATGTTTACTATTAGCATAAAATAATTACTTTCATTTGGGTTTTTTGATTGTCCAATTGCTTTTCTGCTTTAATTTGCATGTGTTATTTCTTGTTGTGGTTTTCTAAAGCAGTAGATGTGCTTTGCTTATAATTTAGGTATGGGATGTTTAGTAGTGCATTTGTTATTGTTTTATTATTCTCTTCATTGATGCTTGCCTTATTTTTTGTTGTTTAATGGTAAATGCGTTTTGCTAATCTTTTAGGTATGGAATTTTACTTGTGAATTTGTTATTGTTATCTTCATTACAGATTGTGTTGTTTCTGTTTTTAAACGGTATATGTGCTTTGCTTATGTTTTAGGTAAGGGGATGTTTAGTTGTGAATTTTTAACTGTTTTATTACTATCTTCATTGTATCCTGCATTATTTTTTTGTTGTTAAGCCTAAATGCGTTTTGCTTATGTTTTAGGTATGGGATGTTTAGTTTTGAGTTTTTTATTGTTTTATTACTTCTTAATTGATGGTAAAACACCAAATTATTGGTACTAAGAACAAGACTATAGAATTCGGGGTAAAAATGAATTTTTCTTGTTAACATTGCAAAAAGCAACAAATTTAGATCGTTTCAACGAGACACGTAAATTTTTCTGTTTCTTTATTCTCCTTTTCTTTTTATTGTTTTCTATATTCACAGCCTGTAATTCATTTTAGTAAAAGGATAAAAATCGCATTATATTTTAAAAATAGCTAACTTTAAAATAATTCATTTTTATTTTAAAACTAAAAAACCAATATTAATTTTTAAAATAACAAAAAATATAAACATAAACATAACATAAAATATATACATAAATGAAATGCTAAACCAAAAACAATCAGGTATGTGATGAAAAACGATCGTTTTGAAAAAACAAATCAATTCTGAAAAAGATATAGATGTGATGAATTTTGATTGGTTTCATTTTTCAATTTTTGTTTCAATTCATTTTATTTTTTTCAAAAATGCTACAACAATACCTAAGAAATACAACTCATTTGTTTACGATAAATTGAAAAATATATAAATTTTTACATTTTATAAATATTTTTTATTAAAAGTGTTTTAAAGAAAAACATTAAATGGCAGCTTTAGTTATAATGGATGAAGAACACAGAATCGAAAACATAAGAAGAAGACAACTGCGGGATAAATCGAACCCTTTGGATCTTCCTGAAGACATGTAAGAAAAGTTTTTGTTATTCTTAAATACATATTTTCTTATACTATTTTTATACAGATTTATTCAATGCTACCGTCTAAATAAAGAAGGCTTTATGATGATTTTGAACTTAATTGGGCAGAACTATGTGAAGACATCAATACCAGTTGCACTACAATTGGCGGCTGTTTTAAAATTTTTTGCAGAAGGCTCCTTCCAGAGATCTGTTGGAAATAATGCGCATATTTCAATGCATCGAACAACAGTTTCAAAACTACTGACAATACTTTTACCTTGCTTAGAAAGAAAACTGTGTAAAAAACTGATTAAAATAAAATCAACAGATGAAGATTTGAAAACATCAAAAAAGTTTTTTTATTAAAAGCATGGTATACCAGTTATTGTTATATGTATGGACGGAACACATATTCCAATTAGAAGACCAACCAATGAGGAATACCTATACTTTAATAGAAAGGGCTATTACAGCATTATTGCCATGATTGTAAGTATTTGGTTTTATTAAGTGTACACCGTTTCGATTAAGATTTTTAGATTTAGATATTTGATTATAAAACAAATATTAAGAGTGTTGATGCCACAAGGCCTGGATCAAGCCACGATTCATTTGTTTGGAATATGAGCCAGGCTCGAAACTATTTTGAATCCAAATATGAAAATGGCGAAATTGGATCGTGGTTATTAGCTGATTCCGGATATGCCCTCGAAGCATTTGTAATGACGCCTTACAGGTCTCCAAATATACACCCTTATTCTGCGTTTCGATTACGTTCCCGCATTCAGTTACGCTCGAATCGAAAATAGGTATTCTACAAAAAAACCTAATCGAAAGAAAAAGAAGAGAAGAGTATGTTCAAACCAGCTGCTTTGTTATGAAACGTATGAAATAGAAACATAAAAAAATTTTGTAAACATTGTAATTGTTAAACTATAAATACAATTTTATCAATAAACAGTGATAAATACATGTATTAGAACTAAATATTGTGGAAGCTATAATTAAATAAACTCATCAGTTAAGTGCGGAAAAAAAGAAAATAGCTAACAGACTAAAAGCAAAGGGTATTTGTGGCCAAACTATTCCAGCGTGAGGAATCCTGAAGTGCCGGAGCGAAATTTTTATTTTCTACACATCATCATGTCATACTTTCTTTCCAGTTTTTTTTGTGGCCCTATTGCATTATGTGCATTTGGAACTTCTTTCCAGAATGCCTATACTTCTTCCTTGGGACGCTTATAATATCCAGACGCAATACATATCAGCCTTCGTTGCCATTATACTAACTTGCAATAAATTAAATAAAGCCTTAAAATTACAAAAAAAAAAAATTTTTCAAAATAAAGTTATAGCATTTTATACTCACATTTTATTAAATTTTACACTTTTTTAACTAAAAAAACAAAAATCGAAAAACTTTCCGCTAGTAAGTAAACAACTTGAAAAAACGTAGCTACGATCGTAACACAGAATACATACAATCGAAAAAGAAATAGAATACGGGGAACGGAACGCAGAATACCAAAGTTGACAAAGTGAGTAATTTTCGATCCGAATCGAAACGCAGAATAAGGGTGATAATTAACCAGCAAACATTTAATAGAAAACATGCCTCAGCAAGAAATGTTGTGGAAAGGACTATTGGAAGAGTAGGTTTAGATGCTTGTCTCGCACTCTTTGGTATTCACCATCAAAGGTTGTTCAAATTATTAATATTTGTTGTGCCTTACATAATCTGTGTATCTTCCTAAAACTTGAAAATGTTGCTGAAATTGTACAAGAACTAGATGATGATAACACCGCAGCACATGAGGAAAATAATGAACAGGGCTATGAAGCTATTGAAGGAAATATGGTTGTAGTTAGAAATAATATTGCGAACAGTTTATCCCTATAATAAAAATATAAAACACAATTTTAAAAACAAAACAATTCACTTTTATTAACGGTATAACAGTAACAAAACATTAATTCATTAATAGTAATGTAAAAAGGGTAAAACAAAATAAATCCGCAATTTTATATTTGTATAACCAGGTTTAAAACGTGTCTTTTAATTGTTCTAGTTCTAATTGCTTTTGTCTAATTTCAACATCTAATTTTTTGAGTTTGTTTTTCTCTATTGCTGCGTTTTCTATTTGTATGTGGTGACGCTTAAACTCCGTGATGAGGTTCGTGGACAAACTTTCTACGGATTTGTAGACACGTCTTACGTTGCTTCATATTAAACTTACATTTTTATTTGTTTTCTCTAAAACTTCGAAAATCTTTTTCAGTGATTCGGAGATTTCTTCCCCACTCTTCGTATCATTTTTAATATACTGCTTCAATTGGTCTTTTATGTTATATGACGTATTTTTAAACTTTGGTTTATACCTTTTAGACGTACCAGGATTTCTATCTAAACCTTCGGATTCTTCTCTGCTTTTTTTTACACAGGTGTCCGTCTTGTACAAGTTTGTATAATCTTCAAAGGATGTTGAGGAACTTTCTTCGCTGTCACCTCCTGCAGATTTTGGATTTGCAATTCCTTTAACAAATGGATACAAACCACATATTTGGCCCAGTTTCCTCCTTTTTTGAAATATAAATTTGGTTATACGGACCACCACCTGTTGCCACAACTTCTTTCTTGTTTATTGAAATTTTCTTTTTTACAGCTGCTTTTCAACAACTCCATATCTGCAAAGCATTAAATTTAGTTTATTTATACATATTTATAAAAAAATATATATTTTTTAAGTTGCCTTTTTCCCATCCAGTTAAATCATGTATTGGCGGACCTAAACTATTCAGTTCCTTAACTAAATCCTCCCACAAATTCTCCACATCTATTTTATCACTTCGTGTGAATCCCCTGGCCAAATCCAAATGACTGCGTAAATTCTATTAGTGCGTCTTCTTGTTTTGAGTTTTTGTGCATTCCCCTTAAATACGTTCAAAAATTTATTTATTAAATGTTTTTAACACTGCGTCGTAATCCTTCGTTCCAGATATAAGCAAATAAAAAAAAAAATACTTACATTTTATAAGTTTAAAAAAAAACGGACTATTGGCACAATCTCTATTTAAAAACAATTTAAAAAAGATTTTTTGGTTTTCATCACATATCAAAACTGTTGCTTTTTACTTGAAACAAAATTGAATTTGAAATCAATAACACAAAACGACGTTGCCAAATGCATCACACCTTTTATCGTTTTCAAATCGTTTTTGTGTCTAAATTGTTTTTCATCGCATACCTGAATAATATACTATTCTAATTTTTTACCGATTAATTCGATTGTTGTTTTAAATAAGTCTTTTTGCAGATCTACTTTTTTCATTTTTAAATCATAATCTTTTTTTTTATTTATTTTGTAGTTTTTGTGCGATTTTTTCGAGGAGGTTTTTTGCTTGTTCTCTTATAATTTTTAAACGCTCGTCTTCTATATTCGCATGATTTTTTTATGTTACGGCTTCTGGGCAATAGCAGCTCGTCATTTTTGTTGTACCTGGTGATGGCTCGACCTTAGTGGCTGATTTCGCATCCGAATTTTCTTGAGCTTGTAAGCCCATTACAGATCTATATGGATTTTTTTGGCGTCTGTATAGACACAAGCTCAACCGTATCCACCAGTGGCTTGGAAATTTCTCTTTATTGTTGCTAATTTCCTTTTTAAATTGGCTTTATAGTGAGTCCATACCTAAAAACAAAAAAAACTTAACTAAATTTAAAAAAAGAAATAAATAATACATTTGCTACATACACTTTGCCATTCTTTTGCGACTCTAATCGGTGGTCCCTAAGAATTGAACTCTTTTTACATTTTTACTTGAGCTGCATTTTGCTAATGCCAAATGTAGCTTCCCTCGACTAACCTCAGGATTTTTTTTTCAATAAGTCTATTAGTTTTCACGTTTGTTTTTATTAGTTATTTTTCTGAAAAACGTTTCTAATTATTAAAGCTTTACAAAATAAAGTAAAAAAATACTTAAAAATTATCTCAATGTTGTTTTTAAATTTTCACTTTAAAACAACATGTAATTAGCAGTTGTAAGTTTTTGACAGTACTGACAACACATAAATACACATGTTTTAAACCGTAATCAGTGAAAAAAAAAAGACAACTCTTTATACAACAGAGCACAACTGTTGTAAACCGTAATCAGGCCCGAAACAAAAAAATTAAAATGAAAAATTTTGGGCTGACCCTTACATTTGGCGTTACGCCCCTCTTAAGCTTGTATATATTATATGGCATATATCGTGGAAATTAACCTTGCATCTTGTTAAGAATGTCACTTAAATTTATTTACCGATTTTGCTTTAAAATTACTTTTTTATCAACCTTGAACTTATTCGATGAAAAATACGTATATATGAAATCCACTATCAAAATCAAAGAAAACAACAAAACAGTAGAATGTAAAAAATTTCATGTGGAAAATAATTCGTGATAGGGGTGAGCGTTTTTCGAATCACATGCCTGCTACTATTTTGATTTTGTAAATAAGGTTTTACAGTCGAATCTTTGACCTCCTTTTATAAATTGTAGCATATATTGATAAACGTTATTTAAATAAATTCTATTTCAAAAGTAATTTGATAGAAGGATCAATGTTCCATTGTCGCAACAGATACAATAGGATCACGAGTAGATGGGGTAGGGCTATCGCCGTCACCTGTACGTGGAGGAGTATCATCATCAGTGGGAGATGTTATAACATCCGCGCCTCTTTCTTTAGCCATATTTAAATAAAACGAGTTTTCTTCATCATTAAGTATTTTGAATGGTTGACCTCGCCCAACAATAGCTACAGATATATTCTATAATAAATAAAATGGCCGAATATCTGAAATATATAATTATGCAAAATTTATTACCAAAACCGACGACTGGTTTTCTTTTCCTCCTAGCTCTTCATTTGGCAAAGAACCACGAATTGCTTGAATCCCATGACAAATTAGTTCATCTTTACTGCAGTCGACAAATGTATTTAAGTGTCGTTCCAAATAAGTTCGGGCACTTTGAGAACGTGAGCCAATGGACATAGCTTTACAGTTAAAAAAGTTTGCCGACGGAACCACCTGATATATGTGTGGCCCCATTTCGTCGTATCCGGCAACTAGCAGCCCCACACCATAGGGTCTACGGTCGTAACGCTGCGTGGTTGTTTGCATTTTATTACCAAGATTTGTTATTAATCTCGAGATAGGGTAAGCGGCGTCATATGAATATTTGTAATTCAAACACTCAGTCCGCAAATAACGACTCAACACTCTAGCATCTGCAGTGATTCCAGAAATCGATATCCCCAAATGTTCATCAATTGGAATTATTTTCCTTTGTGACGAAGACAACTCCGAAGATGCCCTTCGTAAAGCCACTAAGACCGCATATTCCTTGTTTTTCAAACCAACTGTAGCTGAACCTAACTTTACGGCTTCCATGGCATACTCCACTTGGTGAAGACGCCCTTGCGGACTCCAA
Source organism: Gymnosoma rotundatum (assembly GCA_916610165.2). Lineage (NCBI taxonomy): Eukaryota > Metazoa > Arthropoda > Insecta > Diptera > Tachinidae > Gymnosoma > Gymnosoma rotundatum. Next base: position 58,702,406 of record OU744337.1, read on the forward strand.
ACAGTAACATCACTATCGTATTGATTGCGAAACTAAAGTAAAAATGATTATTTAAATTAAAATAGAGAATATTCACCATTTACCATCCTCAATAATTCAAATTTGTAGCAATGACAAACAACTTTTAATGTGTTGAAGCCAGAGACCTGCGCCGAGTGTTTTTGATCGGCGGCGGTTTACTGAAAAATGGGCGGCGGCTGTAAGCCGGATATTAGTGCAGTCACACGGTCAAGTTTTTGTTCAAATCTTTTTCAAGAAATTTACACATACTGCTTGTCAAAATTCACAAAAATTGAAAGCTGTGTCGTAGGCTGCTCGCAATTTTTTAAGCACGATGTCGTCAAGAAAACAAATAAAATTTATTTGGAAGAAAAGCTTCAATCAGCTGTTTTCTTGAAAGTAATTTGGAACACTCAATTGAACGAAAATTGGAAAGCAAAACCTCAGCCAATTTTTAAAGTGAGTGTATTGATAAAAAATGAGAGAAATTTTTAAAATTGTATGAAAACTTGATCGTTTGGCACCCTTGTTAGCCAATGTTTTATCAGCTATCATATTTTGTATGGCTCATACAAATAATCGGCTAGAATGGACGAACCCCCAAAATTTATTTAAATAAGTAAAAAAGGCAAAAATTATCAATCCCAAATAAGGTTTTATTAGTTCATTAACCAATTCATAGTTATCATAAAAAAAGAACTCTGTTAACAGTTAGAGAATTAAAATTAAACCTCTTTGCACTGGAAAAAGTTTCTTCAGCACCTGCACTCTTGGACGATATACATACTATGTATGGAGAAACCTTTGCAATGTTCATACATATTAATTGCAATTGAGCGATGTCCGTCTGTTCTTCCGTGATAGTGTTGAAATCAACATTGCCGAGATACTAGATCAGACATAGTTTTAAAAGAGTTTCTAGTGGAAATCAGCAAGATCGGTCCATGTCCTCAGACGCAGCGGGTAAGACACCACGCCTTCCTCTAATTTTTTATATTATATGTAACAAAGAAGTAATTTCAATTAAAAAAAACAAATATATGATGCGATAGAAAATTTAAAAATTAGAAAAAAGCATCATACTTTTCGTAGGAAAGTACGAATGTGCACCATATTTTTAAGATTTTATATATATTTAAGATATTAATATGTGTATCAATTAAACGTTTTTGAAGCGATTTTTAAATACTAAAATTTTTTAAAAATGCTTTACTCATTAAGAGCCGATAAAATTTTTGTGTAAAATTATATATAGTTCCGGATTTTTTCTTACTTTTAATACTCTATCACCCCAATATTTGTTTTTTTTTTTTAATTGGTGTTACTTCACTGAACTATAATATAAAGATATGGTGAAGGGTATATAAGACACAGTATAGCCGAATATGACACTCTTACCTGTTATAGATAACAATTAAATTTTTTAACAAATTTGCTTCGTGTGGACACTAAGTTAAATATCAAAAAATTTCGTTTATCAAAATAAACTACTTGTAAAAAGTTATTAATAATATGATTTGGCAATGTCAACAGTGGGGTCACACAGTGGGGTCTAATAACTGTAACAGGCAATATAAATGTATCAAATGTGACAAAAATCATGCACCAGGAGAATGTCAGTTCGTTTCTACTGAAATCAATTTAACATTTTGTAATAAATGCAAGCAGCGTGGCCACCCATCTAATTATAAGGGAAGCTCAGCTTATTTGAAATCACTAAGCATACAGAGGTGAAACCCTTGGCATTTGAAAATAATATAACCAGGTTTTCTGCAGGTTCTCAAGAAAGAGACATATATATTGCAATACTGTTATGAACAAGGCATAATAAACAAAACAAAAACTAGATATTTTACAAGAAAACATACACCACAAAAAGTTTTTGCCACAAAAAAAAAAATATTGTTTATTCGCGTAAATAAAGAAATCATTTACGAAGTATTTTTAATTTGTAAAGAATGTGATATGCTGTGGTCTTACAAGATAAAACAAGTGAAACAGTCTTTAAATCTGTTTTTTGAAATCAGAAACTGTGATCTGTGGCAGAAATGCAGTGTCATTTTTTGTGGACGTGCTAAAATTAAAAACTATCATTTTCGTCAAATGATAAATATAACTTGATCAAATAAAAACATATAAATAACATTTTTTTAATTTTATAAATTTTCATAAAACCCAACCTTATTTTTGCCTATAATAAAACATTTAATTTTTTCTTGTGCCAAAAACACAAATCAAAACAAAATTGAAGTCGATAGGATGTCAAGAAAGAGATGCATAAAAAAACAAGACGACTATAGTCTCGTGACACTTCTGTATACTCGGTGTTTGATATATATTGAGATGAAGAGAAAAATTAAAGGCGATGGCAGAGAAAGACGTCAGAGTGTTTCAGATAATGAGTTTAATGTTTTAAGCAGTTATAATTTTGTTCAAGAAGGAAAATCATTTGCGAGTCTTTTTAAGAAAGATAATATTATGGTCACGCAACGTGAAAAATTAAAATCTCCTATAATCAATGAATTCTTAAGAATAGCTAAAATAATTTGTCCGCCTGAAACATTGTCTTTAGAGGATACAATTAGAAATTTTCTTAAAGATTTTAAAAAAATCTCAAAGGAAGAAGACAGAGAACAATGTCGTAGTCTTCTTGATGAATTGGAAAAATCTTATGACCCATAATGGCTTTCAGTTAGTAGAAGAATAGATCTTTTTAACACTTTAATTGCTCATAAGATTTATATTGCATTTATTCAGGAAACACATCTCAATCAACGACATAAGGTATTTTATAAAGATTATAATTTTTTAAGAAATAATAGTTCACAAGGAGTGGCAATAATTTTAAGGAAAGCTTATAAATACTCTATAGTTGATACTATTGGTATTGAATTCCCCCATATTCTTGCTTCAATTGAAATTAAAATTGATGGCTCAGTTAAAAAATTCTTATTTGGTTCTGTTTACATCCCTTGTAATTTTGGCTCACACAACTTAAACATTGGATTGTCAAGATTACCATTTTATTCTCAAAATGTTGATGGAACATTTACTGGTGGCGATTTTAATCCTAAGCATACAGACTAAGGTGATACGGGTATGGTATCCCTATTTTAATGTATGTATTAACATAGGTATGGCATCACTAAAATAAATGAAAGAAATCATTCTTGAATACACACTTGAATTGGCACCACAGATAATCTATGTTGGCACGACGTGTTTTACTTACAAACAATACATGGTGGCAGCGGTGGTACTTTTAACCACAGAAAATCTGCAGGAAACTTCGAACAATCATTATGACAACAGAACAATCATCTAATGAAGCACCTCGGGCACTTGTCGTTGAGAATAGCGCCTTTCAAATCTCACCACCAGAGAGGTTCGACTTCGGAACTCCGTCACAATGGCCAAAGTGGCTGCGACGATTTGATAGATATCGTATCGCAACACGTTGGAATAAACAAACTGGAGAAGAACAGGTTAATTCCCTTATATACCTCATGGGTGAACAAGCTGAGGACATATTTATGGCTTTACTGTTGAGCGACACTGATAGAAAAGACTATGACGCAGTTGTAAGTGCTTTTAAAAAATATTTTGTTGTCCCCGGGTGCAGTTGGAAGGCGAAATGGTTGAAGATATCATTACATGCTTACACACGCTGGCAATAAATTGCAATTACGGGAATCTACGTGAGGAGATGATAAGAGACGGAATAGTGGTGGGTATCAGAGACAAAAAGCTGTCAGAGAGGCTGCAATGTGAGGCTGAGTTAACTTTGGAAAAAGCCGTAGATACAGTTCGTACACATAAGAATGTACGCCGTCAGCAAAACGAATTGGAACAAAACTTTAAGGCAAGGGCCACTGTAAATAAGGTAAGAATTTCTGGAAAAATTGATAAAGACGAACGTTGTAAAAAATGTGACGGCAATCATGATAATAATAGAGTTTGGATGGCAAGGGGAAAAAGGTGTAACAAATGTCATAAATTCGGCCATTTTGCAAGGGTGTGTAAAAGCGAACATAGAATGAATAATATACAAACAGAAAGCGAGGGAGAGGAAGAAACGGTATATTTTGGGCTGGTTTCTAAAAACGGAAAAAACGATCGGTGGTCTGAAGTTATTAAAATGAATAGAAAACCAATGGAAGTAATAATTGACGCAGGCGCACCAGTTAATGTTTTGCCAACAAAATTGTTTGAAAATAAATGGCCGACAATGGAAACTGAAAAGTCTGACAAGAAATTAGCTGGCCCGTCGGGAGAAAATTTGGCAGTAAAAGGAATGTGTACGATGAAGATTGAAAACGGGCACAGTGAAAGCCAGAGTAAGTATACATAGTAGCGACATTATAAATCCTTTACTTTCGTTGGATAATTCTGAAAAATTAGGCTTTATTAACAGAATAAACACTATAAAAGAACAGTCAGCTGTAAACATTCAAATAGAGTATCCAAAACTTTTTGAGAAATTTGTTTGTTTAGAATTTGTTTATGATATTAAATTGAAGTCGGAACACATACTGTTTGCCATAAGCTCGGCACGTCGAGTACCAATACCTTTAATGGACAAATTGAAAAATAAATTAACTGAGATGGTAGAACTGGGTGTTATTAAGCAAGTGGAAACTCCTACGAAATGGTGTGCTCCAATGTTAATTGTGCCAAATATGAAAAAAAGTTGAACGATGCGGGCGTTACGTTAAATAAAGTTAATGCGAAGTAGGCAAAACCTCAGTTAAATTTTTGGGCCACTTCATCGATTCTCGAGGTATACACCCAGATGATTCAAAAATCAAGGCAATTCTGGAGTATAAGAGACCCACTGACATTACCGAGTAACGTAGATTTTTAGGATTAGTGCAGTATTTAGGAAAATTTGTTCGTGACCTAGCAACGTGCTGTCAGCCACTGAATGAGCTTCTTAAGAAAAATATAGAATTTCAGTGGAATGAGCCGCAACAAAATGCATTCGAAAAAGTTAGAAGCTTTTATCAACACCGCCTATTTTGAAGAAATACAATCCCAAACACAGAACGGCAATATCAACGGATGCATCAGCATATGAAATAGGGGCAGTGTTACGCCAAATGGACGAAGATGGTTTTTGGAAACCAGTTGCGTACGCTTCCCGTACATTGTCAGAAACTGAGCAACGCTATGCGCAGATCGAAAAAGAAGCTCTGTCAATTACATGGGCTATTACAGATAAGTTTAAAGATTTTCTAACGGGAATAAAGTTTCATATTGAGACGGACCATAAACCTTTGACTTCGATTTTTAATATTAAGCATCTTGATGATTTAACATTACGGATTCAGAAATTTTGAATTTAAGCCAGGAAAGTATCTGGTTGCAGCTGATGCATTATCACGTGCGCCCCTACCTGATGATGAAGAGGTTCAAACATTTGTTAACAGCATCATAGAAAATTTTCCTGCAAGTGACGAATTCCTAGACAAATTTAAAGAGGAACAGAAAAACGATGCAGTACTCAGAGAAGTTATAGTTTATTGGAAAGGGGGTTGGCCACATAAGTCAAAGATGTCTTCAGAGTCAAAATTGTTTTATAACGATCGCATAAAAATTGCGGTAAACAATGGTATCCATATGTACGGAAATAGAACAATAATACCAGCTACGCTCCGATTGGAAGTTTTGCATCGCATCCATAATGGGCACTTAGGCATGAAAAAGTATAAAGCAAGAGCACGAGAATCAATATGGTGGCCTGGTTGCATGGAAGAGGTAGAAAATCTGATAAAAGAGTGTCGTATATGTATCGAAAACTTAGTCCAAAGAAAAGAGCCATGATAATCGCCGAGTTTCCGGAGCGCTCATGCAGAAAGTAGGCATTGATTTATGTTATCAAGGAAGAGATTTCTTAGTTATGTCTGACTACTATTCTCGTTACCCAGAAGTCATGGAATTCGAATGACAGAAAGCAAAATGTGTTATTGGAAAACTAAAATCTATATTCAGTCGCCATGGCATTCTGGAAGAGGTACGTTCGGACAATGGACCACAATTCTCACAAATCATCACATCCGAATTTCAACGATTTGCTAAAGAATGGGGATTTAAACACATCATGTCCAGCCCATATTTTCCACAAAGCAATGGCTTGGCCATATCTGCAGTAAAAATAGTAAAACAGCTCTTCAAGAAAAACACTGATCCCTACATGGCACTGCTAGAGTACAGAACGACACCCTTGGCGTTGGGATTCAGTCCCTCAGAGTTATTAATGGGAAGAAAACTTCGATCAAAATTGCCGCTAACAAACAGCCAACCAATACCTAAATGTATTCCAAGGAATGAAGTATTCAAGAACGAAGAGGAATTTAGAACGCGACAGGCAGAAAATTGTAACAGACATCATGGTGTACATCAACGCCCAAACTTACAAAATGATTCTAATGTTTTCGTTCGAGATTTACGACAATGGGGTCGAATTGAATCAAAAGCAGACACGCCAAGTTCGTATTGGGTCCAAACCGAGGATGGCCGATGTAGACGTAACTAATTTCATATGAACAGGTCAAACAACAGAGGCGAAACAACTAAAACCGTCAGTTTGCGTGGAACAACGTTTAGAGAATCATTAGAGGGAGATAGTGAAAGAATGTGTCATTCGCCAACAATTGAAAACACCGAAATTATTGCGACTCCAGAGCAAGTTGAAACCTCACCAAGTAAAATGTCTGTGAACGATGTTTCTGAGCGAATGCCAAAAACCACAAGGACAGGACGAACTGTTAAAGTCCCGACTAGATTTGATCCATATGTAATAGAATTTGATTGAAGAAAATTATATTGTGTAAACTTTGAATTTTAAATACTTATATCCCAAAACGTTATAAAACACCTGTAGTTATTTCAATTGTATTCTTTTAATATTATCTTAATCTGAATTCAAAATGATACTCCCTAGCATTTGTGCTCCCTGGAAGGGGGGAGATGTATGGTATCCCTATTTTAGTGTATTAACATAGGTATGGCATCTGCTCCAACATATCCGAATGGTTCTTCATTTCTCATAAGTCCTAATTGCATTAATTTGACAAGTCCTATCTTTGAAATTTCTACTTTACCTTCTTTTTCTGATCACTTTCCTCTTAAACTTCACATTGCATTGCAGAGGTGATATTATTTTAGAGCCTCCACAAAATTTTGTTTCTTTTAAAACTACAAATTGGAATAATTTTAAATTTGATGTTAGTCAACGTCTTTTGAATAATTTTCCAGTTTCAAATAGAAATCTTTTAAATTCAGAAATTGATGACCACATTAGTATGTTCTTCTTAAGTGAATGTGGCCATAAATAGCCATTGAAAAAAAAATCCTTTTTAATGAATAGGAAATATTTAGTTTCTGAAACTTTGAAAAAATTTTTTAAGTAAAGTACAATTGGCAAAAAAATTTAAAAAGAATTTTTTACAGAACTCTTTATCATCATGATCCTGATTATTTATTATTATCTACATAGATTCAGTTGTTAAATATTGTTATTAAAAAACAAGTGCAACTTGAACATACTGCAATCTTTAATGCAAAACTTTAGGATATTATTCCAGGTCCAAGAGCGCATAAAAAAATTTATAATATAAAAGACTACAAAAGAAATAGAAGATTTACACATTTTTCTATTGATGGTGAAATTATTGAAGATGTTTCTTTAGGGTTTAATAAATTAAAAGATTTTTTTCTGATATTTTTAACAATCCATCTTCTAGTAGAAATATTTCACAATTTACTGATGTTATTAATAATACATTAGCTTGTACTACAGGCTCCAAATATTTGTTGAGTGATAATTTGACGGCTAGCAATTCGGGAAACCTTTTCGATCTTCTTTCGCTAGACGAGTTAGTAGTTATAACAAATAAAATAAGTAATGAGAAGTCTTTTGGTTTAGATAATATTTCTAATTTTATTATTACAAAACTCCCTATAAAAGCGTTTGAATTTTTGACAATAATCTTTAACAACTGTTTTAATAATTCTTATTTTCCAACTCAGTGGAAAGTTTAAAAAATTATTCCAATTCAGAAAAAGCCGAATAATAATGATATAAATAATTTACGTCCTATTTCTTTACTCTCAAACTTAGGAAAACTTTTCGAGAAGTTGATTCGTACAAAAATGGATTTAGGCTTAAATAGAACTTATATTCCTGAGTTACAGTTTGGTTTTAAGAGTAACCATTCAACTGTTGATGCATTGCTAAAGTTTCATAATGATATACAATCTAATTTACGAAGGCGTTGTTGTACTGTGGCTGTATCATTAGATGTTGAAAAAGCATTTGATCATGCATCTCATTGTGATATTTTGTTTAAGATGATTCAGATTGGGTTTGATGTTTCTTTTATCAAACTTTTTCATAGTTTTTTCTCTGAAAGAAAGTTTTGCATTCAGTTTAATGACAAATTGTCAAATTTAGGTGAAGTTAACTATTGTGTTCCGCAATGGTCGATACTCGCTCCGCATTTGTATAATATATTTATGCATGATTTTCCTCACATTGTAGAAAACACTTGTGGTTTGTATGCTGATGATTCCCTCCTGTATGCACAGAATAAGTCTCCTGTCATTGCTTTAAGACATGTTTCTCATCAATTTAATGTAGTTAAAGGTTTTTATGACAAGTGGGGAAACAAAATTAATGCTTTTAAAAGTGAAGCAATTTGCATTCGTAACGCTTCTGGAAAATGCAGAAGTTTCGTCGTTCCTGAAATTAAAACTCTTAAACTTTTTCTCGATAATATTGAGATTCCGTTTAGGTTTTTAGTTTAAGGTGTTGCATTGGAAAAAAATTTTAATCAAACAATAAACGGTATTCAAATCGCTTTATTTGTAATCAGTCCAAAATAACTCCAATTGGTTTGTATGATTGTTGACTTATTAAAAAGATTTGTATCCAGAATTTCACTTCATTATAATGTCTCAGTCAAGAACGTTTTTTATTGAACAAATAAATTTTAGTTGGATGAATATAAATTATTTGTCACCTATAGGCTTTATTAATGAAGATCCTCCAAATTTTAATTTAAATAGTTCTTATGTCCTTCTTTTTACATCAAAAGCATGGCTGGTACGCACAGAGGTTAATGTCTTTTTGTTTGGTTGTTTAATTTTTTGTTTAAGTTTTAGTATTAGTCATAGTAAGAAGAGCATATCTTCTTTTTCAAAGCTTTTATTCTATGTAATAATTATTTCATTTTTATGTTTAAGTATGTAACTGTTTTTAATTATTGTTATTAAGATAATACGTTATAGTATTAAGTTTTCTTTCTTTAAATTGTTGTTCATTCTTTTATGGTATTAAAAAAAGACTCAATAATTTAATTACAAATTACAGATATTGAATTTTAACTATATTCATTTCATGTATTTGTTCTATTATGAAAACCTAGCCAAGGAGCCAATCGCGGTCAGAATATACTACTCAATAAATCAAATGCAACATAAATAGAAAAAAAAATATATCATTAAATATAAATTATGAATGTAAAAGGGGGTAATATATTAGCAATAGTTTTCAATATTATTTACTATAATCACCGACAAAAGAATATATTGATACACCCGTAACATAATTGAAAATATCATTTTATTGTATGTGGTTACTTTTAAGTATACACTTCCGTTTATTATCTGTACATCGTTTCTGTACTTCTCGCATAGTAAAAGTTTTCACATCAAGGGTGAAACAAAAAATTTCATCGTTTCCCGATTTGCGAGTAAAAAGTGTTTCTGGTTCTTAATGCGAAAACAGACAACACTGATTCTGTTTTTACTGGAATAATTCCAGTACTAGTGTCAAATAAAAACGAAACGTCAAAATAAAGATATAAATTATTAAACAATATAGAAAAATAGTGAAGGTGTAGAAAAGAGTTAATAAATAAAATACGTTTTAAATAATATAGCAAAAAATTGTATAGTGCGGCCTTAATAATAGCTGAACATAATGATCGGTAAAATATGTTGCGGCTTTATTGTCGACAGTTAAGGGATACAACTAACCCTTTCAGTATTCCGAAGCAGCGATTCAGGGATCTGTATCGTTTGAGTAGGGAGCAGCTCTTGTCATATTCAATGTGTATAAAATTCCGTAATTTACACTTAAAATTACATAATTTCATACTTAAAATTATAAAATAATTTTAATTCTCTTTTTTATATATAATTGAATTTAAAATCTATACTTCAAATCTCACTGAATTTTTTAAAACTAAATTTGAAATTATAGTGTTGAACAACAAATAATAATGACGATTAATTGTTTATTGTGAATTATTCCAGTGATTCGAACTTTTGTTAATGAATTAATGTAAAACAAAAAAAGAAAAAAGGAACTAGATTAAAAAGGCACATGCCACTTATAAAATAAGCTTCAAAGCGATTGCACTTGCGTGGTAAATTAAAACACCGCATCAAACTAACCTAAACCTTATTTGAATTAAAATTAATATTATTAAATTTGTACTTGAAATCAAATGTTAAACATAAGGAAACTCAATTGTAAATTAAATAGATTATAGTCGTGAAACAACAGCCACTTTTACCTTAATTTATATCATGATACACAAGGTAAGAGCACTTTCGTATATTGCACGAAGTGTACCAAAAACTAATTTGTCCTATTGTCTCTCATTTTCTTATCGCCTTGTGTAACAAATCCCCAATATAATTTCTCATATTAATAAGAAATTATAAAAATTTTCATAAATTGTTATTTATCCCTAGTACCATTATATAGTCCACTTACATACCCAATCCCGAATTAACTCTGGAAAGGCGCTAAAATTATTCATGGTCCTTCGAGCAGGAAAAATAAAGTTCCAGTTGACATCACTTTTTCATCACTAAAATGATGTAAATATAAAAGCTCTATTGTAACATACATGAATTCGTTTAGTTTACCAGAACAAACCGACAACCAAAAATAATACAAAAAGGACACGCGGCAGTAAAACAAATATAATTTTGTATGTGACTAATAAAATTAGCAAATTAAATAAGGAACCTATAGTTAACTACAAAAATCATTACCAAAGCCTAAAAGAAGAATAAAAGAAAAAGAGCAAAATTTACCAAAAAAACCAAAAATAATACGCTTTAAACAAAATCGTATTTCATATGTAGGTGCTTCATACATATGCATATGTACACATATATGTATGTATATATGTAGGTGTGACTAAAATCTGCAACAAGTGTGATTCTACAACACACCTATGTATTTATATAAAACCAAGTGTAATATTGCCAAAATAGAAAATAATAATAAGTAAAAAAACAATAACGGGCAGAAAGTCCCGTTTGCAAAAAAAAACTTCAAATACGTGTAAGTATACATACACACATGTATGTATGTATATGCAAGAACGGTAAAAAGTGAAAATAACATAAATCCATATTTTCAACAAATAAATTTTAAATTCCGTTATATTTTTAAATATGCATACGGTAAAATACGAATATATGTACATACTATGTATGCATATGCTCATACATATTTAACGCAAGCTTACAAAGGATTAAAAACTAGAAAACTTTACGCAAAAGAAGGAACAAAAAGTCGTGGAGCAGTTACATATGTACATAAATAAATAAACGTAAAAGTGTATCAGTGCTGCCATAAAGTAAAATCATTCTTACTTAATAAGCAAGTGTAAAAATAGAAGATAAATTATTTTCAATTCAGCCAAACAAGTTCAATGCTCAAAAAGTAAATAAGCAAAAGCTTACGGTGGTAAATTTAAAATTAACTCAAATCATATTTAGTAAAGTGTACACAGGTCGAATACATCTTTTTCTTTAAAATTTTAAATAAAAGTAAACAAAAGTGCGAATGTAAAAAAAACCAATACGCAAATTTTTATTAAATTTAAATAGAATTTTAAATAAATTTAAAACCATTTACCACTAATTTTTTTTAATACTCGATAAAACTTTATATTTTCAAAACAAAAACAGTAAACTTAACCACTGAGTTAGAATTTTTACACCGGTTAAAAATTTCGCCATGAACTAATTCTATATAAACAAAAAGTAAACAAAAGAGCAAGTGTAAAAAAACACGCAAACGTTACGTACGTATAAAATAAAATCAGAACGGAATAATTCAAATTAAAGTAAAAGAAAAACCGGGGAACGAAAACTACAAAATAATGAAAATACACAATAAACACAATAAAAGTTAATACGAGTACTATCAAAATTTTCTCTGTATTTCTCTAAATTATTTATATTGATATCACATTCAAATAAAATTTGCTTAATGTAACACTTTGCATGAGAATTTAAGTAACTATCAAATTCTAATGTTCGATACATCATAACATGAAAGGACAAAGGGATTCAAAATTTACAAAGTGATTAGTTATATAAAATAGCAAAACTATCATTTTCTCAAGAGGGAAAAAGGGAAAAGGCAACGTTAATGGAGTATTTAAACTATTTTTTTTCGCACATTTACATTTGAAGTATTTTCAAATGTTCCTTAAAAGTTGCGTTGGAAATTCGGAATAAATATGATAGGACTTTCAGTACATAAAATATAAGCTTTCATTTCGTACTGTTTATAGTGTCGAACAGTGCCTGGATTGTCAAATTCTGCGCAATATTAGATTCTCCATAATCTACACTTACACATTATTCATACGATATATTTTGTATATTAGCCAAAAAAGTTTAAATTCCAAAACAGTCTACAATCTTTTTTATGTTTCACAATCTGACCGAAATCTCCAAAGTTACAAGGCATTTGCAAGCACTGCCTCAATTTCTTACATTATATATTATTGGAAAATTTGAAAATGAATCCATCATTAGGGAGCTTATCTGACAGCGATCATTCAGCAAAACAAGAAAAGTTCCTCTTCGATTGTGATCACCTAGTAACGTTCTGCACTAATTTCGAAAAGGCAGACATTAACGATCACACTGATTCAGTGTTAGAAATAAAACTAGAAGATCTGGCGAAAAGGTGGTCAAAACTACAGCATTCCTACGAAGCCATTATGGTATGTCCGGTACCGGAAAATTGTAAGGATTTTAAAGAAAATGCCAAAATAAACTTTAATATATGCTCTGAGATCTACTATTCATGTAGATCTCATATTATGGATATTCAAAAGTTATCTAAAGCCTGTGAACTGGAACATAACAGGACCCGCTGTAGTTTCGATCCTCCTCCTAACATTCCTAACCGAAATAGAAACTCATTCATACAACTTCCATCTTATGACATTGCCGTGTTTTCTAGTAGCTGCGAAGAATGGCCGGCATTTCGTGATATATTCACAACCGCCTGTATAAACAATGAGAGATTCCGCGCGCTTAGAAACTTTTTTATTTGCGACTAAAAACAAGTGGCAGTGCCGGTGCTATCGTAAAACGCTACTCTCTTTGCGATGAACATTTCAGTCATGCATGGAATGCACTCAAATCCTGTTTCGATAATAAGAGAGTTCTCGTAGATAACAAACTAAGAAAGCTTTTTAACATCAAAGTCGCCACTTCAGAAGATAGCGAATATATCCAAAAAGTGCTACAGTTACTGACTGCTTAATAGCCTTAAGATCGCTTAACGTCAATGTTGATGGATGGGATTCTATACTTATCTATCTAGTCTCAACCAAACTTCCCGACGAAGCAATAGCTCTATGGGAGCAGTCTTTAAAAAATTGCCGCGACTTGCCCACGTGGTGCCAAATGGATGAAAATCTAGCTAATAGACATGAAGTAGTCGAATGAATTTCTTCGATAAAAAACACAAAGGAACAGTTTACCCTCTCAAGTGCTGCGCAACTTGCTTTATAATCTTTTTCCTCACAAAAAGAAACCTTCGCAAACCTGCACGCTCTGTGACGAGGAGCATCACCTACCAAGTTGCGGAAAATTTCGAAAATTAACTTTACAACAAAGAATTGATTATAAATTCGAAAATAAAATTTGCAATAATTGCCTTTCCTCAGCTCATGTAAAAACTAATTGTACTAGTAACAAAACCTGCTTCATTTCTAAGCAAGATCATCACACGTCATTAAACCTGGCAAAAGCTCGCGAATCACAAAAAACCTCGCCTGGATACTAAGAATTTTTTAATTACCGAAAAAATGATTACCACGTAGAGCGGAAAACAGAAACCGAGCAAGACGCACCCACAACCTCGAAAAGTTCTAAAGTACAAGCAAACTTTTCATTTAATAATGATAATATATTGCTTCGCACGGCATTAGTACAAATCGAACTCAGGGGAGAATTGTTTACGGTCAGAGCTCTAATAGACACTGGTTCTCAAAGAACATTTTTATCGGAAAGGGTAAGAAACCTTCTCAGATTACCGTACCAAAAATCTCATGTAGAAATTGTTGGTATAGGAGGTCAAACAGCAAACAAAGAATGCTGTATTACATTATTTTCTAATAGCTGCAACCTAAAATTAAGCGTAAATGCGATCATTCTACCAAAGGTCACGAAACAGATTCCTTCAATCTCCTTTAATCTTCCTAATTCCTTACAGCTTTAAAAACTCGATTTAGCAGACCCAAACTTTAACAAGTCTTCTCCAATAGACCTGATTTTAGGGAATGATTCGGAACATTTCATTAACATCGAATGAATAAAGAAAAATATCTGTGGTCAAGCCTCGGCATACAATACGATATTTGTATGGGTGCTAAGCGGCCCTAACACTGTACATACATGTACTGCAACAGTGATTCCTTTAAAAAACTTTGCTCTAAATGATACCCTCAGAAAATTTTGGGAACAGGAAGAAGTTCCATCTCAACCCGTAATTTCAGAAGAGGATTTATACTGCGAAAATTTTTATACGTAAGCAAACAACTACTAGGGAAAAAAGTGGAAGATATACAGTGAGACTTCCATTCAAGAAAGAATTTCCTGACTCTAGATTTCTCGGATCATCTCAAATTTTAGCACTCGTTCAAAACGCTTGTATAAACCGATCACTTATGAAAAATGCGGAACTCGAAAAAGAATACAATACGGTTCTGGACGAATACATATCATTAGAACACATGGAACCAACTTCTTTTCGCGAAATTGTGTTCGATAACAAATATTTCTCCTTTTATTTGCCTCATCACACGGTAGTTCGCCCTGAACACAAGACTACTAAAGTAAGATTAGTTTTTAATGCTTCACGCAAAACTAAAGGTGGTGGTTCTTTGAACGACGTTTTGCACACTGGGCCTACACTGCAGGCTGACTTAATGACAATTATTCTGAATTGGCGAAAAAATGTACCGCCAAATTTGGATTCATCCCCAAGATCGACCATTTCAACGCATAGTTTATCAGAAGGGACTGACTAGCTAAATAAACGGCTATCAGCTCAAAACCGTTACGTTTGAAGTAAACTGGGCACCATTTCTTGCGATTCGTACTCTTCACCAGCTGGCAGATGACTCTAAAGACATGTTTCCTAAAGCTGCTCAAATATTGCGTCACGAAACATATATTAACGATATTTTGTAGGGCGGTCACGCAATCGAAGAGGCAAAAGAATGCCGGACTCAAATTAAAAAAACCCTAAAAACCGCTGGATTTACGTTAAAAAAGATCACCGCAAATGATTAGTAAGCGAAACATACTGTCCGGTATAACGTCCATTTTCGATCCCGCAGGTTAGATAACACCAATTGTTATAAGAGCTAAATTACTAATGCAACAATTGTGGCTAGAAGGTCTTCAGTGGGATGATACTGTCAGCTCTGAAATACTGGATAAGTGGAATAAAATCCTTACAGATCTCTCGAAGATTGATAAGATAAGCATACCAAGATGGATGCAGTACCGTCCCAACAACATTATTCAAGTTCATGGATTTTCAAATGCGTCTAAAGAAGCATGTTGTGCAACAGTATACTTGCGATGTCAAAATCCCTCACAGGTAGCAGTTAGTAATTTAATAGTCGCTAAAAACAAGGTAGCTCCACTACAACCGATCTCCCTTCCCAGATTAGAATTCCGTGGTGCGTTATTATTAGCCAAGTTGGTTAAACGTGTAACACATTCCCTAAAACTACCTCTGCGAAACATTTTTGTGGACAGATTCGTTGATTGTAATCGGGTGGCTATAAGAACCTCCATGGACTTGAGAAACGTACGTTTCAAATCGGACAGCACAAATCTATGACCCATTACCCAAAGCAAACTGTAATCATGTTCTGACTCACGATAACCCAGCAGATTTTGGCACTAGTGATTGCACACCTGAGGAACTCGCAGGCAACCTCTTGTGGTGGCACGGACCATCCTGGCTAACAAAGCAACATTCAGAATGGCAAAAAAAGAAAACTCCATGAATAATACAAAGATACATACCTCCGTCCAAGATAGTGACGTTCTGGAAAAGTTTTTCTCGTATAACAGATCACTCAGAGTTTTATCTTACATTTTTCGATTTTTTCATAACAGCCACGATTTCAATATCCTCAGATACATCTTACCTACAAAGAAATTAAGTTCATAAAAATTCGATTAATAGCATTAAATCAAAGATATCATTTCCCGGCAGAAATTAAAGACATCTCAAATTCTCTGCAAATATCTAACAAAAGTTCTTTAAAACCACTTAATCCATTTTTAGACTCAGATGGCATATTTAGAGTAAACGGTCGCCTTTCCAAGGCTTCACTCCCATATAACGAGTTCTACCCAATAATATTAACAGAAACTTAAAAGTTTTGTCAACTATACTTAAAATACTTACACAAATTTCTTGCTCATGCAGAGTGTAATCTAATGTGCAGAATGATACAAACAGAATTCTACATTGCCCGATTAAAGTCTCGTATAAAAAAAATCATACGTCATTGCAAAATCTGTATTGTATATATTGTATATAGGAAACGGCCATGTTCTCAAATTATGGCACCCCTACCTCCGGAGCGATGCTCTTTAACAATACCCTTTCAAAATACTGGGATAGATTTCGCTGGCCCTTTTGAACTTAAAAGTTCACCTCTCAGAAATTTGGCAACAATAAAGGGCTATGTTAGCGTTTTCGTTTGCTTTAGCACGAAAGCTGTTTATTTGGGGGTATGCTCGAATTTATCAACCGCAGCTTTCCGAGCAGCATTCTCGCGTTTTGTGGGTAGGCGGGGACTCCCTGGCAGGATATATTCCGATATTGGTCGAAATTTTGTCGGAGCCAGCAGGCATCTAAAAAGGAAATTCGATTCCTTCATCAAAAGCGCATCCACTGATTTATCGGAAAAATAGAATAGAATAGATATTTATCCCTCCCCATGCCCCTCATATGGGCGGCCTTTAGGAAGCAGCCGTTAGAAGTTTTAATACTCATTTAAAACGTTTCACCGGTTCATACAAATTCAATTATGAAGAATTCTCTACAATCCTTGCTCAAGTTGAAGGAATATTAAATTCTCGTCCCATTTCTGCTATCTCAACGGACCCCACAGATTTAACAGCTCTCACTCCTGAACATTTTCTTAGAGTTTTCCATACTCACATAATGACAAAATCGGACTCCTTAAACGTTGGGAAAGACTAAGAGCATTTCAGCACCAGTTATCCATTCGATGGAAGGCAGTTTACTTAAAAGCTCTGCAAAAACGATATAAATGGAAAAATGTGTGCACAAATCTTAAGCCAGGTGATCTTGTTGTGATCATGGATGATTCAGTTCCTTCTGAGTGGCGTCTGGGAAGAATCGAAAGGACGCATACCGGAAGCGATAATAATGTTCGAGTAGCAGACATAAGAACCGCCACTGGGACAACGACAAGACCTATAGTTAAGTTATGTTATTTGCCACTATTGAATGAATGTGGTACTTAAGGCTCATTATTACTCATTTATAATTTACTTCTCTCATTTAAATATTAACCATCTGACTCCAAACTTTAAGTTTCTTTTATTCTAAACTTCAATCTTTCTTCCCCCAGCTCAGGACTTTATCACCAAAGTTATTGCAAGGCGAGCCGCGATCCAGAAATTTATCAGTGCAGACTTGTAAGCACTTTCATTCAATCCGGTTTTGCAGACATTTTCTCAACATGGATGTACGAACAAGTGGCAAAATAATCGACAAACATCGATACTGCGTCAACTGCCTGGCAAAAAGTCACGATCTACGAGCTTGTCCTTCGATGGATACGTGCCGAATCTGTGGAAATTACCACCATACGCTGCTTCATCTAAACATTAAAAGCCGTTTAAGCGAAAGTAAATCAAGCTATAGAAATTCAGCGCGTGCATCCAAACAGCTTGATACTGCCGCAGCAGCCAAGTCATCAAGATACCGAAAAAAACGCACCTCCATCGTCAACAACCTCCAACCGTCAGCGTCGCAGCCTAACCCCTTTAACCGTCAATCAGCCACATTCCGTTCCAGATCAACGTATATTATCAGACGCGATAAGATCCTTAGCACAGGTACTATGCAATCAACATAAATAACCCGCCAACAACTCCCAGTCCAGAGGCCGGAATGTATAAAATTCCGTAATTTACACTTAAAATTATATAATTTCATACTTTAAATTATAAAATAATTTTAATTCTCTTTTTTATATATAATTGAATTTAAAATCTATACTTCAAATTTAACTGAATTTTTAAAAACAATATTTGAAATTATAGTGTTGAACAACAAATAATAATGACGATTAATTGTTTATTGTGCATTATTCCAGTCATTCGAACTTCTGTTAATGGATTAATGTAAAACAAAAAAGCAAAAAGGAACTAGATTAAAAAAGCACATGCCACTTATTAAATAAGCTTGAAAGCTATTGCACTTGCTTGGTAAATTAAAACGCCGAATCAAACTAACCTAAAATTTATTTGAATTAAAATTAACATTATTAAATTTGTATTTGAAATCAAATGTTAAAAAAGGAACAACTCAAATTAAATAAATAGATTATAGCCGTGAAATACCAACCTCTTTCACACAAGGTAAGATCACATTAATGAGAAATTATAAAAATTTTTATAAATTGGTGTTTATCCCGAATTAACTCTGGAAAAGCGCTAAAATTATTCACAATAAAATAAGACCGTACATGTTAAAGGGGGTGAAAAAAATATTTATACCCAACCCCTCCGAATGTGTACAGCCTTGCATTATTTTGCGACTGGTTCTTTTTAACGAGACATTGGACAGGACTTTACTACTTCTATAAGCAAAAGTGTTGTCTGTCGCTGCATTCATGAAGTATCTGATATTTTTGAACGAAAACTGATGGCTAAATGGATTAGGTTTCCAGAAGTTTCCGAACATGAAACTATAAAACAAAAGTAAGTAGTTTTTACATACATACATATTATAAATAAAACATAAACAATTTAATTCAATCAATTTCCAGATTTTATGAAGAGACTGGCTTTTCCGGAGTGACAGGGGCCATAGACTGTACACATGTGTGTATTAAAAAGCCAAAACAAGAGGTTGAGGGTTGTTATTTAAATAGAAAAGGCTATCACTCGAAAAATGTTCAGCTAGTAAGTTTATTGCAGAAATTATTATTTCTATAACAATTACATCACACCATTCTTATATTTGGGAAGCTTCGCGCATTAACTTTTTGTTGCAACAGCGGTATGAAAGCGACAGAAGCAATCATTCTTGGCTGCTAGGTACGTACAAATGAACATACATATGTAAATATTTTTTGTTATTTCAGTTAAAAATTAAAGTTAATTTTATTATTGTTGTTATTTTTGGCCACCAAATTTCTATTTATGTATAATCTTATATTTTAAGCTAATCAGGCCTGAATTAATCCATGTAAATAAAAAACAATTTTTATTACATTTTTTCCCAACGTTTCTTGAACTTTTTGTTCACTTTCTCAAGGGGTCGTCTATTTAATTAAAAAGAAGAAAATTTAACACAGTTACAATTAAAAACAATTACCGCGAAAATGTACAAAATATGTTTACTTACACTATGACAGTAGAGTTTACATTAATAAATTAAGGAATTTTGATAAAATTAACAATAAAAAACAATATTAAACATGAATTAACAAACACAAAATTTAATTTAAACTGTTCCTTAAACTAATGCGAGTTTATAATTGGCGCTTAAATTGTCTGTGTCCTCTTTAATGTTCATTGTTTTGTTTATTTTTTGTTGTATTCTTAAGCTTTCTATGGTGTATCTCTTTTTCTCGTTGTTTACTTTGTCTAGTATTTTTATATTGTCAAAATCAGGCTTATGTTTTGTTTGTGTTATATGCTGAGACAGTGCTGTGTTTTCTCTGTTTTTGTTGACATCAGCTTTGTGCTCATTTACTCTTGTCTCTAAATTTCTCTTAGTTGTTCCAATTAAAATAAGATTGCAGTTATTATTTTCATCCCTTTTACATTGAATTTCGTAAACTACATTGTTTTGCTGTAGTTTTGCTATTGGTGTTTTTGTTTTTGTAAAAATTGCATTTAATGTTTTGTTTGGCTTGTATGCAAAGCTTATGTCAATTTTATTTTTATTTATTGTTGTTTTTATACTAGGTCTGTCTGGGTACTTTTCCAGTAGCTAATACTCAGTGAATTTTTTTGAGAGAGTAAGACCAATTTTACTCTGTCGGCTGAAAATATATCAAAAAGTACGCAGACAGCATCCAGTAAAATCTTGCAAGAAAACAGCTGATCGGTGTGTAAACAATTGAAATAACAAAGCAAAAGATTTACGCAAAATTAAATTGAAAACCGATCGCATAGGATTTTAAACAGTAACCTCGATATCCGGAAATGTCTTCGAAATTCCTCTTTGCAGTAATTGGGCACTATTTCTTCCACATACAGCTTTACACAACTTCTTTCTTTTGGCTTCATAAGAAAAGGCTTTAGACTGGAAAATATATCATTGCCTATGCATCTATTTTGTAGTATACTTAAAATTGTTTTGTTTATTATAATTTATTATAAACATTAAAAATCAACACAATTCTAACTACTTACCTATGCCATTGTTAAATTTCAATTATTATTTTTTTCACAAAAATTATTTCATTCAAAAAGTAAATAAAAACAGCTGTTCAAACTAGTTGCAAAATCTTGCAAGAAGAAATTTCTCCAGTAACATTTTGCAAGTTCTCTAACTGCCAACTGTCAAAAAATTCTCTTTTTGGCTCTCTCGCTGAAACAAATTTGGAGTACGCAGACAACATTTTGCAAGATTTTGCAGAAAATTATGCAAAATATGTGTACGCAGACGGACCTACTGTTGTTGTCGGTTAGGCCAGGTATGTATTTTACACTGTAAAATTGTTTTTCTATGTTGGTGTTACCATTGTTGCTGTTAATAGAGACTTTATTAATTTTATGGGGAAGCTGTTATTCATCAACATGTCGGTAATTTTTTGAATATTTTGTGGATGGTATATATTGTCGCTGATGTCCAGTACTCGTTGTATAAGGTTTTTGGCCGTGTTTGTTATTTGGGATTTTGGTTGCGTTGCATTAAAATTGATTATCCTGCCTGATGAAATTTCTTTTTGATACCAGTCAAATGTTATTTTGTTTTTATTTTTAATCAGCATCATATCAAGGTATGTTATCCTATTGTCCGTCTCTACTTCCATAGTAAACTGAATTTTGGGGTGGTATTTATTTAATGTGTCAAGTATTTCTTCTTTGTCGTCCATGTCGATTATAGCTAAAATATTATCTACGTATTTTGCTACGTACTTTATTTGAATATTTTTGCTCTTCAATTCGGCTAACGCTACGTCCAGTAAATTGTCTAATACGATGTCGGCAACTGTAGGTGAGAGCGGGTTTCCCATTGGCATACCAAATATTTGATTATATACTTTGTTGTCGTATACAAAATAATTGTTGTCATACAGGCAAAACTTTTAAACTTCTAAAAATTTTGAACGTGGTAGTTTTGTTTTTGTTTTTATTAAGTTCCACTTATCCATTATATTGTTGATAGCAGTGTTAATTGGTATATTCGTGAAGAGTGAAATAACATCAAAAGAAACTATAGTGTCATTGGCGTCCAGTTTTATATTTTTCAGTTGTTGTTTTACTTTTAAAGAATTTTTTACGTTATATTTATCAGAAATTATGTTTTTGAGTATTGATCCTACGTATTTGCTGAGCTTGTAACAAGGTACTTGAACTGATGACACTATGGGTCTGAGAGGCATGTTGGTTTTATGTATTTTCGGTAGTCCATAAATTCTCGGAGCTGTTGCGGCGGAACAAGTAAGCATGTGTTTTTTCCAGTTGTCTATATATTCTTTTTTATGTAATTCATTTATTATCTGGTTATTTGTTTTTATTAATTTTGAAGTAGGGTCTATTCTTATAATTCGATATGTGTTCTTGTCCTCTAGTAATTTTTCCATTTTTTTATCATAATCATAAAAATTACTAGAGGACAAGAACACATATCGAATTATAAGAATAGACCCTACTTCAAAATTAATAAAAACAAATAACCAGATAATAAATGAATTACATAAAAAAGAATATATAGACAACTGGAACAACGAGTACTGGACATCAGCGACAATATATACCATCCACAAAATATTAAAAAAATTACCGACATATTGATGAATAACAGCTTCCCCATAAAATTAATAAAGTCTCTATTAACAGCATACAAACCAATACAAAACAGCAACAATGGTAACACCAACATAGAAAAACAATTTTACAGTGTAAAATACATACCTGGCCTAACCGACAACAACAGTATAAAAACAACAATAAATAAAAATAAAATTGACATAAGCTTTGCATACAAGCCAAACAAAACATTAAATGCAATTTTTACAAAAACAAAAACACCAATAGCAAAACTACAGCAAAACAATGTAGTTTACGAAATTCAATGTAAAGGGGATGAAAATAATAACTGCAATCTTATTTACATTGGAACAACTAAGAGAAGTTTAGAGACAAGAGTAAATGAGCACAAAACTGATGTCAACAAAAACAGAGAAAACACAGCACTGTCTCAGCATATAACACAAACAAAACATAAGCCTGATTTTGACAATATAAAAATACTAGACAAAGTAAACAACGAGAAAAAGAGATACACCATAGAAAGCTTAAGAATACAACAAAAAATAAACAAAACAATGAACATTAAAGAGGACACAGACAATTTAAGCGCCAGTTATAAACTTGCATTAGTTTAAGGAACAGTTTAAATTAAATTTTGTGTTTGTTTATTCATGTTTAATATTGTTTTTTATTGTTAATTTTATCAAAATTCCTTAATTTATTAATGTAAACTCTACTGTCATAGTGTAAGTAAACATATTTTGTACATTTTCGCGGTAATTGTTTTTAATTGTAACTGTGTTAAATTTTCTTCTTTTTAATTAAATAGACGACCCCTTGAGAAAGTGAACAAAAAATTCACGAAACGTTGGGGAAAAATTTAATAAAAATTGTTTTTTATTTACATGGATTAATTCAGGCCTGATTAGCTTAAAATATAAGATTATACATAAATAAAGTTAATTTTATTACTTTTACTAAATTTAAGTTTTAACTGAAAAAGTTATTTGGAATCTTTTTCTACTTTAATTACTCTATTCGTGATTAATTCCGTTAAAAAATTATTTTATAAAATAACTTTTTTAAATAATCACGAATTGAATAATTAAAGTTTAAGTTTTAACTTTTATTTTGACGAACAATTTATAATTTTGTAAACATTCAATCAGGCGATTCTACCTATCCTTTGCGCCCATGGCTAATAACACCATATAAGTCCTTAACTGAGGATGAAAATCGATTTAACGCAGTCCATGCTAAAGCCAAAAATTGTGTGGAACGTCTAAATGGTGTGTTAAAGGGCGTTTTCAGATGTTTACAGGTTGGATTGCACACCACACTACAACTGGCAGGAAAAATTATTAATAGTTGCACAGTACTCCATAATTTTAGGAGGGAGCATGGTTTAGTGAGAGAAGACTATGTAATAGTTCCACAAGAAGATGAAAATATCATTTTAATAATGATGAGATAGAAGCCCCTCTACGTGAAGCTTATCGCCTTTGCGATAGACTAAAAGTGAGATTTTGTAGCTACTTTTAAATGTATTTTATTGACGTATTTTTTATTTAAAAAAAAGAACTTGTCAATACACTTTAACAACATATGTATTTATTTTTATGTTCCGTGTATAAGCTAGTATGACCAGTGTTTCCAAATGTAAATAAAACTAATTTATTTTTACATTTTTTTTACATTTATTGTTATGTACATACATATATAAAATTTATTTAATTTAATATAGTATAACAAAACAAAACAAATTAATTTCAATTTTAACAAAATGTTCGTCTTCAAGGTACAGTGTAGTATTATAAAAATATTTTGAAAATATTTTTTAAAAATTATTAATTAAGAATAAAAAACGCTTATAATAATAATAAAAAATGAAAGTAATATTTAGGAAGGAGTAGTATTCGCACCTTAAAGTTTGTCAAGTTTTTGTAATATTTCCTTATTTTGCTTTTCAATTCTATTGATCTACCACAGCCTTTTGCATTCTCCTAGCTTCATCCAAAGGATCAACGTATTTTGATGAAGGCTTTGGTGTCAATTGCAATTAGTTTAATGAAGTGGGTTGTAGCAATGCTTTTTAGGTGGCGGGGCACACATTTGCTTCGCATTCTAAATATTTAAGGGATTCGAAATCCTAAAAAAAATTTATAGCGGAATATCATATTATTAAATTATTTGTAAGAACCTCAACTGATTCTTCCAATGAAACTCCGGATTCTGAAGTGCTTGAGTCACCATCAACAGCATCCACAGTCATGATTTGAAGAATTTGTTCTTCTTGCGGACTTAAGTCTCGAAGTGCGTCCACCCAGCTCCCAATACCGGTTTTATTCATACATATATTTTCTCTTGCATTGATGGTCTTTTTAACGTCTGATTTTAGATCTATCCAGCAAAGTTACCTACATTTTAAGAATATATGTGTTAATTTTTTTTTACCTTTTTCTATTGATCTACCGATTTTTCACTCCCACCTAACGAGCTCAAAGAAACTCTGAGCGACTCTCATTGTTCTTTGTAACTGGAATTTGAAATTATTCCGCCAAATTGGCCTCTAGCGAATTCCAAGTTGGAGGACATGTAATCAATTAGGTTTTGCTGTTTAGAAATTCTTTCTATTTTCTAAATAAAAAGATATAAAACATACTTATTGATAATACTTTTTTTATTATTAAGTTAAATTGCTTTTTACATTTTCGGTTGATTTAGACTCCATGTTTATACAAATTTAAAAATATATTTTTAATCTTACTTGTTTTCGCGCTGTTTTGAAATGTGAGTTGTTTTCACTGTTCTTGCTTTTCACAAAATATTGGTACAGAAACACTTTTTCTCGCATACTTCCAATAACTGTTGGGAAATAACTTAAATGACATATAGTTCTTGCATTTTAAAGATACAGAAATACTTGTGTGAGAAAACCCATTTTTTGTTTGAATTTACATCGTTTTTCTAAAAATTCACTTGTTTCATGTGAAAACTTTTACGGTGCGAGAAATACAGAAACGATGTTCTGGCTTATAGTTTTCCCATATAAATTATATATCAGTTAAACAAATAATAAACTAATCAGTTTATAAAAAAAAATTTTAAAGATTTTTTGTGCAAATCTGTTTTATTACATTATTCTGGCAATCCTAGTAAACTAATAACCGAGTTTGATCGTTGTATGCACTATTTTCACAAAATATCATGCAAAATAGTTATTAGTCGGTTATTTACTTTTACCATATTTAAATTTGTCAAACATAAACCGCATATAAGGCAAAATTCAAATTGTAAACGGCAAGGTTTATAAAATGTGTTTTTAATATTAAACTAGTTCTATAGTTTCCTTGTTATAGTTTAATATGGTCCACATTTACACTATGCCATTTTTTTATGCAATATTCTTGCAATACTCTTCATAAGTTTCAGTGATATTCGTTATTTTAAACAAAACATAACCAACAAAAACTTCCCCTCTAAACTGAAGACATGCTTCTTTCGACTTGTAAATTAAAAATAAGTAAATTTGCAATCGTGTTCAATCGATGATTGGAACAAAAGCAAAAACAAATGTACAAGACGAAATACAGAGATAACAGTTAAGAAATACGTTGGTTTGTGTGTAAATTTTGTCTAACCAAATTAATATTGATATGAATATATCTCGTATTCGTATTTACAAAGTTAGTTGGTTAAATAGATGATGTTTATAATTACACAACTAAGGTAGATAGATGCGAAGAATGCTGATGAAGGATGTAGCGGTCCAGAAAGTACAGCATTACATTCTGCTAGCGTCTAATTTTTCTTGTGTTCGTTCAAAATTTTTTCTTTCTAAAAAAAATATTTAAAATAAATGAACTTAAGCCAAAATAATTTCAATTCATTTATAATATTCACAGTTCAAATACTTATTTTTGTAATGTATAAATAACAAAATAACTTTATGTCTGTTTGTTTATTTTCACCTACACCACCTATCCACTACTATATTGATGACTTTTAAACATGTTCACAGATTTATTCTTTAACGAAAGTGTACCCACAAAGAGATCTTCTTCTGCTTCTTCGTCTCAAAATACGTTTTTAACATATTTTGGCTTGAAGTTTCTGTTGTGTTGATTTTGTAGTCGTTTGGTAAAATACATTTTTGCAAAATGGCCTTTCTTACTACATTTGTGACAAATTGCATTATATGCTGGATATTTTGACTTGTGAGACCACATTTACCGCAAGCATCATTCTTGACAGGAGACTGATTTAAGAGATTAACAGATGATTCGAAACTACTTCCACTTTGTAAGAGTTGAGAGGCATTTCCTCTTGCAGCTTCTATATCTCTAGAAATTTCCATAGCTCGTTCCAGTTCAATTTTTCCCTCGCTGACCAATCTTTCTTTTATGCGTTGGAAGTCAGGTGACATACCACATATAAAAATGTTTTTCACAAGGTTCTCCCTTAGCTCCCCAAACTCACAAGACATACTCAAATTTTTAAAAACTGCAACATAACTCTCCAAATTTTCGTCAGCCGTTTGCTTTCGAGTGAAAAATTTGTGCCTTTCCATAGCTATGTTTAATTTGGGAACAAAGTGTTCATCAAATATTTTCACAAGATCGGCGTACACCACTTTGTCATAGTCTATACTAAAGGAGTTAGCAATATCAAAACATTCCGCTCCAATGTGGTGTAAAAGTAAAGCAACCTTCCGGCTGTTATCTTCAACTTCTGATTTAGTTGCCCTCAGAAACATTTTAAATTGTTCTTTCCAATGCTTCCATTCATTGGCAATATTAGCAGCTTTGAGCTTAAGTTTTGCGACACCGGTACTTTACCACTCAAACATTTTTACAAAATTTAGTTTTCACTTAAACCTTCAATTAACTTTTTTTTATTATTCTTATTTTAATTTAAATATTCTTTCTTTTTTTCAGGTTTTTAACCTGACACCATGTTGTAATGTATAAATAACAAAATAACTTTATATCTGTTACGATTAACAGTTCTTTATTTAATGACCATAAAAATACTTAAGTTACTGTAAGTAGTATTCATAGTAGTAAAGTAGTAGCACATAAACTGTATTCAGTTATACACTGAGCATAATATTTATACAACTCTTATTTAATAAAAATTAAATTATAAGCACGCACGGCACAGCGCGCATTCATGCTTAGCTCATAACAATCAATATGATACTGAGACAGCATCTATAATGTTGTGAGTAAACAAGTAAGAATGATTAAAAACAAATTTGCAATCGTGTTCAATCGATGATTGAAACAAAGCAAAAACAAATGTACAAGACGAAATACAGAGAGAACAGTAAAGAAATACGTTGGTTTGTGTGTAAATTTCGTCTAACCAAATTATTGTAGATATGAATATTCTCTTATTCTTATTTACAAAGTTAGTTGGTTAAATTGATGATGCTTATAAAATACACAACTAAGGTAGATACACGCGAAGAATGCTGATGGTCGTAGCGGTCCAGAAAGTGCTGCATTTAATTTTGCTAGCGTTTAGTTTTTCTTGTTTTCTTTGGAAAACGTCCGTATACATTTGTAAAAATAAATCTCCTTTCTAAAAAAGTTTTTTATAAATTAAAAATAAATGAACTTAAGCCAAAAGAATTTCAATTCTTTTAAAAAAATGTTGTTTCATTTTTTTCAAATTCTGTTTTAAATTTTCAGCGAGTGTAATCGCATCTTTATAATTTTAATTTTTCATGGCATCGGAATTTGTACATTTCGCTCTTAATAATAATAAAATACAAACAACAAACCATATGCAGCGAATGTACACAAAGCAAGTGTAACAAATTCCCTTCAAAATTCAAGCGTGTCTATACTTCGTGGCAACAAACAAAAATTTCATGAAAAATGCCGGTAGTGTAAAATGTGTATTTCATAAAAAATTTATTGATAACTTTCTTCATTTTTTAAAGTCGGGATAAAAGTAAAACTAAACGTCGGCGGCTAAATTTTAGCTGAAAAAATATCGGCGGCGGCTGTAAGCCGGCTATTAGCCGTTCGGCGTAGGTCTCTGAATCCCGCCATATCGTTTATAACCGTTCATTTGCAAATCCCGAAACTGTGCAGCCATCTCTATCACAACAGGTATCAACACCTAGTTATGTCTATCAACAATCTGTCTGTGCACCATACCCAACAGCACGTCGGTTGTTTAAAAAACAGCCCCCGGCTATGTTACAAGATCGCAGATATCGTGACGTTTTCGTTGCAAAAACTTTACGTTGTAAAAAAGTTTTGTAATATGTAGATTAAAGATAGTTCGTAACAGTTGTCATTAATCTATTACAAAATTGTCGTAGTCGAAATACGCCTACTTTGCGTAGGCGTACGATGACCATGTATTACACCAATGGATAACGTCACAATTTCCGACAACGCAGCAGCCCCATTCATCATTATCGCCACCTTTTCAACAAAACATTTTCCCATCAAATCAATTTATTAAGCCGTGTGGAAACTCTTAAAACTGCTTATCGCTGGAATGATCAGTCTTTAGTTTTTGCGATACAACAAAGAATGAATGGACTAGACCAAAATATTGGGATGATTCCTTACAAATTGTCTTGCTATCATGGTAATAGATCGTTGAAAAATTTCTAGAAGATTTTGCTCACATCGAGAATATTTAATACTTAAGAATTAGGTAGTGAAGGTAGCGTACCAGAAGGCAACATACCATATTTAGGCATATCGTTAATGGCAATAACAATAACGATTTAAAAAGTAGAATCTCAAACGATTATTTGATTGCCATCAGTTACATTACGACCAAGGCGAATTAATACAGGTGACCGCACGGCTACAACAATCCAACAACACAAAAAACAACAGGCAATTTGTTGCTACAAAATTATGTATGTTGTCAAAAAAATATTGTAAAAAAATAAAAAAATATATTTGATGAAAAAAAGTGGTTCTAATTATCAGAATAAGAAAATTATTATTAATATGATATTAAAGTTATATAAATACAAGATTAATATTTAGAATAGAAATTTCAGCACTAGCTACCAGGGCTATCAGCTGTTTTGGTTATATTAGTTTATATTTTTAGATTTAAATATGAAATATGAGTAGATTGAGACCTTTTTTGGAGAGGTATTTTGTTTGCGGTCCTATTAACCTGGGACACGTTGATAGAAGATGTTTTACTGATACTGTAGCTCCACAGTAGGAGCAGTTGTTGTTTAGATTTTTGTTAATTAAGTATTGATGAGTGGTGATCGTGTGCCCCATACGTAAACGGGCAAAAACTATTATTTTGTTTTTGTTGATATTTGTAGGGTATGTTGGAGTCACTATGTTTGGATTGATTTGGGAATATTGAGAATGGTAATAGTTTTTCATATCGGTGTTTCTTTGGTATTTTAAGTTGATAATTATGGAATTGAGTAAATCTAGCCTTTCAGTCAAAGGGTCTTTGATCATGGGAGATAAACATGCGTGTTTTGCAGCTGCGTCTGCAAAATTGTTTCCTTGTATACCAACGTGGCCTGGTACCCAAAATAGTTTAATTTTGCTTTTATAGTTGATTAATAAGTCTCGGATTTTGTTTATTGAACGCCAGCTGTTTTGCCTAGTTTATAAATAAAAAATTTTAATACAAAAACACAGTAACCATTGAGTAACTATTTTAATTTATTTTTTTTAGTTTGATTTTTATTAAATTATTATTTGAATGTGAATATTATAAATGAATAGAAATTATTTTGGCTTGAGTTCATTTATTTTTAATTTCTTAAAATCTTTTTTAGAAAGAAAATTTATTTTTACAAATGTATGCGGACGTTTTCCAAAGAAAACAAGAAAAATTAAACGATAGCAAAATGAAATGCAGCACTTTCTGGACCGCTACGACCTTCATCAGCATTCTTCGCGAGTATCTACCTTAGTTGTGTATTTTATAAGCATCATCTATTTAACCAACTAACTTTGTAAATAAGAATACGAGAATATTCATATCAACTTTAAATAGGTTATACAAAATTTATACACAAACCAACGTATTTCTTTACTGTTCTCTCTGTATTTCGTCTTGTACATTTGTTTTTGCTTTGTTTCAATCATCGATTGAACACGAATGCAAATTAGTTTTAAGTCATTCTTACTCGTTTACTCACAACATTATAGATGCTGTTCCAGTATAATTTTGATTGTTATGAAGTAAGTATGAATGCTCGCTGAGCCTTGCGTGCTTATAATTTGATTTTTATTAAATTATTATTTGAACTGTGAATATTATAAATGAATAGATATTATATTAGTTTAAGTTCATTTATAAGGATAACATGAAATAATTATATCTGAAGGAATCAAGCACAATTAAAGTAAATTAATATCAAAAAGATTCTAAATAATAAATGTTATGTCCTTATATAAAACTCGTCGGTTGAATTCAATTGCGTGTTGTTTATTTCTAGGAAGTTCTATAACAACTGACTAATACAACATAAATGTACTGACAAAGTTGCCAGCTTATATAATGATTATTGACATTTAATAATGTGATGCCAGATTAATATCTAACATTTCTTCCCTCACCTACGGCGTGAATATAATACGTGTTCTTCGTGTCCTCTTAGACCTACGAGGTGGTACTTTGTCTTCTGAAGGAGGCTGTGCTCAATCTCCTGAAGTGGTGCATTCATTAGCTGCAGGTTCGGTTTCACTTTGGGGCGAGCCTTCATTGTGATCCTCATCAAAACCAATGAACTCCGGTTGTGGTGTTGAGAAGGCATCTGTCATTTTTGAAATTTTAGGCCTTGTTACTTCTCGTTGGGGTGTTGAGGAGCTTCTGGGTTCAACCATTGAGTCGTTACTACTTGCTTGAGGTGACGCATGCATATCTTCAATATCTAATTGTGATGGTCTCCTGCCCTCATAATTTTTAACGTTCTCATTTCGATTGCTGCTACAATCAACATCAACCCGTCCTCTAATTTGGTCAATGTGCCGTTTGATGCGTTTGCCATTATATAGGATTTCATAATGCAGATCGCCGAGTCGATTTAGAATCAGACCCGGTAACCACTTCCCATTCCGCGCACTATTGGAGAGAAAATATACATTTTGCATCGGGACTAGCGTTCTAAATGATGGTTCAAACTTCATGTATTGCTTGTCCGTTACCTCAGAGGATGTTTCTTGGGGTAAAAGGAGGTCTAAATGGGTACGCATTTCACGCCCCAGGAACAAGGCCGCTGGTGACTTACCCGTTGTCGAGTGTGGAGCGATTCTGTATTGCCTGAGGAATAAGTTGAGGTGTTTCAGGAGCTTATTCTTACATGTTCCAGCCGATTTCAAGGCATTTATAATCGTCTGTACTGATCTCTCGGCTTGTCCATTACTGGATGGATGGTATGGTGCCGTGAATTTAGGATACTTAACGCCGACATTGGTTAGAAACTCCTTAAACTCTGCTGAAGCAAAACATGTGCCGTTATCTGATACAACTGTGATGGGAACTCCATAGGCAGCGAAAAGTTCATCAAGAATGCTAATTGTGGCAGCGGACGTACTGCTTGATGTTACTTTTACCTCGATCCATTTACTGTACGCGTCAGTTACTACAAGCAGCATTGAGCCCCTTTGGGTAGTGCCAATGATGATCTTCAAATCTTGGTGGTCCATTTGAAAATTTTGCACAATCAGTACAGCTCTGCGACCATTTCAATGTCTTTGTCAATGCCGGGCCAATATGCGAAGGATCTCGCTATGCCCTTCATCTTTACAATCCCTAAATGGGCTGAGTGTAGGTCTCGTAGAATTTTCGGCCGAAGTTTTTCGGGTATGACAACCCTGCGTTCAAATGTCAAACAGTTACCAGACAATCTGTAATTGATCTCAGGGGATTTGTAACCAAAAGCTTGCAACGATTTGCCCTTTTCAAGTAATTTAATGATTGCTCCCAATTTCTCGTCTTTCCTTGTTTCTGATGCTTCCTGTATCGCGTTTGTAAGGAGTTGTTCAAGTTGTTTGACAATAAATCCATCGAAATCATCCAGTTCAGATAATTCTGCTATTTTTTTAATATCATCATTTCTAATGGCTCTTGAGCAATAGTCGGCATTTGCGTTCGCCTCGGTCGTCTTGTACACTATATCGAAATCAAAATTGCCTAAAAAGTCGGCATAGTTAGCCATGCGACTAATACACAAAACAGGAAGTGATTTATGAGGGTCTAAAATTTGTGAGAGTGGCTTATGGTCGGTTATGAGGGTAAAATGACGCGCATATTAATACATAAAAAACTTCTGTACCGCCCATACAATGGCGAGGGCCTCCTTATCGATTTGGGAATATTTTTGTTCTGTACTGCTTAAAACGCGACTCGCATATGCGATGGGTTTTTCACGACCATCTGGAAGTCGATGGGATAAAACTGCGCCAAGACCAACTTGGCTGGCATCTGTGGCAAGGAGCAGTGGAAGCTCAGGTGTATAAGTCATTGAAACCCTTTGTGATACGAGGTTGTTTTTTATGTCAGAGAATGTTTTTTCAGCTTCTGAGGTCCATTTAAAATTTTTCCCCAATAACACATCTCTAAGGAGTCTGCTGCGTGTGGACAAATTAGGTATGAATGATCCATAATAAGTGGCCTTTCCCAAAAATAGTTGCAACTCTTCATGTGTAGTTGGTCTGGGAGCATTTCTCGCTGCCTCTATATGCTTATCTGATTTCTGAATTTCGCTGCTGTCAATTTTATGCCCAAGGAATTCAACGGCCGGTGCTGCAAAAACACACTTTGAGCGGTTTAATTTTAATCCTTTTTCTTGTAACCGGTTTAGAGTTATTTGTAATACAGATAACAAATTTTCAGCATAAATTAAAATATCATCGAAAAAGTTGCAGACGTTGCTAATATCTTGCAATACCGACTCCATCGTTCGCTGCCAGATTGCTGGTATATTTGCTGCACCGTATACAGCTCTGGTGGGGCGGATTAAACCATGAGTTGGGGTGTTAAGTGTAAGGGCGTGTGCTAGGTCCTCTTCAATTTGCAGATGGGAATAAGCATCTGTTATGTCCAAATGACAGAATAACTTAGCTCCCTTCATTTTATTAAAAATATGTTCGGGTTTAGGAATGGGGTGCTCATCAACGATGATCCTTGGATTGACAGTTGGCTTGTAATTCCCTGTTATGCGAATTCTGCCGTCCTTTTTAGATACGACGTGTGTTGTCGATGCGCACTCAGAGAAATCGACCCTCCTATAAAAACCTGAAGAAATTTTCTTTTCGACCTCCGCTGCGTAGGCTTCCCTCAAGGCCGCTGGTATTTCTCTTGCCCTGGCGAATACTGGCTTTGCATCTGGCTTTAAATGCAGCTTAATAGGTGGCATGTCTAATATACCGGCAGAGTCACTGAAAATGTTTTGAAACTTATTAAGTAAATTTTGTAGTACCTGGTTTTCCTCCGGAGATAAGTGAGGCGTGTCCATTTTTATGGTTTTAATTTGGTCTTCTGAAGAAAATAACTTTCTGAAATCAATTTCGTTGACGAATTGTTGAATCCACTCCCTGCCGAACAGCGCATCGTAATCACCCTCAACAACGTATAAATTTAATTTGCGGGTCTTAGTTCCTAACGTAGCATTCACCACCACTCGTCCGATGAGATTTGTTCTATGACCAGTGTAGCTTGTAAATTTTCTGCTTGTAGGGAGTACATTAAATCTGCCTATGATAGCTCTTAAAGAGGACTTACTCATTATTCCACATCGAGCACCTGAGTCCAACTCCATTAAAGTATTTCTTCCATTTAATGATACCTCTATCATGTGCTTCCCCGATTTTATGCCACTGACTTTGTTTAGTTTTTGGATCAGGTCAGAATCACTGCGTATGTCATCATCCGATACCTGAGCCGTTCGCGATTTGCACACTCTTGCTATATGACCTATTTTGTTGCAAGCATAACATGTTGCGTTGCGGAATTTGCACTTGCTCCTTTCATGGCTACCACCACAGCCGTAACATTTGGGAATGGATGGATCTCCTTCTCCTGCTGTTTTCTGTGGACGTCTAGCACTATCACTATTATTTCTAGTGCTCTTGTAACCTACCTTGAATGTTGGTTCTGTTAAGGAACTGGGGCTGCCATTATTTCCCTTCATTTCGATCGCTGATTTATGTGATGCTTCTAGCCTCTGAGCTATTTCATACGCTTCTTTAAACAGGGCGGGTTCCTTTGCTATAATCTCGTCACAAATGTAACTCGACTCCAGCCTAAACAGCATTTGCTCTATTAGCATTCGGTCTAACGAGTTGCCATAGTTGCAATCTGATGCAGCTCGCATCAAGCGTAATGTAAATTCAGCCACAGTCTCACCCTTTTCTTGGGTAATTTTTCTGAACTTAACGCTCTCAGCGTATTGGTTCTTCTTTTTGTCAAAGTGACCTGCCAATGTTGATTTAATTTGCTCATAGGAAAGTTCTTCTGGAGCTTTCGGGCTAACTAGGATCTTAAGGGAATTATTTAACTCTGTGCCCATGTGAACAAGCACGTAGCTCTTATATTCAGCTTCCGGCACTCGGCTTAGCTGGAATGACCATTCACAACGAGTGAAATAATCCTGCACAGAAGTAATTTCAGTTGACTTGTAACCCGAAATAGAATCAGGGGGTGTTGAGACTCTTGAAGCATGCCTGTACGACATGGGATGTAGACTGTTGTATGGCGTCTGCCAGCAACTGTGACAGAGCTCGTAAATCCTCACTTTCCAAAGGCAAGGTGTTGAAAAAAAAAATCCCAATTTTGACACCACTGGTATGTCCTTATATAAAACTCGTCGGTTGAATTCAATTGCGTGTTGTTTATTTCTAGGAAGTTCTATAACAACTAACTAATACAACATAAATGTACTGAGAAAGTTGCCAGCTTATATAATGATTATTGACATATGATAATGTGATTCCAGATTAATATCTAACAATAAATTTTCTTGTTAAATAATAATAAAATTTAATAATGGAAGTTTAAATAATGCAAAGCTATTAACTGGGCACTCAAAATTTTGCTCTTAAGTAACGGCAAGTTTAATACAACTGGCCCTTAATCTTGTTATTCAATAAAATATTGATATTGTATGATTTTGCAGAATAAGCAATGTTAAAAAATTGTGTATTACTCAATAAGATGAGTTTTAAATTAAATGTTTAAATATTTAAAGTTTTTCTTGGAAAATTTTTTTAATATTTAAATTGTGATTTCGATAACTTTGTTCATTTTTATGTAAAAAAATCTTTATTAATATATTTTTTGGTTTTAGAAGCTTATTTTTATATTAAAACTTTATTCAAGCAGTTGGCTCACCGATTGACTTTTTAAACGCCGCCGCCACCGATAAATAGGCCACAGCTTGTTTTTCTGGTCAAATCAACTGATGTACAGTGGCTTGAATGCGATTTTCTTGGGCAAAATTCGGCAGTACCCAGAAGCCCCTTCACCCTAGGGATCCGACCGTCCATAGATTCACTGAGAAAAGAACACATAATTTTTTTGAAAATGTTATAAAAAGTTTATGTTAACTCAAATTTTAATGTTTTTTTAATTTAATTAGACCTTGAAAAGATTTAAAAAATGTGCATACTTGTGTAGGTTATCTCTTTTAGTTTGGGAGAAAATTGGCCAACAATTTTTTTTCGTTTTGTTAATTTTGGCAGACCTTAACTTAGTATTTCTGGCGTGGTACGCTTAATAATTATCGGATTATTACTTTAAGATATTTGCTATATTCTAAATAAAATTCAAATTAAACAAGTTAAAAGTTTTGTTCTAATGGCGCTATTCGTTAAAAAGTTACAAGCCTCTGCATTAAGAAAATGTAAAACATACATTTTTAAGGATTTCCCCAAAAAGGTAGTATTTTTTTTGCTTATATAATTTAAATTTACTTCAGTACTAGTAAACCATAGCCAATTTTGTAATAAAATTTAAAAATTATTACAAAATTCCACAGAGTGCAAAGCACCGATTAAAGAAAGGTAAAAGGGCTTTTAAGTTCCCAATTGTTGGTTACATATTCCAAAAAGGATTAGACAGCCTCGTGAATTTTTACAGAAGGGTAGCTTCTTTTGTAAAAAAAAAACAATAGTTGGTACATTTTCCCCGTTCCGTTCATATGTTCAAACAAAAAAATTTAAATAATATTTCTCTATTTGATTAAAAGCTCTTTTATCCGTATAATTTTCAATTTTTTTTTAATAATTCGAAGCGTTATGATATTGTGGCAATTTTAATTCCATACTTAATTTCTCAAAATACCACTTGAATTGATTTTTTCAGGTTTTGAGGTAAATATCATTTTAAAAATGTAGCGCGAAAAACAACATTAAAATATTACTAATCTAGAATTCATAAGCTTTCTTTTGATGCTACTTACATGTTTATCCAGAATATATATTTAAGCTATAGGAGCTTCCTAAACTTCTCCTCCTCATAAGGCGAAGGCGAAAAATGTGTATAAACACATTTTATATAAAACTGAAAACACAAACAGCTAACAAAATACTCATGTTAAGTTTTTATATATAAAATCAGCAAAAAATTTGAGGAGGCGAGGCATACAAGTTTTAAATAAAATCCAGTATCAAAAGGTATGTGAAACTTTTTTGTTTTATCAAAATTTCAAATATATTTCCACAACACACACTATAAGAAAAAAATATTTGTAGAAAAAAAAATAAGTGTAAACAAAATTTGACATCTGAAAACGTAAACAAGAAAGTCAGCTTATCTACTGTCACTACCTAGTTTATTATATAATATACGAAAAGAACCGATGAAAATGTATTCACAAGGTGAGGAATTTCCTGATTTAATTACAATTTATTGTGTATGTGATGAAAAACGATTCAGGCACAAAAACGATTTGAAAACGATAAAAAGTGTGATGTATTTTTTTTCAACCGTTTTGTCATATCAATTTCAAATTCCAATTTGTTTCAAAGAAAAGTTTAACATTTTGCTATGTGATGAAAAGTGATAATATCAGTTTCAAATTGCTTTCAAAACAACATGGCTTCATTTGTTTTATTCTTAATTTTTAGTTAAAAATTAAAACTTAAGTATAATTTTAATTGTAAAAATTTTGAATAACTTAAAAAAGTCTACTTTAAGGGAAAACGTAAAACCCCACGACAGGACGATGCGCTACCTACCATAAGCCCTTAAATAAACCTGTCTTATATTAAGGAAAATGTAAAGTTGCTCACACTGACATTTGATCGGAAGTATCCAAAGCTTTTTTCCAAAAAAAATCTTCTTTTTCAACGGGCGACAGTTGTTGGTTTTTTTAAATTATTTATTTATTTCATTTATTAAATGTAAATAAATTTACAAATTAATAATAATAGAAAAGAACTGGCTGCTCAATCCGAGCAAGTTATAACAACAATCTACTTTTAGGTGTCTGCCAGCAACTGTGACAGAGCTCGTAAATAAATAAATAAATAAATAAATAAATAAATAAATCCTCACTTTCCAAAGGCAAGGTGTTGAAAAAAAAAAATCCCAATTTTGACACCACTGGTATGTCCTTATATAAAACTCGTCGGTTGAATTCAATTGCGTGTTGTTTATTTCTAGGAAGTTCTATAACAACTAACTAATACAACATAAATGTACTGACAAAGTTGCCAGCTTATATAATGATTATTGACATATAATAATGTGATTCCAGATTAATATCTAACAATAAATTTTCTTGTTAAATAATAATAAAATTTAATAATGGAAGTTTAAATAATGCAAAGCTATTAACTGGGCACTCAAAATTTTGCTCTTAAGTAACGGCAAGTTTAATACAACTGGCCCTAAATCTTGTTATTCAATAAAATATTGATATTGTATGATTTTGCAGAATAAGCAATGTTAAAAAATTGTGTATTACTCAATAAGATGAGTTTTAAATTAAATGTTTAAATATTTAAAGTTTTTCTTGGAAAATTTTTTTAATATTTAAATTGTGATTTCGATAACTTTGTTCATTTTTATGTAAAAAAATCTTTATTAATATATTTTTTGGTTTTAGAAGCTTATTTTTATATTAAAACTTTATTCAAGCAGTTGGCTCACCGATTGACTTTTTAAACGCCGCCGCCACCGATAAATAGGCCACAGCTTGTTTTTCTGGTCAAATCAACTGATGTACAGTGGCTTGAATGCGATTTTCTTGGGCAAAATTCGGCAGTACCCAGAAGCCCCTTCACCCTAGGGATCCGACCGTCCATAGATTCACTGAGAAAAGAACACATAATTTTTTTGAAAATGTTATAAAAAGTTTATGTTAACTCAAATTTTAATGTTTTTTTAATTTTATTAGACCTTGAAAATATTTAAAAAATGTGCATACTTGTGCAGGTTATCTCTTTTAGTTTGGGAGAAAATTGGCCAACAATTTTTTTTCGTTTTGTTAATTTTGGCAGACCTTAACTTAGTATTTCTGGCGTGGTACGCTTAATAATTATCGGATTATTACTTTAAGATATTTGCTATATTCTAAATAAAATTCAAATTAAACAAGTTAAAAGTTTTGTTCTAATGGCGCTATTCGTTAAAAAGTTACAAGCCTCTGAATTAAGAAAATGTAAAACATACATTTTTAAGGATTTTCCCCAAAAAGGTAGTATTTTTTTTGCTTATATAATTTAAATTTACTTCAGTACTAGTAAACCATAGACAATTTTGTAATAAAATTTAAAAATTATTACAAAATTCCACAGAGTGCAAAGCACCGATTAAAGAAAGGTAAAAGGACTTTTAAGTTCCCAATTGTTGGTTACATATTCCAAGAAGGATTAGACAGCCTCCTGAATTTTTACAGAAGGGTAGCTTCTTTTGTAAAAAAAAAAAAAGTTGGTACATTTTCCCCGTTCCGTTCATATGTTCAAACAAAAAAATTTAAATAATATTTCTCTATTTGATTAAAAGCTCTTTTATCCGTATAATTTTCAATTTTTTTTTAATAATTCGAAGCGTTATGATATTGTGGCAATTTTAATTCCATACTTAATTTCTCAAAATACCACTTAAATTGATTTTTTCAGGTGTTGAGGAAAATATCATTTTAAAAATGTAGCGCGAAAAACAACATTAAAATATTACTAATCTAGAATTCATAAGCTTTCTTTTGATGCTACTTACGTGTTTATCCAGAATATATATTTAAGCTATAGGAGCTTCCTAAACTTCTCCTCCTCATGAAGCGAAGGCCAAAAATGTGTATAAACACATTTTATATAAAACTGAAAACACAAACAGCTAACAAAATACTCATGTTAAGTTTTTATATATAAAATCAGCAAAAAATTTGAGGAGGCGAGGCATACAAGTTTTAAATAAAATCCAGTATCAAAAGGTATGTGAAACTGTTTTGTTTTATCAAAATTTCAAATATATTTCCACAACACACACGATAAGAAAAAAATATTTGTAGAAAAAAAAATAAGTGTAAACAAAATTTGAAAATTTGAACGTAAACAAGAAAGTCAGCTTATCTACTGTCACTACCTAGTTTATTATATAATATACGAAAAGAACCGATGAAAATGTATTCACAAGGTGAGGAATTTTCTGATTTAATTACAATTTATTGTTT
Organism: Gymnosoma rotundatum; assembly: GCA_916610165.2. NCBI lineage: Eukaryota > Metazoa > Arthropoda > Insecta > Diptera > Tachinidae > Gymnosoma > Gymnosoma rotundatum. The sequence continues at coordinate 58,742,595 of OU744337.1, forward strand.
TAATAATTAAGGTATCAGTATTGCAGCACCACCATTATTCAGGTATGTGATGAAAAACGATTCAGGCACAAAAACGTTTTGAAAACGATAAAAAGTGTGATGTATTTTTTTTCAACCGTTTTGTCATATCAATTTCAAATTCCAATTTGTTTCAAAGAAAAGTTTAACATTTTGCTATGTGATGAAAAGTGATAATATCAGTTTGAAATTGCTTTCAAAACAACATGGCTTCATTTGTTTTATTCTTAATTTTTAGTTAAAAATTAAAACTTAAGTATAATTTTAATTGTAAAAATTTTGAATAACTTAAAAAAGTCTACTTTAAGGGAAAACGTAAAACCCCACGACAGGACGATGCGCTACCTACCATAAGCCCTTAAATAAACCTGTCTTATATTAAGGAAATGTAAAGTTGCTCACACTGACATTTGATCGGAAGTATCCAAAGCTTTTTTCCAAAAAAAACTTCTTTTTCAACGGGCGACAGTTGTTGGTTTTTTTAAATTATTTATTTATTTCATTTATTAAATGTAAATTAATTTACAAATTAATAATAATAGAAAAGAACTGGCTGCTCAATCCGAGCAAGTTATAACAACAATCTACTTTTAGGTCCCCCTTCAACACCTTCAAGTTGATAAGTAATTTAACTAATTGTTCGTTAACAAAACATCAGTTTTTTTTCATGGTCCTTCGAGCCGGATATGAACCAGTAACCTATGGATTTACCCCGGCAGACATTTTTAACTGAAAAAGTGAGACAACGCTTTCAAATACCCTATCAGAACTATCTTCCAGCTTACTCGTTCGAAGTCCCTTATTCAAACGAACTAGATCTAGCAGACCCGACCTTTAATAAAACATCATAAATAGATCTTGTGCTAGGCAGCATTTCATTAATCTTGAGGGTATTAAAAATAATGTTTGTGGCAAAGCTTCTGCTTACAATTTTTGGCTGGTTCTCAGTGGTCCCATAAAACCGCAGACTATTCAGTAGTTCCATCAGATAATGTTGACCTTAGCAATATCTTGCGGAAATTTTGGGAACAGGAGGAAATATCTGAAACTCGACCAAAATCACTCGACGATGACGTTTGTGAACGGTTTTACACAAAAAGACCATACGAAATGAGGATGGTAGATATGTCGTATGACTACCATTTAAGGCTGAATTTCCTTAAAAAGTCTTTTTAAGATCGTTTCGGTTTACAGATTTGGTGCAGTACTCGAGCATGGAAGAGACCTTAGCCAAAGATCCTGAACGCAGGGCACAATATAATACAGTTCTGAATGAATACATTACTATTGACCACATGGAAGAAAATCCATCATGTGAAATTGTTTCCCAAGAAAAATACGGATCGTTCTATTTATTTAAACGACGCTCAATGACATTTTACATTCATGCCCAACTTTACAGAGTGAGTTAATATCTACAGTTCTCAATTGGAGGAAATAGAAATATGTTTTCAGTGGTGATGATGTAAATAATTTATGGTTATGGATTGCCACAATACCTACCCTATAGAAATTCAAAGTGGCTTGAAATCTGCAAGGACTCTAACATAGATAATGTAGAAGCAGATTCTTAAATTGGATATATACTCGTATAATAGAGGTTGATTTAGATTATCCAACCGCACTGCACGATTATTATAATGACTTGTCAACAATGTCTTATGCATGGATTAATTTTGAAGAAAATTCATAAAATTCTTTATTTTAATCAATAAAACAGTAACGAGGTCATTTCTATACATAAAATAATTTTGGAAAATTATATTGTTGGTGTAGATAGTAATCGATATACAATACAAAACACCTACTTTTGATTTTTTTTATATGTCCATCTATCTGCCCGTCTGTCTGTTTGTGTTCGCATCATGTAAAAACTACTGGATGGATTTGAACGAAGTTTTGTGAGGAGGTCCCTTAGAACCTTTTTTTTCGCAATAATAGGTCATTTCATAGACAAACTAGAGAAACAAATGTGAAAGCACCTAATTTTACTGGTATAATGATTCTAAAACAGTTGTCAGCACTTTTTGTTTTTTGTAGATAGAATATTTTTAACACTATCTTTAGAACTCTAGAAAGAAAGGATATTAAAATAGTATGTGAATGGGAGAGTGAAAGTAATCGATTAGGAGCTAGATCTCTTATTGCAAGACCTAACTTTCATAGTTGTGTCTCAATTTACGACAAAATCGTAGTCATTGAAATGAGTACATTGTGGAATAAATATAATAAACCCATTTATATAGGGTTTTCTGCTTTAGAGCTATCGAAATGGAAAAATGTATAATTTTTATTACGATTACGTGAAACCCAAATACAAAGGAAATATTCAGCTCAATTATATGGGTACTGATTCCTTTATATGATATGAAAACAAATGATCTCTATTATGACATTCGTAATGATATTGTACATCATTTGGACACATCCACATATCTGAAAGAAAATCCTTGTAATTTCCCACTCATCAATAAAAAAAAAGTTTTAAGGAATTGTGAAAGATGAGTGTAATGGTCGAATTACTAAAAAAGAGTCTTACATTATTTCGTTATTTAAATCAGGAAATAAGTCAAGCATTTGAACTACAGAGGAATTTTAAAATTAAGTGCGATTCCCAAGCTATTGAAGTTTCAACACTGATGACTCCCTGTCAATATGGCTTTCATAAAGGATGCTCAACAACAACAAATCTGCTACAACTTACAAGCGAAGTTATCCGAGGATTCACTTTTGATCAACACATAGATGTCATTTACACTGATTTTAGTAAAGCGTTCGACAAAGTTATTAAAAAAAAACTTCATTTATTGGGTTTCACCAAAAACTGTTTGAACTGCATAAGCTCATATCTGACTGGCAGATACCAACGGGTGTGCCACAAAACTGCAATATCTAAACATATTAATGTGAAATCCGGTGTTCCTCAATCTTGGTCCAATTTTATTTACGCTTTTCATCAATGATTTACCTACTGCTATAAAATTTTCAAATGTTCTAATATACGCTGATAATGTAAAAATTTTTCATAATTACAACAACTTTGATAAACACAATTCCCTTCAACAGGATTTAGAGAGCTTTTAGTTGCACGATGAACTTAATGAAGTTAAATTTAAACAAGTGCAAACATATGTACTTTTCCAGAAGAATTGATACATCCAATCCGTTCTTTTTTGAGGGTTATCAGTTGGAAATTGTTGATTCGATCCTAGATTTGGGTATTTTATTAGATGCTAAATTAAACTTTATTAAACATATTGCTATAATATCAAAAACAGTCCGTGGGGTACTTGATTTCATCAAACGATGGGCCAAGGAATTCACTGATATTCACATCACCAAGCAGCTTTATACATCTTTAGTAAGGCCAATTTTAGAATATGGGTCGTTTCTTAGGACCCACAGTATATCGTGCATAGTAATAAAATTGAGCCTGTTCAAGGAAAATTTCTGTTATTTTGCTTCCGAAATATGTACCGAAATAATTTTTCCAATACCGTCCAGACTTGCTGCAATTGGGCTACCCTCTCTACAAAGCCGAAGAACTATGCTTAATGTTAAGTTTTTGTTTAATTTGATTGCTGGAGATGTTTGTTCGGAGTTCCTTATGGGAAACTTATACTTCAACATTCCTGCACGTCCAAGCAGAAATTTTAAACCAATTCACATTCAATTTGTTCGCCAAAATTATGCCAATGATGACCCCTTTAGAAGAATTTGTTTGCGATTTTAACAATCTTTATAGTTTTATTGATTTTTCTTTAAATCTAAACATTACTAAACGCAATCTAATATAGTTTTTAAGTACTTAATGTGCATGTAATTTTTGGTAATATAATTTAATGTTTTAAATTGTAAAAAACCATATGTATGTATATCAGTCTGTAAGGATTTTTTTCCGTAGACTAAGGAAATAAAAAAAAGTGTGAATGTATAAAAACTTGATCTTATGGGATGTTGTTCGTATGGTATTATCAGTTTCGTTAAAGAATCAATATTAGTAAAGGCGTTGTATATGTTTGAATTTAGAATTTTTCCTATCTCAAAATTTTCGTCGTGCTTTGTGTGTATTGCTTCGATTATTCTGTCATGAATGTTTCTGTGGTTTTATTATATATTGTGACTTGGTCTGTGTATGTGACTAAAGTTATACCAGTAGTGGTAATATTGTAAATCGTATGATTTTTGTCTATTAATCCTTTGTCTATTTCTAGAAGTTCGTCATTGTATTCTTGTATTACTGTGCATTTACTGTACCTATTGGTCAGTAGTGGGAGTATGCATGTATCCTTCTTGTTGTTTGTCTGACAAATGTTCAGTCCTAAATAATTTTTGCAATGGTTTACTCTTACATTATTCCTGTCTCATTAGGCAATTTGTTCCACCGTTTGGATTTTTCTATGTTTGAAGCCTATATGCGTGATTTTAAAAAATTTACATCTATTAATCAATATGGGATACTTGTAGATGGCTATAAACAAGTCCGCTATGTGTATGTCAGCATATTCTATAATTTTTATTAGAGGTACTGAGATTAATTCGTGTTCTATTATTTCCTTTACGTCGTCTAAATTTAAAAATTCAGTTAAATATTCATTATTCTTTGCAACGTTTATTGTTCTGACAAGCAATAGAAGTTGGTCATACACTTGCTCTTTGATGAAGTGATTCTGTACCGTGTTTTCTTGTAATAACTCCATTAATTTCTCGTACTTTTAATTAATTAGGCGTTGTTTTTCGTTGTTGTTTAATAAAACATTTATTGATTTATTTATTTTAATGAAATCACCCTAAAAAGTTGGTTTGCCAATATTTCAATTTTTCTTATCCAAATCATATCTTTTGGGGGGTGGGCTTATAATCTTCTGTAAGAATTTGTTTGTATGGTGATAATATTTTTGATATGTTGGTTACGTGAAATAGAAATGAAAATTCTTTGAAAATGAATACATCATCTGTTCTGGTTATAACACATTTTTGTTCATTTCGATTTTTAATTTCTGTGTCTTTCTCGATTTCGGGTGTGACCGCTGCGTGTAATATCAGGCAGATGATCATCATGATTAATAGTGTAATTTTTAATGTTGTCCTTATATACAATCTTCCCCCTTGTAGTTAAGACAGTGTCCTCACGGCAGTCCTTTACAAATTATTTAATATTTCTTTCTTCTTACTCCTTTGATTTTACCTAATATATTTTGTTTGGTGAAAATGTTCTGTGCTTTGTACCATGATTCAGCCTTTCGAGAGTTTTTTCTGATGCACATTTTAGTTTCCACTCACTTGAGGAATAAATTTAATTTTTCTCCTGGCAGGATCGCCAAAGAAATATATTTTATTTGACGCGATGCGTCTTTCTTTATTAATAATAATTTCTTAATTTAATGTTTGAATTAAAAGCGATGCGACATCTATACGTCTATGTTACTTATTTTTAACTATCTCATAACTTACATTTCATTTGCTTAAATAATAGATTTTCCTTAATTATTAAACAAACAACCTGTTTGTGTTTTTCATCTTGGGTCTTTCCTTTAATCCTTTTGTTTACAATTATTGTACTTAAGTTGTTTTTCTTACAAATAACAATTTAACTACTTTTCCTAAGAATCGTTATCATATGAAAGCATTTGACCTTGCTTTTATGTTTATCTTATTTTTATTTTTGGGCTTAATGATTTTGTTTACAAAAATTCTTAATCTAGGGTTTAAGGTTTGCTTAGTTGTTATATCAAGAATATGTTTATTTTATTTATCTTATTTTATAATAAACAAAAAGGGATGAAAAATGTGTTTTATGCGAGTATCGTTAACTCATGCGAACAGTTTCCGAGATATAAGCGAAAAACCAAACTTATATTTTTAAACGTTTTTTTTTTAATTTTAAAGTTTGCCGCTTAATAATTTTTCGTACAGTTTTTCAAGAAACGATCACCTAAGCCTGGTACGCTGTTTAAATTTGTGAAAATTGTTGAGCAACATTGAATATTTCATGTGGAATATTTGACATTTAAAGTGTGGTATCATTGTTACAAAAATGTAAGCAAAAGACATACGATCAGCTGTTGTATAAAAAATTCCGCATGAAATAATGCCTACTTGCTTTATTTCACAGCTTGGATAAAATGTTGCCAGAAACATTTCATATGTTTTCCACAGTAAAAACAGAGTACTACTTCTGCAACATTTTTTCATGACTTTTTCATAAAAATTTTTTATGTATGTGATTTGACAGTATCCCGCATGAAAAACTGAACAGAGTACCAGGCTTTACAGCGGTATTTATGCGCACGCAAAATAGTTTTCTAGATATAAGCGAAAAACTAATATTTTTGAGCGATTTTTTTAAATTTTAAAAGTTTGCCGCTTAACAACTTTTTTCATGTAATCTTTTAAGAAACGAATTGTACCACGATCGGTTTCTACATTTATCCTCTTTCGATCGTATATAGCGTGATCGATCGTATAATTGATTTTTAAAAATTTTTAACGTTTAATTAATTTCTTCGTTCAGTCTTCAAGAAATGAAATGATCCCCGATCGATTCGCATTTTTATCATGTTGCGATCGTACATTGCGGTATATGTGCACGCGAAATAGTTTTCAATATATAAGGGAAAAACCAAACTTTTTAGTTTCAGCGATTCTTTGATATAAAAAGATTCCCGCTTAATAACTTTTTCGTACAGTCTTTAAAATAATAAGCTAAACCATGATCGATTCGTATTTTTATCCTTTTTCGATTGTTTATAGCGGCAAATGTGCAGGCGTAATGGTTTCCAAGATGTAAGCGAAAAATTAAACTTTTACTTTTGATCGATTTTTTTATAATTGAAAAAATTGCTGACTTATAACTTTTTCCGTACAGTCTTCCAAAAACAATACTATACCACGATGGATTCGTATTTTTAGCCTCTGTTGATTGCCGTTGGTCACGATGATGCCCGACTTTTAGTTTGATTTTCATAATTAAAAACTATTACCATGTTTTAGGTGTAGCTTCTTCATTTTGAAAATGGCGAAAGTGTCAACCTGAAAATCTGATTCTGCAAGCTTAAAGCTTTTTATTTTTTTTTATTTTCATTTTACAATTTATTAAGAATTGACGAATTGTGGACGCTACTAAAAACTCTTATTTTTTGTCCAATTTTGTATACATTTTTGTCAAGGCGAATTAATAACAGGTGGCCTTAACAGCACAGGTGACTAATGTGATTATTGCTTCTTCGAGTGTCAAACGTTTTATCTCCTTTGCTTTTGACAGCCGAAAACTACTTTTACAAAAACGAAATGTACATATTTTTATTGCAGCGTTGCATTAATTTTCGCCGTGAGAGTAACTGTTACGAATTCGCCTTGCATTTTTGTTATGAACCTCAAAAATTTATTTTTTTACAACTCTGTTAACAATTTTATTATATCTCAGAGTTTGTTTTCTTCTCCTACGTGGTTTGGTCTGTGGCAAAGTATACCTATAACAATCGAGGAGAAGATAACAAACTTTTTGGCAAACTTTTTTTTTGTTTTGGCAAACTTTTTTCAGAGTTGCATGGAAAGTATTTTTTCCTATGCGTGTGAACATGTTGTTGTTTTTTTGTAGGTGTATTAGTGCCACGTGCTTTCATGTTATACATAAAAAAAATGTAAACAAACTAAAACAAAAAATAGCATTTTTCAACTCGATCGCAATTCGTTAATTAATTATTACTTTTAATGCAAAAAAACAAAATCAAAAGCCTATAGATCATAGAATCAAATTTTGCAACTGTCACTTTTGATAATTAAGAAATAAAGGTGCTCAAATCCAGCTATTTAGAGTAGTTTTTCATTCATAACTTGAAAACTGTTCCGCGTGCACATATACCACTATATACAATCAATAGAGGATTAAAATACGAATCGATCGTGGTACATCTTGTTTTGTGAAAGACTGTACGAAAAAAGTTATTAAGCGGCAAACTTTTCAAAATTAAAAAAATCGCTGAAATTAATAAGTTTAGTTTTTTGCTTATATTTCGGAAACTATTCCGCGTGCACACATACCGCTATATATGATCGATAGAGGATAAAAGTACGAATCGATCGCGGTATAGTTTGTTTTCTGAAAGACTGTACGAAAAAAATTATTAAGCGGCAAACTTTTAAAATTTGAAAAAATCGCTGAAATTAATAAGTTTAGTTTTTTGCTTATATCTCGGAAACTACTCCGCGTGCACACATACTGCTATATACGATCGAAAGAGGACAAAAATACGAATCGACCGTGGTATAGTTTGTTTTCTGAAAGACTGTACGAAAAAAGTTATTAAGCGGCAAACTTTTAAAATTTGAATAAATCGCTCAAAAATATAAGTTTCGTTTTTTGCTTATATCTCGGAAACCATTCCGCGTGCACATATACCGCTATATATGATCGATAGAGGATAAAAGTACGAATCGATCGTGGTATAGTTTCTTTTCTGAAAGACTGTACGAAAAAAGTTATTAAGCGGCAAACTTTTAAAATTTGAAAAAATCGCTGAAATTAATAAGTTTAGTTTTTTGCTTATATCTCGGAAACCATTCCGCGTGCACATATACCGCTATATACGATCGATAGAGGATAAAAATACGAATCGATCATTGTATAGTTTGTTTTCCGAAAGACTGTACGAAAAAAGTTATTAAGCAGCAAACTTTCAAAAATCGAAAAAATCTCAAAAAATTGGTGAAAAGTTTTGAACTAATTAAAATTTACTTCTACTTAGTATTAAATAGTTTGTAATACTATCTCTATCGATCGTATATAGCAGTATATGTGCACGCGGAATATTTTCAGAGATATAAGCAACAAAATAAACTTGTTAATTTTAACGATTTTTTTAATTTGGAAAAGTTTGCCGCTTAATAACTTTTTTCGTACAGTCTTTCAGAAAACAAACTATACCACGATCGATTCGTAGTTTTATCCTCTATCGATCATATATAGCGGTATATGTGCACGCGGAATAGTTTCCGAAATATAAGCAAAAAACTAAACTTATTAATTTCAGCGATTTTTTCAAATTTGAAAAGTTTGCCGCTTAATAACTTTTTTCGTACAGTCTTTCAGAAAACAAACTATACCACGATCGATTCGTATTTTTATCCTCTATCGATCGTATATAGCGGTATATGTGCACGCGGAATGGTTTCCGAGATATAAGCAAAAAACGAAACTTATATTTTTGAGCGATTTATTCAAATTTTAAAAGTTTGCCGCTTAATAACTTTTTTCGTACAGTCTTTCAGAAAACAAACTATACCACGATCGGTTCGTACTTTATCCTCTATCGATCATATATAGCGGTATATGTGCACGCAGAATAGTTTCCGAAATATAAGCAAAAAACTAAACTTATTAATTTCAGCGATTTTTTCAAATTTTAAAAGTTTGCCGCTTAATAACTTTTTTTGTACAGTCTTTCAGAAAACAAACTATACCACGATCGATTCGTACTTTTATCCTCTATCGATCATATATAGCGGTATATGTGCACGCAGAATAGTTTCCGAAATATAAGCAAAAAACTAAACCTATTAATTTCAGCGATTTTTTCAAATTTGAAAAGTTTGCCGCTTAATAACCTTTTTCGTACAGTCTTTCAGAAAACAAACTATACCACGATCGATTCGTATTTTTGTCCTCTTTCGATCGTATATAGCAGTATGTGTGCTCGCGGAATAGTTTCCGAGATATAAGCGAAAAACTAAAGTTATTAATTTCAGCGATTTTTTCAAATTTTAAAAGTTTGCCGCTTAATAACTTTTTTCGTACAGTCTTTCAGAAAAGAAACTATACCACGATCGATTCGTACTTTTATCCTCTATCGATCATATATAGCGGTATATGTGCACGCGGAATGGTTTCCGAGATATAAGCAAAAAACGAAACTTATATTTTTGAGCGATTTATTCAAATTTTAAAAGTTTGCCGCTTAATAACTTTTTTCGTACAGTCTTTCAGAAAACAAACTATACCACGGTCGATTCGTATTTTTGTCCTCTTTCGATCGTATATAGCAGTATGTGTGCACGCGGAGTAGTTTCCGAGATATAAGCAAAAAACTAAACTTATTAATTTCAGCGATTTTTTCAAATTTTAAAAGTTTGCCGCTTAATAACTTTTTTCGTACAGTCTTTCAGAAAACAAGATGTACCACGATCGATTCGTATTTTAATCCTCTATTGATTGTATATAGCTGTATATGTGCACGCGGAATAGTTTCCGAGATATAAGCAAAAAACGAAACTTATATTTTTGAGTGATTTTTTCAAATTTTAAAAGTTTGCCGCTTAATAACTTTTTTCATACAGTCTTTCAGAAAACAAACCATACTACAATTGATTCGTATTTTTATCCTCTTTCGATCGCATATAACGGTATATGTGGACGCTAAATAGTTTTCGAGATATAAGCAAGAAACTTAACATATATTTTTGAGCGATTTTTTTGTACAATTTAAAAGTTTGCTGGCTTATAACTTTTTTCTTACAGTCTTGCAAGAAACGATATATACCACGATCGATTCGCATTTTAAGCCTCTATCGATTGGCGTCAGTCGCTATGATGCACGGCTTTTAGTTTTGTTTTTATAACTAAAAAACCATCACAATTAATGACTACATATTTTGGGTGAAGCTCCTTCATTTTTTAAATGGCGAAAGTGACAACCTAAAAATCGATTCTGCAAGCTTAGAGCTTTTTATTTCTAATTTTTATTTCAAAATCTATTAAAAATTGACGAATTGTGACCGTTTCTAAAAGGTCTTATTTTTTGTCAAATTTTGTTTACATTTTTGTTATGAATAACAATAATACTCCTTTTTTTACAACTCTGTAAAAAAAGTTTTCCGTTTCTCAGAGTTTGTTATCTTCTCCTACGTCCTATAACATGTACATGCAGGAGTTCAGCTGATAGTTTTATTGGTGTGCGTGTTTATCATGTTCTGTTTGAAAATTTGTTTACATTTATTTTAATTTCTCTTGGGTTTTACGTCAGGGAACGAAGCCGATCGGCTCATAGTCGACTAATAGCCGCCGCCGACATATACTTCAATTATTGAGCCGCCGCCGAAGTAGACGGCTAACATCGGCTAAAAATGTAAGCCGACTGTGTCAGCTAAGCCCCAAAATAAAGAACAATTCCTCATTAAAATTGTTTGAAACAACTTCCTTTTTTACCTTTTTGTCTAAAAATACATGGGTAACTTTTAGCTGTTTTAAGTTTTGTTTTTCGTTAATACAGATGTGTTTACCTACTGTATTCTTTTTCAAGTTCATTTTGAAAACACTAAATTTCATATAAATCGAAAATTTGGTGTTCTGACTACACAGCTTTTAAGAATAATTGTTGCTATTTGTTACCTAATTATTACAATAAAACAAAGTTCTACCAGATTAAATTTTACAGTTGTTAATTCCTTTAAAATTTTATTTTATATAACATGATTTTTTAATGAAACAAAGATGGGTTTTGGTTTTCACCAACCTGCTTTTCAATAAAATGTAAATCAATATTTTGGTTCGTGAGTAAAAGCAAATGATATTATAGGCATCGATTTAGTTTACAATTATTGCATTTTTCATTTCACTTAACAAATTTATTAGTTTTTAGTAATACGTCCTAAGATATATGCATGAGGAACTAAAGAAAATTTTAACTATTTTTTATGAAGTGAAACAAATACTCCAAATGTAAAAATTAGCATTTCTTTGCTGTTCCCATTCTCACTAACGAAAGAAAAAATTCATATACCTTTCATTTAAAAGTAAGGAAGAGATTTTAAAATACAAAAAAAAATGTAGCAGTGCACTAAATAGATATGTGTGTAGTATGCTATGCTGTTTTTATGTTTGTACATAATAGAATTATCATTTTTTAATTTATATTTTTTCTAAAATAAATTGAATGGAAAAATATATATTACTTTACTTTAATAGTGCTTGAATTTTTCAAATATAAATATTTCTTGATATCCTCATTTTAGTTTAGTTTAAAATAATAAATATTTTATGAGAATATCATGAAATATTTATATTTGAAGAATTCAAGCACAATTAAAGTAAAATAATATAAAAAACATTCCAAATAATAAATTTTCTTAATAAAGGGAAAATATATATATTTTGAATTTTATTAATAACAGTCGCCGGCTTAGTCGTCTTTGAGCCGCCGCTAAATTAATATTAACTTAGCCGCCGCCGCCGAAAATATGTCGACTTCAGCCGACTTTGAGCCGCCGCCGTAACTATTTTGCTTAGCCGCCGGCGATGGCGATTTGACATCGGCTTCGTTCCCTGTTTTACGTGTTTCTTTTCATTTTTCTCATGTTCTATCAGGGATGGTAAACGAAATATTCAAATTACACTTTTCCAACTCAAGTTGCATTGAATATCCTTTTATTGAATTCTTGTTTAAATTTACATTAATATAGTCGTTAAAAGGTCATTCTATTACTTTTTTTTATAATAATTAAGTAAAATTAATATTAATTTTTTAGTTAGAAAAATTATAAAATGTTACCCACCTTGCCGTCTCTGAACTGTTCTTTGACATAATACATGATTTTACACAAATATATTTGTTGTAGACTTGCATGTACTTAGTATAAATATACTTTGGTCTGTGGTTTACAATTGGGATAGCGAAGCAGTTAGTATGAGTTTAAAAAATTTGGTTAGGATTTCAATAATTCGTTTAACTGTGTTGTATCTGCCTGAATGGCGTGGAAATATATCAAAAATATTTACGTGGAACACGAGAAAAATATGCAATCAACATTATTTAAGAAACCGTGGACGAATTCTATATAACGTTGCTTTTGCTTATTCACTAAGTCTATTTAGTTTATTTAATCATGATAAGGAATTGCCGGAGGATAAATTAATCACAACCATAAAACAGTCTATTTTGTGCATTCAGCGTGAACAATATGCAAAAGCTGAACAATTGTTGCATTTGGCTTTAAGGATGGCACAAGATTTAAAAAGTAAGGATGGTATTACCTATATATATGACATAATGGCAAATTTAGCAATGGAAAGAGAACAATTAAAAAAGGCAGAGATATTATTTGTTGATGTATTACGTCGGCTATTAGCAGATGGTCTAAACGATGATAATCTGAAGGTATTTATGAAAATGTTGTGTATTTATGGCACTTAAATCGTAATTAGTGATGTAACTACAATTAAAAAAATAAAGTGAAAAAAGAGACGATCGCCCATATTTCTAAGTTGTGGGCTTCTGAACCTTTCGTAGAAAATACGATAGTGCACTATATTTTTTTAAATATCAGGTCAATATTGGTATGATCGCTATCGCTGCAGATTTGCTGCCGTAATTGTTATTTGAAGAAAAGATTAAACAGACACGTTCTCTCTGTTCTTTCAGTTGCATGTTCTGTAACTATTCTATTTGGGTAATACAACTTTTTTTTACTGCATCAATAATTTGAAAAAAATGGTTTTTGAAGAGGTAAAAAATGTGTTCTTTATTTCCTTTCAATTACGAAATCGTATCTGTCATGTTTTAGCAGCTCGGTGTCCAATATTCCAATTAGATCGATTGCAGTCTTGTATCGATAGTACTGATTTGTCTAGCTTTAACTTCGCTTCAGTATATAAAAATATTTCTGTTTCGGCGTATATACGATAGGAAAAAAATTCATAAAAAATAAGAAAACAATTTATGTCTTTATTGGTACATAAATATATATTACATTTTTGCTAGTAAAAGCTCAACAACACGAATGATATTTAAACTCGTAGAAACTTATAAAAATGAAAAGTGGCAAACAATGTTTAAAAACCGTTAGCGGTTTACTCGTTGAAAGTACAAAAAGAAGATTTAAAACAAGGACGTAAATCAAAGGTAGTTTTAATTGACTTTAAAATACTACGAAAAATAATTATAAAATGTACACAAAGTTAACTGGTATTTAAACATTGCCGGCCACCTTGCAACAATAATAGTGATGCAAATAAATAAATTTTGAATCGAAAAGATGAGCCAGTAAGGACTCCTGTTGAGTATCTATATGTATTCTATTATAATTGAGCCATTAAGGACTCCTGTGGACTGTAGGAAATAAACTAATTTTGTTCATAAGTAAATTTCAATGGGTCATGAAGGACCCCCGTTGCTTTATTACAAATTAATGAGCCATGATGGGCCCCTGTTGCGGTCGATGACCAATTAATAAATAAATTCTAATACGATGGCCGGTTTGCATAGCCGCAGTAGTGGTATTCCTTTTACTAGGAAAAAGAAAGGTTAGTGGTTGAAATTGATAGAAAAAGTGATATAATTTTATAACGCAGTTAAAACTACAAGCTTGGTTATAGGACGAGTGATTATACCGAACATGACCGTCAGTACCCGTATATATTTTAACTATTATGCCTAATTTGCATGAAGTTGCGGGTAACTGCTCATTTTTTACTACGACTAAATCATCCACCGAAACCTCCCTTTGGGGATGTTGCCATTTATAGCGTTTGTGTAAACCTACGAGATGTTCTTCCGTTAAGTTAAGGGATGTGGTTTCTATAGGCTTTAATGGATTCCGTTTAGGCCATTCAGACTGAGGTTTAGCTAACCATGATGGTCCAAACCACCAAAGGAAATTTTGAGAAAGCTCTTGAGTATTACAGCCTCAAGTTCCGAGATCTGCATGGTTATCGTGAGTGGGTACATACTGCCATGTTGCACTTGGGGTTAGTACATGAATCTGAGAGGTTCTATTAGCAATGTATGTCTCCCATGAGGAGGGGTGTTTGCCAAGCCATCCTAATACTATGGACGAATCAGTCCATAAATAAATCTCCTTAGATTCAAAGTTCAGAGACGAGTTAACGTAATTTACGAGCTTTGCTAAAAGCAAAGCACCATTGAGCTCCAGTCGTGGAAGACAGACTGTTTGAATCGGCGCCACTTTACATTTGGCTACTAACAAATTCGAAAACGTTGTGTGAGTTTGAGTTCGGTATCTAATAAACACTGCAGCGCAATATGCCAATTTGGAAGCATCAGAGAATCCATGTAGCCAACGAGGTATGGAGATTTGATCTATTTTTGAGAGATATTTAACAAGACTATTCCATTTTTGAAGAGATTCTAATGATACTTCTTCATCACAATGTAGTCCCTCTAGCCATAATTGTTGCATAAGAATTTTTGCCCTTACGACTATGGGTGCGAGCCAACCCGCGGGATCAAACAGTTTTGCTACAGTGGAAAGAATTATGCGTTTCGTTATCTTTGTGACTTGTTCCATAGGTGTAAAATTGTAGGAAAACGAGTCATTGAGTGCATTCCACTTAATGCCCAATGTCTTGGTTGAGCTTGTTTTGTGGAAGCGAAGGAAGTCAGAGTCATAAAGATCTTCCTTTTTCAAATGAGCGAGTAATTGTGGGTCGTTTGCAGTAATCTTTTTTAAAGGGAAACCAGCCGAATCTAGTACTTCTATGAGCTGAGTTAGGGTAGTAAGAGTTTCTTCTATTGTATTACCTCCGGAAAGAATGTCGTCGACATAGGTTCTAGTGCGCAGCACTGAAGATACTTTTGGAAATACAGCTTCAGAATCTGAGGCGAGTTGAAAAAGGGTTCGAATAGCCAAATAAGGAGCAGAGTTTACTCCGAAGGTTACAGTCTTTAGCTGGTAATCTTTTATAGGGTTGTCGTGTCCAGCCTGATATAAAATTCTTTGAAAGGGTCTATCATCAGGGTGGACAAGTATTTGGCGATACATCTTTTGTATATCGCCTGAAAACACATATCTATACTTCCTCCAGTTGAGTATCGTAGTGATTAAATCATTCTGTAATGTAGGCCCTGCATATAGAATATCATTGAGTGAAAATTCAGATTTTGTTTTTCTCGAGGCATTGAACACAACTCTGACTTTTGTTGTTTTGTGTTCTGGGCGAACAACCGCATGGTGAGGCAAGTAATATGAGTAACATTTGCCTTGAGATATAATTTCATTTGCAGAAGTTTCTTCCATGTGGTGTAACGACAAGTATTCTGCCAAAACGGCTTGATATTGTGATTGCAGGTAGGGATCTTTACTTAGGGTTTTTTCCATTCGAGAGTATTGAGCCAGAGCAATGAAACGTGATGACCCAAGAAAAACTTTTTTGGGAAATTCGGGTTTGAATGGCAATCTTACGACATATCTGCCATTTTCATTGCGAGTAGTGGTTTGATTATAATATTTCTCGCAAAAGTCTCCCTCAATCGAGCCCAAACCAGCTGCAGGTATATCTTCCTGTTCCCAAAACTTTTTTAAAACGTTAATTACCTCTGATGTATCTGATTTTTTCACAGAAATAGTAAATGACTGTAGTGCTTTCGATTCTATGGGCCCACTGAGTACCCATCCGAATATAGTATTATAGGCTGAGGTTTTACCGCAAACATTCTTTCTTATGCCATCAATATTGAGCAAACTGTCATAATCATTACCGAGTATAAGATCAATCTGAGATGAAATATTAAAAGTTGGGTCTGCCAAATCTAATTCTTCCAGCTGGGTTGAGTAGGGAATTCCAAAAGTATATGCTGGAAGGCGTTTGGTCACTTTGGGCAATATTATGGCTTTAATCGGGATTCTGATATTGTATTTTTTTGCATATAAAACTAGTTCGCATTCTTTGCTGGCAGTTTGTTTCTGCCCACCAATACCAGCAATTTCGAAATGAGACTTCTGGTAAGGCAGTTGAAGTCGATCTCGAATTCTTTCTGTTAAAAAGGTTCGTTGTGAGCCTGGGTCAATGAGAGCTCTTATCGTGAAGAACTGACCTCTGTATTCTATTTGCACTAAAGCCGTTCGTAGAAGAACGTTTTCATTGCCTGTCGAACAATTTTATTGAACTTGTTTTGATGTATGTGGACGCTCTTCTTGAGTGTTATTTTTAAAAGATTGTGGTGTATTAGAGAACATTTTCTGGGATAAATCGTTTCTTTCACTTACAACATCTTTTTGAAGTGGGCTTTCTCTTCTTTGAAGAGAATTTGGATTTTGCTTCATATGAAGTAAGGTGTGATGCGATTTTTTGCAGTAGAGACACGTGTGTTTACTACCACAATTTGCTTTTAAGTGAGAAAGGGCTAAGCAATTATTGCAATATTTATTTTTATACACAAAATCTACTCTTTGTTGAACTGAAAAATTTCGAAACTTGGGGCATGTTCTTAAAGAGTGATTCTCATTGCACAGTTTACAGGAAAATTCGTTAAGATTATCTTGAGACACGTAAACTTCAAAATTTGGATTTTGTGGCTTTGTTAGACTAAAGCTATCTTTTGATGTTTTTATATTTGTTAGCCGTTCCACTGCTTCATACCTATCAATAAGGAATTGTGACATTTTGGACCATTTAGGAAGTTCTCGAGGAGATTTTAATGACTGTTCCCAAAGTGAAAGAGTGAAATCAGGTAGTTTCGTAGAGATCAAACGAATGAGAATAGGATCCCAACCTTCCACTTCAAGGCCTAGGGTTCTGACGGTAGCAAGAGAATCATTCACTAAAGACTGTATTTTGCGTATCGACTCGCTATCCTCTTTGGTTGCTGGAGGTATATCAAAGAGAATTTTTATTTGATTGTCCACCAGAACGCGTTTGTTTTCGTAGCGGGTTTTCAATGCATTCCATGCCAGTTCAAAGTTATCATGGGAGAGCGAATATCTTTTGACTATAGCACCTGCTTCACCACTCGTCTTATTACGAAGATGATATAATTTCGTAACGGGAGTCAGGAGTTCAGAAACGAAGGCCATTGCTCATAACTACCTTTAAAAACTTCAGTGTCACAGGGAGGTAGCTTAACACAGCTATTTGCTTCGTCCTGTACGCCAGTGTGGCCGGGATTTTGATGATGTGAAGCATATCGGAATGTTGATTGCAATCTTGGGTTACCTGGGTAATCTATTCGTGTAATTTTCATTAAATCTAGAATTTGGGCGGTGCACTGGTAATAACTTTCTGTGCAAGATTCAAATTTTTCTGTGACTTCCTGCCTGTATTCAAGTGTAATTTCCCTATCATTGGACAATATTACCCCTTCATAAGAAGCCTCTACTCTCAACCATCTTTGATCTAAGTCCTTAAGCTTGACTTCTAAAATTGACTCAGTTTGATCCTCTACTGGGGTCGCATTAAATTTTTCACAAAATTTAATTAAGCGTCCGGAATCAAATTCAAAATGCTCTTTTTTATGTATGCAAAAATTTTCTGTTTTGCTTAAAAATTTTTTCTTTGTTACTTTTTCTTTTTGATGCATTTATATAAGTATGTACATATTTTTATAACTAATATGTTTGTATTTAAATTTTTACAGTTGTAAACTTGTATAATTATGTATATACTTATTTTGCCCTGTTCTTTAACTTTTTGTTTTGGGCAAATAATGAGTGGCAATTTAAAAAAATGTGTATACACAATTATGTATATACATACATATGTATATATATGTATATGTACCGTTTGTATAACTAATGTGTTTAGAAAAAAGTAACGGTTTTATTTATTATATATATATATATATATATATATATATATATATATATATATATATTTCTTTTATATACTTTTAAAGTGAATGCCGCTATATATATATTTTTTTTTCACGAACATGTGTAGGTATATAAACTTTAGAATTTTTTCACTTTAACAAACATGGCGACTTACAAATATATGTATGTACATATACTTTTTGTTTAACTTTTACTTAGTACTTTTATTACGAATCCTGTATTTTTTGCATGATCATACATACAAGTGTACATAAATTTCACTTATGTATTTACGTATCACTATAAAAAAATTATTTTTGCACTTTATACTATTTTCTTAAAATTGAAAATGGCGAATTTTGCAGTTTTATTTGTAACTGTTTATAGGTAAATTTTTAAGTACACATCTATGTCTTTTTTATTACAAAAAAAAACACTTTATTTTCGCACTTTGTTTGTTTTGCCTTTTTTTTAGCCTTTTAACAATTCTTTTCTTTTAGTTTTAAGTTAATACTATTTTTTTTTTACACTTTTTTCTGTGTTTCTTAATATTTTCTTTGTTTTTTCTTACATTTGTTTTTTTTTCTCTAGAACTTCCAATTTATAATTTTGATGTTACCGCACTTGTTATTTTCTCTGTACTGATGAATAGGGGTTTTTTGCATGTCATTTACCTCATTGTTCCGGTTTGATTAAGGTGTTTTGCTGTTGTTGTGAGATGGCCTCTTTTTATCTTATAAGTGACTGCATTCTTGTTGATTTGTGTGTTGCGTTTTCAATTATTCCTTATTAAAATTTCTTGTCGGCTTCGAAAGGACCATGAATATAATCGAGTTGATTATATTTAATTAATCTCTTTATAGAAAGCCAGGTAGGGAAACTTCTGGTGAGTGGGTGGCCAATCTATAAAGATGATTAGGTTTATAATCGCTCGTTAAGAACAATTATAAATGGGTAAATTGAAAATAAAAGATTATGGGAGTTAGATTCTTTTATTTACTTTTTGGAAAACTGTATGCTCACCTGGGTTTAGGATGACTTTTATAATTGAAAGGTTGAGTAATTTTCCAATTTAATAATTACAATTTATTTATTAAAATATTCTTTTGATTTCACAAAACTTGGGTAAGTATTTAAGTATTTATTATTGAATGGTAAGTATTCAAAATACAAAATTTCATTTAATATTTTAGGGTAAAAATTAAACTTGACTTCACGAAGTTAAAAAGGTAAATAATACATGTAGTGTTTAAGATTTATGACCTAACTTCAAGAGTGTAGAAAGATAAGTAAGTTGTACATTAATTTTCAATTCTTGTTTTAGCTTTTCTTGGGATTTTGACGAAACTTGACTTAAATAAATTCCTTGTTTTGAGTGCTTTTAAATTTAGTGCTACCAGATAAATAAGTCGAGTTTAAAGATTTAAAAGTAGTGTTGGTAAACGGTAATTGACGTTGTAAGCTGACATTAAATGTTGTGTCCAAAGCTAGTTTGGACAATTACTTTTGATGATTATTGCCGCGCTATTTTAACTTTGCGGTAACGACAAAATGTATAGTTAAAGCAAGTTCTGTAGTTTATTGCAAATCGAGTCCCTCATCTTGCTTTCCTCTACTTTTGATCCTTTTCTGAATACCGAGCTCCCTACCCGCGACACTTAACTGCTGCAACGAAAAATCAACGCTTGCGAACCAGCATTGATTTCATAATTATTTACCCTTTAAGCCCAACTCGCTGTAATAACGGACTCAGATAAATGCTCTTATCCTAGGTGACTTATGACCTCTAGCTCTTAATGGCATTGTTCCGCAGAGTGACGTTTTGGTCGCACCATATAGGGTGGAGATGGTTATAAATATAATCAGCTTAGAAATGTAAGCTATAGTTGGGCAAGGCAAACAATTGCTCAATGCAAGCGGCTCCAGTTACACTAGATTTCATTTCCTGCTGGTCAAGCTACGGTTAACGGTGCAGTTAAATAAAATTAAATTAATTTAAATAAATACATTTTAAATAAACCTAAATAAAAATTTATAACTCTGTTGCGAACACGGTTTGCTGCCAGCAAAAAAAAACATATATATAAATAAATCAAAGAAAAAAATAAATCAAAGAAAAAAATAAATCAAAGAAAGATGAAAATGAAGAATTTTTGTTTTAGATCTTTACCGTGGAAGATTCCTAACGATCTGCCCTTTAGATCTTCGACCTCATATAGGCATTTTCCGACCGGCTTGACTACGCTACATTTTAAAAATTTGCGACCAATCTTAGCGTTAAAACCGCTTTTAAAGTCGCTTTGCGAAAAATTGCGTCGATAGACTTCTTGCCTCCAGACAAATTTAACTACTCGACAACGGGTTACGCAAGTAAGCTTTGTGCAAACTTTCCCGTATCTGCTGATGTATCAGGGACATTTTTACGGCTTTTGGGCATATATTTATTTCCAAGTCGTCAAAAGATTTTAACTTTCTAGCCAGACCATACACACTATCGTGGCCTATCATGTTCATGCCAAAGAGAGCAAAATACGGCGTAACACCGATCGAGCCCTGAACAGATGATCTTAGAGAGTATTCTATCTCGGACAAATGTTTGTCCCATTCAGCCTGATCTTCCTGCAAATACGAACATATTGCAGATAATATCGATTGGTTTATCCGCTCTGATGCATTTGCCTGCGGAGAATGTTCCAATGTGTTTTAATCCAAAATTTTTTACTATCTCTGTGAACTCTTTGCTAACCAATTATTTTCCGTTGTCGAAGACAATAGATTTCGGTGTTCCAAATTTGTGAAAAACTTCTGTAATTAAGAATTGTTTTAGTATTTGCTTTTGGTAATGCCTTTAGTAATACAAACTTTGTTAAATGGTCTAAAATAATAAAAATTAAGCAATGGGCAT
This sequence comes from Gymnosoma rotundatum, assembly GCA_916610165.2. Classification (NCBI taxonomy): domain Eukaryota; kingdom Metazoa; phylum Arthropoda; class Insecta; order Diptera; family Tachinidae; genus Gymnosoma; species Gymnosoma rotundatum. The sequence goes on from OU744337.1 coordinate 58,764,058, forward strand.
TTTTAGACCTCGGGTAAGGACCAAGAAAATCCACAAAGATACGTTGAAAAGGTCGATCCGTTAATGTTTCAGCCCCCATTGGCGGCCGGAATCAAATATTCGCGGGTTTCCTTTCCTTGCATATTTGACAGTTAGCTATGTATTTGCGGATCTGTGTGCTTTGATTTGGCCAATAGAAATACTCTCTGATTCGACACAGAGTCTTTCCAACGCCACCGTGCGAGGCTTATGGCGAGTTATGCGACTTTTCTATGATGGCTTTAGCCAGCTCCTGAGGAACCCACAGTTTCCAAGCGAAATCCTCGTTCACGACCTGACCATCATAAGGCCTTATTCTTTTATAAACAAAACCATCGATCACTTTTAAATCAGGTAATTGCTCAGAATTGCCTCGGAATTCAAATCAATAAAATTTTCCACCTCTGTGGAGACCTCTTCCATCTCGTAACGCGATAAGGTATTGGGGACAATATTTTGTCGACCCTGCCGATGCTCTATGCCAAAATTAAACGCTTGAAGATGAAGACTCCACCTTGCCAATTTACCGGTCAAATCCTTATGTGACATCAGCCACTTAAGACTACTGTGATCGGGAATTACGGTAAAATGCATAAGCTCATTATAGGGCCTAAACTTCTTAATCGCCAAGACCACTGCTAGGCATTCGCGCTCGGTTAAAGAATAATTTTTCTGCGCCTGTGTAAGCTTGTGCGAAAAGAAGGCAATTGGATGTTCTCCATCAGAATCATCTTTCTGAAAGAGAACAGCCCCAATGCCCATTGAAGGAGCGGATAGGCATCCCTGATAGTCAGGACATTGAGCTTTCGAGCATATAAACATAACCGGTTCTTCTCGCCCTTGCGGACTAAAGGCACAGATGACTCCACAGGCTTTCGCTAAGCTAAATGACCCCAAGACCAAGCATCCTATCAAGCTCCGCAAACAACAATTTTTGTACCGCCGGCAAGACACAATAATGTTTACCTTTGACTGGAGCCGCTTCCCGGGTATCTATAGAATACGTTTCTAAATTTGTTTTTCCAACACCTTTTTTAGTATAACACGGAAATATCGATATAACAAAATCTAATTTTCGTCGCTGTTCAGTAGCCAACTCATGAGTTACTACATTTGGCAAACTATCTGCCTCTTAACAGAGACTTATTTGATTAGCCTTGGGACTCTTTATAGTGGCAAACATTTTGAAAACCCTCATAAAGTCGATACCCAAAAGTTACTCTCGACTTAAAGTAGGCACTAGATAAAACGTTTTACGCTGCGTTGCCTGGCCAAAAGTAACCTCCGCACGAACACGGCCGACAATAGCGTGCGCTGTTCCGTCAGCTGCCTTAATATTTGTAGAGAAGCTATGGACCTTAAGTCCCGTCTTTTTTACAAATTCAAGACAGTTGCGGCCCAGGCAGGTAACCGTCGCACCGCTGTCTAACAAACCTTAAATTTCACAGTCAGCTATCTTTATGCGTGCATACAGACGCCTTTCTAATTCGGTTAGAAACCTTGTGACGACACGTTACCGCTGGTTGCTGGGGCAGAACTTAGCTAGTAAAACATGGTACGGTTCACAGTACGATAGCGTGTTTTATTCCGATACACGTTTTTACAAAATTAATCAATTGCTACTGACCAAGGCTTAGGCGTGTAAGCGCCACTTTCTGTCGGTAGCCGTTGTCGCTTAGCTGATACGAGCGTGTAACTCACTATTCGTACAGCTTGGGAAGTACACAGGCGCGTAAGTCGCAACTGATGCAAGCCCCAATATGACAGTCGAGTAACAACAGACAAATGACCACTCTCGGAGTTGGTAATGAGGACAAGCAATCACTACCACTTCCTTCTATTTCTAACACCAGAATTGTTGTTCTTGTTAAAATTATCAGGGATGTTATACATACATACAGTCAAGGACTAAAATCTTCACACATACCCAAAATTTCATATATACGCTAAACAAAAAGTGAAAAAAAATTTTGTGTACCAGACATATTTAATTATGAAACAAAAACAAAAATTTTCATTCAACTCAAAAAATAACGACAAATCCAGAAAAAACTAATTATAAAGATGGACAAAAGTGTTCATACATAACAGAAAAACGTTTTTGACTTTGAAAAAGTAGTAAGTTTTAGATTAATTTTTAAAGCTTTAATATTTTGTTGGCCCACCGTTAGCATCGGCGGTGCAGACTTCTCGGCATTAAAGCGACAAGATTTTCGGTCATGTCAGTAATTTCGGACCAGCATTTTTGTAATGCTTCTTTTAACGTTTCTCTGTTGGTAACTTTAACATAACCGATTTTCCGCTTTAAAATATCCCAAACGTGCTCAATCGGGTTTAGGTCCGGTGATTGTGGAGGCGATTTCAACTGCCTTGGTGCATGATAACGTTCGCTGTATGTTTGGGATCATTGTCTTGTTGGAAGACCCAACCCTGGCCAAGATCCAACATATCAACTGACGGCTGCAAATTGCATTCTAAAAGCTGTTTATAATAGAATCGGTCCATAATACCATCAATAAACACCAACCGACCAACTCCAGATGCAGCATTGGCGCCCCAAACCATTACGTTGCCACCATTAGGTTTCACTGTGGGCACTTTATTCTTTCGCCCAAGTGCTGTATTTTTTTTTACGCCAAACTTTTCCACGGCCGTCATTTCCAAACAAGTATATCTTGCTTTCATCCGTAAGCAATACCTTTTTCCAAAAATCTGCGCCTTTGTTAATGTGTGTTTTTGCAAATTCAAGGAAAAGTCTTCGATTATTTTCAGATATCAAAGACTTTCTGCGGGGAACTCTACTTGCATACCCTTTAGCTCGTAGCGCTCTTTGAACCTGTTTCGGCGTAAATCTGATACGGAAAAAAAAATCATAAAAAACAAACAAAACAAAACGAATGATATTTAAACTTGTTAGAAACTTATAAAAATGAAAAGTGGCAAACAATGTGTAAAAACCGTAGCGGTTTACTCGTTGAAAGAACAAAAAGAAGATTTCCAACAAGGATGTAAATCAAAGGTAGTTTTAATTGACTTTAAAATACTACGAAAAATAATTATAAAATGTACACAAAGTTAACTGGTATTTAAACATTGCCGGCCACCTTGCAACAATAGTAGTGTTGCCAATAAATAAGTTTTGAATCGAAAAGATGAGCCAGTAAGGACTCCTGTTGAGTATCTATATGTATTCTATTATAATTGAGCCATTAAGGGCTCCTGTGGACTGTAGGAAATAAACTTATTTTGTTCATACGTAAATTTCAATGGGTCATGAAGGACCCCTGTTGCTTTATTACAAATTAATGAGCCATGATGGGCCCCTGTTGCGGTCAATGACCAACTAAGAAATAAATTCTAATACGATGGTTGGTTTGCATAGCCGCAGTAGTGAAATTCCTTTTACTAGAAAAAAGAAAGGTTAGTGGTTGAAATTGATAGAAAAAGTGATATAATTTTATAATGCAGTTAAAACAACAAGCTTGGTTATAAGACGAGTGAATATACCGTTTTGAGTACGAATATCGGCAACGCGAACATGACCGTCAGTACCCGTATATATTTTAACTATTAAGCCTAATTTCCATGAAGTTGCAGGTAACTGCTCATTTTTTACTACGACTAAATCGTCCACCAAAACCTCCCTTTGGGGATGTTGCCATTTACAGCGTTTGTGTAGACCCACGAGATGTTCTTCCTTCCATCTTTTACAAAATTGATGATTTAAAGCTTTCATCTTGCGATATCGATTAACTATACTTATCGCACTATCATAAATTGTCGGTTATGGCGGAGCCAGTATAGCCTATCCAATTAAGAAATATCCAGGTGTCAGAGCAACTGGCTCGCTAGGATTATCAGGCATAGGGCATAAAGGACGAGAATTTAGACAAGCCTCTATTCTCGCCAAAATCGTAGTAAATTGCTCAAAGGTGAAGGAACAAGATTGAACCTTCTTTCTGAAATGAAGCTTGAAACTTCGCACACCGGGTTCCCAAAGACCACCCATGTGAGGGGCACCAGCCGGTATAAATCGCCATGTAACACCCTTATGACCAAGAGCGGAACACATTCTAGCTTGACATTCTTTGAGGAAAGTTTTAAATTTTCTCGAAATCTCATTCGACGCGCCAACAAAATTTGTACCATTGTCCGAAAATATGGTCTGAGGACATCCTCTTCTAGCAATAAAACGATTGAAAGCCGCTAGAAATGTGTCATTAAATAAATCGGACGTAGCAGAAAAGCAGACAAAAATACAAATGTACCCTTTTGTAATCTTACACGATCTACCATTATAAGTTTTCAAATCAAATGGTTCAGCAAAATCAACGCCTGTTGTCGTAAATGGTCTATCTAAACTGGTACTTTCAGGGGGAAGAACAGCCATTATTTGACTACACGATCGTTGTCTATCCACTATACAACGTTTGCATCGACTAATAATAATGCGGACCAATGTCCGTAATCGAGGTACCCAATACTCACATCGGTAGATTGATTCCCTCCATGAATCGTAAGTAAATGTATAAATTCGGCCATTAATCTCGTGAACCGGCAGCCATAAGGTAAAATAATCGGATACTGTTCACGATATGATAGCGAAGGTGATTTTACCAGTCGCCTATTTAGTCTCATCACTCCCTGTTCATCAAGAAAGGGATTTAGGGGTATTAACGAACTTTTTGATGGCAATGGCATTTTATCAACAAGACATTTATATTCATCGGCATAAAAGACCTTCTGAGCAACCACAGCCAATCGTACTTTTACCCTGTTGATTCATCACTAGACACTAAACAGTTTTCATATTTGAAGCGACCTTTATGACCTCATCCAAGTTGGCCCGTGCCACCACAATTCTCTTTGCGATAAGGTGAGTGGGTTAACCCCCCGGCTGCCCAGATCAGCAGTATTGTCTTCTGAGCAAACCTGAAACCAATTGTGATTTCCAGTATTTTCCTGAATACGACAAACCCTATTAGCAACAAAAGTGGTCCACGTACAAGGTGGTTTCCGTAGCCAAGCCAATACAATTGTTGAATCTGTTCAACAATAAACACGTTCGATCGTAATCTCAATTTCGCTAAGAATACCCTTCAAAAATTCCGATGCGAATACCGCTCCGCACAACTTCAGACGGGGTAATGAAACAGATTTAAGAGGTGCGACCTTTGTCTAGAGGATAACAAATGTACATTTGTATGAAAAACTTCAACGAATTTTAGCCAATCCTTTTTCGTAGAGGATGTGAGTAAATCATCCCAACCGATATTATCCAGCCAAATACGTTGCATTATTATTTTAGCTGTAATATTTACCGGGCTCAACAAGCCAAAGGGGTTAATAAAATCCGGCCATAATTGACAGTGCTTCCCTTTTAGTACATTCAGACTTTATCCTCAGCGGACTGACTTTGAAAAAAAAAATAATCTAACTGGGCATTCCAAAAAATCCCCAAAGTTTTTTAACAACTAGCCTCTTCGAATGACAAAACTTCTACATCCACTAAATGATCTGGAGGCAAGTCATTCAAAATCGATTTTTTATTTGATGACCATTTTCGAAACCAGCTGATAACAACGCATCTTTTAACTGATCTCTGGCCAACAAAGCACTACAAATATCATGTGCTCCAACCAATACATCATCAATATACATATTTGCCCTCAAAATCTTTGAAGCCAAGGGAAATTCTTCTTCGCAATCATCAGCCAATTGCATAAAGTTCTAATTGCAAAATAAGGGGCACAATTCAACCCAAACGTTACCGTTTGTAATTCATAGTCTATTATTTGATCGCTGGTGGACGATCTATAAAGAATCCTCTGAAATGGCGTATGGCATGAATGAAGACGAATTTGCCTATACATTTTCGGAATATCACAGTTTAATACAAATTCGTATGTACGCCAACGAAAAATTAAATGTTCCAAATCAGCCTGAAGGGTATGCCCTACAAAAAGGCAATCATTTAAACTGTTGCCATTGGATGTTGTATTTGATGCATTAAAAACGACTCTTAATTTTGTCGTTTTTCTCTCCAGTTTAATTACGGGATAATGTGGCAAATAGCAAGAATCCGTGACAGCTCCGCTACTAACTTCAGTCCGCAGAAGGTGGCCTAAATCTAAATAATCTTTTAAGGCATCATCATACATGACCTTTATTTCTGGCCTACGAGATAGTGAAGCTTCCATTCTAATGAATTGTTTCGAGATAGTGAAGCTTCCATTCTAATAAATTGTTTCATAGCGCCAGACCTTGATATTCCCAGATTAATTTCACGAGGAAATTCTGGTTTAAATGGTAGTGAAACAATATATCTCCCTGTAGGATAACGGACAGTGGTGTTCTGATAAATCTCCTCACAAATCTTATCCGAAGGAGACATAATTTTCCTTTTTTGTCTCTCTTCTATTCTTAAAATCTCAAAAGATTTTCTTTTAAATTATCCCCTTCAGTAAAGGCAACAGCAGTCGAAAAAACGTTAATAGAATCATTAACAACATTTCTACGAACCTCACCAAGAATTATTTTTGGGTGCAAATCGGCACCAAGCAAAATGTCAACTGGCCTACTTTTGTAAAAATTCACATCCGCCAACGTTATATCAGATAATTCACTCCTAATAGTCGAAGGACAAAGAAACGAAGGTAAATTACCTGAAATTGATAGCAACACAAGTGCCAGAGTTTCCAATTCAATATGTTCGTTCAATGATGATCTTACTCGAATCGTACAAATTTTTCTAGAAGTTGCAAAAGCTTCTTTATTCACGCCGGAAATCTTGACATTCGTAGAATGTGACGTAAGTCGCAACTGATTTCGCAAACGTTCTGAAATAAGTGAAGCTTCTGATGCGGGTTCAATTAAGGCCCTAGCTAGATACGTAGTATCGTGAAAAATAATAGAAACCATTGCAGTTCCTAATAAAACAGACGAATTCTGTGAAAGGGGAAAAACTTGTCGATTTGAGTTCACACGAGCGGCGGCCGATGTCGAGGGCATCTCATCTTCTACAATTGCAGTATGCACTATTGACCTTGATTTCAAATTATGAGTCACCATATTCTCAGTAGGCGAATTGCGATGAAGTAAAGTATGGTGTCTTTGATTACATATAAAACAGTTATGTTCGCTCTAACAATCCTTGACCTCATGGGATTTTAATAGGCAGTTAACGCAGCAATGAAATTTTCTAACAGTAGAAAAACGCTCAGAAACAGACATTTTCCTAAATAGATGAAAAAATCGGAGCAAATGAGACTGATTTGGACATAAAATACATGCATTTGTGGAGCCTGTATTAGACACATGAGATTTTATCTTACGTTCTGATATTTTCTTATCAGTTTCTAAACTTGTTAGATCGTGTATACAATCTAAAGTTTGAATGCGTTCCGTTAAGAACATATCTAAATCTCTCTACAACAATAAGGCAGTTTTGTCCTTAATACTTTGTTCCCGTAGCGTAACTGTTACAGTTGATAATCGTTGAATACAAATAAAAACTATCATCTGGTCCCAATTCTGCGTAGAAATGTCATAAATTGACATATCAGACAAAAAACTATTAATACCCCTTTGCAAAGTTTTCAAAGCCGCACTAGTCTAAATAAACATTTTAATTGGTTATTTACCAACATGTGCGGATTCCCATAGGTATCCTTTCGACTCTTCACGCGATCTCAAACCCGGAATTTGTAAGCGGACACTTTGACACAATTTCCCTAGCTTCTTTTCCAGTTCTCTTTACTAAATAACATAATCTATCGATATTACTCAAACGGCTATTATTAATATACAGAGCAGTGAAAAGATCCCGTAAGGTTGGCCACGAAAGATAGTCACCATTGAAAATGTCCGTGTCACACGGTGGCAGGGGTAAATTATGACAAATATCCATACCCGATGTATCACCACTTCTTGTCGAACACTTTGGTTCAGACATAGCACCCAATTCATCACTTCTCACTCTCATTGTCCTCATACACCGAGAATACGTATAAAATTCGCTTCAAATTTATGATTTGCGTCGGAAGCGCGAGTAAAATTATCAAACGCATTCAACGACATTATAGAATCCAAAATCTTAAATTTTTAAAAACGACGAAAATCAGAACAAAAACGGCAAAATCTCACTGTATAAAGTCTAAAAGACCGATTGTAGGGTAACTAATGACAAATAAGGGCACCAAAATAGGAATAAATCTCGCAGGAAATAACACAAAATTTACCGATTGTAAAATTACGAAAAAAATTCAATTCCGTTGAAACTCAAGTGCTAAAGTTGCATACACATAAAAACAAATCAAACAATTGCAGTAAATACACTCACAAATAAATTAACCAATTAGTGCACTGTTTTTTAACAAAGGCTATGGTTATTTTCCCATATATTTATATACATGCATTTATTTGTTTTATATTTGGCACTTTTTTATTTAATAATTTATGGTATAATTAATTTGTGAATAAATTTTTTTATTTATTTACTGCAATTTTAATCGAATGAAATATTTTTTATTTTGTATAAACAAACTTTTCCACGAAATGCGCTCAAATACAACAGTTCCCTCGTTGGTACTTTAATTACACAATTATCCCTGACGGTACTAATTTATTTATTTTTATTTATTCTTTTATAACCAAACTTTGATTTTTCAATGCAAAACACGTAAGTATGTGTGTATGTACATATACTTATGTTATTTCTCACTTCACTTTTTAAATCAATTTACTAACCTTTTTACAATTGAAAAATGGGGGTTGAAAATTAATTAATCCTCGTAAAAGGTTTTCACTTATTTCTTCCTTCTAGAAGGCGATTGAATATTCTTTTTGCAATCCGGTTCGTTTGGACCAATGTTTCGGCGTATATCCGATAGGAAAAAAATTCATAAAAAATAAAACACAAGAATTTTCAATATGCAAAAAGAATTTATGTCTTTATTGGTACATAAATATATATTACCTTTTTGCTAGTAAAAGCTCAACAACACGAATGATATTTAAACTCGTAGAAACTTATAAAAATGAAAAGTGGCAAACAATGTTTAAAAACCGTTAGCGGTTTATTCGCTGAAAGTACAAAAAGAAGATTTCCAACAAGGATGTAAATCAAAGGTAGTCTTAATTGACTTTAAAATACTGCGAAAAATAATTATAAAATATACATTAAGTTAACTAGTATTTAAACAATTTCACTAAGCTTTTGCATGTCGCCTTATTCTGAATTTGCGTCTATAAATTGTCTAGAGTTTTGTCCCTTGCGAAAAAAGTGTTGCCTTAGCCCAAAATTTCTTTAAGTCATAATACTACTTTTATGTAGTCTTTCCAGGCTTTTGCAATTGAAAATTAAATTAAAAAACATTCTGAATGGCACTATTTTTACAAACTTTTTTACCTTTTCATACCTTAAACCCACAACTCTAAATATAAATATTAATCAAACCATAAATTTTCCCTAAAAGATCATATTATAGAAACATTTCTTATAAAAATAGGAAGACAGTATCAATGTAAACGAAAAAGAACTTGTCCGAGTACTTAAATGTTGTTTTCTGTCGAGTATTAAAATGGAAAAATACTTTACAACAGATTGACAAAGTAGCTCACAGCGAATCATAAACAGTATTTATGGATGATTTAATTAAAGGAAACAAAGCTGTTAAGAATCTTCGCCTTGGGCTTTCTTCCAAGCACTTGTTGCTCAAAGAAATGGGAAGATTACTTTAATGTTTTGAAACTAATGATTTTCTTACAGGCACATAAACCTGAATAATTTTGATTTTGTGTATGACCTCTCAAGCACTTGAACCTGGAGGTAAATTATTTTCGTTGGCGCAACAACAGCACTTGAACCGTGTTGCTTGCTCTTAATTAAAAATGACCGTTTCTTTCAGTTTTAAAATAAGAGTGATTTTATTTTGAATTTTCTTAGTCTTATATACTAGTTTTATCAAAGTAATATGATTAAATTGCATATTTCTTGTAGCAACAAAACAAATATTAAACATAAACAAATTTGCAATAATAAAAAATATATTAATATAGGGCAAGTGTGTCATATCAAATTACAATTGTAGGAAATAATATAGTAAAAATAAATTGTAATAAAAGATGTATGAATTTAGGACAAGTATTAAATTACAATTGTAGTAAGTAATAAGCTAAAATAATTTGCAAATAAAGTGTATTAATTTAGGCCAAGTGTGCTAGTTTATTGAACTTAAATAATTTAATAAATAATAAAAATTATTAATTTAGGCCAATTGTGCTAAAGTTTATTGAACTTAAATAATTTAATAAATAATGTATTAATTTAGGCTGAAGTTTATTAAACTTAATTTAATAATAATAATTTAATAAATAATGCTCGTGCATTAATATCCCACCCCCCCCCGTTGAGTGCAGCTCAAAATATTTCTTGCTGTAGGGCTATTGTTGAGGATTGTGTTGTTTGTTATATGTGAACAGTTAAGTCTGAGTCGAGTTGTTTGCGAGGTGCTGGCGTTGGAGTTGACCGTTATTTGCACTTTTGTTTTACTAGTAAATATATGACAATGCTAAAGGATGTATACCCAACTGTCATGTGATGATAGTTGTGAGCTCCAAGTTTGTTTGGGAGTCTTAATATTTCTTGTGCTGCTAATGATTTTTGTAGAGCTGTTAAATTTTTTACTTGGGAAATATATTGATTCGCATCTTCTTTTGGTAACAATGGTTTAATGCGTTCCTCGTGTCGTTGTTGGGTGAGTTCCCAGAAGCTAGTATATGATTTTTCGATCTTGCTGGATATCAGCTGTTGTCCACGCAACGTCGTGAATTTATATTTATAAGTGCACTCTGGTTCTAATATAAGCAAGCCAGATCCTTCAAGTGTGAATTGTGTGATTTCCGTTTTTGCATAGTGCTGTTGCCTGAGACGGACTTGAAACTGAATATATCCATTTGTTTTGATCATGAAGGGAAATCCAGACTTCTTTATCTTTCATTTGCTGTACTGGGCAGTCTGATTAGGTGTTGTTGTGAAATAAATTAAGTTCGCAGGCATATGTTGATGTGCAATCCTAAAGCCTTATTTGGCCTTTAGGGCACAGATACCTATCTTCTGTTATGAGTGAACATAAGCTGAGGTCAGATTTGCTAATGGTAAAGTATTGGTTGAGAGCAGTGTTGATGATCAAAAGTGGTGCACATGGGCGTATTGCTACTAATGTGTCATTGATCCATGTTGGCACTGGAATAATGTAAATATTTCATACCGTTTACGTTGAACTAATGGTAATGTAATACTGAAAACTACTATATTGTCATTGAGCCCTCCTTTAACCTTCATAAGCTTGTATAGCTGTAACGTATTTTCCTGGCTTACAGGCAGTTCCAGTGATTCGCTGAGATGCATTTTGATTTTTCTTACTTCTTGCTGTAATTGATGAGGAGTCAAGAGTAGTGGACTTATTAGACCATGGTGAGTGTTTGTTAAAATATCAAGTATTGATAATTGTTTCTGTTGAAGCTTCGCTGCTGTAATTGTTAGTTGTATGCACAACGACAGAAAAATACGGTAAATCTTTTCTTGCTCCCGTTCGTCGTTTATCATATTGCGTACGAGTACTTGTACAATTTGGAAATCAATTTGATCGAATTTTTTCTTTATTGATTCTTGATCTAATCTCATTATGTTTATTGTAGCGTCAATGATTGAGGTTTGTTTTTTTAAGAGGGCGAGAAGATGTTCTTTGTTTTCCTTAACTTGAGAAATTGTACCAGCCATTTCTTTGGCGTATTCGGAGTCTAATACACCAAAAAGTGAATGGGCGATATTTCCAACTAGATCTATTGCTGCTGTCTTTTTAATCCGCCCAGACAGCAGAGTGCTGTCTAATTTTAATTCTGCTTCTGTGTGTTCAAATGCTTGACCAGGCTTGTGCATGTAGTTTTGTCCTGCATTTGCTTGCATAGATCGTTTAAGGTTTGTGTTCCTTGCGAAAAAATGCCTCTTCAGTCCAAAATTCTTTTAAGTCGTAATAAACCAATAATTGCCATTCTGTAGTGGAAATTTTGGCGGATCCAATTCCTTCAAAATGCATGCCCAGACGATTTTCGAACCTTTTATTATGTATTTGTGCCACTAATACTAGTGGCATTAATATGATCGCCATCATAATAGTGAATATGTTTTGGCTCATCGATATTCTTCTTCGTTTTTTATCGCCTTCAGGTTTTTCGTTCTGATGAATGCTTGTACCAATCAAGTCGTCTTGTTGAGGGATTTCATCATCTTCAAAATTATTAATTGGTAATAGTGCCAGCCTAGAAATTGGTCTTCTGCAAACTCCTTTTGATGTCTTGACATCAACTACTCGAATGAAGCCATCATCGCTCTTATGTGTTTTTAGAATTCTTCCTAGAGGCCACTGTAAAGGAATTGTGTTGTCCTCCATTATTATTACCATGTCTCCCGATTTAATGTTATCCTGTTGTTTTTTCCATTTGTGTCTGTGTTGGAGTTCTGATAGATACTCTTTTGACCAACGCCTCCAAAATACTGATTTTAAGTGTGTGAGAAGATTCATTCGGTTTTCGGTCGCTGCTACGTCAATTTGAGAGTTGAGTGGTGCTCCTATGAGAAAATGGCCAGGGGTAAATGCCGCCAAATCGTTCGGATGATCTGACATCGGACTTATAGGTCGGGAATTAAGAATTCCATAAATTTCTATGACCACTGTGTCAAGTTCCTCATATGTTAGTGATGCTGTTGATACACTTCGTACAAGGAGATGTTTGGCCGATTTTACTGCCGCCTCCCATAAGCCTCCGAAATGAGGTGCCCTCGGTGGTATAAAATGAAGCATGATGCCTCGAGCTGTACATTCTTTGTCTATTATTATTTTCGCTAGCTGAATCTCCGTAAACTGCTTCTGACAACTCTGCCAGTTGATTTTTGGTCCCAACAAATTTGGTAGCATTGTCACAGTATAAGTTTTTGCAATGGCCTCTTCGGCTTATGAATCTTTTTAATGCCCCTATGAATGCATCTGTTGTTAAACTGCTAACTACACAGCTTTAGTATCAAAACCGCAGAATACTGCGATGTAGGCCTTATAGTGGACCCAAAACGGAACACAAAAATCAACTCCAGAGTTAATGAAGGGTCGAGCTGGAACGATTCTTGTAGATGGCAGATTTCCCATAATTTGAGTAAGAAGTTTTGGTTTCGCTCTAGCGCATTTTATGCAATGCTGGATGATTGATCGCGCCATTGACTTTCCCTTGATTGGCCAGTATTTTTGTCTTGTGTGTGATAAGAGTGCCTGAGGACCACAATGACGGTTTTCCTCATGCACCATCTGCATCAGCAATTTGGATATCGGGTCATTATAACGGATAATCATTGGATGTTTAGCGTCATATGGAAGCTCTGATGCTTCTAATCTTCCTCCCACTCTGATGATGCCGTTTGAGTCCAAAAATGGGGCAAGGTTATTATATGGGCTATTTTTGCTTACTTGCTTGTACCTTATTTGGTGTTTTAGTTCTTCGTCAAAATCTGAGTGTTGCATTGCCCGTACAATCAAAGTAGGAGCTTGTTCCAGTTCTAAAACTGATAATGATACCTTGGATTGTTGATTGCCCTTTCTTGTATTGTTGATGAATCTCACAATGTAGCCAACTACTCGTTGTAGAGTTCTGAATGAGCCATTATGTTTAATGTTGTAGATCACACTATCTGTAGAATCACTCGCTGTTGATGCTGCTGCTACCCTTTTTCTCTCTATATCAAAATTCTGATCCATGATATTTGTTTTGGAGACTTCTTTTGGCCATATATCTTGTTGTCCATGTAGAAATATGGGTCCGTAGAACCACAAATTGTTTGATGCGAGTTTTCTTGGAGAGATGCCACGCGACAGAATATCTGCAGGATTGTCTTTTGAGCTGGCATGTTGCTACTGTTCTGTTATTGACAATTCTTGTACTGCAGGTATTCTCTTAGCCACAAAGGTTTGGTATGATGATAAGTGGGAACATCCTTGTATGTTAAGTCTTTCTTTACTCTTGATGTGAGCTGAGCGCTTAAAAGTGCTGCACAAAGTTCGAAACGAGGTAAAGTTTGACGCTTTAAAGGTGCTACTCGGGACTTTGAGCATAATAGTCTCACGATAATCTGCTTATTTTTTGTTGTTGCTCTGATATAGACTGCTGCGCGATATACCTTTTCTGATGCATCTGCAAAGGCATACATTTGTATGTTGGATGTCACATGTTCTTGGAAGATATGTCTGAATGTAACCCAAGTTGCATGAAAATTTTCTGGCAGTCCCTCATCCCAGTCTAACTTTTTCTGCCAGAGTTCTTGGATGAATATTTTGGCGGTAACTACAATCGGTGACAGTATTCCCAGAGGATCAAACAAACTAGCCAAATCTGAGCTGTGTGTTTAGTGACGTGGTTAATCTCCCTTAGACATACTTTTACACATAGTTTGTCATGTTGTGGCATCCATGTTAAGCCCAACGTTTTCACAATATGATTGTTTTCACCATCAAAGTCAAAAGTTGTTGTTTTTCGGCGACGCTTTGAAGTAGTTTTGGATGCATTGCTGCCCATTTTTGTAATTCAAGACCATGCTGGTGCAATAAGTATTGTAGTTCTGACTAAATTGCTAGAACAGTGTGCAAGTCATCCCCTCCGCCAATACCGTCATCTACATAGAAGTTTTCAAGTAAAAATTGAGCTTCATGTGGGTACCGTATAATGTTTGTCTTAGCATTTTGTAGCTAAATAAGGTGCAGATCTCGTTCCATATGTGACTGTATTTAGTTTATAATAATTTATTGGCTTAGTGGGATTTTCTCTCCAGATAATTATTTGAAAGTTTCTATCAACTGCGTGCATTACTATTTGGCGGTGCATTTTTTTTATGTCGGTTGTGAAGATAAGTAGAATAGAAAACAATTCACTCTGTACTATGGGTCCTGTATACATTATGTCGTTCAACGAAGCTCCGTTAGTCGTTTTAGTTGAAACATCAAAACATACTCGTAATTTGTTGTTAAACTGTCAGGTCTAAGTACACAGTGGTGAGGAATGAAGTAATTTGGTATTTGTATACAGTTTATATCTATTTCGGCCATATGGCCCAATGCTTCGTATTTTTTTTATGAAATTTATATATTGAGTTTTGATTTCTGGAGCCTTTGATAGTCGCCTTTCTAATGATAGAAATCTTGTAAAAGCTACTCCATGGGATTCTCCAAGAGTGTTTGAGCTAGTGCAGAATGGAATTTTGACCACGAATCTTCCATTTTGTCAATGGTGTGAGTTTCCAAAAATGCTGATAGTTTCCAGTTCCCAGAGCCGAGCAATAGCCTTTTACAAATTAACGTCGTCATCAGTACATATTCCGCATACTGCACTTGATAATTCATGTCCTCCAATTTTCCCAGAAATTACCCAGCCAAGTAGAGTGTTATTTAAAATGGGCAAATCGTTGCCTAGTTGAATCGGCCCACTTGACAGTAGTTGATTATGAAGTTCTGCCCCAAGTAGAACATCTATTTTGTCAGGACGATTGAATTGTGGATCTGCTAGCATAATGTTCTTTGGAATTGGCCAATGATCTATATTGATAACTTGTGATGGTTGAGATGAAATTATGTGCGGAAGGACCGCTGCTTCAAGCCGTGCGGTATAATTA
Source organism: Gymnosoma rotundatum (assembly GCA_916610165.2). Taxonomy (NCBI): domain Eukaryota; kingdom Metazoa; phylum Arthropoda; class Insecta; order Diptera; family Tachinidae; genus Gymnosoma; species Gymnosoma rotundatum. Next base: position 58,779,785 of record OU744337.1, read on the forward strand.
TTGATTCTTGAATGTAATGCTACGTTGACTCGGCGTGTTACCCTAGTGTCACTAGAAGCGATGCCACTAATGGAGATTGATGTTGGTTTACTTGAAATATTGAAACGTTTTACTAGACGTTCGCTGACAAAGTTCAGTTGGGATCTTGAATCGAGAAGTGCTCTGCATTGTATCTCCTTGTCATTAGCTCGTATTTTTATCATTGCTGTGCTCAGAAGGACATAGCTTCATCTTTTGGATTGGTTGTATGTTGTAAGTGATACGGCGTTTTGATTTCCAGATGATGAGTGATCGCCTTGCAGATCTTTGTTTGAAATGTTTGTTGCTGGGTTATTGTCTTGATTTGAGCTCTCCAAGTGCAGCAATGTGTTATACTTTTTGCTGCATTCTTTGCAACCCCTTGACATACAGGCTTTAGAATTGTGACCAGGCTTTAAACAATTCACACAGTATCTGTGTTTTTGAATGTATTGTAGTCTCGCTGATGTCGACAACTGAAGAAATTTGGTACATGCAAATAGCGGATGATTTCCATTTTTGCACATAACACATGAATTGTTGAATTGCTTTGTGGTAATGGAAGTACACATCCTTGATTTTGAATGCAGCGATTTTTCAGAAAACGCTTCCATTGATTGGAAATTTCTTTCCAAGAATTCCAGGAACTCTGTGATAGTAGGAACCTCCTGAGGATTCTTCAAGGCTTGCTCGTATCGGAGACGCGTTGCTTGATCCAATTTCTTGAGGAGTAGGTAGCATAATATTGGATCCCATGTTTTCGTATCCACCTGAAGATTTTGAAGCGCTAAAAGACATTCCTTAGTTCTGTCATGGAGCGACTTGTAGTTGTTAGTATAGCCTTTAATTGGGGTGTCTACTAGCTCTTGCACAAGCTTGTTGACCAATAATCTTTTGTTGTTATATCGGTCCACCACCATGGTCCATGCAGTGTCAAAATTTTCTTCAGTGGCAGCGAAGTGCTTTATCAAATTTGCTGCATCTCCTACTAACTTTGTTTTTAAACACCACATTTTTTTTAATTTTAGGCATTGATCGCCTTATCACCAGAGATAAAAATATATCGTAGAATTCTTGCCACTTGATGTGATTTCCATCGAATTTTGGTAGTGCGACTTTTGGCATAGGCAAGGACTCTGAATCAGTTATATGATGCTGGGAATGTTCAATTGCGCCTACTGTATTGATTACCTTTCGAAGCTTAGTCTCGAGTTGTATAAATCGCACGGAGTCGTACCCTAGTTGCTCTGGGTTGTCGTAGAGCTCAAATATTTGGAAATGTATGGCTTCGATGCCTTGCCATTTGTTTACTGCGATGTTTCGGTTCTGAGGAGTATTTTCGTCATTGAGTAACCGTTCTAAAGAAGACATAATTACCGCTTGTCGACGTTTGAGTTTTGTAAACTCAGTCTCAGCTGCTAACACATCAGAGCCCTCTTTTGGCGGAATTTTATGTGAAGTTGACTTTACCTTCATTATAGATTTTTCGAAGATGTCTTTATATTGTTCGACAACCTTCTGTATTTCGGAATAATAATCTTCCGTGAAGTAGCGGTGATCTAGAGGTTTGTCGTCAATGAGCCGAATCAGGTTGTCATTTGTCTGGAACGCCATCCATTCTTCGTCTAGTCTACGCAATCTCTCTTGAAAATAGCTCACCGACTTGTTTCTGGCTTGGGAATCCTTCTTGTAATTTCTAATGATTGTTTCGATGTTCTCCCCAAGCGCCTTTTGCCTTTGAGTCAATTCTTCGAATGACACCATTGTGGATGATATTTAGCTGGCTATCACTGCTGCTAGTTTTTCCACTCCAGTAATGTTGACCAACTGTTGATATGCAGACTACTGCGGGCTTAACGAATTTAGACGTCCTGCTCTTGTAACAGGATCACGTCGGGGTCACCAAAAATGTTAAGAATCTTCGCCTTGAGCTTTCTTCCAAGCACTTGTTGCTCAAAGAAATGGGAAGATTACTTATATGTTTTGAAACTAATGATTTTCTTACAGGCTCATAAACCTGAAGAATTTTGATTTTTTGTATGACCTCACGAGCACTTGAACCTGGAGGTAAATTATTTTCTTTGGCGCAACAACAGCACTTGAACCGTGTTGCTTGCTCTTAAATAAAAAAGACCGTTTCATTCAGTTTTAAAATAAGAGTGATTTGCATATTTCTTGTAGCAACAAAACAAATATCAAACATAAACAAATTTGCAATAATAAAAAATATGTTAATATAGGGCAAGTGTGTCATATCAAATTACAATTGTAGGAAATAATATAGTAAAAATAAATTGGAATAAAAAATGTATGAATTTAGGACAAGTATTAAATTACAATTGTAGGAAGTAATAACCTAAAATAATTTGCAATTAAAGTGTATTAATTTAGGCCAAGTGTGCTAGTTTATTGAACTTAAATAATTTAATAAATAATAAAAATGATTAATTTAGGACAATTGTTCTACAGTTTATGGAACTTAAATAATTTAATAAATAATAAAAAATGTATTAATTAAGGCTGAAGTTTATTAAACTTAATTTAATAATAATAATTTAATAAATAATGCTCGTGCATTAACAAAAGCTTAAGGCACGAAATGTTTAACACACTGCATTTTATAATACACTAAACATGCGACAGACGGTGACAGTGACAAATAAAGAATGAGTGGTTCAAATGATGTCGATAATAATGACAATGAGCATGAGCGCAATGCTGTTGAAGTTTCATGATGGTAGAAGGTAACTTAAAAAACAACCCCTGTTTAAATACCAGCTATCTTAGTGTAAATTTTATAATTATTTTTCGGAGTATTTTAAAGTCTATTAAGACTATCTTTAATTTACACCCTTATTGGAAATCTTCGTTTTTGTACTTTCAACGAGTAAACCAATAAGAGCTTCTAAATGTTGTTTGTCACTTTTCACTTAATTATAAGTTTTTGACGAGTTTTTTGGAACTTGTACTAGCGCTACGCAAAAGGTAGTAAATTTTTATATATATAAAAAAATATAAATCCTTTTATTATATTGAAAATTCTTGTGTTTTTACTTTTATGAATTTTTTTCCCATCGGATATACGCCAAAACAACCCCCTCCTAATGTTTTTCCGAGAAAAAACTCCTGCTTGCTACTGTGTACATTACAAGTGTTCAGGCTCATTATTATTATCGAAATCATCAAGACCTGTGTTCGGAAGTTTCTACATTGTTTAAGTTTATGGACAATGGTAATCGCAAGTCATTTATACATTCTTCCTTATTTGTTTTTTTATACTTTGACTTTGTTTACTCGTGTGTGTGTTAAAGTGTTTATTAACCGACTTCAAAAAAAGAAGGAGGTTATACAATTCGGCTGAATGTTGCTTTTTTTTATAGTTGTGCCTCCAGAACTCAGTCATTTCTGATCCGATTTTAAAAATTTTTGGTAATATGATAGATTATGCTTACAGATTGGTCCCGTTTTAAAAACACTAAAAATTAAATTTAAAATCTTAAAAATTAAAGGGTGTCCCCATACAACATACATATTTTTTACGTGTATTATGAACTGTAAAGGGCGATTCTGTAAAAATTAAAATGACTGCGTACTACTATAGCTCCCAATAACAAAAAGTTATACAAAAATAAATTTAAAAATTAAAGGGTGCCCCATAATTTATGTAAATTTACTTATATGGGCCTATCTTTTGAACCGTTATAGACAAACGCTTGCAAATTGGACAGAGTGTCGATTGCTATGGCCGTTATAGTAACAAGTATTAATATTACAAATTATAAATTAAAGGGTGCGCCAATAGTTCAATAAATTTGATGTATATGGCCATACTTTTAAACAGTTGTAGACAGACGCTTGAAATTTACAACGAACCTGCATGGGTAAGTCCGCTATAACAGCAAGTATAAAATTTGGATTTGGAAATTAAAGGGTGTTCCAATAGTTAATTGAAAATTTTTATTATGTGACCAAACTTTTAAATCGTTATAGACAGAACGCTGAAACTAAAAAGGGGCAAGTATTGCTAAATCCGCTATATCAACGAGTTTATAATTTGAATTTAGAAATTAAAGGGTGTCCCATAATTGATGAAGATTTACTTATATGAGCCTATCTTTTGAACCGTTTAGACAAACGCTTGCAATTCGGGCAGAATGTAGATTGCTATGGCCGTTATAGTAACAAGTATTAATATTAGTTCATTAAATATGAGATATATGGCCATACTTTTGAACAGTTGTAGACAGACACTAGATATTTAAAACAAACCTGTATTGCTTAGTCCGCTATAACAACAAGTATACAATATGGATTTGGAAGTGAAAGGGTGTTCCAATAGTTGATGTAATTTCAAGTGTGAGCGTTCTTTTGAACTGTTATAGACAGATCGCTAAAACTTAAAAGGGACCAGTATTTCTAAGTCCGGTATATCAACGAGTTTATTATTTGAATTTAGAAAGTAAAGGGTGTTCCATAATTACTGTAGATTTACTTATATAGGACTATCTTTTGAACCGTTATAGAAAAACGCTTGCAAATTTGACGCAATGTCGATTATAAATTAAATATTTGATATAATCTGATGTATATGGGCAAACTATTGAACCGTTATAGACAGACGGTTTGAATTTACACAGAACCTGATTGCTAAATCTACCACAACAGTAAGTATATACAGTCGAACTTCCATATAGTGAATCTCCACGGGGACAGATAATTATTTCACTATATAGAAACTTCATTATACAGAAATATATATTTTTGTTTGAACTACATATTTCCATTTTTCTTTATTAATAAAAGCTTCAATTACATTAAGACATTTAAATACATTTGTCGGGACGTTGCTCTTCATTTCCAAAAAGTTCGTAGTACATCAAGTGAAGAGGAAGCACGTTTTAATGTAGGTGACGTTTTATCAATACTTGCCTTTACTTCACCGCCCGGTTCCTCTTCATCGTCATCTGATATACTTTGCTGTAATCCACGACAGTTTGTAATTGTCTCTGGTTTAACATAGGTATTGCATACTGTGCTTAAATTTCGAATAGCTTGAAGCAAATCTATAGGTATTACAGGTTTGTTTTCCTTCATTTGTGACAATATGTTCATCAAAATTCATCAAAATTTATGTAAACTTGTTTTATAATGTAGATTATGCCTTGGTCCATCGATTAAAGAAGAGAAGTCATATTGGGAAGAAAGTAGACAAGTTCAATGTTTTGTCGTTTATCTTTTACGTTCTTTTGATGCGCAGTGCATTTTGCTTCGCCGTTTTCCTTTGGGAACCAAATTTTTGGTCCAGCCCTAAGATCCATATTTTGGGAACCCCAAAAATATTACTTATTTTGCTTATAAATAGTGTTGCTAACAAGTGTAAAACAAAGCTGCTAAAAATAGTTCACTATATGGAGACAAAAAAACACGTAAAATGTGTTTTTATTTCCAAAATTTTGTTCATTGTAAAGAAAAATTCACTGTATGGAAATTCATTATACGGAGATCAAAATACATTGAAAGTGGAACGAAAAAGCTGTGTTCTTGACTTTAGTGCATAACAAGGAGAACTTCATTGTATAGAAGTTCACTATAAGGAAGTTCGACTGTAATTTGAATTTTTAAATTAAAGGGTGACCCTATAGTTGCTGTAATTTGATGTTTATTGCCAAACTATTGAACAGTTGAACTAGTATAATATTTGAATATTTAAGGGTGTCCCAATAGTTAATGTACTCTAATTTATGTGGCCATACATTTGAACTGTTATAGGCAGACAGATGAAATCTGTTTTGAAGTCGGTTTTTTTTCGCAAGATTTATGAGGTCCTTTAGGAGGGGGTGTGATTTTTTTTTATTTATTTAAGTAAAGTGACTATCGTTTTCTTCATATATGTACCAAAACATGTTTTTATGTATTATTTGTATTTGGTTTTAAGATTATTTATGTATGTATGTATGCATTGTCTTTGGTATCCAGGTCACTTGTCGTCATCGCATTTTGTTACGTTTCATTAAGTACGTAACAAATTCGTAACAAATTTTAACCACAGAAAATAGAAAAACCACACAACTAAACGTTAAAATAATATTCGGATCGAGCAAAATTTGGATTACATAAGTTAATTTTTTTAAGGCCCGATACTTAGACGAAAATTGTTTACAATTAAACATCTTGATGTAATGGCCGTTAAAAACGTTAGAGTAACTTAAAAGATAGGCCAAAGAGGTTGTTGAGGTTGATGGCAATAGTAATTTTCAATCCAAGTACATGAACTTGTATTGATACTATTTTGTTTCGCCGGTTTATCCTTCAAGCACTTGAACTTGAAGAACGGTGGAATCAATCAATAAAACATTTTAAATGCCTTAAGAAGATTGATAATTTCTTTATTTTCTTAATTGCTTATATGCTAAATTTACTTAACAATAACAAATGGTAAAGTGCATAATAAGCATTTTGCTACCACTGTTGTTCCAAATAAATCATTATTTAATCGCTATGGTTTGTCCCCCTTTTTTTGTTTCTATTTATGTTTAAAATTAATAATAGCACAGGTTGCATTTTGATTGATATAATAATAATTAAAGTGTAGATTTATGTACTGAACAACAGTGACGAGCAAAATTTATATAAATGATTGTGGTTTTAAAATAATTATATTTCATTTAATGTTTAAGCATAGGTCTTATATATATATATGTATTTATAATATTTTAAAATAGTTTTAGACCTTTTTTATTATTAATTGTTTAAAAGTTAATTTTTCGGCTTAAGGTCTTGTTTAATAAGTTAAAAAATTAAAAAACTGGTTTAAATGTTTTTTAAAACAATCGTTTTAATTTATTAATCCGATATTTCGACCAACTTTGTTGGCCATCTTCAGGGATTATTCTAAAACAAACAATAATTTTTACAACAATAATCATATAAACAATAAAAACACAAATTACAATTATTATTTACATTTAAAAAAATACATTAAAAAAACTTTTCGACTGTTCTGTCACTAAACTTTGTCACATACTGTTCTGTTATGATTTAATTAGTTTTCTTTTTTCAGTTCTGTGTTAGTTTATTGTATGTCGATATACTTATATGTGCACAATTGTCTGTGTCTGCCTTGTAGTTTATTCGTTTCTCTGTTGGGATATTTATTATGTGGAGCATCTCGTGCATGTATCTCTTTGCATAGTTATTTTCTCTTTCCAGAACTCTCACTTGTTTTAATTCTGGTTGATGTCCAGTTGCTGCACAGTGGGCCGCAAGTGCAGTTTTTTGGTTTGTAGGTTTGTCATTTATTTTCAAATCGGACTTATGTGATGCCAACCTTGTCTTTAATTTTGTTTTCGTCGTACCAATATATACTTTTTGGCATATGTCGGTGTCGTCTCTATTACAAGTTATTTCGTAAATTACATTTGATTGGTCCATTTTGTCTAATTTTGACTTCATATTGTTAAACAATGTCTTTGTTGTCTTATTTGTTTTCATTGCAAGTGGCACACAATTTATTTTCCGTTTGTAAATAAACTCGTCATAAGTTATTTTATGAACAAATTATTTTATTTTAGTTGTTTTGCAATGTAGTATATAAAAGAAAAATAGATTCAATTTGCAGATCATCAAAAGACGCGTGTTACTTTTTACCACAGCAAAGAAACGATTAATTACTTGGGTTTTTCCCCAATTTCATAAAAAAACTCACATCAGGGTTGCATTTATTTCGGTGTTGCCTATTGCTTATTCTACAGTTGACACAAGTAATTATTTGTCCCTATCATAAATATCCGAATATTTAACTCTTTCTGACAGTCCAGGAATGTAGTCTATTGATCTGTATATTTTCGTCTGTTTCCCAGCTGTTCTGTTGTCATCGGCTTCCATTCTTTTCCGTTCCACATGTTCCATCAATTTTATTATTGTCCTTATAGGAAAGTAATTTTTAATAAGAATATTTTTGATTTTTTCTTTATTCCGTTGGTGAAAATCTATATTGCTGGTATCCAACACTCTGGTAATGAAATTAGTAGCTGTATTAATGATTATGTTGCGGGGAAGTTTTGAATAATAATTAATCAGCCTTCCAGATGCCATGGGTTTTTGATACCAGTCCAATTTTATTGTTTTTCCATCTCTTATAATTATTGCGTCTAAATATGGAAGTTTTTTGTCAGTTTCTTTTTCTATCGTAAATTGTATTTGTCGATTAAATGTATTTAGGGCTTTTAATGTTTCTTCAACTTTACTAGTTTTAACTATCTCGCAAAGAGGTCGTCCACATATTTCGTCATTAGTCTTGGTTTTGTATTCATTTTATCCATGGTTGTGTTGTTCTTCCATTATGATGTCCGCTATTACTGGAGATGCTGGAGATCCCATTGGCATTCCTTTATTTTGTTAGTAAAATATGTCGTTGTACCTAAAATATCGGCTATCTTTTGTATGTTGTTGTGGTCTTTCCCATCTGCTTTCTATTGTTTTTATGGCCAAATTAACCGGAATGAAATTACGTCAAATGAGACTAAAACTTCGTTATCTTCTATTTCTGTGTTGTCAATTCTGGATTTTAATTCTTTTGCGTCTTTAATATTGTATATAGAGTCCATTGTCAAATTCTTAAAAATATTTATTAAATAGTTGGAAAGTTTGTAAGAGGGTGAATTTATCGATGAGCATATCGGTCTTAGTGGTATATTATTTTTATGAATTTTTGGTAGTCCATATATTCTTGGTGCCACTGCTATTCTTGTTGTTAATTTATTCTTTACGGTCAGATCTATGATATTTAATTTAAATAATTTTTCTACTAAAATATTGTTCTTACTTTGTAATGTACTTGTAGGATTTCTATTTATACGTTTATATGTGCACATATCTTTTAAAATATTTTTCATCTTTATATCGTAGTCATTTTTGATCAATGCGACGGTTTTATTGCCCTTGCCTGAATTAAGTATTATAATATCCTGATTCGCCGCTAAATATTTCTTTGTTTGTTTCACTGTGTCTAACATATGTATGTCCCGTAAATCTCTTTTCATTTTTCTTTTATGATCTTCTAAGAGTGTTACAAATTTCGCTCTTGATATTTCCTGTTGTTCGCTTTCTACAATCGTTTGTATACATTGTTCTCCATCGGTGATACATCTAAACAGCGGAAAATTATTCTCCGTATAAGACAATGCAAATTTGGCGCCAAGTGATAATATCCATTGTATATTTTCAGGTATACTTTTTCCAGTAATATTGACAAACCAATCTCTATTAAAATGCACTTTAAGTTTCTCTGTTTGGTCCTCTTTTAATCTAACAAGTTTTTTATTTAGTCGAGTATTGCTGTTGTTTGTAATATTGCCAACGAAGTTTTTCTCACTTAACATAAATAAATTGCAGTCATGTTCTCTTAAATTCCTAACAATATTCGTTTTAAGCTTATTTAGTATTGTATTGTATCAACAATCTTAAAATAATGTTGTGGAAATTATAAATATTTTTTCGCAAGGTTTTATCCAAATTTGTTGTAATATTACCATTCTGCATGAAAATGTTAAAGATGTTCAGAGTAGTATTAGATATAAAACCAGGCACTAATCCCGCTTGTCTGCATCTTATTAAAAACGAGGTTGATGATTTTAAATTAGCCATTTGTCTATTTAATTTGGAAAATTCTTTTAGAATATTATTGGTGTTTTTATTATATTGTTGTTTAATATTTCTGTACAGTGTCATGGTGTTTTATTTCTTCGGTATGCCTTCCGTGTTTTGTAATATTTTAAAATAGTTTTAGACCTTTTTTATTTTTAATTGTTTAAAAGGTAATTTTTCCGCTTAAGGTCTTGTTTAATAAGTTAAAAAATTAAAAAAAACTGGTTTAAATGTTTTTTAAAAAAATTTTTTTAATTTATTAATCCGATATTTCGGCCAACTTTGTTGGTCATCTTCAGGGATTATTCTAAAAAAAAAACAAAAATACAACAATAATCATATAAACAATAAAAACACAAATTACAATTAATATTTACATTTAAAAAAATATATTTAAAAAACTTTTCGACTGTACTGTCACTAAACCTTGTCACATACTGTTCTGTTATGATTTAATTAGTTTTCTTTTTTCAGTTCTGTGTTTGTTTATTGTATGTCGATATATATGTTTGTGCACAATTGTCTGTCTCTGTCTTGTAGTTTATTCGTTTCTCTGTTGCGATATTTATTATGTGGAGCATCTCTTGCATGTATCTCTTTGCATAGTTATTTTCTCTTTCCAGAACTCTCACTTGTTTTAATTCTGGTTGGTGTCCAGTTGCTGCACAGTGGGCCGCAAGTGCAGTTTTTTGGTTTGTAGGTTTATCATTTATTTTCAAATCGGACTTATGTGATGCCAACCTTGTCTTTAATTTTGTTTTCGTCGTACCAATATATAATTTTTGGCATATATCGGTGTCGTCTCCATTACAAGTTATTTCGTAAATTACATTTGATTGGTCCATTTTGTCTAATTTTGACTTCATATTGTTAACCAATATCTTTGTTGTGTTATTTGTTTTCATTGCAAGTATATATTTGCCTCTATCATAAATATCCGAATATTTAACTCTTTCTGAGAGTCCAGGAATGTAGTCTATTGATCTGTATATTTTCGTCTGTTTACCAGCTGTTTTGTTGTCATCGGCTTCCATTCTTTTCCGTTCCACATGTTCCATCAATTTTATTATTGTCCTTATAGGAAAGTAATTTTTAATGAGAATATTTTTGATTTTTTTCTTTATTCCGTAGTCATCTTCTATTTCTATTAAAGACGCAAAAGAATTAAAATCCAGAATTGACAACACAGAAATAGAAGATGACGAAGTTTTAGTCTCATTTGACGAAATTTCATTATATCCGAGCATTCCGGTTAATTTGGCCATAAAAACAATAGAACGCAGATGGGAAAGACCAGAACAACATACAAAGATACCAAAGAGGTTATTTATGGAATTGTTGACGTTTTGCATTAAAGATTGCCGATATTTTAGATACAACGACATATTTTATCAACAAAATAAAGGAATGCCAATGGGATCTCCAGCATCTCCAGTAATTGCGGACATCATAATGGAAGAATTGCTCAACACAACCATGGATAAAATGAATACAAAACCAAGACTAATGACGAAATATGTAGACGACCTCTTTGCGATAGTTAAAACTAGTAAAGTTGAAGAAACATTAAAAGCCCTAAATACATTTAATAGACAAATACAATTTACGATAGAAAAAGAAACTGACAAAAAACTTCCACATTTAGACGCAATAATTATAAGAGATGGAAAAACACTAAAATTGGACTGGTATCAAGAATCCATGGCATCTGGAAGGCTGATTAATTATTATTCAAGACATCCCCGCAACATAATCATTAATACAGCTACTAATTTCATTACCAGAGTGTTGGATATCAGCCATATAGATTTTCACCAACGGAATAAAGAAAAAATCAAAAATATTCTCATTAAAAATGACTTTCCTATAAGGGCAATAATAAAATTGATGGAACATGTGGAACGGAAAATAATGGAAGCCGATGACAACAGAACAGCTTAGAAACAGACGAAAATATACAGATCAATAGACTACATTCCTGGACTGTCAGAAAGAGTTAAATATTCGGATATTTATGATAGGGACAAATATATACTTGCAATGAAAACAAATAACACAACAAAGACATTGTTTAACAATATGAAGTCAAAATTAGACAAAATGGAGCCATCAAATGTAATTTTCGAAATAACTTGTAATGGAGACGACACCGATATATGCCAAAAAGTATATATTGGTACGACGAAAACAAAATTAAAGACAAGGTTCGCATCAATAAGTCCGATTTGAAAATAAATGATAAACCTACAAACCAAAAAACTGCACTTACGGCCCACTGTGCAGCAACTGGACACCAACCTGAATTAAAACAAGTGAGAGTTCTGGAAAGAGAAAATAACTATGCAAAGAGATACATGCAAGAGATGGTCCACATAATAAATATCCCAACAGAGAAACGGATAAACTACAAGACAGAGACAGACAATTGTGCACAAACATATATATCGACATACAATAAACAAACACAGAACTGAAAAAAGAAAACTAACAGTATGTGACAAAGTTTAGTGACAGAACATTCGAAAAGTTTTTTAAATATATTTTTTTAAATGTAAATATTAATTGTAATTTGTGTTTTTATTGTTTATATGATTATTGTTGTAAAAAATTTTTTTTTTGTTTTAGAATAATCCCTGAAGATGACCAACAAAGTTGGCCGTAATATCGGATTATTAAATTAAAAAGATTGTTTTAAAAAACATTTAAACCAGTTTTTTAATTTTTAAACTTATTAAACAAGACCTTAAGCCGAAAAATTAACTTTTAAACAATTAATATATATGTATTTTTGATATTATTTGTTATATATTTTGGTATTAATTAAAAACGTCAAATAAAAACTTTATTAAAATATAATGTTGACCTAAAGGTCAACATTCTCCCTCGCGCTGCCCGATGGTTGGTGTTGATTGAAGTTCAGAACTTGCAATATCGACGTGGAAAACCCTTGGTGGTGGAACAGGTTGATATGTTGATTGATCGCATTTAGAAGTGATATCATTATGCTGTTTTGAACATAGTTTGAAGATTAAGATGGCTAACAACAGTAGTACTGCGATTACAGGTGCAGAATAGCTAACTACATGATGATGAACGTTGTTGGACTTGATAAGTGCTGGTAGGTGGACACCGGTTGCTTCGTTTAGCTGTTTTTTCAGGCCATTGAGTTCGTTCTCATGGGTTTCAAGCTGGTAATTGGTAGTGTTAAATATTTTAGTAATTTCCTTTGGTGTGCTTATGTGATCTATGGGCTTCAGTTGAGCATTTGACGTGTTTAGGGAGCTGGATAAACCAAAATGACTTTGAATTGTGATAAAGATTCGGTTGTTGAAGATGTCGACTTCACAGGAATCGCTCGCTTCATTTTTTCTGAGTTTGAACTGTTTGTTATTGCATATAAAATCATCATCCTTAGCCGTGATACACTTCGATATCTCATGGCTTGTGAATGGAATGTATTCATCTCTGTGGGAGTTTACAGCCAGAAATGATTCTTCCGTGCTGATTGATACTAAGGTGGTGTGTTTTATACTTGGAATCGGTATTATGTTGAGTTCTAAAGACTAATAGCAAAGCTTGCATTTTGATTGATATAATAATAATTACTCGTAAAGTATAGATTTATGTACTGAACAACAGTGACGATCAAAATTGATATAAGTGATTGTGGTTTTAAAGTAATTATATTTCATTTAATGTTTAAGCCATAGGTCTTATATGTATATATATATATATATATATATATATATATATATATATATATATATATGTATATGTGTATATGTGACCCGGTCTATGAAAAGGGACCTTCGGTGTGAAAATATAATTTTTCACTTTTTTGGCGATTCGGATAGACTAATGTGTGCTCTTTCTAATGGCGCAAAGCAGAAGTTTCCAACTCGTAAAGAAGTTTGTCAGGAATTTTCCAAAAAAAGAGCAGAAATGAGTGAAAATGAAAAAAAAATTGGACATTGAATTATAACATAATAAACATCATTTCATACTTTTATTTGAAGGGAAACCAGCCATTTTACATAAAAATCGAAATATAAAATAAATCTATAATTTTTTTTACGCTTTATATTTTTTTTTCCGATGCCAAATTTTTTTTTGGTAGTAGAGCCGCAGAATCTTCCTCGTCATTACCATCTGCCTTTCGTTTCTTCGATGCCAACTTTTTTTTTTGGTAATGGAGCCGCAGAATCTTTCTTGCTTTTTGTTTCTTCGATATCGAATTCTTGTTTTGCAAGGGAGCCGCAGAATTATCTTCTCCATCAACTTTGGATTTTTGTTTCTTTGGCTTTTCTTCTGGTTTTGGGGCTAAAATATCTACTTTTCTTGGATCTGCGACTAAACTGCGAAGATTTTGGTAAATATACCATTGGCGGTCCAACGTTAAACCAACTGGCATTTCACTGACGATAGGTTCCAACAATAGATCAAAAGAGTCCACGTTCTCACTATCCGCGAATTTTTTTGCTTTTACACAATCTGTACAGATTATGAAATGATGGAACTGCGTTATGCCAACGAGTGGCCGATAAAATAGTTTGAAATAGGTATCCCATTGATACCATGTAACATTCTCTGCTGATACTACTTTATTATAACCACCGGGTGAGGATTCAACAACACATTGCACTAAATCTTCATAAGTATCGATGTTGCTAAGAGCATACTTTGCTTTGAAAATCCCGAAGAAGCGATCAGGCGCAAATTTCGTATGTCCTGTTAGTAAGAAATTGAATAAAATCGTTTGTTCAAGTTTTCGAGCAACTCTCCATTGTAAATACGATAATACGGTATTATTTTTGTTTTGCCCTACGCAATTGTCACAAAAAATAACCAGTTTTGGGATATCTTTGCAATGAGTTTCTAAGTAGTGATGCAAAATGCTGATGACACAGTTCGGTCCTTTACCAATATCATCCTTCTCATCAATTAAGTAATTATGCTGAAAATGAAAATTAGGTATAGTTCAAGTGGTTCGAGTTTGTACAATTTCAATGTTTGATATCCTCACCTAAATTTTCAATTTTTCGTTTGTGATTCCAAAAACTCCACACTTTTTTGTAGCTTTAAAGTATGCTGAGCCCGGCTGCTGTGGACTAGTAGGGTAATGTACAGTTTGGGCAAAATCAAACGAAAGAATTACTACCGTATCATCAGTATTTTCGCACCAACTTTGATAATAAAAAAATAAAAAAAGTAAACGTAATTGAAAGAGGAACGATGTATAACAGCTAATTTGTGAACATTGATAACGTTCACAAATATCACTTCTTCACTGTTGGTCGTTAACTAAAAAAGAACTCGGTAAAACCACGAAATTACGCCATCTAATACGATATTTTTCGAGACAGAAACAACACTGAATATCTTTAAACACGGTAGGATGAGTAGGGATACAGAGAGAAGGGAACAACTGAAGCGAAACTTATCACATGACTTGTTTATCTTTAACAGCTGTTTTCTCGAAAACTTGTGTTTACACCGAAGGTCCCTTTTCGTAGACCGGGTCACATATATGTATTTTTTATATTATTTGTTATATATTTTGATATTAATTAAAAACGTCAAATAAAAACTTTATTAAAATAATATGTTGACCTAAACGTCAACATTCTCCCCCGCGCTGCCCTATGGTTGGTGTTGATTGAAGTTCAGATCTTGCGATATCGATGTGGAAAACCCTTGGTGGTGAAACAGGTTGAGATGTTAGTTGATCGCATTTAGAAGTGGTATCATTATGCTGTTTTGAACATAGGTTGAAGATCAAGATGGCTAACAACGGTAGTACTGCGATTACAAGTGCAGAATAGCTAACTGCATGATGATGAAGGTTGTTGGACTTGATAAGTGCTGGTGTGTTTATGTGATCTATGGGCTTCAGTTGAGCATATGACGTGTTTAGGGAGCTGGATAAACCAAAATGACCTTGAATTGTGATAAAGGAGTCCCTAAGGACGCAGCTCGGTTCGTTTTCCATTATTCCAGTGCCTCTTATTGTGAGTTGGGTATGTTCGAGACCGCAAACTGCCGACATTTCTAATTTTGAAGTGGTAGCGAAGATCCATTTATTTTGATATTTTAGTTGTGTCCAAGTGGAGTTGCCTACCAATTGCATGAGTTTGAATTTAGTCGTGTTTCGGTTGTTGAAGATGTCGAACTGTTGAACTGTTTGTTATTGCATAGAAAAATATCATCCTTAGCCGTGATACAGTTCGATATCTCAGGCTTGTGAATGGAATGTATTCATCTCTGTGGGTGTTTACAGCCAGAAATGGTTCTTCCGTGCTGATTGATACTAAGGTGGTATGTTTTATACTTGGAATCGGTATTATGTTGAGTTCTAAAGACTGGTGGTCGACTAAAGGCAACATAACTTCAAATATGACTTCGTTCCTTGTCACTGCTCCCTTGGCCTTCATCAACTTATATAGCTCTATTAAGCTGTCATCTGCAATCGCAAGGGTTAGTTGGGTTGGAAGATGAGCCTTTATTACCTTTAATTCGTCCATTAGTTGAGTTGGAAATAACAACAATGGGCTAATTTTTCATGGTGTGTGTCGGTTAATACATTAATGAGTTCTCTTTCAAGTCATTGCAGGTTTATTGCCGTTAGTCTCAATTGGTTGGCTAAGAGTAATATTAACCCTTATGTCAACGGCAACATACCTGGGTATGTTTTTAGTTTTGAAAACGCTGTAGCTCTAAAGTGGATAAACGGATCGACTTGAAATTTCTTGATATCCTAGTCAAAACTGTTTTACGCAATAGTTCCAAGTTTGGTTAGGATTAGATCATCCGTTCGGAAGATAAAGCCCATTTACAAAGTTGCAGCCTTAAGTCAACAGAATACATACCTGGGTATGTATAGTAAAACGCATGCAAATATGATAATATAATATAAAAGTATAGTTTATTTTGAGCTAAGTTTTGTAATTATTTTTTATTATTATTATATAATGTCAGTTTTAATTAGTTTTGCTTAAAATTATTGAAATTCAAATACATCTATCGCATTGAGGTAAGTCTTTGGAATGCTCTGCGCACACTGGTTTGTTGCATAACGTGCATGCTTTACGAGTAGGGCGTCGTTTCGAGCAGATGTAGCAATTCCCCTTTACTTTTAGCCGGCCCGTACTATCACGCTCCTCCGATGCATGTGCCTCAGCATCCACAACTACAATGGGTCCACCTTTCATGGCTTCGATGGCGTTGCGCGTTGAAAAAACTCTGGATATTCTGCTGTTATTCGCCCTTCTTTTTTTTATTCTTTCTTTCATTTGCTTTCATTTCCATGTTATCAACGCCACATTTGGTTTTGTTGTAGTCTAATATAAGCAATGGCTTCTTGTTAGGACCGGTCGTTTCTGTTGTATAATGAGTAGTGGACAACATTACAACTGCCTTGTTTTTTTTGGAACGTACGAGCACATCGTAACGTGATTACAGAACCCAAACATTGATGATTCAACCTCACGTCGTTTCGGGTTGGCAAATGCTGCTGGCACGAATGTACGCCTTTTGTTGCAAGTACCCAATATAGATAAATTGTTGTCTAACATCAAAATTTTTGCGAAGTTGTAGCTAGTGAAAAAGTTGTCACATACAATATTTCTTCCACTTCCAGCAAAAAGGTTGACACATAAATCCTTTACTACTCTTTCGCCAACGATTCTTTCACGTTCACCAGATGGTGCCATTCCTGTATAGATTTGTCCCTGCATTGAAAAATTATATTCAATTTAGTTATTTAGATTTTCAACAATATTCATTGTACCTGCAATGGATAGGAAGAAATGGAGTCGCACACCCACCACACTTTTATTCCATATTTGGCAGGTTTTGATGGTATGTATTGCGTAAAGCCAGTTCCACCACGATAAGCATACAATTGTTCATCTACGGTGACGTTGGCTCCAGCCACGTAATATCTACGAAGACAGCTGTTAAGCATCAAAAAAACGTCCGATATTGATGCTGCTTTGTCAGTTTGTTTTCGTTGCTGGCGTGTGTTTCCATTATCAAAACGTATGAAGCGGCTTATTTCCCAAAATCGTCGTACACTCATTGCGGCACGATATAGTGGATGTGAAGTGGTTTTCCACAAATCTTTCGTATGCACGTAACCAGAATGTGTAACGCCACAAAAGTAGGCCCAAATATGCATCAAATTCACTTTTTGTTATGGGAATCCATGATCTCGGTTCTCTTGTTGGATGTTTTGCGTTGTCAATATCATAAAATTGCCTTGCCTTTCGATTTGATTCACGAATAATTAAGTCGCATATTTCGTTTGACATTATCAATTGGAACGTTTCTGCAATGGTCAAACCCTGCGTTGCCCGTACTGGTCCAGATTTTGCACTTCTTAGAATGTTGTGCGTACGGAATCTTACAGGTTGTGGTTGTATCGAGGACCAAACATTACCATCTCTGGCAGTAAAAACTTCGCCAGTTTCAATTGGTGCATCTTCAAGATCTTCATCAGAATCACTGTCGCCCTCTGGGTCATATTCTGGTAACATGGGTTCTTCAACGTCTGAGTCATCTCCACCAATATCACCTAAAGCCTCGTCACCAACTATTGAATCGTGGTCACTTGTTTCTTCTTGGCTCTCTTCAAGCGCTTGCCGAATATATGCTTGTTGTTCTTCGTACGAAAGTGCGCTTAGTTGTCGCGGAGTAAGCCATTCAACATCAGCCATTTCACTTTTAATATTTTTTTATTTCCACAAAATAAACAGAAACGTCTTTTCATTTCGAATCACAAATGTAAACTAAATTTTCTGACGATACTACAAAGAATAAAATTTCGGCAACAATAAATGTTTCTACCTGCCAATATTATATATTTATTATACATATACGTATGTCGTCTACCTATACAACCACTTTTTTTAACAAACAATGACTGTGAGGATGAAATTGGTTATCATAACATTTTTTAGCCTTTTGTCCATTTCTAACAAACTAAAAAAATAATCCGGAAATTAAAACAAACCAGGTAGATACGTAATTAGCATTTTTATACTAACGACGTACCATTTCCCATACAAAACGTATGTACATACCCAGGTATGCTGCTGTGGACGTGCGTAAAGCATTTCTGCTGTTGACATAAGGGTTAATTGTGTTTGGCTTATCTGGTCAGATTGCTTAGTTTCTGCATTCTCCTGCTCTGTGAATTTATTGACAATTTCCATTATTTGTTTCTGCGTGCTGAATTCATCTTGTTTGATGCGTTTGGTTTTTAAACAGTTGAACAAGATAATCTGCGTATTCGAAATCAAGAACGCCAAACAAAGACCGTGCCACGTTTCCTATAATATTGAACGCTCCCCTCTTCACTCTGCTGTTGTAGAACAGCTCCTTTTCCTGAATCAATTCTGCCTTCATTTGATTGTAGTTAGTCGTCAAGATGATGCATGTTGATTGATGTTTAACGTGTGAACATAGTTGTTGCAAGGTATTTACTCCTGACTGGAAGGCCTTTAATTCCGAAGTGAATGGTGCTAAGTTGTAGTAAATCATTAGTCTCCATTCAGCAGTAACCAGTCGTACATTTCAAATTCCCTCAAAGTACAATCCTGGATCACCATCAAAATTCTTTATTTCGACATTGCTGCTCATCGCTAATGGAAGTAAAAGTAACATTGTTATTATAGTGATTATTATTGAAGTGGACATACTCCTAGATTTTTTAGATGGTGGACTGCCTGCCTCGTCCGCCGGCTTAGAGCATGTTGGCTTGGATGCTCGATTTGTGGGTAGTGCTTCCTCCTGAAGTAGGGGCGCTAATCTATGAACGGGTCTTCGCTTTATTCCGGAGGTGAGAATTCTGCCCAGTGGCCATTCCGTTACGGTCAAATTATCCTCCTTTACTATGACTAACTCTCCTTCCATCACATTTTCGGATGACGTTTTCCATTTTTGTTTTTCTTGTAGATGGTGCAATTATTCCACTGACCATCTTTTTCAAAAGTCATGTTTAAGTTGTGACACCAATATCCATCTTTTTGCCAATGAGCTGATTGGGGAAGGTGCTTCAGAGTCTACTTGTGCGGTTAGTGGCTCTCCGATTAAAAAATGGCCGGGAGTTAATGCCGCTAACTGTTTGGCTTACTTGGCAGCTGCCTCCCATAACCCCCAAAATGAGGTGCTTTGGGAGGTATAAACTTGAATTTTATTCCATCCTCATTGCAAGCTTTGGTTATCGTTTCTTGTGAATGTTTGGAAAATATGGCGTTTTTTAGTTCATCGAGCTGATTTCGTGCCCCAACAAAGTTTGTGGCGTTGTCCGAATATATAGTTTGAGAACGTTCTCTACGTGCAATAAATCTCTTAAGAGCTCCAATGAATGCTTCTGTAGTGAGATCACTTACTACCTCTAAGTGTAATGCTCTTGTTGAAAAGCAGATGAACAACGCTATGTACACCTTGTGAGGCCTGTTACCTCTTAGTTTGTAGTGGACTCACAGAGAACCACAGTCAACTCCAGATATTATGAATGGCCGAGTTGGAGTGACTCTGCATGCGGGCAAGTCTCCCATTATTTGCTGCATTAACTTTGGCTTGGACCTGGTACATCGGACACATGTTTGAACGATATTTCTGGCAATTGTTTTGCCTTTTATTAGCCAAAATTCTTGCCTGGAGATGGATAGTAGCATTTGTGGACCACAATGAAAATTATCGTTGTGCAACATTCGTTGTAGGGGAGAAGCATTGGGTGCTTGGCATTGTATGAAATGTTTGAAGCCTTCAATCTTCCGCCGACTCGTAGTACATTATTCTCATCCAGAAAGGGTGACAATCCACAAATAGGGCTTGCCTTATCGAGCTCCTTCCCGTTATTTAGTGTATGAATCTCGTTTTTGAATTCTGAAATTTGCATAGCTATAAAAAAACGCATGGATGGTCATTTGGCTTCAACTCCTGAATCAATTGCACTTTGTATGGCCTCATAACAAAGGTCTTTATGCAAAATTCGTCTCAATAATGTCTCCGAATTGTTGAGAACGACGGTGAATAAATGTTGATGGCGCTTCACGTACACCAGTTTCTTTCACTGACGGTGCTTCTCTTCTTCCAAAATCCGTACGCAGTTTTCGCACATATTCTGCAATATTAACATGATTTTCAAAGTAATGTCGCAATATTTCCCAGTGTTGTTCAAGAGTTTAGCGGAAGAATAAAACTAATTATCTGTCAAATCAGACATGAGCTAAGTGTTACTATTCACAAAGTAAGCATTAGTTGAAGCGGCATGCGGACGCGGGCGGCAATCAGCTGTTGTTTTTGCCGCTTGAATATATTTTACATAGGCAAATGAACGCGGCTTATTGAAGTAGAAGCTTGTGTAGAATATATAAAACATTTTAAGTTTTCTGACGCAGAAATAAATAAATTTGCTAACAATTTTAAAAGGAAAAATAAATTAAATGAACATCGGTTTAGTGAAGGCAAGAAACATGAAAAGAAGATTAGGGATGATTTGACAAATTATAGGCCGGAGCACATAGAAAACGTCATACGTTGTACTGTGATGTATTCAACTGAGTACTTTGTTGACATATATTAAATCAGCTGTTTATCTTTTCATCGGTGTTGCCAAGCAAAGACAGACAAATTATACGTTTTTTATTTTAATTCATTTCATTTATTCAAACAATATGCAATAAATAGCCTCAGAGGCCATAGTACTTATATTACATAACAGCAATAAAACCTAAGTGATAAAGAATATCATGATACAATTGTAGAATAAATAAAAAAATCAAAAGGACAGCAATTTAAGCACTAAAAAGGTCCCAGTCAGTAGCATAAACAAATACCGATACGTGCTTCTCAAGAATGCGTGAAGGAAAGCATAAGTTTTAGTCGAAAAACATTATAAGAATGTGAAAACACACGTAAAGAAAACGGCAGTATATTCCACCAACGCGCAATTCTTTCCATAAACGATTTATCAAAAAAAGAACAAGATATCCTTGGAATTAGAAGTTGTGGGTTTCTCTTAAAACGTAAAAATGTAAAAGATTGATGTAAATGCAAAGGAGTGCGACTCTTGATAATCTTATAAAAAAAGAACTAGATTACGAATTATAACAAAACTAGCAAAATCACAGCTCAGGAAACTGCTTTTCCTTCAAAAAAGTAAAATTTTTTCTTTAAACGCTACATTTTGAAGTTTTTTCTAAACAAATAGTAATTTTTTATAATTTACTAGATGAACCCGGTGTGCTTCGCTACCCCCCTCGTTATTAAATAAAATTAAAAGTATTTATATATTTACTTCAAAAAACGCCCAAGATATGACGATATTAAATTTTGGGTTATATGGGTGAGGCCACGCCCCTTTGTCCACTCCCAACTTTATATAGTCAAGAATATCCTATTGCGAAAAGTTAATGACGATTGGTCCAGTAGTCAAGACTATATTACGATTTTTAATTTTTCTAAAAAGGAGCGGGGTCCCACCCACTTTTCTCCTGGTACGTATTCCTAATTATGCCAATACCATATGTACCAAATATCGTCGACGTAGGTCAAAAAATGGCCAAAATATGGCGATTTAAATTTTTGGGTTATATGGGCGGTGCCACGCCCCTTTGTCCAATTAAAACTTCATATAGCCTGTTATTCCTTCCAGAGTCACCGTAACATGCTGTGAAAATTTGAGGAAGATCGGTCCAAGG
This sequence comes from Gymnosoma rotundatum, assembly GCA_916610165.2. Taxonomy (NCBI): domain Eukaryota; kingdom Metazoa; phylum Arthropoda; class Insecta; order Diptera; family Tachinidae; genus Gymnosoma; species Gymnosoma rotundatum. The sequence continues at coordinate 58,802,155 of OU744337.1, forward strand.
GTTTGGCCTCCTATAAAGCACAAACAAACAGACAGACATTCATTTTTATATACACAGGAAAAAAATTATAAATAGGTATAGTTAATACAATGTATTTATTAAGTTTTAGTCAAAAATCAAACTACTTGCTAATAAATAAATAATTAAAATAAAAAATAATTCAAAATTTATGTGGACAAAAGTGTTCGTCACTGCAGTTTTTGATTAAGGTAAAAACGTATTTCTACACAAGGCTGATAATATTTACTTAACAATTATTCTACTACCTTTTAATCATCGCTGTATATAAAATGATCCGTTATAAAAATTTAATAATAAAGTGCATAATTTCGTGAAATTGCAAAAAATGGACCAAAAAAGAAAAGAAACCTCGATAGAAGAAAGAAAAATTATTATAAACGCGTATAAACAAAACAAAACTATTAGAGAAATTTGAAACTAGTGCAACGGCCGCGAACTACTATTTCTAGCATCATTAATCGTCACAAAAATGATCCGGATTGTGAGAATCGTCCGCGAAGCGGTCGGCCTTCAGTGCTATCTGTTCGGGAAAAACGAGAAATAGTTAAAATTATAAAAAGAGAACCGAAAACTCCATCTACGGAAATTGCTGCAGTACTGAAGGAGGCCTCTGGAACCACCGTTCACCCTCGTACTATCCGTAGAGTGCTAAATTCCGAAGGTTACAAAGTCCGAGTATGTAGAAAAAAACCATTGATAAGCAAGGCGAATCACATGAAGCGGTTATCTTTTGCTAAAGAGTATTTAAATAAGACGAATGATTTTTGGGATAAGGTAATATTCTCTGATGAGAGCAAATTTTGTGTTTACCACTCGGATGGGCATGCTTTAGTTTGGCGACAAGACGGTACTGCACTTGTTGACAAACACATTCAATCAACCGTTGAGCATGGTGGTTCTGGAGTAATAGTGTGGGGATGTATGTCGGCTGCTGGTGTCGGGGAACTAGTTTTTATAGATAATATAATGGATAAACATGTGTACTTAAATATTTTAAAAGAGAATCTGCCAAAAAGTGCATGTAAGCTGGGTATTGAGTCGAATTACTACTTTCAGCAAGACAATGATCCTAAACATACGGCAGAAATCGTTCGTTTGTGGATCTTATATAACACACCCCACACGTTAAAAACGCCTCCTCAATCACCGGATCTAAATCCAATTGAACATTTGTGGGATCATTTGGATAAAAAAATAAGGCAGCATCACATCACTTCAAAAAAAGTTCTTAAAGAAGTTTTATTGGAAGAATGGCTAAAAATTGGACGGGATGTGACGGAAAAATTAGTCCACTCAATGAAAAATCGTTTGCAGGAAGTACTTAAATCAAAAGGGAAACATACTAAATATTAGCCGTCATTATTTTATTGTTTTCGTATCATTTAACTATAAATGACGAACACTTTTGTCCACATAATTTTTGAATTATTTTTTATTTTAATTATTTATTTATTAGCAAGTAGGCCTAATTAAGTTTGATTTTTGACTAAAACTTAATAAATACATTGTAATAACTATACCTATTTATAATTTTTTTCCTGTGGTATTTTCGTGGTCATGGCAGCTCTTTAAAGGGTGAACTAGGTGTGTGACGATGACTTTTGTCCGTTTGTGTATATAGATATAAACTCTAGTAAAAAGTTATACTTCATATTTCAGGGAAAATAACAAGGCAGGAAAATTCAGTTATTCAACAAAAAACAAAACGAAAATAAAACAAGTAAGATTGCTATATTCGGCTATGCCGAATCTTATATACCCTTCACCATATATGTAAATCTAGTTTAGTAGAGTAACTCCAATGAAAAAGCAAATTTGGGGTGACAGAGTTAAAAATAAAAAATAAAAAATTGGTACTGCATATAATTTTACATAAAAATGACATCGGCTCTTAATGGGTTAAGCAGTTTTAACAAATTTTAATATTTCCTTAAAGATCTCTTCAAAAGCTAAAATTCGCACAAAATATTACTGGAAGAAAATGACAAGGGATGTTTCTCACATTCGTGAGAATCTGTCCGCAATGTTAGTTAAACAAGGTTAAACCCTCAAACACAGAAGAATTAATACTAACGCCGACTCCAAGTAAAGCATTCGACATTGTTGTCCTGGACACCATTGGTCCATTAATCCAATATCTGAAATAATTTTGGGATTTGAAAAATTAACTTTTAAAAAATTCTTTTTTAGTGAAATTTCTTGAGAAGATAAGGACCATTTTGGACAAATATGGAATGGCACATATACTACACCCTATACACATGGTGGTCTGAAGGGTCCATAATAAGGCGCATATACTACACCCTATACAGATGGTGGTCTGAAGGGTCCATAATAAGGCACTATTAGTCCAATATCTGACATAATTTTGGGATTTGAGAAAATTAGGTTTTAAAAAAATGCTTTTCAGCGAAATTTTTTGAGAAGATAAATGACCATTTTGGTCAATACTAGACTTTGACGCATATACTACACCCTATACACATGGTGGTCTGAACGGTCCATAATAAGGCACTATTAATCCAATATCTGAAATAATTTTGGGATTTGAAAAAATTATCTTTTAAAAAATTCTTATTTAGTGAAATTCCTTGAGAAGATAAGCTCCATTTTGGACAAATATGGAATGGCACATATACTACACCCTATACACATGGTGGTCTAAAGGGTCCATAATAAGGCGCTATTCGTCTAATATCTAAAATAATTTTGGGACATGAGAATATTAGGTTTAAAAAAATGCTTTTGTAGCGAAATTTCCTAAGAAGATAAATGACCATTTCGGTCAAATAAGGAATGGCACATATACGAGGGCTGCTAAATATATTTCTGGCCAGGCAACACTGAGTGCTGCCAAGTGCAATCTGACATTTCCATTGGAAAGTTTGTCATTTTTAAGCGTAATCGTACTCAAAACGTTTTGACGTACGACCATTATTTGTGTTGTTTACTGTGACTTGAAAAAATTAATATAGAAAAAAATGGAATTAACTCGTGAACATTTTCGTGTCATTATTTTTCACAACTTTCGACGTGGATTATCACGACAAGAGTGCATTGATGAACTTACATATTTATATGGCGATGAAGCACCATCCTATAACACTGTGAAAAATTGGTATAATGAATTTAATCGTGGCCGAAGCTCGCTCAAAGACGAATTTCGTGAAGGTCGTCCAAAAATGGCTGTTGTGCCAGAGAACATTGATGCCGTGCGTGAAATCATAATGCAAGATCGACATGCGACATACCGAGAGATAGAGACATCCTTGGACATTTCTTCCACCAGCATACATTTGATACACCATGAACACCTGGCCGTTAAAAAGGTTTGTTCTCGTTGGATTCCGCACAATTTGGAAGTCGCTAAAAAAAGGCTCGTGTCGATTGGTGCAAAGAAATGTTGCAAAAATACGATTGCGGTGCTTTAAAAGACGTTTATAAGATCGTCACAGGTGACGAATCATGAATCTATGCGTATGAGCCCGAAACGAAACAACAATCGACCGTGTGGGTCTTCAAAGACGAGCAAAATCCAACGAAAGTTGTTCGTGGAAAAAGCACTTCGAAGCAAATGGTCGCCTGTTTCTTCGGCAAAACTGGTCATGTGGCGACTGTTCCGCTTGAGCAACGTAGGACGGTCACTTCTGAGTGGTACACTACAATTTGTTTGCCTGAAGTCATCGGAGAAATTCGAAAAACCAACAAGAGAAGACGAATCATTGTTCACCATGACAATGTGAGCTCTCACACATCGGCTCAAACCAGAGCGTTTTTGACCGGCCAAAACATCGAATTAATGGGTCAGTAGTTTCCTCACTTGTTTTGCATTTTATATATTTAACCAAGTACCATGTAGCACATTTTTTTCTCATTACGATATGTTTTGTTGGTGTAGACTAAAATTAACATTAACAGCTTAAGCTGCCAGTAATAACACAGGCAGCAGTAAGAATTTTTTTTAAAAGTTTCAAGGCCCCTATACTAATTGCATTATTTCTCTAGCCTCCAGTCGTAATGGTTCAAAAGATTCCATTTATACTTCAGCAATAAATTCAGCCGCCGCAGTTATTGTGAGTGGCTTAACAGAGAACATTTTAAGAGTATGGGACCCCGTACCTGAAACTTCGGGGTCATTCGGAAAATGGACGGGCTTTAGTATCACCGGATGGAAATCAGATTGTATCAGGCAGTTCAGGTGGGACTATAAAAATATGGAATCTACAACAGCGATGTGTGAATCAATTCACGTCCATAAAGAAGGCGGAGGAAAAAAAAAAAAAAACGCAATAAGCAAGTGTATCTTCCCAACCGGTTTACGTAATATTAAGAATATTGACAAACCGCTGCAGTTAATATTTTTCTTTTCTTGCATCATAGCATTTGTAAAATTGTGTAGCATATTTTTAGTCTACACCAACAAAACATCGTAATGAGTAAAATGTGCTATATGGTACTTGGTTAAATATATAAAATCCAAAACAAGTGAGTAAACAGTAGAAACTTTAAATCACTATAAATGTTGCATTTGCAACAAAACAACAACAACAAAAGCAAGTGAATAAAAGTGAAAATTTTTAGCAATAATAATAATACTTATTCAAAAATCTTATATAAATAAAAAAACACAATTTAATGTTATAATATTTCTTAACTTTAATCATAATTATTGTATAACTCTTACAGTTTTTATTTATAAAATTAAAAAACAGAAACATTTTATAAAACGCAAAATTTTATGTTTTATTTCAACAGTTTTTATTTATTTTTTTAATCCATAGTAATATGAAAGCCTTCTAAGGCCAATTAAACTATATTACAAAGTAAAATCCCTAAATATAAGATACTTGTAAATTAGAATTGAAATAAAACTAATTTTGTACTCTCATTGGTTTCCAACCAAAAATGAATTAAGAAAAGAAAATAAATTTATATACATATTTACACATATATGAGAAATATGTGTATATATGTAATGCAAAGCCAAGTGCAGTTATCCGAATATAATGCAAGTGGTGTAAAAGCCAGGAAAAAAACGTGAATAAGGCGATTAAAAATTAATCCAAACCGGCAAAAAATGAAAATCATAATAGAAATCCTAGCTACAAAGTAGAAATAATAAATACAGTTTAAGACGAAACGCATTATTAGAGTGAGAAAAGACTCGAAGTTCTATAGGTAAATAATTCCAACGACGTGCAACTCTTACCAGAAAAGATTTTTCAAACAACGAATTATTAATTCTAGTAATCAAAATATGAGGGTTTCTCATTGAATGAGAAAAACGAAATTTAAAATAAAGTTGTGCAGGGACTCCTCTTTTAAGAACCCTATAGAAAAGCAACAAATTACGCAAGGTAATAAAGTTAAGAAAAGAACAGCCTAGAAAACGCTTTACAAACTCAGAAATATGGTTCCATCTCCAAACCCCATAAACACATCTTACAATCATATTCATAATATGTCTTAATCTGGCAATAACATAACCCATAGAGCCAGAAAAAATTTCAATACCATACAAAATTTGCGGCATTAATACTGCATGTGCCAAGCTAATCTTAATGCGAAGTGGTAAAAATATATTCATATATTCATATATGTATTCTACATAATAGTACAGAAACTTTTCTACTAATATGATCAATGTGGCTATCACAACACAACCGCCTATCCAAAAAATGCCTAGCCATTTTAACCTATCAACAAATTCTACATTAGCTCCACCCACAGAAATATTAATGCAATGTTGAAGCTGGACACTCATTCCAAAACTAAGCGCCTTAGTTTTCGAAAAATTGATAGTTAAATAATTTTCAGAAGACAAATTAAGAAACCGCAGAAGGATATCATTTATATCACACTGGAATGTATAGCCCACAGATCGTCCGCCACTAAGTACAAGAAAAACATCATCAGCAAATAAAAATGACTTGCATATGTTGTTATCAATATGATATGAGAGATCATTAATGTAGAGAACAAACAGAATCGGACCCAACACAGAACCTTGGGGAACACCAGATGAAAGGCGAAGTAAGCCAGAATTTTGATTATTTACATCAACAAACTGAAAGCGATCAAAAATATATGAGAAAATTAATTTACATGCAGTAACAGAAAAATGAAATATTTCCTTCAACTTCCTTATCAATACTCTGTAATTGACAGAATTAAACGCCTTAGACAGATCAAGTGACAAAAGAATCATAGATTTGTCATAATTCAAATGAGTTCTGATATCATCAGTGAGGTTAAGCAGTAAAGATGTAGTGCTATACCCAAATCGAAAAGCATATTGTGAAGGCAAAATATTGCTACGAACGAAAGAAAGCATTTGATCCTTCATAATCAGTTCCACCGCCTTGGATAATGCTGGTTAAATAGAAATAGGCCTTAAGTTCTCAAATCTACGAACACTTTTAGATTTAGGTATGGGCACTACACGGGCTATCTTCCACGAGGAAGGAAACTTAGATGACATTAAAATAGTATTAACATGATAAGACAGAATCCGAGCAACATGGGGATAAATAATCTTAACGAAGCGAATAGGTATTTTGTCAATACCCAATGACCTCAAATAAGACATTCCCACTCACACAACTAAAAGAAAAACTACCATCAACCTCCTCAAATGACTGTAAATCAAATTATCAACGGAATTAGCATCATTTGAAAAATTGTTATTCAAACTATCGGCATCGAAATCGCACACTATCCCATTACCACCAATGACGCCAGATTCCCTTAGAACTTTCCACACCCCAGAGCCATCAAGGCCAGAAAACAACCCAGAGTAAAATTTCCTTCTCTCTTGACGAATCACGTTTTTAGCCTTATTACGATATCTTCAGTAAATAGACCAGTTAGCACTTGACTTATTTCTTAAATAGGCAGAATAAGCCAAATCCCTTAAGGAAGTTGCCAGCAAAATCCTGTTAGACCCCATCCAGTTATTATTTCATCCACTGATTCTCCTTCTAACGATAGAAACAAAGTTATAAAGTAAACGAAGCAATGACTCTAAAACAGAATTCTAAAAATCAACATTAGATGAAGTAAAATATAAAGAAAAATCAAATTCAGACAAAAAAGATAAAGGACCATTCCAATCAAGAGCATTAAAATCACGATATTCAATAAATTCACAAGAGTGGAGAAAGTCGATATGGAACGCTGCAAAAATCAGTGAGTGATGGGATATACCAGGACAAGAAAATTAAATCATAGAGTGATCACTCACTAACCAAAAGTCCAATAAAGAAGAAGAAGAGTGTGCCACATCAAAGTAGGTTGGACGAGTATTGTGATGTACTGAGATTCCGTAACGAGTACACATTGTTCGCATCCGGCTGGACTTAGAAACATCAAACATGTTGCAATTAAAATCCCCGACTATTATTATATTAGTACATTTAAGGAGGATTTCAAAATTTAAACTCTCAAAGGCAGCTATATTTCCCTGTGGCAAATATACCACGCCAAAGAGAATGTTAACATTATCAAAAGTTAAATCAACAAAAACTGACTCACATTCATCAGCAGAAATTCTTAAAACCTCTTTGTAAGTCATTTTATTGTATATATAAATGCCAACACCACCACCCCTGCGGTGTAACCGATCGTTTCTTATTAGAAACGAACTGATGAAGTTGAGACATAGGGCTTTAGCCATGACTCCGAAATAGCTATCAAGTGAAAGCTATCACTCATAATATTTTTTAACTCGTCAAATTTTGTACAATTATGAGAACGTCTAATACTTTGACAATTTATATGTGCTATTTTAAGCTGTTGATAAAAAGGAAGTAACCTCGCCTTAAGAAACGAAGAATTGCTAATAGTGGGATCACTGTTATCATTATTAATTGGCATAATAAATAAAGATAAAGTTGGGAAGTCAATAGAGATTAAACATTAAATTTAAAAATATGATGTAAAACATCTTTTAATCAATATTTAGTATATGTATATATATGTTATTACACAACAATATAATTATTTATACCTGCTGTTATAAACAACACAGTAAGATATCATTAAGTGAATAATAAAAAAAGAAAAAAAATATAAGTATTTCAGTATATAATTGTAAAAAAGAAAGTTGTTAAACTACAGACTTAATCAAAATCAAGCACAATTACTTAATAGATTACCACATTCGGTCAAATCATATACCAATTGTTTGCCATCACTAAGAGTCAACACAGCTTTTGGCCTGTCCTTATTCAAGACTCTAAACTTAGAAATAATTTTCGCACGCAACAATTTCCGGCAAAAAGAGTTGAGGTTAGAAGCGGCTGGAGAGAAATGATCATTAAAAAAAAACGCGGCTTTCAATTTCACCACCAAGAACATCTTTAACTTTTAGTGGTCGTGACTTAAAATACTCTTTCATAAGAGCATCTAGAATACTGGCATTATTAAATTTGATTAAAATCATCTTTCTATCATTCATATAACAAACATGGTTTATGTTATATTTAGCAACGTTTATATTGTAAAATTCACACAACGATATTACAGCAGAAGAACGAATATTTTAGCCAGATGGCAAACCATTCACTACAATGTCATTTCGATTTAGACGGCGGTGCAAAGAGTTTACGTCAGTTTCCAAGGAAATAAATTTAGACGTAGTCGATGCATCAATGTTGTTTATTAATTTATGACAATCCACAACATCTGATTTAATGTCCTTAATAGATGAAGACACTTCATTTTTTAAATCAGTTAGGATCTGCATCATGGTATTCTTAAAGGCAAAATTATCATCTCTACTTGTTTTCAGGAAATCATCAAAGCAGCTTTTAAAAGTATGAGCCTCATCAAAGCAAAAATCAGAACAGGAAGTACAGGTAAAAAAGAATGATTTGGATCTCTGCTTAAATAAACTGAGATGTTTTTCAGTTACATTTGCACATTGCAGATGAAGCCAATTTTTGCAAACTCTGCATTGGATACTACCCTGTGTCTTTCCAATTGCCAACAAACACAAGCCACATTTAAAAATTTTTGCAGCCGGCATATTTGCTCGTCAAAAGCAACAACAACAACAAATAAATTTTATATTATATGACTTGGCAAAAAAAAAAAAAATAACAATTATGCAATAAATATGTACCACCAGCAACAGATTTAATTTGTTTATTTAAGAAACAAAAAGTATATTATTTAAACAATTAATTACTTGTGATGTTAATTATTTCTTATTATTAACAGCAGCAGATCAAAATCACGTTTACTCAGGCATAGCGTTGTCAGACATTCAAACAATTCCATTTTTAAACAATTCCAGCAATTATAGATTTCCAACTCAGGGCAATTAGCAATGCATGGCTACAATCTGTGCTAAAACATAATAAGGAAGATTTTAATATATCTTTCAACATTAAACATTATAATTTCATCGATCTACTTCCAGTTTCAGTAATTAAAAACAAAAAATAAAAATCTTTGAAAACCGGAAGAGTTCGGAATTCATATGATTGATTGTACTATTTCTGCTTGTTGAGTTATATTGGAGCTTATATTTATTTATCATATTTATTTATCATATTATTTATTTATTTATTATATTTATTTTTTGTATTTTCAATTAAATTTATACTTTTACTATTTTAATAAAACTTTTTTTTATCATTATACTTATTCACACACGCACTTTTTTTATTTTAAAATCCCTTAAATTTTTCTGATTGGGAGAAACACTCCCTTATACTTCTTAAAAACTTGTATATGTTTGCTTATTCCTGTTTGCTAGTTCCTCTAATGTACAAAACCTGCCGCAAGCATGTCACTAATTCATGAAACTTTTGTACAAACTTACTTGGCCGGATTTTTCGGGAACTGGTGCAGATTTTCTCCTTCGGAACAACCCATATTACAGCAGCTAGTCCTGAAAGAAACCAAATAATTACATTAAAAACTATTTTACATTAAAAAAAATTTGGTTCAACTCCCATCTTTCCTGTTAGATTTTTTGTTTTGTTGTCGTGGTTGATTTTTAAACCCATATTGCATATTATTTTAAGAGCACAGATATACAAAAAATATCAAATAAAATTATTCACTTTAATTACAGATTAATAATCAAGCATTAGTTATCTTTTCAAAATTTTTTTAAATAAATAAAATGTCAAATTCCAGCTATAATCAGAAAGAGATAGTAAATAAAAAATGTAAGAACTGTTGCTATCCCTCCTAACGAAAGCTGAAATCAGGCCACACTGTGTTATTCGTGTCTTATCTGGTTAGTTATCTGTGCATGGAACCATGCTGCGAGACGAGAGTTGGGGGTTGGATCTATATTGAGGAATTTGGGATACGGATGTTTTTCAGGCTCCCAAATGGCTGTAGAAAACATCTGCTATTAGAAGGGTGGTATGCTGGTTGAGTGCGATTCCATATCCAACAGGGATATTTTCATCCGTCCAGACAGCAAGACAGCGATTATTTCCCTCAAAGGTTTGTTCACCACATCTAAACTTGTCTCTGAATGCCGGACATCCCTTAACGGGATGGTGAAGGTTTCGATAGTCACCATAAAAGGGGCGAGTGGAGATGGGACCGTTTTGGGCAACCAGGTTGGCGATGAACTGGAAAAGAAGCGGACAATGCTTGACGAGGATGCTATTTACACCTTCTGTGACATACCCCTCTCTGCTTGCGGACAGCGCATCGACGCTGCATTCTACGGAATAGCCCAGATAAGATAGTCTAACGACTTCAAATGTTCGACCGCTAGAACAATCTGGCCCTCTTTGCCCAGTGGGGACCTATGCTAGAAGAGATCTGCAGAAGGTGTCAGGATGAGGCGAAAGAAGAGACGGTGGAACACCTCCTCTTTGCTCCGCGCTGGGATGTATACGGCTGAGATACCTCGCTCAGCCGTACTACGGGGGCCTATCTGATATATCGTCACTGTGTTCAGGTAGGATCAGGTCCTTTTTTAAACGCAGTGGGTGGTTTACAGGCCCACAACATTACATCGTTTTTCATTCGGAAGGACGAGCGCAAACTCTGGCCGACTGGCTTTATTTCGCGGGCTTTTCTCTGTATTTTTCTCGGACCCTCTCCGTATCTTCACACTCGAGGTTCTCTTTGCCCGTGTAACGACACGTTCCACGCTGGTTGCTGGGATAGCTGCAGCGGAGTCCAGGGTCGTTGCAATTTTATTTATCGTCCTAGGACGGAAAAAAAATGAAACACTTCTTGTTCGAAAAACGTTATAAAACTTCACTTTATGTTTTATTCTCCTAATTCTTAAGGCTATAGCAACGACTAACCAACGGTCGGGAATGAAACCACCAATGAATGTCAATAGCGGTTGGAGTAAGCGAGCTGCGGAAAAACAGTCAGCAAAACCTACGGGCCTTGGGGCCGGTGTTAAATAGCGCAGGGCGTAAAGGTGGCAGCTCTGCTAACGGGCAACGTAGCGTAGTTGGTGATAGGGGAGAAGGCGATGCAAATGGCAATGGCGCAGGTAGCGCTTAAACACACGGCGACGATACCGGGCGGCAATGGCACGGGCAGCGACGCAAAAAGCGATGGCGCAGGTAACGCTTCAACAGCGAGGGCGCAGTTAGCGATTGAACACACGGCGACGCTACCGGCCGGCAATGGCTCGGGCAGCGACGCAAACAGCGATGGCGCAGGTAGCGTTTCAACAGCGATGGCGCAGGTAGCGCTTGAATACACGGCGACGCTACCGGGCGGCAATGGCACGGGCAGCGGTGCAAACAGCGATGGAGGAGCTAGCGCTTCAACAGCGATGGCGCAGGTAGCGTTTGAACACGCGGCGACGCTACCGGGCGGCAATGGTACGGGCATTGAACGAGTTATCAAATCCACTGGATATGAATGAAGCATTGTAAGTAAACGATAGTGTAACATTTTAATATAGCAATTTAAATGTCGGATCGTTTTCAGTATCATATTATTTTACTGGTTGAATAAAAGAGCTTATCAGATGATATTGGATGCTATAGGACCACACCTTTCAAAATGTTCTATTCCCGCAGCAGTACTGAGATATTTAGCAGTCGGATCGTTCCAAGGCGTTATAGCGAATGATGTAAACATAAGCATGGGGCGTTAAACCTTTTGGAAGATTATTTGAATCGTATTGCAGCAATTAGAAGAAAGGTAGTGTCCAGTTTGGATACAAATTTCTGTAAGCCAACAGACTGGTTTACCCATTGTAATTGGATGTGTTGATGGCACACTATGTATTCTGCAGGTGCGCCAAATTTTTGGCTCTTAGGGGATTGTGGGTATCTTCTAAAACCTTATTTGCTGACCCCCTATAAAAATCCTGCTTTCAGAACTGCTCAGCATACATACAATCAAAGACCTCCGCCAGAAACACCGTTGAAAGAACCATAAGTGTTTTGAAAAGCCGCTTTATATGTCTTCAAAGCGCTTTTCCTTATGTTCCATCCAAAGTTGTTTCTAAAATCAATGTATGCTCAGCACTGCATAATATATGTATAACTTAAATATAGCACTTGATGAGAAAATTATTATGAGATCGTTTGAAGACGATTTAGAAACAGCGGAGCAAATCATTTGGAAAATTCAGCAGTTATTACACGAAATAATATAGCCCACTCTCTAAATTGATGCAGCCAAATTTTAAACTAAAACCAACTCATTTAATTAAAAACAATAAAGTTTATTAAACAATTCATTAAACAAACAAAAAAAATTACAAATTCATTAAATGATGTACACCCAATACTGGTGTGTACAGGTACATTGGTAAGTATGTTTATACTAAATAAAATACTTAAAGAGATCATACATTTTTTGGACTCGATGGTTGTTCTATGCCGAGTTTTATTCGCTCCAGCTCCAAAAATTTTAATTTCAGTTCGTTTTTGGTCTGACAAAATTTTTTTATGGCATAGTTATGCCTGACCAACTCTTTCAATTCTTTTTCTTTAATCTTTTTTATTATTATTATTTATATTTCTAGATATTTCTTTTAAGCAATAACTTTAATCTCACTTTTTATGTTGCCCAGGTTTTCTGCAATTGTTGTAAAATGTTCGGCTTCCATTTCCATAATATCTCCTACATCAGTAACACTCCACACAAAAATATAATTAATTTACTTTATTCGTGCTTGATTCCTTCAAATATAAATATTTCGGGATATTCTCATGAAATATTTATTATTTTAAACTAAACTACAAAATGAAATGTATTTCTGCGGGGAAAGCATATCCATATGGCCATTTCACTACTGCTCAAATAGCTTATCAGTGGATTTTACCCAAATTTTTTATAGAAAAACAGAAAGTCTTATATCAAAAGCCAAATTGATTAAATGAGAACTCCATAGAATCAATAAGACAGAAGACAACAACAACTCAAAAATGTTCTACACAAAAACACAGCAAACATTTAGTAACTATTTTTATTTTGTCTTACATTTTTCTACATAAGGGATCCCATTGGGAACCATTCATATGTATTTGAAAGATTCAACGAAAAAATAAAAATTGAAAAAACAATTTTTGTTAATAAGGAATGTGCACAAGCAAATATATCAAAATGAAAATTTATTATTCGGAATTTTTTTAAAATTTAATTAATTTACTTTATTCGTGCTTGATTCCTTCAAGTATAAATATTTCATGATATTCTCATGAAATATTTATTATTTTAAACTAAACTACAAAATGAAATGTATTAATGCGGGGAAAGCATATCCATATGGCCATTTCACTACTGATGGAAATAGCTCGTTTATTTAAAATAAAGTATATTTATCGTTGATTGAGATAATTAGCTACTCTGGCAAGTATCAATTTGTTTTCGAAGAACTAAAACAGCTGACAACTAAAAAGTCAATGCAAAATCACAAAAGCAAATAACATTTCTTACAATAAAAGAAATCATAAGCTTTTTCATGATTTCATTGAATTTTTGTACATAATTTCAAGTTTTATTATAAAAATCAATAAAAAACATTAAGTTATAATTTTAATTATTTTATTCTAAATTTTAAAGCACAATGAGGGCAAAATAAGAAAGTGATTTAAATAGGCACCCACTTAGTTGACTGGTTTCAAATCACATAAGTTCAAAAATTTTTATGTGCAGAACACCTTTTTTGTGAAAACTATTAAAAAAGGTCAAAAAAACATTTATATATGATTTCAAATCACTTTCACTTTGCAGAACATGCCTGCATATCTGATCGATTAACATTTTTATATTTTTTGTGAAATCAAGTTTGCCGAGGCGGACGGACGGACATCGTTCAATCGACTTCACTATGCATAAGAAGTCCGAATATATATACTGTGTGGGGTCGGAAATAGATATTGTACACACCGAATGACAAATTTTGCCACTTTTTGTGGTGAAGGGTATAAAAAAAATAAAAACGAATTTCATACCGATAATATTTATGAGGATTTAAACTAGAGCTACTTACTAATATTTTGGTATGGAAAAGAGGTTGCTCTCACCATTCAATAAAGTTAGTTAAAGTAGGATTTTTTTTAATAAATTCGTTTTACCTTTTTCTTTGAAAGATGAGCTTCGATAGAATTTACTACACTATTTTAAAAATATCGTTACTAAAGACAAATTTTAGCCTTATTTGCTCAAAACTTGAACATTAATTTACTGACAATTTTTCTGTAACATAATCCGGCACTTCCTGAAGGAAATTAAAAGGCAACTTTCTTCTAAATAGAGGTATTGGTACGGTTGTCGAATTTTTAAGCGGAATAACTGAAGTTGCTAATAGTTTGAACAGAATATTCTGCACGAAATACAGCTCATATTATTTCCCAGTTGGAAAGAATTGTTGCCAGAAACATTTTTGCTGTTTCTAAATAAAAGTTTAGACGGACAACCATTTGGAAGAAAAACATTTGGATTTTTTTTTCTTCATCCGCGTTCACACAGGCGAACATGTTGTCGGCAACATTTTATTAGTCCTGTGATTGTTCGCTTTTAAATGTATGCAAAGAAAATGTCAACAATGCGTATCGCCGAGTACCAAACACAACAACGATTCTCTCTTCCCCACCCTTAATTTGCTATTAAACTAAATGTGTCCCTTCCAAATGATCGCTAATCTTAACGGGGACTAATCATGAAGCAAGAAACGTTTCATGACTTCTCACGAACTGGAACAAAGTAAAACTAAAGAAATGTTACTTTTTGTTTATTTCAAACTATTTTTTATATGTGATTTTGATTGCATTTGCCTTTGTTGCCTTGTTATAGAAATCGAATTGATATGTTAAGGGAGATTCTTACCTCAAATAATGAAACAAGTACTCCTTCAGTGATGTTGCTTAATTTCGTGTTTGTACCAAAAGTTACGAAAATTTGGCCTAATATAAAAAAATTTTACAATGCAACAAAATTTTCAAAAGTTCCAAAAAAAGTAAGTAAACGGCAAAAAAAGAGTACAATTGAAACACAGCAAGAGTTAAAAGTCAACAAAGAAGAAGAAACAGATGATAGCTATTTAACGTATGTTAATATTTGACAAACTTTAGCTGCCGTATACATAGAAAATAGAATGACTTTAAAATGTATTTTATGACAATTAGCATCCATGTCCCCACCAATTTTTACTCTCATATAAAAAAAGTTATAGATTTTATCAGCAAACACCGAAAGTACATAACTACAAGTTCAATTATACAAATTATTTAATTATATAGATTATTATATTAGTTTTTAATTTATTATTTAAGCACAAGGTCTTTTAATTTTTATTTTCTCAATATTTCGCTACTCCCTTGTGTAGCATCATCAGGACAAAGAAATATTTATTTAAACACAAAAAAGCAACAACAAAAAAGTTATAAAAAATTTTTTCAATTTAACATAAAACAAAAAACATAAAATTATTTTGTCATATAAAAAATTTTTGTAACAAAAAATAAAGTACAATATTATTTCTTATTTATCAAGTGTCTGTAAATTTGAGCTACATTATCTGTGTCTGCCTTAAAATTAATTCTGTGTGCTATTGTGTATTAATTATATGTAACATTTCTAACATATACCGTCGTTTATAATTATTTTCTGTGTTTATTACTGAAACATTTTCAAAATTAGGATAGTGATTTAATCTAGCGCAATGAGATGATAATGCAGTTTTTTGTGAATTAATATTTCTATATCTTTGATCAGATTTATGACCAGCAATTCTAGTTTTTAGTTTATTTTTTGTTGTTCCTATATATACTTTGTTGCAAATCTCGTTGTCTTTTCCGCTACAAGGAATTTTATAGACTAAATTTGATAATTCTAGATTCGGTATTTTATCTTTAGTTTTACTAAATAGTCTTTTTAATGTATAGTGTGTTTTGTATGCCATTCTATACTTATTGCAGTCAAAAATTTTTGATTTCTCTAACCTTTCTGATATTTCAGGTACATAAATCAAAGACTTATAAATTTTTGGCTCAATCATATTTTCTGTTGTTAAATTATTCGTATTTAAATTATTCTTATTTATATATTGCCTAATTAATCTGTTTGTAAGATGAATTGGAAAATTGTTATTATTCAGTATATTTCTAATATTTTCCTTATTCTTTTTATGAAACACAATATCACTTATCATAAGTATCCTTTCTATCAAATTTTTAGCTGCATTTATTATTACTCTTTTACTGTGTTTAGAATAGTAATTAATGATTCTGCCAGAAGCCGTTGGTTTCTGATACCAATCTATTAATAAATTATTTCCACTCCTAATAAGTAAAGTATCTAAATATGGAAGTCTTGAATTACATTCTATTTCTATTGTAAACTTAATACTGGGATGAAATTCATTAAATGTTTTAAGTAAAGTATCAATGGCATTTTCGGATATTATGCAAAACAAATCATCAACATATTTGGTCAATATCACTGGTTTAATACCAAGCTTTTCAATACATGTGTCTAGTAGGAGTGGAAATAATTTATTAATAGATTGGTATCAGAAACCAACGGCTTCTGGCAGAATCATTAATTACTATTCTAAACACAGTAAAAGAGTTATAATAAATGCAGCTAAAAATTTGATAGAAAGGATACTTATGATAAGTGATATTGTGTTTCATAAAAAGAATAAGGAAAATATTAGAAATATACTGAATAATAACAATTTTCCAATTCATCTTACAAACAGATTAATTAGGCAATATATAAATAAGAATAATTTAAATACGAATAATTTAACAACAGAAAATATGATTGAGCCAAAAATTTATAAGTCTTTGATTTATGTACCTGAAATATCAGAAAGGTTAGAGAAATCAAAAATTTTTGACTGCAATAAGTATAGAATGGCATACAAAACACACTATACATTAAAAAGACTATTTAGTAAAACTAAAGATAAAATACCGAATCTAGAATTATCAAATTTAGTCTATAAAATTCCTTGTAGCGGAAAAGACAACGAGATTTGCAACAAAGTATATATAGGAACAACAAAAAATAAACTAAAAACTAGAATTGCTGGTCATAAATCTGATCAAAGATATAGAAATATTAATTCACAAAAAACTGCATTATCATCTCATTGCGCTAGATTAAATCACTATCCTAATTTTGAAAATGTTTCAGTAATAAACACAGAAAATAATTATAAACGACGGTATATGTTAGAAATGTTACATATAATTAATACACCAATAGCACACAGAATTAATTTTAAGGCAGACACAGATAATGTAGCTCAAATTTACAGACACTTGATAAATAAGAAATAATATTGTACTTTATTTTTTGTTACAAAAATTTTTTATATGACAAAATAATTTTATGTTTTTTGTTTTATGTTAAATTGAAAAAAATTTTTATAACTTTTTTGTTGTTGCTTTTTTGTGTTTAAATAAATATTTCTTTGTCCTGATGATGCTACACAAGGGAGTAGCGAAATATTGAGAAAATAAAAATAAAAATTAAAAGACCTTGTGCTTAAATAATAAATTAAAAACTAAATAATTAAAAAGGTCAAATAAAAACTATATTGATTATTATATTATATAAAAATACTTGTTTCTTGGAAATAGTCACTTTATTTCAATTGAATTTTAAGAATTCATAGTAAGTATTGAATTTTTTTATTATATGTACATGTATCTTATCATAGGTTTGTAAACAATTCCAAAGCCCTCTTTTTCATTCTTTTTAATTTGTCAACATATAACATATTTTGTTTCTACTGATAAATAATAAAAAAGTCAGTTACGTCGTTTTGGATTTTAGCTAGCCACATACCTATTCTGAGTTCTTATACATTGCGATGTCGATTAAGTGATGTCCGTCAGCTTTCCGGTTGAAATCAACTTTGCCAAGGCATTAGATGAGTTAGAGAAAATCTAAATACGTCAATCGAACAGACATAGTTTCGAAAATTGCTATTAAACATCAGCAAGATCGGTTCATGTCCTTCGGGGCAGATGGTAAAACAAAGCGCCTGCCTCTACTTTTTTTTTATTAATTAAATTAAACATAATTGTCATCTGTTACAAGCTCTGAATTATTATCTTTTACAAAATGAACACATATTTTATTGAACATACAAAAATTTCCTTCATTTTTTGCATAACTTGGTAGCAAGGTATGCAAGTTAAAGTACTTGTAAAAAATAGATCTTTGCATTGCTGTAGCTGTTGCTCGTTGCAGCCAAAAATCCTGTGCATTTGTCCAACTTATTCAAGTTGTTCGCATAAATATTGAGGTGCGTTTCCCATATTCTTTTTTTGTAAGACTTCAGTGTATTCAGTTCTAGACTCTGTTGAATATTAAGCCACTTAAAGTTGTTGAGCATAAACTGTATAGATGTATATCTATTGCATTTCAGGATTGTGCGCATTGCCAAGTGAGTGAAGATAAATATGTCGATCTAAATATGTTCCGACGCAACAACTAACGTCTTACCTTACTTGCAAATAGGTTTTTAATATTTGTGACATTTACCAAACACGTTTACGTATTGTGGGCAAATCTGCAAATATGTTTTCGTATTTTGGACATATTTAATACTTTAAATACTCTTACCCTTTCCATACATTTTGGCCATATTGCATGGAAGGTGTGCTTGTTGTTTTTTGTAAATGCTCACTGGGCTTTATATTAAAATGGTGATGTTTAATTTAATTAATTTGCTCGTTTTAGTTTTTCTGAGCTGTGTACTTAAAAATTGAAAGATTCAGTTAATCGAACGTCTCGAAGAAAAAAAAAACAGACCACCTATCATAAACGAACGAATTGCTCAGTTGGAAAAGACAATTGCAGATTTGCGTGGGCAATCTACTCTTTTCCAAATATCGAATCTTTCGATATTCAACAAAACGTTTTACCATCGAATCCCTACGGAGATCTGATGAATCTCTTAATTCATCTCAATTTACCAACCGTGTGGAAATTCTTAAAACTGCTTATGGCTGGGACGATCAGTTCTTAATTTTTGCCATACAACAAAGAATGAATGGACTAGCAAAATATTGGGTTGATTCTCTCCAAATTGTGTTCCGATCATGGCAATAGTTCGTCGTAAAATTTCTACAGAATTTTCCTTACATCGACAACGCCGCTCATATGACTCAAATGAAGCGCCTAGCAAGCGAAACACCACAAGAATACTACTTTAGAATGTTCGATTTAGGTAGTAAAGGTAACAACCAGAAGGTGCTATAGCTAGGCATATTGTTAATGGCATTAACGATAATGATTAAGCACTAGGTCTTTTTTATTTTTATATATTTTCTCAATATTTCGCTACTCCGTTGTGTAGCATCATCAGGAAAATAATTCAATAATAATTATTTTCCTGATGATGCTACACAACGGAGTAGCGAAATATTGAGAAAATATATAAAAATAAAAAAGACCTAGTGCTTAAAAATTAAATAAATATGTGAATGATTTTTTTTATATACATATTTACCTCATTCATTCTTTTAAAACATATTTCTTTATTAACCCATTTCATTCGTCAGGGTACAATTTTTATCATTAAGAATTACATTTAAAAATTACTTGTTTAAATGTTTAAAATGAATTCGTTTCAAATAAATTTATTTTTTATAAATGCATGAAGATCATTTAAAATGAAATAGAGTCTTTCGATATGTAGAGCTTCAGGAGTCTAAGGTTTGTTAAATTGTTATAGGGGTTTTTCATTACAAATTCGGTCATCGAAAAACCATGGACGGGAGGGTTAAGAGACCACGGAAGCCTACCATCTTGGCTTTCTCTCAACTGTAAAAAAAATGGAATTATAAAATCACTTGAAAATAAGGGCATGTAAACCGCACGTGATTTTTATTAATTGTACGCATTTAGGCCTTAAACCGAGGAACAAGACCCCAGCCCATTTCACCGAACTAGCTAGCTTAGCAAGCGCGTGCGTACCGTTCTAAGGAAAGACCGACAGTAGGGTTAGTAATTCAACTTTTGTTGAGTGTTGATTAGGAAAGGAAAACAAGTAAACGACATCTGACCTCTACTCTATTTTCATAAAGTAAACATATTACACATTTTAAGATAAGTATTTAGGATAAAGGAAAAAAATCTTTGAAAATTACAGTCAACAAAAAAAAACTTGTACACTAACAAACTTAGAATATAGAGAATCAAATTGATAAAATTTGCAAAGAAAATAAGTTTTATTAACAACAAATTAAAGTTTGAGATCCCTATTACAACGGTAAATACAAATTGTTCTTGTAATGCTAATACTGAGGAAAAATATAACAACAACAAAAATATGTCCATATTCTTAGACAAAAAAAAAACTTGTACACTTACTCTTTTCTTTGGACAAAAAGTCCCGTTACAAATTTTTTGCTCCAAAATTGAGTCGATCTTGTTAAATGTCAGTCAGTTTCTGTGTTTCAAACTAATTGGTAATTGGAAAAAACAAATTTCAAACAATTTAAAAGAATTAATTATTAACTTATGGAAGGAAAATAATTCAATACGCGAAATCGCGAGAACAGTTAAAAATCCCACATAGTACTGTGCATTACGTCATAAAAGCCTTCAAAAAAAAAAATATAATTCTCTGGAAAGGCCCAGTGGAAGTGGTCGTCCTAAAAAAAAAAATAATCCTCAGGTTGAACGAAAAATATGCTATTTAGTGAAAAAGGATCCAAAAATTTCTGCAGTAGATATTGCTAAAATGCTTAAAAGTTCAAAAAAAGTTAATGTGACTCCACAGACGGTAAGAAATTTCCTCCACTCGAAAGATTTATATAGATACCCAGCTCGCAAAAAACCCTTCCTTTCAAAAAAGCTCTATTCCAGGAGATGTAACAAGAAATCTGGTCCATTCCATGCCGAGAAGACTCGTAGCCGTCAAAGAAGCTAAGGGTCAACACACAAAATACTAAAATACATATATAATATAACTTTGTTTAATGTTGTAAATTAAAGTTTTTTCTTGGTGTACAAGTTTTTTTTTTGTCCAAGAATATGGAGATATTTTTTGTTGTTGTTAGTTTTTTAGTTTTTTCTTTATAATTAGCATTACAAAAAAATTTTATGTACCTATGTAATATGGATCTCAAGCTTTAATTTGTGTTTAATAAACCTTATTTTCTTTGCAAATTTTCATCGCTTTGTTTCTTTTTATTCGGAGTTGGTAAGTGTACAAGTTTTTTTTTTGTTGACTGTATGTATGAACACACACCGTTTCTCTGAGAGATTTTAAAAGTTGTGGACAAACTAAGATAGATTACGGAATGGGACCTACCCCATTTTAAAGCTAATAAATCACAGATGTATAATCCGTTTAGAAATTTTAAGAACACATACCGTTTAGGAAAAAACCCTTTGAAAAATATTTGTGAACACATACTGTTTTTCGTAGGGTTATGGAAGTTATGGACAAACTAAGATAGTTTACAGAAGGGATCTACCTCATTTTAAAGCTAATAAATCACAGATGTGAATTCTATTTAGACATTTTAAGAAAAGTATTTAGGATATAGGAAAAATATCTTTGAACATTATTTGTTAACATATACCGTTTCTCTGCGAGATTTTAAAAGTTGTGGAAAAACTAAGATAGATTGAAGAATGAGAACTTCCTCATTTTAAAGCTAATAAATCACAGATATGTAATCCATTTAGACATTTTGAGCAAAGTATTTAGGATATCGGCAAAAAATCTTTGAAAACTATTAAAGAACACATGCCGTTTCTCTGAGGGATTTTGGAAGTTGTGGACAAACTAAGATAATTTACGGGATGGCACCTACCTCATTTTAAAGCTAATAAATCACAGAGGTGTAATCCATTTAGACACTTTAAGAAACGTATTTAGAATTCATGAAAAAAATCTCTGAAACTTATTTATGAACACATACCGTTTCTGTGACGGATTTTGGAAGTTGTGGACAAACTAAGATGGATTACGGGATGGGAAATTTCAAAACGCACCAAAGTGGAGAAAAAACGCACCATTTAAGAGAAAACGCAACAAGTTTTAGAATTTCTTTTTTATTTGATTTTAAATTCTGATATTTTGTAAACTTCATTACTATTAACGCGACAATTAACACTATCTGGAAGTTCGTAAGCTTAAAAATAAGAATTTCTAATCCATTCTTAATTTGAAGTAATGCATTTACAGCACTTAAAGACATTCGATTAAGTATCTTTGATTTAAATAAATTTATTGAACTAAAACCGCGCTCAACTTCTGCACTTGAGTATGCAAGTGACAGAATTTTATGCGCGGTATTTGCTAGTGCAAGTAAAGAGTTAATATTAAGTGCGTCTTTATAACATTTAACTTCAGTCCAAAATTCTAATGTTGAATCAATATTGTTCATTGCATAAGGTCAACCATTGGCCAATACTAGACAATATTTTGATATCGGATTCAATTTGTACTGCTAATGGCATGATTTCATTTTTGCAATGAGATAAAACATTTTTTACGTTTAAAACGTTCATTTTTTGTAAAATTTTAAAATTAGAAGGCAGTCTTGCCCGAATCTCGACGTTATGTCAAACTTGCAAGCGTTTGTCTATAACAGTTCAAAAGATAAGCCCATATAAGTAAATCTACATCAATTATGGGACACCCTTTAATTTCTAAATTTAAATTATAAACTCGTTGATATAGTGGGCTTAGCAATACAAGTCCCTTTTAAGTTTCAGCGTTGTGTCTATACCGGTTCAAAAGTTAGTTCACATACTTGAAATTACATCAACTATTGGGACACCCTTTAACTTCCAAATCCAAATTTTATACTTGTTGTTATAGCGGACTCAGCAATTCAGGTTCGTTGTAAATTTCAAGCGTCTGTATACAACTGTTAAAAAATATGGCCATATACATCAAATTAAGTGAACTATAAGCGCACCCTTTAGTTTATAATTAGTATTATTACTTCTTACTATATCGGCCATAGCAATTGACATTCTATTCAATTAACAAGCGTTTGTCTATAACGGTTCAAAACATAGGCCCATATAAGTAAATTTACATCAATTATGGGGGCACCCTTTAATTTTTAGTTTAATTTTTGTATAACTTTTTGTTATTGGGAGCCAAAGTAATACGCAATCATTTCAAATTTTACAGAATCGCCCTTTGCAGTTCATAATACCCGTAAAAAATATGTATGTTGTATGGGGACACCGTTTAATTTTTAAGTTTATGAACTGTTTTTAAAACGGGACCAATCTGTAAGCCTAATCTATCATATTACCGAAAATTTTCAAAATCAGTTCAAAAATGATTGAGTTCTGCAGGCACAAACATAAAAAAGCAACATTCAGTCGAATTGTATAACCTCCTTCTTTTTTTGAATTCGGTTAAAAGTTAACTGATCACGACAAAACTTTGCTTTTGCTAAGCTGTTTAACAACAGATACGACAGCAGGCTTTGGTACAAAAACAATGACTATGAAAATCTAAGAGGGATAGTATATTCCATACAGTGAAATTCTTCTTTTTTAACAGAACATAAATTAATACAACAACAATACCGTTTCATTTTGTGCTTATAATTTGGTACGTCTTAAACGAAATGGTATTAAAACAGGTGTATTTTTTGTATAGACATTTTTTTCTCACAATAAAAGAAAAGTTGTGTTAAATTTGCTTTGGTGCCACCACAAATTAAAAAAAGCACCAAAATTAAAAAAAAAACTCGGGAAATTTTCGCACAAAAAATTCCAAAAAGCACCCAAATGGTGCGAAACGCACCAAGTTGACAACGCTGGATGGCACCTACCTAATATTAAAGCTAATAAATCAGAGATGTGTAATCCATTTAGATATTTTAAGAAACGTATTTAGGATTCATGAAAAAAATCTTTGAAACTTAAATCGTTTCTGTGAGAAATTTTGGAAGTTGTGGACAAAGTAAGATAGATAACGGGATGGGATCAACATCATTTTAAAGCTAATAAATCACATATGCGTAAACCAACTAGACATTTAAAAAAAAGTATTAAGGATATAAGAAAAAAAACCTTTAAAAATTGTGATTAAACACACACCGTTTCTCTGAGAGATTTTAAAAGTTGTGGACAAAGTGAGATAGATTACAGAATGGGACCTACCCCATTTTGAAGCTAATAAATCACAAATGATTAATCCGCTTACACATTTTAAGAAAAGTAAAAATGTCTTTGAAAAGGAAAAATATCTTTGAAAATTATTTATGAACACATACCGTTTCTCTGAGAAATTTTAGTTGTAGACAAACTAAGATAGATTTAGGGATAGGACGTTTCTCATTTTAAAGCATATAAATCACAGATATGTTATCCATTTAGACATTTTATGAAAAGTATTTAGGATATAGAAAAAAACTTTTTGAAAAGTTTTTGTGAACACATGCCGTATCTTTGAGGGATTTTCCTGGTTGTGGACCAATTAAGATAGATTACCGGAGGGGACATACTACATTTTTAAGCTAATAACGTACAGATATGTAATCTATTTAAACATTTTAAGAAAAGAATTTAGGATATAGGAAAAAAATCTTTGAAAATTATTTATGAACACATACCGTTTCTGCGAGGGATTTTAAAGCTAATAAATCATAGATATGTAAACCAATTAGTTAAAAATCTTAAAAAAATATCTGTGAACACATACCGTTTCTCCAAGGGATTTTGGTAGTTGTGGACAAACTGAGATAGATTATGGGATGGGATCTACCTCATTTTAAAACTAATAAATCACAGATATGTAAACCAATTAGATCTTTTAAGGAAAGTATTTAAGATATAGGGAAAAAATATTTGTGAACACATACCGTTTCTCTGAGATATTTTGGAAGTTGTGGACAAATTAAGATAAGTTACGGGATGACACCTACCTCATTTTAAAGCTAATAAATAACAGATGTGAAATCCATATAAACATTTTAAGAAAAGTATTTAGGATATCGGAAAAATATCTTTGAAAATTATTTATGAACTCATAGCGTTTCTCTGAGGGATTTTAGAAGTTGTGGACAAACTAAGATGGATTACGGAATGGGACCTACCTCATTTTAAAACTAATAAATTACAGATATGTAATCCATTTAGAGATTTTAAGAAAAGTACTTAGGATTCATGACAAAAATTTTTGAAAATTATTTATGAACACATACCATTTCTCTGAGGGATTTTGGAAATTGTGGACAAATTAAGATAAGTTATGGGATAACACCTACCTCATTTTAAAACTAATAAATCGCAGATATGTAACCCTTTTAGGCATTTTAAGAAAAGTATTTAGGATACAGGAAAAAACGCTTTGAAAATTTTTGAAAACACATACCATTTCTTTGAGGGATTTTAGAAGTTGTGGACAAACTAAGATAGATTACGGGATGGGACCTACCATTTTAAAGCTGTTAAATCACAGATGTGTAATCCATTTAGACATTTTAAGAAAAGCATTTAGTTTATAAGAAAAAATCTTTGAAAAATTATTAATAATTATATACCGTTTCTCTAAGCGATTTTGCTAATTGTGGACAAACTAAGATAGATTAACGGAGGGGACATACCACATTTTTAAGCTAATAACTTACAGATATGTAATCCATTTAGGCATTTTAAGAAAAGAATTTAGGATATAGGAAAAATTCTTTGAAAATTACTTTTGTACACACCGTTTCTCTGAGGGATTTTAGAAGTTGTGGACAAACTAAGATAGATTACGGGATGGGACCTACCTCATTTTAAAGCTAATAAATCACAGATGTGTAATCCATTAGACATTTTAAGAGAAGAATTTAGGATATAGGAAAAAAATCTTTGAAAATTATTTATTATTATTTATTTCTGTGAGAGATTTCGGAAGTTGTGGAAAAACTAAGATAGATTGCGGAATGGGTCTTACCTCATTTTAAAACTAATTATTCACAGATATGTAATCCATTTAGACAGTTTAAGAAAAGTACTTAGGATTCATGACAAAAATTTTTGAAAATTATTTATGAACACATACAATTTCTCTGAGGGATTTTGGAAATCGTGGACAAAATAAGATAAGTTATGGGATAACACCTACCTCATTTTAAAACTAATAAATCGCAGATATGTAACCCTTTTAGGCATTTTAAGAAAAGTATTTAGGATACAGGAAAAAACGCTTTGAAAAGTTTTTGAAAGCACATACCATTTCTTTGAGGGATTTTGGAAATTGTAGACAAACTAAATTAGATTACGGGATGGGATCTACCGCATTTTAAAGCTTATAGATCAAAGATTTTTAATCCATTTAGACACTAAAAGAAAAGTATTTGGGATATAGAAAAAAAATCTTTGAAAATTATTTATGAACACATACCGTTTCTGTGAGGGATTTCGGAAGTTGTGGAGAAACTAAAATGGATTACGGGATGGGATCTACCGCATTTTAAAGGTAATAAATCACAAATATGTAATCCATTTAAATAAAAGTATTTAGGATATAGATAAAAAATCTTTGAGAATTATTTATGAACACACACCGTTTCTCTGAGGGATTTTGGAAGTTGTGGACAAACTAAGATAACTTACGGGATGGCAACTACCTCATTTGAAAGCTAATAAATCACAGATGTATAATCCATTTAGACATTTTAAGAAACGTATTTAGGATGAATGAAAAAAATCTTTGAAACGTATTTTGGATTCATGAAAAAAAACTTTGAAACTTATTTAAGTGTAATTCATTTAGACACCTTAAAATTAGTATGTTGGATATAGGAAAAATATCTTTGAAAATTATTTATGCACACATACCGTTTCTCTGAGAAATTTTAGGGTTGGACAAACTAAGATAGACTTAGGCATAGGACGTTCCTCATTTTAAAGCATATAATCACAGGTATGTACTCCATTTAGACATTTTAAGAAAAGTATTTAAAGTATTTTAAAGTTATTAAATCACAGATGTGTAATCCATTTAGACATTTTAAGACAAGTATTTAGGATATAGGAAGAAGTCTTTGAAAATTATTAATGATAAATTAATGCCAGTTGTTCTACTTTTTATTCAAAGCAGGAAAATCAAATGCCAAAATTCTACTCATGCCCACAAGAGTGAAACCAAAAATTAATTACGATCACGCGTGACAATGAACATATAAATGACATTTTAATATTTTCAATTATATTCGTAATTTACAAAAAAAAAAAATATTTTAATCACATGTAACCGATGTGTTAGCATATGCTTTGCGAACAGTGCTTCAACCAACATTTAGATTATGTGGTTTTATGAGTTGCTAACATTTTGCCGCCTTCGAATTTTGTACAAGTTTGAACCTAAGAAAATCTAAGGTTATAAAGAGGATTGGCAAAAAATTAATACAGAAAAGTACTCCAAGTCGAGTAACTTCTTGAAAAAATTAAGTTTAAATTTCCGACGACAAAGGCACAACTAGGCTTTTTTCACCTATGGTCCGGAATTTCATTTAAATATCGTTCCGAATTTTTTAATTAAACTTTTATGCAGTGACATTGGTTATGCTACTCTCTTTTTTTAAAGAACTAGTTTCGCTGCCATATTCATAAATAATAAAAAAAAACTTTAAAATGTTCTTTATGACAAATTTTCCATACAAATTTGTTCTAAATCCATTTCAAATCTATATTAATATTTTATAAATACGACAGTTAAAATGTATTTTAAATATTATTACACTGATCTTAATTGCTTTTTAATTTTTTTTATAGATATTACATATAAGCTCGAAGCTCGCACACATTGCCCAACTTAAAGGAGATTTAGAAAAGGCTAGAATAGGATTTATTTGGACTTTAGCTAAGATAGAAGAATGTAAGAAGCAAATGCCCGATAATATCGATGTAAAAGAGTTGTGGGGTCTTACATCAAATTGGTAAGTAGAACTTTATGTTGTAGAAGCTTAAGGAAATCTGACAAGGGTTGATGTTACCCTACGTCTCACAGTGTAGCTATTTCATATAGGAAGCGGCCAAAAATAGAAGGAGTTGTATTAGAAATATGAAATTTGGTACAGATAATTTTTTTTAAAAGAAGTGAAAAATTGCAGTAACTTGGAAATTAATGGTCTAAAAAGAACGAAATTTTGTATGTACTGCCTGCTACTATAAATGCCACGCATATCGCCCATGCAATCATGAGTGAAAAATTCCAATAACTCGGGAACTAATGGTCCGAAAATGCTTATTTATCTATACACAGCTTGCTTATAAAAATAAATAAATTTGGACAAAAATTTTATAAAAATTAAACAAGTAACCCTCACACATTTTTAAGGAACAAATGGCAATATCTCGGAAGTTTATGGTACGAGAAGTTCAAAAAATAAGATAAATGTTACGTGTTGATATTTTAATAAAAAAATAGAGATATAAATAAATTTATTTTAGAATAATTTCAAAAAACAGCAGAATCATGTTCAGCAATAAAACTTTCTATTCCATCATAATCTTGCTTCTTTTTATAATCTGCTTGTCGAAAAAGTGTTATATTTGGCTCAGACTGTAAAATCATTATTTTAATAAGGTTTTTATTTGTAGCAGCATGACTATTTTTTCTCGTATGATTAATCTTGTCTTTCTAAAAATTTTATGAGTTGTTTCAATAGCCTCCTCTGAGAGCATTCCCCGAGGTATTTTTGACTAATTTATAAAATATTTACCATGGACCAATATTTTATGAACAGTTCCTGGCATATAATGCCAGTCATATTTTTTAATATACAATTCCCAAGTTTCTTTTAGAAGTTTTTCGAAGTTGCAAATGTGTATTTCTTTTCCACTTGAAAGAGACCTCAAAATGAGTGCAGAGTTTCTTATAAGGGAAGGATCTACTTTAGTTACGTTTGATGATATTTCGATATTTAAAAAAAAAGTCTGGCCGTGTTTCCATCGTTAGTGGTACCATAAGCAGTTTTAACTTTGTATACTAATATTCCAATTTTTTCTTTGAATTCGGATTGAATTTTTGCTCTTCTCTTACTTATAATAATTTTATCATTAGGTTTACTATCTTTCCAAATTTTAAGTGGCAGTCTATATGAAATATGGAGTATACATTCAAAAAACTAACAGCCTGATTCTGTGAATTCTTGATAAATTTTTTATCAAGATATTTTGTCAAGATTTTTATCAACCAAAAGTTCGGTTGGTATTCTGTGGTAACATTGATAAATAAAAAGCTTTTAAAATTCACCAGTGTGGTGAATTTCTATTGATAGCTGATTTTCATTATTGTTATCCAATTATTGGTAAAAGCAAAAATATGGATACACCAGCTAAGTAAGTATTTTATAAATTAATTGGCTGTAAAGTATATAAATAAACATATAAATTTCTATAATTCATTAACCCGTAAAGGAAACCGAAGTATGATCGGCTGCAAATCTGTAATTAGGTGCCAATCAAGAATACGACTCAGGCTAAAATTTTTTGTAAATTCTGCCTCCAACAACTGAAGAGGATAGTTTGAGACACATAATCTTTTTAAGTCACACCTACGCCTTTTTTCCGTATTTTCTTCACCAATCAGCATTAACAAAATTATTTCTTCTTCCATTTTTCTAAAAGGATACGTATGAAGCGTGCACTATTTACCGAATTTGAATACATACACACAATAAAATAGAATTATCAATACCAAATGAGACTTTGACAAATTACCAACTAAAAAGCTTTTATTTTTTGTAGTAGAATACCAAATCTTGAAAAATGTTCAAGAGTTATTAAATACTCAATGTCTTGAACTTATCAAGTGCACAGAATCGTGCTGTTAAATCATCCATGAAATGTTGATAAACCGTATTTATAAAACTCTTCCATTTTCCCATTTCACTTAAAAACATCTATTGAATTTATATCAGAAGGTTTCGCCCCCATAAACAAGCCATGAACCACTTATTTTGTTTTCAGTTAGAACGTTCAAAGCTGCACCATCTACCATATTAAGTACCATTTTATAGTGTATATTAATGTTTATTTTTTTTTTTTTATAAATATATGTTAATGTATCTAAATTACTAATTTCAGTTTGAATGCCTTTTTTGACAGTTCTTATCAAACCTGGATTTTATTTTTGTAAATAAAAAAAACAGGTCTGAAACTCCTTGTAGAGGAATGCTTACTGTAGTTCCATAAAACTTTTTTAGTACCTAGTCTAAAAATCGTAACGGAACAAAGGAAACAATGAATAAAAACTCATCTTGAGAATTTGGATCACTGAACTTTTGTTTATAATCGCTATGACCTAAACTGCCATCAAACCCTCATTTGATTTCACAAATAACATCATTTTCATAGAAAAGTATAATTGCGCACCATATTTTTTAATATATCAATATGGGTAACATTAAAAACCTTTTTGAGAGATCTTTCAGGAAATACTAAAAATTGTAAGAAATACGTAACCCATTAAGAGCCGATAACATTTTTATGTAAAATTATATGTAGTACTTACTTTTTTTTTATTCTCTGTCACCCCAATATTTGTTTTTTTGATTGGAGTTACTTCACTAAATATATAGCACTCTTTATTTATGTCACGATAGTTGAATGAATAATAGCTGGCTCAATACAAGATATGAACAAATTTGTTAACGCAGACACATTCCTGTTCTATCGTACTCCCCATTAAAATATTGTGATCCGAATGACGGTATTCCATGGAAGTTTCTCTGATATATTACTTGAATATGGTATTTACAAGATTTACTTCTACGTCTTGTTATGAGATTATGATCACTATTGTAATCGTAGTTTTGAATCATTGAAATCAGTTTAATAACTCTTATTAGATTTTGAGGTGTGTCATCTAACAAAACATCAAACAAATTAATAAATGATAATATGACAAAATATGTAGTTGTTGTCATACCTTTCCAACAAAACAGGGAACCACGTTTATATTAGTTCCGAGTATTTGTTGTATAAATAGTGGTGGGTTCAGAAACAAAGATAATAGAGAAGGGACTAAAACGTAATCCATCTTTTCGACAAAATACAAAAAACAATTGAAACTCAATTGCAGACGCCGAAGCTACTATTACGCACTTACCAACTGACCAACAAGAACACATATGACACAGGATAGCCGATGTACTTGAAAAAATAATAAAAGAACACACTACGTCTAAAACAAATCCTAACGAACTTACAACTACTAGACAGATAAAGACAAAACTACGAAATAATAATTTATTACGTATTAAAGCGGACAAAGGGAACACAATTGTAATAATGTATAAGAAAGAATATATAGAGAATTCATACAACATGCAAAATGCACAAAATTTAAGAATGACCCAACCGATTTATTCCGAAAAGAAATACCTTGCTTACTAAGACGCTGCAAAACGTTTACTGACGGACCCCATACACTCAGAGCACAACCGAAAATTCATGAAAAAACTATACCACCAGACCTGTAGTAAGTTGCAAACCTGCATCTGCATATAATTTGACCAAACACCTCACCATATCATTACGCAAAACCTCATCAACAAACGAAGGATAGCAAAATCCCGTAAATACGAGACTCATTTCCTTTTAAGCAAGGGATCTTTATACATCAATACCCTCGTACGAAGCTTTAACTATACTACGTAACATACTTTCTAACTTACACAACAATCAATACATTAACGAAACAATGGATATTGCAAAGACTATATTAAATCACAACTACTTTAGATCTAACAATAACTTCTATAAATTACCTGTTGAAATCAGCATGGGAAACCCAACATCTGCAATTTTCACAGAGATTTCCATGCAAATTTAGAACAACTACACATCAAAAAACTGGTGCAAAAACATAAAATAACCCATTACTACAGATAAGTAGACGACATAATATGCAATCTAGAAAGAGACAACGCCGAACAAATTCTTATAGACTTAAACATAATACATAACAAAATCACATACACAATGGAAAAAGAGCAAAACAGAACTTTAGATTATCTTGACATATCAATTACACGAGGAATTGATACCTTAAACTTTGACATTTATAGAAAACCAACAATGACAGACACAACTATCCACAGCTCTTCAAACCATCCTACTCAACATAAACTCGCAGCATTTAGGCATATGATTCACAGACTTGAAATAGTCCCACTCTCTCCAGATAAATACAACAAATAACTCGATACTCTAGCTAAAAATAATGGTTACAACCACACAACCATCGACAAACTACTCAGACAATACAACAACAAAAACAAGAAGAAAGAAGACAAGGAAACAATCGATACAACACGACGACACATCTTTACTTACACAGGACCAGAAATATATAGACTAACTAACCTTTTCCGGAGAGAAGGTTTACACACAACACTAAAAACAACCAAAATTCTATGCAACAATATAAAGACATCAACAGAAACAACCGATAAGTTTAGCACCAGCGGAGTATAAAGACTTACTTGCACCTGCAACCATAAATACATCGGACAAACTGGACGAACATTAAAAACAAGGTTTACAAAACACATACGATCATACAAAAGGAAAAGGGAAGACTTCAATTTTGCAATACACCTTAACACACATAAACACGAACCAAGGGAAATAGATGAATGTATGACAGTATTACACCAAAGTAAAAAAGAACAAAGACTAGACATCTGAAAACATGGAAATTTAAAAACCCAACCTCTGACATGATTTTTACACCACTAAAATTACTAAAACACTCTTACAAACGAAAAACACCCACAGACGGTCACAATTATCTATCCAATAATAAAAGACCCAAATATTAAAATATTTTACCCCTATAAACAGGACAGATATCAGGCAGTCTACCTCCATAATACCATTTAAACGGACAAAAATTACATAAACCCACCACGTTTTATTCTTAACACTATCTATTTTTAACACTATGTCTTCAGTTTTAACAAACACAAGGCTTGAAAATGATGTTATCACATCGAAAGCGCTCGCCAAACGTAAGAAGTACACAGCCAGAGACGACAGTTTTTACTGAAAATTATAACAACAGTTTAATATATACTGGCGGAATTAATCCAATCAATTTAATACCAAAAATATTCATTTCAAGGATTCAGCAAGTCTAGAATTGTTTTTGATGAAATTATTTTAAGAGATTGGATAAATCGGGTATTACTTTAACAGCAGTTTTCGCTGAATCAGCAATATCTATAAGTGCTTTGGTTTGTTTCTCAATTTGATTGTGATTCGCATTTTGAGTTGCTACCTATTTTCTTAGAAGTTACACTTCCTCTTCATTATCTCCCATAATTTGATGGCTATTCTTTCTTTTTCTGGACTTAGGAAGAGGTGAACAAACCTCCGGCGATTAATCATTGCAATGCTTTGGTCTACTACTACTCTGGTCGTGTGTGGTTTTTCAAAAGACTTTATGCCCTGTACAGATCCCCTTGGTACAGCTGCAGATGCAACTCAAGCGGCGTTAAAGCTTTTATACGGATGGATCCTCCTCCCGTTCCACCGAAGCTTTTATTATCTGCAATATTTTGCTTAGTCCTACTTTTAAGGTCAGCCCAAGGCTGAAATAAATTAGTTTTGGATTTCATAATGCTTGCATTTTA
Organism: Gymnosoma rotundatum; assembly: GCA_916610165.2. Classification (NCBI taxonomy): domain Eukaryota; kingdom Metazoa; phylum Arthropoda; class Insecta; order Diptera; family Tachinidae; genus Gymnosoma; species Gymnosoma rotundatum. Next base: position 58,836,216 of record OU744337.1, read on the forward strand.
CAGAAAAGTTATAAAGTACCTTTTTCCACTCCACAGCTGTTCTCTCTGGAGGTCCGATAGCGTTCAAATTCTGTGATATTGTGCCCCAGGTAGCATCCACCACGAACTTTGTGCATTTAAAGAGGGGATTGCGAGTAAATAAGGAAAGGCTTCCATATAGGCAACCAACTTCTCAAACTGCGCCTATGTAGTTCTCTTGTTTCCACTTTTAGACCACTTTCAAGGTTGAATTAATAGAATATAACCTTATAAATATTTACTGTGTTTTTGTGCACGATTTTTTTATGCGGAATATACCGCGTAAAAAAGGATTGGATAACTCATTAAGGAAAATTATATATTTTTAAATCTCTGTCATCTTAATATTTGTTTTTTGATTGGAGTTAATTCACTGAACTTGAATATATACATACGGTGAAGGGTATATAAGATTCGGTATAGCCGAATATAACACTCTTACTTGTTATTGATAAAAATTACATTTTTTTTATCAAATTTGCTTCGTTCAAATATTAAATATCAAGGTTTAAGAAATTTCTTTTTAATATTAAATTAGTTCTATACAGAGTTCAAAAAAGTACACTCACTGTACAAAATTCTCGTACATAAACTAAAAACAAACAACTAAAACCAACCCGAACATTTTTTTTTTGTTTTCATAACAATTATGTGTGTTACTAAATTTTTAAATTTTCCGAACACAAACACGAAGGTGTTCTATTAAAATATTTTATTGCGCACTCGAACGCGAATGTTCCACTAAAGCTATTGTTTGCGAACGCGTACTCTACTTTTAGCACGCGTTCCGAAAAAAAATTCATTGAAAAAGTAAAATAACTTTGTGGTTGAAAAAAGAGCACAATGAAAAAGTAAAATAAATTCGTGGTTGAAAAAAGCGCACAATGAAAAAGTAAAATAATTTCGTGGTTGAAAAAAGTGCACAATGGAAAAGTAAAATAACTTCGTGGTTGAAAAAAGTGCACAATGAAAAAGTAAAATAACTTCGTGGTTGAAAAAAGTGCACAATGAAAAAGTAAAATAACTTGGTGGTTGAAAAAATAGTACATTGAAAATAACTTCGAAGTTAAAAGAAGAGTACATTGGAAAATGAAAATAACTTGGTGGTTGAAAAAAAAGAACACGATAAAATTAAAATAACTTCGTGGTTGGAAAAAAGAAGCAAAAATATATGCGTGTACGGACGGCAAATATAATAACATTTTTAATTGAAGGTTTTTTTTAGTTAAAATTTAAGTATACCATTGCAGATTGTTTTTGAATATTGGTAAGTAGTAGAGTTCCTTGCAAATTCAATAAAATAATGTGCAATAAGTGGTGTTATATTAAGTAAGGATTATTGCAATTATACCTAAGGAAGGAATTTTTTATGTTTACTGGTATCATAAAATAATTAATTTTGTTTGGGTTTTGTGTTTTGTCATTTAAGTTCCTTGTAAATTTAAGCGAATTTAGACGACATAATATGCATCCTACAAAGAGACAATGCCGAACAAGTTCTGACAGATTTAAACACAATATATAACAAAATCACATACACAATGGAATTGTGAATTGAAATCAGGGACTTGTAATATGTAATTCAACATTTTTAATTACACATTACATGTAATTGTAATTGGAAATTCTTAATTAAAAATCAATAATATTACATCTAATTGAACAAAACTCAATTATTTTCTTAAAAATAATAAGTGTATCGAAGAGTTCTGAATATGTACTCCTGAAATGCTTGGAATAATTTCAACAATTTTATTAAAATTTTTATTGAAGCTCAGAAGAATATTAACCCTTTGACACGCGAATTAATTTTGGCCAATGAGAAATTCTATAAACGGTTTTTATAGCTTAAGAACGCTTCAAAGAACATGTGTAAAAAATTATGGGAACAAATTTTTTTCTAAAGTGAGTTTTGAAGATGTACATTTAAAAAAAAAAATCTGCTTCAATGTAAACACTTTTTCACTTTAATTTATTTTTTTATTAGTTTTAAATTTCTTTATATACATACGCATACAAATAAAATAAACATTTGAAAATTCATTAAAAAAATAAGCTAGAAAATCTATTTTTTGTTTTTTAATTTGAAAATAAAGTTTCACATAAGTATAAGGGGCTGCGTAGATGATGACTAGACAAAATATATAAAACTGATCTCAAGTTGCCTTGAAATTTAACAGCTTCTTTAGAATTTTAAAAAACAACATCACAAGGAATGTGTAACTGCAAATTAATTCCATGTTTGCAAAAATTTCAACCAGTGACGGGTTGATAAAATCGACGTACATTATAATGTCCGCCACGCATCAAAGGGTTAAACAAATTCTTTAAGGTGTAACTATTAAAAGATTATAATTCACAACTATTTTTGTACACTACACAACGATTTTATACAATATATATTTACATAATATGTACATATATATATATTCGTAAAATGCTTTTATTTAAAATAGTTTACCTGCTTGCAATATTCACACCTTTACCGTTTAATAGTCTTACAGCTAAAATAAATTTTCAGAATTAATTGAAATAAATTTAAAAAAAAACGTAATCCACTTCAGCGCAAGATGAAAGGTTTTTTTAGTCGCTGGTATTATTTTAACACGCAGGTGACAAAGTTTAACAGATGAAAATGATGAAAAAGTGGTTTTAGTTAAAGCAAATAAAAAATTTGTTTACATTCGCACTTATATTAGTAAATGATATATATACATATCTACATGCTTTATATCTTTATTTGCATTATTTATTTCACTGTGTTTTCGTTTTTAATTATAAAACCTAATTTATGTGCTTGTGTGCATGTAATTGATGATAATTAAAAAAGTATCCAATACACAATTTTATTTCATTTACGTAAAAATGTAATTAAATCGATTTCAACTACAAATATAAAATGTAATTGTAATTGCATGTGTATATAATTACAAAATGTAATTGACATCCCCCAGACCTGGGTGGTAATTCATATCACCCAGCTAACGAAGTTGTTTTGTTATTTTCTTATTCTATTCGTGAATATTACAACCAGGTTACCGAAAGACCAAAAATATTTTCACCTAAAAGATTCTTAAAATGTACCAAAACCAACTGTATTGCTGGTTTTACAAGATGACTGCCTCTGCGACGGGAAGTCATCTTGACGTGATGCAGAGGCTTAAGTGCAATGCCCCGTGTAGGCCATGCTGGTTGGGACACCTATGCCAGAGGGGCTCATGGTGAGTGCGAAACTAGGAACTACTTCCCCCCTCCCTTTCCTCAGTGTCTGATAGCGTCTATTTCTCCGATGGGGCGGCTATCAGCTACCTTGTACCTGGTGTTTCCCCTTTCAATGAGACTGGGCACTCTGTCAGAGTTCGTCCGTTTTCTTGGGCCAGCCTATATCCACGGTCCACTGTCCGAAACCCACGAGTGTCTGTTCACCACATTGGTGCGGCTCGGTGGTCTGCTTAGCCCACACTAGGCAGCACTCATAACTACAATGCAGTATGTATAAAATGCAAACCCACACCCACCCATCATGAAAAAGAAATGGAAATGCCCCAAGTATCCGGTCGGGGGCTTAATAATCTCAGGGGACCCTATTCCCGCGGTGGCGACATCAGGTCGCGGTGAATCGAGTGCTGCTGAGATCTAGGCTAGTCAGGTTGGAACGCCGGGCCTGACTGGTCACCAGAAATGCAGGAGGAGGCTCGGGGAAACCAGAGTTATCCAAATGTGAATCAACTGCACGAAATAGTGCACAAAAAGGCAGCGAAGTGCCTCTGGATTTCACTCCGAGCACTTCCAAAGCAGCCAAGGTCCGTGCCGTTAAGGCAAAAACCCTGTTTCGGGCTACCATATACAGGGCAGCTAAGCGGGGTACACCACAAGTGGGGGTATTATCTCCCCTTCTCTTAAACCTCGCCATGAATTGCTGACAGAAATGGACTGCAAGGGGTTCAGGACTGTGGCATATGCGGATGACGTTGTGGTTGCAGTGTCAGGAAAGTATCCTGACACGCTATCACAATGTCTGCTATCGGCGTTGAGTTGCGTCAGTAGGCGATGTACCGAGAGCGGGCTTAGCGCGAACACTCGGAAAACAGAACTTGTGCTCTTCACGAGAAAAAACAAGATTCCAACTTTTCCGCTACCACTCTTCAATGAGTGAAGCTTGGGTTGTCTGACAAGCCGAAGTACCTGGGTATCATCTTGGACTCCAAACTTTCGTAGATCCCCAATGTCCGATTTCGGGCGGATAGGGCCTCAGTGACTCTGTATGTGTGTAGAAAGGCTATAGGCAGACACTGGGGTATCAACCCCGGCACGTCGTACTGCCTCTTTAATACGGTGAATAAACCCATACTAATGTACGGGGTGCTCGTATGGTGGCCCGCATTGGGCAAACTGGCGAACTGCAGTATACTGAACAGGATACTGCGCACCTCGGCCTTGATGATCACCGGTTCAATGCGCACCACTCCGTCGATCTCTTGGCCAAACAACTGGCCATGAACTCGGCAGTTAGGCTGAATGCAGCTGTGACATGGAGGCCAGGGGACTGTGGACATGCGGCCATTTTGGGCTGTTACTCGGCTGTTCCTGACAACATCGATTACTGCACATCGACCCCCATGTCTGACATTGGTTTCGTGGTATCAACGTCGGGCACGTCGAATATGCTTTGTAGAGATGTGCTTGACGTCTTTACTGTCGGGTCAAATCCGGACACGGGGGTCGGTGGGTTCGTCTTCATTCCTAGATTACGGATCAGGATGAAGTTTAGGCTACAGGATCAATGTTGCGTGTTTCAGGCTGAGATCTCAGCAATTAGAAGGGCGGATTGCTGGATGAGGTACCACAGGATATACGGAGAGGATATCCGGATCTGTACGGACAGCAAGGCCGCAATTAACTCCTTATTGGTTCGTGAATGCCGGACATCTCTGGAGGAGATGGCGAGACATTTCAACCTGGAACTATTTTGGGCGCCGGCTCACTCGGGCATACCCGGAAACATAGTCGTGGACGAACTCGCCAGATCTGGAACTCGGATGAGAGATCGCGAGATAGATCATCTGGTGGGAGTCCCGTTAAGCTACTGTAGGGCTTTATGTCAGCAGGAACTCTTTAGGGCCGCGCAGTCTAGATGGTCTGAAGAGGTCACCTGCACGGTCTTGAGGACATTGTGGCCTCAGTATGATAGTGGGAGATCCGCAAATCTACTGAGGTTTCCTCGAGGGCAGCTGGCTACACTAGTGGCTGTGCTGACAGGGCACTGTGTCATTTGTACCCATGCTAGGAGACTGAATCTTCCGCATCATGACTACTGTAAAAATTGTCAGGATGAGGAGGAGGAGGAAACGGTGGAGCATCTGCTCTGCCATTGTCCAGCTCTTTCTTGGAATAGAGTGGCCATTTTCGGTAGTCCGAGACTGCATGGTCCTGCAGACTTATCGGTCTGCGATGTTGATAGGATAAACTCGTTTATCCGGTCTTCGGGGTGGTTTGTATATAGATCTTTGATGGTACCGCAAGGACCTGAATCTGATCCTTGTACATCCTATTCCAGGTGACACAACGGGACCTTTGGGAGCCAAGTGAGTCGGTCTCATTACACCGACAGCCTGTGCAACCTAACCTAACTGTATTGCTAAGCTTTATTACACTTTCTTTTAATTAAGATATTGTTCCGTATTTGCTGATTTTGCTTTTATAATTTCTGAAAAGCTTATTGAATTATTTTTCTATGGTCATTTTTTATATGGTCATAATTGACAAAAAAATGTGTGTGTGAAACAAAAATATGGGATTATGTCGGCCGCTTTTTTTTTAATTTTAGAAAGAGCTAATTGTTTCGTTTTTGTGTTTTTCTTTCTGAACACCACTGCTTTATTTTTTCTTGACATATAAATAGCACGATTAATAGACTCCTTAAACTTTGACATTTATAAAAAACCACACATTAAACCATATGATTCATAGACTAAAGATAGTACCACTTGCTCCAGATAAATATAACAAAGAACTGGATACAATTTACACTATAGCTAAAAATTACGGTTACAACCGCACTACCTTCGACAAGCTACTCAGACAATACAACACCTGATCTTTGGAAATGATTTAATTATAAAACTTTTTCTAAGCTATATTTTAAACGTTGTCAAACTAAACCTTGGATTTAATTGAAAAAAAAGAAAAAAATTATTATTAATTTTAATAAATGAATGAAAATTGACTTATTTTCGGTTTTTTAGTTAATTTTGAATATAATTTGTAAACATTTTTAGAAAGAAAAATTATTTACAAATGTATGCGGGCGTTTTCCAAAAAAAAAAAAAAAAAAAAAATTAGACAGAGTATCGAAAAACTAAAAATTTTAATTTAAAAATGCCGAAAACTCGATCATTTTATAATATATAGGTATTGACTAGGCCTTTAGGACAATGTCTAATTTTTGAAAATCTGAATAAAATTACATAAATGTCAAGCATTAGAAACTTTGCAAGTGCGAGGTACCCAAATTTGAGACCACATAGCGCCATCTCTGGGTAGTCAATAGTACCCAGCTTTAAAGCTTAAGTTCAAATACTCCTCTGTTATACTCATGTGAAATTTTGGTTCAATCTGCCTGGCCGTTTGCAAATAGCTGAGTTATTTTCAAAATATTTCGCTGCTGCCCCAATGCTCAATCCCAAGACATCAAAGAAACAACCTACTTGCACCTGTAACCATACATACATGGCCAAACTGAACGAACATTTAAAATAAGGTTCAGGGGACTCATACGATCATACAAGCGGAAAAGAGACACGAACTAAGGGAAATAGATGAATGTGTGGCAGTACTGAACCCAAGTAAAAAAGGACGAAGACGTGGAAATCTACAAAACACGAACGTTTAACGTACATATACATTTGTACCGAACAGGTAAACACCACCTCTGACGCAGTTTTTACACCACTAAGATTATATATAGATGGTGAAGGATATATGAGATATATATAGCCCAATATAGCACTCTTACTTGTTATACCCTTCATCACAAAACTGGAAAAAGAGTATATATAAGTTTGTCATTCCGTGTGTAATTTCTACAATATCCATTTCCGACCCCATACTATACTTTATGTTCTGACTTCTTATACAAAGCTTAGTCGACTGAGCCATGTCCGTCTGTCCGTCCGTGTTAGTGTTGCAATCAAGTTTGCTTCGGCAGAAAAATAAATAAGTCAATCGATCAGATATAGTTTCGGGGGAGGGTCTATTTGAAATCAGCATCATCGGTCCACGTCCTTCGAGGCAGCAATACAATGAAACAATAAAGCAACTCCAGCCAAAAAATTAAATATATGGGTCGATGGAGAATTAAAAAATAAGAAATAAAGACATCAAGTGAACAAATTGATGCTCGTCCATATTTTTCGAGTTGCGGGGCTCTGAAATTTTCGTGCAGTTTTGCCAGCTGCCTCGAAGGACATGGCCCGATATTTCTGATTTCCAATAGCACCTCTTTCGACAATATATCTGATCGATTGACATATTTTTTGTGGGACACGGACAGACGGACATCGCTCAATCGACTTCGCTATGCATAAGAAGTCAGAATATTTATACTTTATGTGGTCGGGAGGGGATATTGTAGAAATTACATACGGAGTGACAAACTCCACTTTTTCTGGTGAAGGGTATAAAATAACAAATAATGCTCAACATAAATATAGACTATGTAATTTAATATGTAATTAATATGTACATTTTTTTACCTATATTTTTAATTCGAATTAAGGAACAACAACAATTTCGTTTTATTGTTGCTTAAACGCGTTCGTCGTTCAGTTTTTTAACTGAACGATTAACTGCTTTTAAAAATATTATTTTGCATGCCTCTAAAGAACCTAAGGCATACAGTTTTTCTGAGCGATTTGAGAAAGGTTTGCATAATTTATTTTATTAGTCATCCACCATTTTAAGAGGTGTTTACTTCTTTGTATAAGGTCGTCCTCCAAATATCTTTGTACCTCCATTATTGTTCGTGATAAAATTAAAAAAATTCCAAATAGAAAGTTCATTTGGAGTGTCGTTGCCGATGTTTTCGGTTTCTTGTTCTATAAAATTTATTTAAGAAGTATATATTAAAGAAACTGACGACATTTCAATCTGTTTAACCTGTTCTGCATAAGCCGATTTGGAAAATCCAAAGGTTTTAAATCTTGTGCCTAAAAAGGTAGGTACTGCTAAAGTTTCATTTTCTTCAAAGCTGCATTAACGATCATAAATTTGTAATAACTAACATAATTTCAAATGGATATTCATTTTCTTCAATTTTTCGGTAGACTCTAATTAAACCATATGTAATTGAAATGACTATCGATGCAGAACAGTACGATTCTCCACTTATATTTTAAGTTGCATCTTTAAAAGTTTTGGGATAAACTTGTGTCTTGTTGGTTGTACTTTTCACAGGTACACAATTGCAAGTATTAATTCTAAAGCTTTGTCCAAAATTAATATTTCACGTACATAGTTCTACCCGAAAATAAACATTGAATTAATTGGAATTAAACGATTTAAGAAAAACGTACGGCATTCTTGCAAGGCTACAGTTGTATGTTTTTTAATTGTAAGTATGTTTTTTTCGATTTGTTATTGTTGTTTTATAAGAGTTTTATGTTTTACAAATATTGCATTTAGTATAAAAATCATCAACAGCAGCAAAAAATTTATGCATAACACATATTACCAAAAATAACTTTTGTTACTTTTTTAGTTGGTATATTTTCAATTAAAACTTCATCGACACTTGATGTTATTTCATCAGGATATTTCTTTTTTATATGAGCTTTAAATTCTGAGGCGTTTTTGTATACTGAGTCACAACACTTGTAATCATCTGAAGTCTTAAGGAAATGGTAAAACTTCAAATGTTCAAAATAATATTCATTTTTAATAAAAAATTTTCTACAAATAAAACAGTACATTTCACTTACTGATTTTATTTTTTTATTTGAACAACTCAAACCACAAGCCACTATCTACGAACTTGAAATACAAACTGATCAACAATAATTGCAAGAATACACACAAACCTAAAAAATTTAGTTATATAAAACGAATACAGCAGAATGCATACATAAAAAATACAGTTATTCCTAACTTCATTAATTTCTCTTGTGTCAACAATATGATGCTAAAAGTTCATCAATCTGATGACATATTAACATCACTCCCTATGAATATGAGAAAACTCTCTGTGTTTAGCACTTTGCTCTCATTACTTTTTACGTTGGCGCCAAATTTGATGATTATAATCATAATTATGTGTCATCAATATAACGACGGGGTGTCATTATCTTCGTTGTATATATGCTTTTGCTTTTTAAGCATTGTTTTCAAAAGGCCGTGCATATTTAGTTACATATTTGTTTGGTCATAATAATGATGATGAACTTACATCAATGTGATTTTATTTTTTAAATTCATAAAACGCTTTTTACGAAATATTGCATCAAGTTGATGACATTGTAGTGATAACTTAGATGACATCTAAAATATGACAAAATTCTATGATGATGTCTGTCATTGCATTGATGCCATTTTATACCTTATTGATGACATCTTTCATAACATTGATGTTTAAATTTTGATGTTATAGCGTCATCAAACCAACGATGATTTTTTCTATCAGTGAAGATATAAAACACACTAATAATTTAAAATTGTTTATAATAATTAGTGACAGAAAAGGCTATTTAAATTAGATTTCATTTATAAAGTTAAGAGATTGTTTATAAAGAAGAGTTCTTTTCAGTATTGTGTATGTAGATATTTCTCTATAAAGGTCCGAAATGGGCGAGATTCCAACGGGTATTCGACATTAAATTAGGAAAAAAGATTTAAAGCTCTTTGAAACTATTGAATAACATGAGTTGGCCATCGAAATAAACGAAATGGCTGTGAATGCTAAAACTTTTGATTTCAACTTAACCTAAACTAAATGGCTGGATAGGGTGACCTCTTTTAGTTAAAAAGTCCAGATGATCTTCCAAAAATTGCATATTCGAATTGATATAAAGCACGATTCCTAGGAATCCCTTATGATGTACTTGCCGCATTTTCTTTTTCCATTAATATTTTTTCTTGAAAATTTAGTTGTTGGATATAGTATATAGTGAAGACATTACAAAACTTTAAGACGAAAGAGTTCCTTATCTGAAAAGTAAAACAATGCTTATAAAAATACATGTACATATGTATGTATGTATATATTTTAATTAATTATTAATATTTTTATTTATATATATAGTTATGCATACCTTCTTCCAATTGGTCTTTATCCATTGATAGTAAAATTTGCTTAATGTTTTAGTCCTTTATATTTGTTTGTTTCTTAAGTAATTAAAAAGGTTTAAAAAATTATTTTCCCAACTTATAATTGTGGTATATAATTGAGGTATATTTGTGCATCCTCTACAGGTACTAAAAGAGGAATAACCGGATTAGTGTATTACTATGAACTTTTTTTACATAAAAAAATACTTCATTTTATACTCACAACATTAAAACTCCTATGTGTGCATAGGATATATGTAAACAATATATTTTTTCACAAACTTCTTTACTACGCGGTTATTCAATAAGTCTTGCAAAAAAAAAACCGACTTCAAAACTGATTTCATCTGTCTGCCTATAACAGTTCAAGTGTATGGCCACATAAATTAGATTACATTAACTATTGGGACACTCTTATATCTCCAAACTTTATACTAGTTCAACTGTTCAATAATTTGGCAATATACATCAAATTACAGCAACTATAGGGTCACCCTTTTACTTCCAAATTCAAATTATATACTTGCTCTTGTAGTAGATTTAGCAATCAGGTTCTGTGTAAATTTCATCCGTCTTTAACGGTTCAACAGTTTGCCCATTTACATCAGATTATATCAGCTTTTTCCTTTATAACATTTTTTATACTTCTTATTATAATAAATTATACCATTCAGTCTAAAATTAAGGTGGTTGTACACAACGGTTCTAAAAATACGGCCATATAGAAAAAATTACATTAATTTTGGGAACACCCTTTAATTTCCAAATTCAAATTATAAGCTTCTTGTTTTAGCGGACTTAGCATAACATGTCTCTTGTAAATTTCAGCTGTCTGTCTATAACGGTTCAAAAGTCCGGCCACATACACTATATTATATCAACTACTGGGACACCCGCTTATTTCAAAATCCAAATTTTATACTTGTTTTTATAGAGGAGTTAGTAATACAGGTTCTTTGTAAATTTCAATCGTCTGTCTACAACTGTTTAAAAGTATGGCCATATACATAATTAAATGAACTATTGGTGCACCTTTTAATTTATAATTTTAAATATTATCAGCTGTTACTATAACGGCCATAGCAATCGACATTGCGTCAAATTTACAAGCGTTTGTCTATAACGGTTCAAAGGCACACCCTTTAATTTATAATTTTTAGTATTAATACTTGTTACTATATCGGCCATAGCAACCGACATTCTGTACAATGTACAAGCGTTTATCTATAACGGCTCAAAACGTAGGCCATATAAGTAAATTTACATCAATTATGGGGGCACCCTTTAATTTTAAGATTTATTTTTGTATAAATTTTTGTTATTTGGAGCTGTAGTAATACGCAGTCATCTAAATTTTACAGAAGTGCCCACTACAGTTCATAATACACGTAAAAAATATGTATGTTTTATGGGGACACCCTTTAATTTTTAAGAATATGAACTGTTTTTAAAACTGGACCAATTTGTAAACATAATCTATCATATTACCAAAAATTTTCAAAATCGGTTCAGAAATGACTGAGTTCTGCAGACACAAACATAAAAAAGCAACATTTGTATAACCTCCTTCTTTTTTTTAAGTCGGTTAAAAATTAAATGAATTCATAGAAGTCTTTGAAATTTAGACGTTACTTTGGCAATGTTTACAAATATTAGCACTACATAGTCTAGATCAAGGCAGATTAATAGGTAGTGGCAGTAGATCAGTTGACTTTCTTGAAGAAGTTTGGTACAAAATGTATTTATACTCATTTTTGGTTTTTACATATAAAATAATAAGCTAACTTTTACCCCGACCAGGATTCGAACCATCGATTTTATAAATTAATGAAATTTTACTTTATTTTCGGCTTTTTGGTTCTTTTAATTAATTTTCTAAACATTTTTAGAAAGAAAAATTATTTACAAATGTATGCGGACGTTTTCCAAAGAAAACAAGAAAAATTAGACGCTAGCAGAATGAAATGCAGCATTTTCTGGACCGCCACATCCTTCATCAGCATTCTTTGCATCTATCTACCTTATGTTATGTACATCGTAAACATCATCTATTTAACCAACTAATCTTAATGTTAATTTGGTGAGACGAAGTTCACACACAACTTAAAGCCTTTTCTTTGTCATTCTCTTTGTAACTCGTCTTGTACATTTGTTGTTGCTTTTTTTTGTACTAGCAATTTGATAGTCACAAATGCAACTTTTTTTTTATTTTTAATTATTCATACTTGTTTGCTCACAACATTATAGACACTGTTTCAGTATCATATTGACTTTTATGAGTTAAGTATGAATGTAAATACGCGGTGCCTAGCGTTTGTTTTAATTTTTAATTTTTACCCTGACCAGGATTCGAACCATCGATTTTATAAATTAATGAAATTTTACTTTATTTTCGGCTTTTTGGTTCTTTTTAATTAATTTTCTAAACATTTTTAGAAAGAAAAATTATTTAGAAATGTATGCGGACGTTTTCCAAAGAAAACAAGAAAAATTAGACGCTAGCAGAATGAAATGCAGCATTTTCTGGACCGCCACATCCTTCATCAGCATTCTTTGCATCTATCTACCTTATGTTATGTACATCGTAAACATCATCTATTTAACCAACTAAGCTTAATGTTAATTTGGTGAGACGAAGTTCACACACAACTTAAAGCTTTTTTCTTTGTCGTTCTCTTTGTAACTCGTCTTTAACATTTGTTGTTGCTTTTTGTGCTAGCAATTTGATAGCCACAAATGCAACTTTATATTTTTAATTATTCATACTTGTTTGCTCACAACATTATAGACACTGATTCAGTATCATATTGACTTTTATGAGTTAAGTATGAATATAAATACGCGGTGCCTAGCGTATTTACCCTGGTCAGGGTAAAAATTAAAACAAACGCTAGGCACCGCGTATTTATATTCATACTTTACGATGTACATAACATAAGGTAGATAGATGCAAAGAATGCTGATGAAGGATGTGGCGGTCCAGAAAATGCTGCATTTCATTCTGCTAGCGTCTAATTTTTCTTGTTTTCTTTGGAAAACGTCCGCATACATTTGTAAATAATTTTTCTTTCTAAAAATGTTTAGAAAATTAATTAAAAAGAACTGAAAAGCCTAAAATAAAGTAAAATTTCATTAATTTATAAAATAAGCTAACATAATCACGAGGATGCAAGGCTTAGGAAGCTCCTCTAGTTTAAATATATGCATGTAAGTAGCATCAAAGGAAAGCTTATGACATCTAGATTAATAATTTTGTAACTATTTTTTGCGCTTCATTTCTAAAAACTGAAAAAATCAATTTAAGGTGGTTTTTTGAGAATTTGAATATCATAATGCATCGGGCTATTCCTACAAAATTTTTAAGTGATATAGCTGAAAGAGTTTTTTTTTGATTTAACATATAAATTCCCGCAAAGGGGAAAATGTCCTAAAAAAAATTGTGTTTTTTTTACAAAAGAGGCCTTAATTAATCACGGGGCTGTCACATCCTTTTTGGAGTATGTAGCCAAAATTTGGAGACCTACCGTTTACCTTTTTTTAATCCTTGCTTTGCACTACGAGGAATTTTACAATAATTTTAACATTTTTTTTTTGGCAATGTTGGAAATGGCTGGAGGGGAAATCGTTATGATTGTTGACCTAATTTTGTTTTTAATATCATTTGCTAAAGTTTGTCTTTAAAATTGTTAAAAAAAATTTGCTAGTACTGAAGTAAATTTAAATTAAATAAGCAAAAAAAGAATACCACCTTTTTGCCGAAAATCCTTAAAAAACGATATAATTTACATTTTCTCAATTCAGAGGCTTGTAACTTTTTAACGCTATCAGAATAAAACTTTAAACTTGTTTATTTTAAATTTTATTAAGAATATAGCAAATGTCTTGGTAAGTCAATTTTCTTCCTGCACATTTAAACATATTTTTATAGATATTTTCAAGGTCTGATTAAAATTAAAAAATCTTAACATTTGAGTTAAAAATATAATTTTTATAACTATTTAAAAAAATTATATGTCCAAGATACGTAAATTTGGGGCCCTACCAAGAAGCCCTCCTTCACCCTAGGAGGCTGACCGTCCATAGATCCACCGAGAAACACCTCTCCCCTGCCTCTGTAAAATTTCGTTGAGATATATTAAGTGGTTCATAAGATACGAAATTTTGTAAAAAAAATCGTTTTCAAACTACTGTGAGTCAGTTGATTTGACATCTGAAAATATATTTTACAAAAACAAAATACATGTTCTTTACTTATTGTTGTAGTTGTGTTAGAACTGCTATTACCTGTAAAATTAATGTGCCTTAGTCTAGATTTTGTACGTTTTGGTGTGCGTGGTATTTTGTATTTGAAGTTGTTCCCAAAATCCTTTCGCAACTCCAAATTGATATGCGTATTTTTGACGCGTTTCCTGGTGTGGGGCAAAACTAATTCTTTTGCAATATCTTTTACAAAATCAGACCGCATAGTGCTTTTATTGGTCTATAAAATGCGGGAATTAGCTACGTATGTTCTTCGAGCACAAGTAATTTTTGAACACAATTCATTCGATGTGTCAACGCAGCCTGTACAGCAGTTATAAAATGATATTATTTCTGAAAGCCGATTTGTACAATCTATTTCAGCAGAATGATGCATGATCGAAAGCAGTACTATAGCCTTATTCTTCATTATAAAATATGAAAGAAGAGTTTCTTCTTTTGTAAAACCATACAGACTGGTTTTTTCATCCCGATTTTCGTTTATTTTTCTTTAGAGTTCTAACATATGGACATTTCCACAGAAAGGTCCACCTTGACCGAAAAATTAAAAGTTCACCTGCAGAGTTTCTGTGGTGTATTATTGAAGAGAAATATTCAAAATTAACTAAATTAAAGAGTTCAAAGCTTTTCTTAGTTGCAATTACGAGGTACTGGGCTACAAAGTTTAAGTTTTAGTTTTGGTCAGTTTTGTTTTATTTCTATGGGTAACTTTACTATTAACACGTCTAAGAGTAATTAAAAAATTCCACTCTTACCTCAAAACTTTTACTACAACAACAACTAACCGTAAAATAAATACAAAAGAGTAAACAAATATCAATTAGCTGTAAAATTTTCATTTGTTTTTTATGATATTCTAAGATAACGTCACGCCAGTCAAAGAGGTATTTTTTTTTCATTGTCTCTACGAACACGATCGCAAGTGCCTCAAAATTTGTATTTTAACAAAGAATAACAAAGTAAACGGATTACAATAAAAACTCCGTTATTAAAGGAATACTTAATTTTATATTAACTTTCAAAACTGTGTGACGTCACGCCATATTGTGAGTATTTTCCTTTCCTTTTATTGTGTTATAGCATAATATGACATAATTCTTTTAAATCACACCAACGTTAGAGATTTAATCATTTTAAAGGCATTCATTAAACAGATAAAAGAGTATCATGTGTCACCAAAAAACTTATCAACGAAGGCCGGCACCTCTTAAAGTGACAATGATTTTATTGCTGTGTGTGTGTGGCACACTTAAAGATTTCTATGTGAAGTAAATTTATTTATACTAATTTAGCCATGCATATTAGGTTACACCAAAATACTAGCCGCTGTGGGAAACAAAAAATAATTTTAAGGAAAATCTAATTACATTAAAATTCCTAAAAACATTCCCACAGTGTTGAAAAAAATCATGTGAAATTAAAATCTAGAATCTACTTATAAGTAGTATATAAGCTAAAGTAATTTTAAAAATAAATTAATCTAAATTCTAGAGCAAGACTTCCAGCAACTCCTGCTAACTTGCCTTTAATAAAGATTCGACATTATTTAAAAAACCAAATAATTTAACTTCGTTTTATTTCTTGGTTTTAGTGTTATGTTTATATTAAATTTACATTCAATTAATTTTAGAAAATGCATTTTCGTTTTATCAATGCGCACGAAATAACATCTTTGGCATTAATTTAACTTACATATCCTCGGAGCAAGTGAACTTGCTTTCTACTATGCTTACTAAAAAGTGGAAGCAATTGCACAAAATACTTCGTATACATCAAATTCTTTTTTTATCAAGCAGCGAAAAAAGCAGATGAAACGTCATTTTTACAGAAGACTATTATACTATAAGAAACATCTTTTTATGTTATGTACATACACACACATATATATATATATATATATATATATATATATATATATATATATGTTTTATATTTTCCTCATATTTATATTTTTTTAGTTTTTAACCAAAAAATATCCTGTGGAAATTTAGTAACGTAACGTCACGCCAGATACTAAGGCTATTAAAAAAACAAAACTAAAAAAGATTTTAACTTGGAATTTAAATTAATATTATTTCAAATCCTTCTAAAAAAGGTTTCATATAAAAAGCCTTGCCCAATTCGCAGAGTTTTGCAATTTGGTAATGCAAGTCAAAACCCTCTTCCGTTTTTTGTAATATCACGCCAGCACATATTTTTACTTATATCTTCAAATTCTTAGGATCGATTATTTAAATTTCTTTACTGAATATAGTGCTACTTAATTTACTTGCAGATATAAAACAACCTTTTACAAATTTTATTTTTCATTAATTTTTTTAACTTTTTGTCGTACAAATGTCACATCACGCCACATTGGAAATGCCCATATGTCAAGTTGTAGTTTTTAAGAGATTCGCTTATTCCATTGCAGCAAACCAATTATGAGGAATAATACATCTATTAGAATTGTATATTGGTCTTGCAAGGCGGATCACAGATTGTGATGGTTTCAGCAGTCTTTTAAAGACTCCATCTGAGTCTTTACCAAAGTAACTGTAAGCAATGTTTAAAAAACAAAATTTAGCATCCGTCAAACACATTCTTTGGATACCATATTTATCCGGCTTATTACACATATAAATGACAAATTTGCACCGCCCTCGAAAAGCAACTAGCATTTCGTTAACACAGACATATGAACCTGGATTGAACACTTTTTAAGAGTTGTCTACAAACTTTTTTAACATTTCACTTATAACGTAAATTCGGGATTCCTACAATCTTACCCGAATGTCATCAAACCGCAATGAGAGCAATATAATTAACAAGCGCTTTTGAGACACTACTCTAAAAATTTCTTTACCAGTTCCATCCGTTGCAAAAAGCAACTTTGAATCCTCATGATTTGATTTGAATACAGCTGAGTATAGAAGTTAACCAACAAACGCTTTCAACTCAGTTTACCAATTTTTTGAAGCTCAACTCGATCAGAATTACTGTACTTATTTTTTATTTCCGACAATTTATTATTTTTCCATTTTAAAACTATATTCAAAATATCTTCGTCTATAAGGCTTTGAAATATATCAAGTGGTGTAGAGTTGGCTGTGATGTATTGATTTTTACGATCTGAAATCCGCAGTAACTTATGCACAGTTTTCTAACAGACCTATTAGCGCCGACCTTTGCCCATTTTAAGCGGTTTTTCCCATATTAGAAGAGTTTCTCTTTTCCCTGAATTTCTACATTTCGATCTTCAGAAAATTCTGCCAGATTACCTTGATTACTAAAGAAATTTTCAACTCTTCGGTTATCATCAATTGATTGCTCCGAAGAGGTTTCATGATCGCTGCACTGAATAGATTCAAAGTCAGAATCTTCGATAAAATCCCCACTTTCTTCGTCATTTAACCATTCGTTTATAATACTCTTAAAATTTCTCTCAGATGCTCGCACGGAAGTCGACGGATTATTATTATTCATCTTTAAATTAATTTAAAAAAAGTTACGTTCTTGGTGATGTTGGTCTGGGGGACCACACAAAAGAATCAACTTGTTAATGCACGAGCATTATTTATTAAATTACTCGTATTACTATTAAATTAAGTTCAATAAACCTTAGCCTAAATTAATACATTTTTTATTATTTATTAAATGATTTAAGTTCAATAAACTTCAGCAAAATTGGCATAATCATTTTTATTATTTATTAAATTATTTAAGTTTAGTAAACTAGCACACTTGGCCAAAAATAATACACTTTAATTGCAATTTATTTTAGCTTATTACTTCCTACAATTGTAATTTAATATTGCACACTTTTTAAATTCATACATTTTTTATTACAATTTATTTTTTTAATATTATTTCCTACAATTGTAATTTAATATGACACACTTGCCCTATATTAATATATTTTTTATTATTGCAAATTTGTTTATGTTTGATATTTGTTTTGTTGCTACAAGAAATATGCAATTTAATCATATTTCTTTGATAAAACTAGTATATAAGACTAAGAAAATTTAAAATAATTCTTATTTTAAAACTGAAAGGTATTTTTTAATTAAGAGCAATCAACACGGTTGAAGTGCTGTTGTTGCGCCAACGAAATTAATTTACCTCCAGGTTAAAGTGCTTGAGAGGTCATACACAAAAACAAAATTCTTCAGGTTTATGTGCCTGTAAGAAAATCATTAGATTCAAAAAATTTTGGAAACTAATGATTTTTTTCCCATTTCTTTGAGCTACAAGTGCTTGGAAGAAAACCCAAGGCGAAGATTCTTAACATTTTAGTGACCCCGACGTGATCCTGTTACAAGAGCAGGACGTCTAAATTCGTTTAGCCCGCAGTATTCTGTATATCACCAGTTGAGCAACACATTATTCGAGTGGAAATACTAGCAGCAGTGACAGCCAGCTAAATATCATCCACAATGGTGTCGTTCGAAGAATTTTAAAATTTGAGTCAAAGGCAAAAGGTGCTTGGGAAGAACATCGAAACAATCATTAGAAACAACAAGAAGGATTCCCAAGCCAGAAAGGAGGCGGTGAGCTACTTTCAAGAGAGATTGCGTAGACTAGACGAAGAATGGATGACGTTCGAGACAAATGACAACCTGATTCGGCTAATTGACGACAAACCTCTAGATCACCGCTACTTTACGGAAGATTATTATTCCGCAATACAGAAGGTTGTCGAACAATATAAAATCTATAATAAAGGTAAAGTCAACTATATACAAAATTCCGCCAAAAGAAAGCTGTGATGTGTTAGCTGTTGAGACTAATGAGTCGACAAGCGATAATGATGTCTTCTTTAGAACGGTTACTAATTGACGAATATACTCATCAGAACCGAAACATCGCATTAAACAAATGGCAAGGCATCGAAGCCATACATTCTATGACAACCCAGAGCAACTAGGGTACGACTCCGTGCGATTTATACAACTCGAGGCTAAGCTTCGAAAGGTAATCAATACAGTGGGCACAATTAAACATTCCCAGCAGAACATAACTGATTCCGAATCCTTGCCTATGCTAAAAGTCGCACTACCAAAATTCGATGGAAATCACCTCAAGTGGCAAGAATTCTATGATATATTCTTATCTCTGGTAATAAGGCGATCAATGCATTAAAATTAAAAAAATGTGGTATTTAAAAACACAGTTAGTAGGAGAAGCACTTCGCTGCCACTGAAGAAATTTGGACGCTGCATGGACATGGTGGTGATGGAGCGATATAACAACAAAAGATTATTGGTCAACAAGCTTGTGCAAGAGCTAGTAGACACCCTAATTAAAGGCTATACTGACAACTACAAGTCGCTTCATGACAGAACTATGGAGTTTCTTTTAGCACTCCAAAATCTTCAGGTGGATACGAAATCAAAGTAATACCCTGTTCAGACATACCTTTTAATTGCGCAATAAAGGAATTTACGCAATTAAGTCCCTAATTGAATTTAATTTACCATATAAGAAATTAATTAAAAAATTTTTCAATTAGCACTTAATTAAGTCGATAATTGAAAAGGTTTCCTCCAACAACCCCTGTGACAAAAGTAAATGCCATAAAAATGAAAAATAAAATATTTTCAAATTATATGAAATGAAAAGTTTTTGAAAATTTTATGGAAATTCAAAGCTAGCGTGCAGTCAAAACTTGATCATACAAACTGGAAGAGTTCCATATTTCAAATAAAAACAAGCAAACTTTCTTTTAAAGCCGAACTTCCCTTCATTCTTCCAAATTTACCAACACAAATTTCTAATGTAAAAATTAGGTCTGTTCAATAAATTTCCGGCAGAAACTAGCAACGATAGAGTAAAATAAAAATTTACAAAATTACTATTCCAAATAAAAAAAAGGAATAAACGCATCTTTGGAAAAAAAAGAAAAGTAAAGCCGAACTTACCATAATAACAAAAAACCATAACAAACAATTTGTATCTAAAACAGCAAAAAAAGCGGTATTCGTTGCTTAAATCATTTTGTATTGCAACAGTTAGCATTGGCAAGAGCTTTGTCATCGATTGTGTGCAAATTGCCAAAAATTTTCTGTCTTTTTTGTAAAACTTTTAGTTTATTTTATTCTATTTCTTTTGTTTATTATTTTATTAACCTGGCGTTTACTTGTACATAGTTTCCTCAGCTTTCTTCTAACTATTATACAAACATTAGCTTCAATTCAAATATTTTGTATTTAAAACCGAAAACTATAAATGTTATGTATATTTTTTGCTGTGTGGTTGTAAAAAATTTCAGCGTAGATATTCGATTTTAAAATCGCCATATAAATTATGGCAAAAAACCACAACGATGTGATGTAAATATTTTCGTGGAGAGTGCTAATAAACACTTTCAGTTCAAAGTATTTAATATTCATTAACTTATTTTGTAAAACAGAACAAGAATCAGCTGTTCTGTTCTTGACAGTAACAAAAGTAGTAACAAATTTATTAACATTCACATCTTATACTCTTTTTTACTCTTTCGCTGGTTCTTTTGAAGTACTGAAGTAAACACTTTCCAATAACAATTAGTAACAACTTCTTGTTATTGAACAGAACTATATTCTACTGTCAAATTTTAATTAAGTAAATTAAATTGGATATGTGTGAACACCAAAATTAATTACTCAATTAAAATTTTAATTGTATAAATTAAAACGTATGTCTGAACAGGGTATAAGACTACTTTGCAGGAACGACTTATAAGACATTTCGGTTACGAGTTACGGACCAAAGGATACCCTTCGGACTATGGCGAAGCAGCCTCTGTTATTGAACGACCGGTAGATACAGAACATAATGGACCTTTAACGTTTACATTTAGAGACATTCAAGATGCCTTGTCTAAATTTTCTGGCGAAGGACAGCCAGAGGTCCAATAATGGGTTAAAGATTTTGTGAACTGTGCCATTACGGTAGGATGGAACAATCTACCAAAATACAGCTATGCAAGACAATTATTAACGGGCGTGTGGAGTCAATCACACGTCCGAGATTGGTCATCATTGAAAGCGGCTTCTGGGTGTGAATTCGACACAAAATTATCCGCTTTAGACGTACAAAGTATATTGAAATCACGCAGGAAGCGTCCGGGTAAAAGTTTTAAAGAGTACTTATATTGCTTAATGGAAATTAGATCGTTGATAAAATTGGTTGAAGTCAGTATTATCGAATGTTTTATTGTAGGAATACCATACAGTTAGGCAAATAAGACATACTTTATCAGGCTACCAGTGTCGAAGACCTTAAGATAAGGATTGGAGTATACGAAAAGGTAAATACACCAATAACATAACCCAACCCCACATAATTTTATCGAAAAATTAAACTCAGAATTAGTAAAAGAGAGCAAAGTTATGCGTTGTTATAATTGCGGTGAAAGGGGCCATATATCATCAGAATTTAAACAAAAATGCACGAAATATTTCAAATTTAAACAATTTGGTCACAAATCGAATGATTGGAGCAGAAAAGAGAAATTTGGAAACCCGGATAGAGCAAAAAAGGAATTCGATATGCAAACCCTGGTATCGTCAAGATCATCGCAAAACGAGAAAAGATTTGCGCTGCATGGATCAAATCGAATATTTAAAGATGTCAAGGTTTTGGAGCTAGAAATATCGGCGTTGTTGGATACTGGAAGCGATTTAAGTTGCGTTAGATATGATAATTTGCTCATGATGAAGAACGTTGAATTACATCTCGAAACAAAGAAAATAACAGGCATAGGCAGTAAAGAGATCGAGACGATGGGCTGTTTTCTGACCGATATTGAATTGGATGGTATAATAGTGACAGTAAAATTTCATGTAGTGCGAGAGGGAGAACTTTATATTCGGTCATATGGGGCAACGACATCCTGGATCATGTTAATGTTGCGATAGAAGCTGAAGGTGCTACATTTACGAAGAAAAAGAGCACGAAGGAAGCGGTAAAACCACATGAAGAAAACTTTGATGAAATTTTACGAAAACTTTGTGAAATTTGTGTAACCACGGATACACCTGACCTCGACAAAGATCATTTAAATTGTGATGTGAAGCAGAGGTTAGTAAGTATGGTTCAGGAATATACACCGAAGAGGCCAAAGACATACCCAGTCTAGATGAAGATTCTACTTAGAGATGAAATACCTGTGCGCCATCACCCGAGAAGAATTTCACCTGCAGACCAGCATGCTGTTGACCAGAATGACGACTTGCTGGTCAACACGCTTAAATGAGAAAATAATTAGAGACAATTTCCCAATGGCAATCATTGACGACGTATTGCAGCGATAACAGGTTGCCAAAGTCTACACCACACTCGATTTGAAAAACGGGTTCTTTCATGTGTCGGTCGAAAAAAATAGCCGAAACTACACGACTTTGTCACACCTAAAGGACAGTATGAGTTCCTATTCGTCCCGTTCGGTATAACCAATTCGCCCGCCGTATTCTGTTGATATATATCAGCTGTCTTCCATGAATTGATATGTAATATATATAATATAATATATAATATATATATATATATATATATATATATATATAAATATATAAGCTTGTGTAAAACACACAATAATATTCTACTTACCTACATACAAACTGCAAAATACGTGAGTGTTAATGTTATCTCCGTAGGGTAATCAAATCCTACATATATATAAATAAATTTATGAATTAATGTTTTTGTTTATAAATACTGTGAATAAATGAAAATTAAGAGCGTTGAAATAAATTGAACATTATATGTAAATTAAATATGAAGAGTTTATGGTAGTTATTAAGTTTTTAAAATAGTTTCTCCTTTTTGCGATATATCCCCTTTTTGGCGCCATTTTTTTTAATTCCCTTTTTGTGCCACTTTTTGAAAATTTCAAACGGTCACACTGCCTGTGATCAGTTTTCACCGTATAATATCTCCCAAAAAATAAGGACCGAAATACTTACTTGCCCAAACTATAGCTAAAAGTTCTTTCTTTGTCGTGCTATAACTTCTGTCATGGCCATTTAACGATCGACTAGCATAGGAAATAGTGTTATCGTTTTGCATTAATTCCGCTACCAACGCAAAATTACTGGCATTCGTCACCAGCGTAAATTGTTTGTTCAAAATCAGGTGTACGAAAGTTGGGTCTGACTCAATTAGAAGTTTTAATTTTTCAAATGCATTTCTTATTTCTTTGTGCTATTTTTTAAAAATTTCGCTAAAGGTTGTGCTATCTTCGAATAATTTCTTATAAATCGCCTATAGTAATCTGTAATAACCAAGAAGCCTTTTATTTCTTTCTATGATTAAATGACCTAAGAATTCTATTTCCTATTTTAAAAATGCGCATTTATTTTATATAATACATAAATATTTAATATGCTTATCTACACTTGTAGAAAATACTATGATGTCATCTAAGTATACAAGACAGATTTTTCTTTTTGCTTTTTGAGGACTTGGTTCATCTACCTCTGGAATTTAGAAGGGTTATTTTTCAATCCGAAAGGTATTCTTAAAAATCACCATTTGTTGTTGAAAACCAGTGTAGGGATGTCTCTCTTATCCATTTCGATGTAAGGGAAGCCTTGTTTCAGATCTAGGGTCGAATATATCCTCAATGATAGGGGTTAGAAATCTATCCTCAATTGTGATACTGTTTAACTTCCTATAATATATTACAATATACCAGTTCTAATTATTGACGAGTCCAGTTTCCTCGGAACTATCCATATAGGGCTGTTATAAGGGCTAAATGATTCTCTTATTATACCCTAACGAAGCATTTCTTCTATTTTTCTATTGATTTCTTGGTTGTGGATTTCCGAGTATCTATAGTTCTATAGAAGTTATATTTCTACTCTCAACTTCTTTACTTCTATATTACTCCTCATTATTACTAAGATAAATCTAAGTAACAACATTCTATACCATCGTTATTGTTTTGTTGTGTTTTTGAAATACGTTTTAGATTTCGTCTTCTGATGAAGAATTATTTTCTTGGGCTAGAACTTTTTTGAATTCGATCAGCTTGCTCTGTGTTCGTTCAACTTGACCCTTTGTTGTCTAATGGTATGTCGGAGTTACTATATGTCTATTATACTTGTTAATGCTGACTCATTATTTGTCAGTATGAATTTAGGGTTTGGGTAAACTAGTAATAATATTTCATCAATATACGTTCTTTTTATTTGGAATTGGCTCAGCCCCCATTGGCCGTTTGTTTGGTCTCTTTCTTGTAGCCGGTTGTGTTCGTCGCATCTATTGTTGGAAATTATTCACTTCCATCGGTTCTTTGCGTTGAAAATGGTTATGTTGTACTTGTACATTTGGAATATACCTGCTATTGTCTTTCTATCGTTGTATTGCATGGTTTTGTCTCTGGTTGTAGCGCTGTAGTAGGTTGTGTGTAGTACTTGTAATTGCAAATGCAATTTCTTAATCCTTTAGATGGTGACTGTATAATGTGGCGCTTCCATATATGCTATTGAATCCTGCAATTAGTGTGCGCACTGCTTCTTGGTTTGCATATAAAAAACTTAGATGCAGATTCATGGTCTCGACGTCTTTATCTTCAAAACTGCTTTGCTGATTTTTACTATGGAATTCTGATAGTGTGTCCCTTTTCTGCATATCATATAGTATTATATCATATAGTAGTATTCATATAGTATCAAAAAAGTTAATAACAAGTTTTAAAATTAAAGTAGTTTCAAAAACCCGACTTTAGTGACTGACTATGGTTATGGGCCATTGTTTTTAAATTTCAGAAAAAAAAGTAAAAGAAAAGAGAATGAGTTCGTCAAGTGTTAGATTTTTAATGCATTAACGATTCTTGTTAGTCTAATTATATTTAAATTAAATGAATAATTTGAAAAAGATTAATTATTACTCTTTTTACTTGTTGTTGTTACAATATTAATTAAATATTTTAATCGACACAAATCATTGCCTAGGTTTACAATTTTTTCAAATGTACTTAAAGGTTTGGACAATTGCTGATGGAGGAAAACAATTATAAACAAGCCAAAGATTGCTTCAAAAATGCATATGATTGTTATGTAGAAATACATGGAGCTGGAAACGATGAAGCCGTCACAATCTTAAATAATTTATGCGTAGCGTGTATAAACGTAAGTATTTAAGTATTAAATAAATCACTTTTGTTAAGACTTTTTAATGTAATCAACGTAAATAAATCCTTCGAAAATATAATTTTTGTTTTGAAATGTATATCTTTTTCAATGACTAAAATTAGCATTACAAATCAATACTTTAACACTTGTACTTAGATGTAAAACCACATGTACATATAAAATGGCATAAGAAATTTTTTCCTTCCACTACATATTTCTGTGCACAAAAAGCATCGAAAATTTTAAGTTAAGTCCCATCAAATGTCGTTTATATTCCTAATTGGCAACATACATGAAGTTACATTAAATATTGGGAACCCCTTTAATTTCTAAATTAAAATTTAATGATTGTTGTTATATCGAACTTAGCACTACTGCTCCTTGTAAATTTTAACCGTCTGTTTAAGAGCGTTTGGCAATTTACATCAAATTACATCAGGTATAGGGGCACCCGTTAATTAACAAATTTAAATTTAATAAAGTAGTAGACTTTTTGTCTAATATTTAAGTGTTTGTAGTTTAAAAGATGAAGTCATATAGGTAAAGTTACATCAATTATAGGAAACCCTTTAGCTTATAAATTTAAATTGAATAATTGTTGTTAAAGTGGGCTTAGCAATACAGGTTCCTTGTAAATTTTAGATTTCTGTCTGTTGCGGTTCAAAATTTGATAACTCTTTAATTTCCAAATACACATTTTATACTTGGCAATACAGGATGTTTGTAATAAAGACGTGCACTAGTATTTCCAACAGTATGTCAAAAACAGATATATAAATAACAGTTACAGCAGATACAAAACAACGCATGAGTGTAGTTGATATTGTAGGCTTTCGCTTGTGCGTACTCACACTATGGATATAAACACATACAGTTGTTTATGGTTTTGCATAAAGTGAGAAATTTATCAGTTTTTTACTCTCAAATATCTGTTGTACCATGAGTATTTGGATATATCTGTTTATGAAACAGATATTTTTGATACTTGTGTGCTGCTTATGATAGTGGCGAGAACTAGTAAGCAGTATTTTAACTTCGTAGTAATAACCCGAATTGTAATTATTATTGTTTAGCTTTGTTAATTAGTTTATATGATTTTAAATGTAGAATTAGCAGTATTTATAATATTAATGATAATTTTATTTTATAAAAACAAATGAATATAATAAATTGTTTTTAGTTGCGCGTTGAGTTATAAGGATAGAATTAATTCAATTAAAGAATTTTATTGTATGTTTATTTAAAAAAATTAATTCCTTTTTTGATAAAAACTAGTTAATAGTTAAAATTAATATATAAAAAAGGTTTATTACATACATCTGTACAAACATATGTACATAAAACTAGAAATTCCGAAAAATTTCAATAAAAAAAAAAAAAAATAGGGAAAACATTTACACTTCTAGAATACACCCAGTAATGATATTGTCCCTTTTATATATGTACATTTTAAATAATGCAATTTTTATTTTCTATGCACTTAGAAGGATATATTATAGTTATGTTATTTGTGCATTCAAAATTTCTAAAATTTCTAACATGTACTAAAAAGATCTATTTTCTGCATTAAAGAAAAGTCCTACAGCTTAAATAAATAGAGAGTAAAATTTATTCGAAATTAAAAAATTATTAAAAAGTTTTAAAGAAAAAAATTGAAGAGTAAAATGGACAAGCTCGTTGTAACTGCTTACAAAGGATAGTCAGCTTAACAACTTGAAATATAAATTATAACAGTATAGTATATCTCTTACTAATGTGCTTAAATAAGTGGCTGTCAACCACTAATTAGAATATATAATGAATTGATTGAAAAATAAATTGTTAAAAAATCCAAGTTTCTTACTATAAATGGGAGCAATTATTTAGATGGACTAACTCGTTGACAATTTCAAAAATGCTTATGATGTTGTTAATATTTTCACTATTTTCACTAGCAGTAATTTTATGAAAAAGTTTGATCGATAATTAGTTAAATGGCTTTATAACATAGCATCATCTAACGTGAAATATGTACGTTTTAAC
Source organism: Gymnosoma rotundatum (assembly GCA_916610165.2). Lineage (NCBI taxonomy): Eukaryota > Metazoa > Arthropoda > Insecta > Diptera > Tachinidae > Gymnosoma > Gymnosoma rotundatum. Next base: position 58,863,941 of record OU744337.1, read on the forward strand.
ATTAGGCACTATGAGAATATATTTTGTTTTCGAGTAAGTAATAAGATTTGCCAGCTGGGGTTTGAGTTAAATTTAGATATCAGACATCAAGTTTTATTCCTATCTCGTTTAAATTTAATAAATTATTAAAATTTTCAAATGTATATCCATCAACGAAAGGGTTAAGGTTTATTTTTTATGCATAGATCTTTTTAAGGTTTTGCTATTATAATTTTATTTTTCATAAAAACAATTATTTTTTTCCAGTTGTAATTCCATTTCATTACCATTATTAAAACAATTATAGTTAAAATAAAATAATTAGCATGATATCGTAGTTATTTTTTTCCTATTTCATTATTTCAACTAATACTAATGCAATTTTAATAGTAATAAAAAATTATTTTTATTTTTGCTAAAAATATTTAAATATTCATACTTTGTTTTAAAATTTTAAAAATAATTTGGATTCACAAGGTTTAAACTTAACATCAAAATATTTTTTGATTGATTTTAAATTATCAGGCTTTTCGTCTCTCTAAATATAGAAACATGCATACATATATTTTTTTAGTTGTTGTATCCTTAGAACTGTTGTAATTGTTGGTAAAAGTTGTTAAAAAACATAATAGTAATTTTAATACAATTATACGCATTAGGTTCATAAATTTCAGTTTTGTATATTCAACTTCAATAAAACACAATAAAACAAATAAAAATATTGATCATGTTTAGAAACAATAATTTTAATTTTAATAAACCAATGCATATGTACGTATGAATGGACATTGATTCGCAGCATACAATAAATACTTATGGTACAACCATCAACATCTGTTTATACCCGTTTGTGCGAAACATAGGAGAACAGATATGTTACTCTCATTCTCTCTTTACTCATTCGCATCCATCCAAAGAGAAAAAGTAATAATATCAACTTATATCAGAAACACAAAACTACTCATCTATACGCACTCATAAAAGTAGACACACAAAAACTGATATAAACAGATATATCTGTGCACGTCTTTAGTTTGTAAATCCCAACCGTCTGTTTATACATATGCATTAGTTTACATCAACCTTTAATTTATAATTTTGAATATTTATACTTCTTATACCAGACAAAGTAGTAGACATTGGCCCATATTCATAGTTATAGAATAAAGTATACTCTTGCTAAAGTATGCTCTAAAATAAAAAGCTCTTATTATCTTTTTTGCTTTCATAGTCAAGAATAAAGTATACTTTAAGTTTAGACGCCTTCCATTGGGTGTCAACTGTAATTTGATAAATGTTTTCATACAATTTCTAAACAAACATTAGAAAAAAGTAACCTTGTTTGTATTTTGTTCACTTTGGTATAAAAATCAGATAAAGAGTATTGTGTTCTTAAAAAAAAATAAAATAATTTTGGAAAAATGAGTTAAAAACAGCTTTGGGTAGTTTTAAATTTAGAGTTGACTTTCTAGCCAAAAATATCTTTTAAATTGTCTATGAATGAATTAGAGTCGACCCTAAAATAAAACCGACTTTAGTTCCCTTAAAGTATACTTTATTTTAACTATGAATTTGGGCCATTCTGTTTATTTTCTAAGTGTTTGTATAGAACGGTTCAAAAAAAGGCCCATATAGGCCAAATTACGTAAATTATAGGAACATCCTTTAATTTCTAAATTTAAATTGTATGCTTTATGTTATAGCGAACTTGTCAACACAGGTTCTTTGTTAAATTCAGCAGTCTGCCTATAATAGTTCTATAGTTTCGCCACATACATCAAACTTCACCTCTTAATTTTCAAATCGAAATTTTATACTTGTTGTTATAGCCCACTTAGAAAACAGATTCTTTGCATATTTCAATAGATCTGTGCCATTTAGTTCATTATAGTGACCGTTCGTTTAAGGTCAATGTTTAAAAATGAACTAGTCCATTTTAAGTTTAATATGTCTATTTAGTGTAAAGCTCGTTTAGGTAAAAATGTTTTTTTTAGAGAACTGCTCGTTTAGTTCAAATGATCTTTTAGTTCAGAAAGGCTTTATAGCGCAACGCTCGTTTAGTTCAAATGTTAATTCGCAATTTTGTTCAAATCTAAAAAAAAATTAATTATTATTTGACTTACAACTGCTGCCAGTAAAATCTATTCTATCTATTTTACAAGCAACACATTGATTAAGTGATAGCATAACTTATATTTATTTAATTTCTAATATATTCTCTTTTATATCAGGAATAAAGGCAATAAGGAACTATCATTAATAGTGTCAGAAGCAGTGAACAGCGAAATATACGTGCAATTTAATCAATCATGTACTAGTTCAAACACAGAGCATAGTTCAAATTTAAACAACATAGATGTACAAATGGTCCATTTAGTTAACGTAGTGGAGTTTTCAGTTGAACTAGTTCGTTTATGAACTACACAAGTTTAAATTTCAACCGCCAGTCTTTAAGGGTTCAACAGTTTGGCCATTTATGTACGCAAATTTACATCAACTATTGAAACACCCTTTAATTTATAATTTTGAATATTTATACTTCAACCCTGCAACCCTACAACTCTATTCGCTGGCCGTCAACTTGTGCAAAGTTTGTGCTTTGATACAATTGATATAAGCTTCTGAAAATCATCCATATCATTATTTTGTTTCTGTAACTGCTGGAGTGCATCGTTGTGGAGTGTGAGAGTTATTTGCGAACTTTTATTATTTTTTCCATGTATTTTATGTATTATTATTTTGGTTCTACCGCGCTTTTTTCAACATAATCAACAGCTTTCGTATATATCTGTACACATTCACACCTGTTTTTAATTCTTGTTCGTGCCTAAAACAGTACTTCGAAAATTATGGATAACAAACGTGCACTCAATTTATTCTCGCCAGAATAGCTGATAAAGAATAACATTAAAAGACAAGTATCCCACCTAACAATGTCACAACAATCAGCATCTGCTGCTTTTACATGAGAAAATTTATCTATCATTTTGGATACTTGAAAATGTCAAATATTTCTTGCAAACAAAAACTGACTTCAAAACAGATTTCATCTGTCTGCCTATAACGGTTCAACAATATGGCTACATAAATTAAATTACATTAGCTATTGGGACACCCTTATATCTCCAAACTTCATACTTATTCCACTGTTCAATAGCTTGTCAATATACTTTGAACTACAGAAACTATAGGGGCACCCTTTAATTTTCAAATTCAAATTATATACTTGCTGTTGTAATAGATTTAGAAATCAGGTTCTGTGTAAAATTCAACCGTCTGTCTATAACGGTTCAACAGTTTAATTTGTAATTTAAAACTCTTATACTTCTTATTATACCAAACGAAGTCTAATTTCTAAGGTGTTTGTATTTAACAGTTTAAAAAATAAGGCCACATAGATCAAATTACATTAATTTTGGGAACACCCTTTAATTTTTTAATTCAAATTATAAGCTTCTTGTTATTCTTGCTTCATTCTTTCCAACTGTGATATAATAATTTAGCTGCATTTCTTTTAATTTCCTACTGGAAGTGCCGGATTGTAATAAAGAAAAATTGTCAGTAATTTTTTGTTGACGGTTTAGGCAAATAAGGCACCAATTTGTCTAATAATGGTATTTTAAAATAATTGAAACAAGCTGCACTAATCAAAAAGGAAATTAAACAGGGTGTTAAAGAATTAAAAATTAATAATAAAAAAATCTACTAAAATTTTAAAAAAAGCTTTTTCTCCTTTATGTTACAACCAACACCGGCTTCGCTTACTTAAAATTTTCTACGTACTACACACACTCTTCCATCAGAAAAAGTTATTGATTTCTAATAGGTTAACTGTTTTAAGAAAAAATTTAGAACCACGTGCAAGATAATTCCAAGAGCTTTCAAATGGTACCCAATTGACCCAATTTGTTCAAAAATGTAGTGTAAAATCACAATTTTATATGAAAAGTTAAGAGGCCCATAGCTCGGAAAAAAATTGCGACCGCGAACTTTTTTATTTTTACATATTTTATTATATTTTAATTCTTTATCACCCTGTATAATTTTTTTATTGATCATGCTTCACTAAACTACGCTTAAGCCAAATAATTAGTATAGTAAACTCTATCGAAGCTCACTATTCCAAAGAAAAATTACAATGGACTTATTAAAAAAAAGCCTATTTTAAATAATTTTACTGAATAAAGAGAGCATGCACTTTTCCAAAACGAATTATTAGTATAATTTAAATCCTCATGAGTATTATCGATATGAATTCAAATTATAAGCTTCTTGTTATAGCGGACTTAGCAAAACATGTCCCTTGTAAATTGCAGCTGTCTGTCTATAATGGTTCAAAAGTCCGGCCATAAACACCATATTATATCAACTATTGGGACACCCGTTTATTTCCAAATCCAAATTTTATACTTTTTGTTATAGAGGAGTTAGTAATACAGGTTCTGTGTAAATTTCAATCGTCTGTCTACAACTGTTTAAAAGTATGGCCGTATACCAAATTAAATGAACTATTGGTTCACCCTTTAATTTATAATTTTAAATGTTATCAGCTGTTACTATAACGGCCATAGCAATTGACATTGCGTCAAATTTACAAGCGTTTGTCTTTAACGGTTCCAAAGATAGGCCTATATAAGTAAATCTACAGTAATTATGGGACACCCTTGAATTTCAAAATTCAAATTATAAACTCTTTGATGTACCGTTTGTCTACAACTGTTTAATAGTATGGCCATATACGAAATTAAGTGAACTATTGGCGCACCCTTTAATTTGTAATTTGTAATATTAATACTTGTTACTATAACGGCCATAGCAATCGACATTCTGTCCAATTTGCAGGCGTTTGTCTATAACGGTTCAAAAGATAGGCCAATATAAGAAAATTTACATCAATTATGGGGGCGGGCACCCTTAATACTTGTTACTATAACGGCCATAGCAATCGACATTCTGTCCAATTTGCAAGCGTTTGTTTATAACGGTTCAAAAGATAGGCCAATATAAGTAAATTTACATCAATTATGGGGGCACCCTTTAATTTTTAGATTTATTTTTGTATAATTTTTTGTTTTTGGGAGCAATAGTAATACGCAGACATTTTAAATTTTGCAGAATCGCCTTTTAATTTTTAAGATTAGGAACTGTTTTTTAAACGGCACCAATCTGTAAGCATAATCTATCGTATTACAAAAAATTTTCAAAATCGGATAAGAAATGACTGAGTTTTGGAGGCACAAATATAAAAAAAGCAACATTCCTTCTTTTTTTGAAGTCGGTTAAAAATTTAACTTCTTTAAGGGAAAAGCGTAACTTTTTTCTGTCTTTCCCTGGCAATACTACTTACTACGTACCTTAGTAAATCTGATATTTTCTTTTTACTTGAAACCCATATTCAATCTGACAGAAAGAGTGAGAACTTAAATTATTTTTAAATCTCTTTTTTTTATGTGATTGCTGCCACAAAAACTCACAACGCTGGTCGTGCGAGCGGTAGATGCTTGTTGGGTTTCGAAAATATTTGACAAAAACGTTTAAATTTATTAATGTTTCTGATAACAATATTTTTTTTATCAGAAAAAATTAAAGAAAAGTTGTTTTAAAACTTGATTTTAAATATATGAATAGAGCCCTACTTTCACCCGAGAATATATTGCCACGTATAACAGCATTCATTCAGTATTTGTCTCGTATTACAAGCACTATAATTAGGGCTCGTGGTGGGTTACTAGACTTGTATTCTGAACCCTTTAGATATTCATCATTTGGGATGCATACACTCTGCACTCTAGACGCATTTGAAAACATACTGCATTTCATCGGTATATAGAGATCATAGAAGAAAATGTTTTGGCGAATCTGTATGTATAAAAATATTAGTTTTTCTGAAATGTAAAATCATTGAGTATAATCGTGTAGTAAATATGTGTATCCATTAATTAAATAAAAAAATACTTCTTATTATACCCGACAAAAAAGTGGACATTCCTCTTAATTTTTAAGGTTTTGTATATAATGCTTTTGAACCATTATATACATATATGATTATATATATATATATATGTATATATATTTACATTTTGAAAAAGGTTTGTACCTAAAACCAAATCTCGTTAACTGAATTCGCCAAATTATCAGTTGGTATCCAACCCTTTTAAAGGTACTGTAAAAACGCAAGAAAATCAAATTCGTCCTTGATATAAAAACTTGAACGAACCCAAATATGTATCACCTTAACTGAATTCGTCAAATTATCAGTTGGTATATAACCTTTTTAAAGGTGCTGTAAAGACGCAAGCAAAAGACTGAGCAAATAAAAGAAAGGACCAAAGAAGCTTAAAAACCTGAAAAATAAAGAAATCACGTTGTGAAAAAATGTGTTAGTAATAGAGGTACCTCAGCCGGTAATGGACGGACATTATTAAATCGTGTATCAAATCCTGTATTGCTAAGTCTGCTATTGCAAGTAGAAAATTTTAATTTGAAAATTAACGAGTGTCCAATAGCTGACATAATTTGATTTACGTAGCCAAGCCTTTGAACCGTTATAGACAGACGACCCTTTAATTTCCAAATCCAAATTTTATACTTGCTGTAATAGCGGAGTTTGCAATGCAGTGTCTTTGTAAATTTCAATCGTCTGTCTATAACGGTTCAAAGGCTTGGCTACGTAAATCAAATTATGTCAGCTATTGGACACTCGTTAATTTTCAAATTAAAATTTTCTACTTGCAATAGCAGACTTAGCAATACAGGATTTGATACACGATTTAATAATGTCCGTCCATTACCGGCTGAGGTACCTCTATTACTAACACATTTTTTCACAACGTGATTTCTTTATTTTTCAGGTTTTTAAGCTTCTTTGGTCCTTTCTTTTATTTGCTCAGTCTTTTGCTTGCGTCTTTACAGCACCTTTAAAAAGGTTATATACCAACTGATAATTTGACGAATTCAGTTAAGGTGATACATATTTGGGTTCGTTCAAGTTTTTATATCAAGGACGAATTTGATTTTCTTGCGTTTTTACAGTACCTTTAAAACGGTTGGATACCAACTGATAATTTGGCGAATTCAGTTAACGAGATTTGGTTTTAGGTACAAACCTTTTTCAAAATGTAAATATATATACATATATATTAAAAAAATTTTGTTAACCGCTCTTATTCATCGCCGTTTTTTTTTCGCGTAAATAAAGCAGTGTTTATATTCTGGATGTAATTTTGCATTTGCATTAAACCGTGTTCCATTATATGAATGTGATATACCTTGAAGTAAGAAAATTGAAATGCATATGGGAGTAGGAAGTATGAAACTAGTGTAATTAGCAACATTCGGTTGTAACACGTTAAAACAATATTAACCTTGGATGTTTGCCTGAGTGTTGCGTTTTGGCTGAATCTCGTAAATGAGTTGGGAGCTTGAATATAATACTGGGAGCTAAGATGATGGTTGAAAAGACAATTGCCAGCTATTTTATTTGGTACAAACCCAGCTTGCATGGTGTGCTATACAGTCACAAAAAAAATATTCTGTTGTTCAGCGAGTGATTTTATTCAAGTCGCCTAAAAAATGTAAACCTTATCAAAAATACGGTAGAAAATTTTTGTTTTGTTTCGCCAGGAATGCCATTTTTGACAGCTGTTAAAACGACCCCTCAATGTATTGGCCTGTCTTCAGGGTAGATTTTATAATTAGTGATTTTAAATTTATTGTTTGTATTTAAAAATGTTTCATTAATAAATTATTAATTAAATAAATAAATTAACTATTCTAATTCTACTTTGAACGCAGTGTTAGTTAAGCCTTGGGTATTCCAACGCATCACTTTAAGGCAACATTTTGAATAATTAGATAACACGACGAAGCATGTTTCCAAGTACTCTCATTTTGTCCTACTTGGTTTTGCTTTTTTCATCAAGGGCTTTAAAGTAAATATAGTTACCATTCGCTACGGAGGCATAAGCAATTTTTTCGGTATTACCTGTTTTTCCAATCGTTTTTTATATAGTGTTTTATCATTCAATGAGTGATTGATTGCTCTTATAGGAGTTATATTTAGTCGAACTTTTAGTACTGTTACCCTTATGGCGAATTTCCATGTAACCTTTTCGCAAGGGACAGTGCATGTCATCAGCTCAATGCATACCGTTTTTAAGACCTCTTTTACTGCAATTAAAACATTTCTGTGAAATGGGTCCATCTGTTGGAACCTTATTAAGTTGACAGGTTGTAAAATCATGCGCTCCGCTTCAACCTAAGCAAGCCGCACCTCTTTAATAATTTGCATTGTTCAGAATGCTCATGTGTGGTACATTTGAAGCATTGAGTGGGGCCCCTAGATCGTCGTTGGGCATTTTTCCAGTGTACGACGACATTATATATAAATTTTATTATTATTATCTCTTGTTTTGTTATTTGACCTTTGTTGAATTCTAGCATATATAAGGCGTCGTCACATGCGTGAGGTTAGAACTACTTTTATAATTGCTATTTAAATGTTAAATGTATATTTGAATTCATCTATGATTGTTTTTGTTTCTATTTTTGGTATTCCAAACAGCATGAGCGTAAACTTTTTGCTATCTCTCACCAGGTGTGTGAAAAATTCCGTTTTCTGCTCTTTCTGTTTTTTAACGGTATCATACATCAATTGAAATTTTTTTATTCACAAATTTTCCCCGCAAATCACCACTTTAATGAAACATAAACATATGAAAAAGATCATTATGTTAAATCCGTGAAATCTAACAAGTATTCCTTAGAATTAATAACATTTAGGATAACTGCAAACTTTTTATACAAGATTATTGTCGACCCCTGTTATTCGGGCTGTTAGCTCATCATTTTCAAAAAATGCTTTAGACATATCCATATCTGTTATTACATTTAAGACTTAGCCGTCAATCATTGTAAGTAAAAATTAAATTAATCAAAAAAATTTTTTCATTCTTCATTTATTGACAGAATCAGCCCAAAAGGTACAAAAGAACGTGTTCTAACCTCTACACCCATAATTACGAAATTTATCAATGAGAGTATCAACAAATCTACAATCCCAGAATCGGAAAAATACTTAAAACATTTACGTTAAGGCCAATATAAAAAAGTGATAAAGATAATGTTAATAACTATAGGCCAATAGCAATATGGCCGGTAATCGTAAAAGCGTTAAAGGAAGTTATTGTCAAAAGGTTTAGTAATTTCTAAGCCAAATACAAATTAATAAATCTAAATAATTTTGTCTTTTTCTGAAGGAAAAGAATATAAGTCAGCTTCTAGATGAATTTGCTAGTAAAATAAACAACGCTTTGAGTAGAAATGAACAATGTTTGATATTATTCATCGATTCTAGAAAAGCATTTGGCACTCTATCCACTATTTAAATTTACGAACCATTTGCGTCAAATGACATGCTTAACACGTTCCCTGTCAAGTTGTATATGATGTGTTATTTCTAGGCTATGTGTACCATTTTCGGCGCACTGTTTTTGAAAGAACTAATATTATTTTCATAATTATAAATACTAAATTCAAAAAACAGCTTGGCGTATAAGTGAGGCTTCGTGTGCACCGTTTTGCGACACTTACACATACGCTGATTATACAGCGATAGTGGCTTTACACTACAACAAAAGACAGCTATAACAATTATACTGTATCTTAACGATGTCACGATAAAGGGCTGCCTGTCAATGCATCTAAAACAAAACTGATGCATATTAGACAGACGGATGTGATAAAATTGATATATAATTCTTGCGAAAAAAACCGACTTCAAAAATGATTTCATCTGTCTTTCTATAACAGCTCAAGTGTATGGCCACATAAATTAGGTTACATTAACTATTGGGACACACTTTAATTTGTAATTTGTAATATTAATACTTGTTACTGTAACGGTCGTAGCAATCGACATTCTGTCCAATTTGCAAACGTTTGTCTAAAACTGTTCAAAAGATAGGCTCATATAAGTAAATATTTATCAATTATGGGACACCCTTTAATTTCTAAATTCAAATTATAAACTCGTTGATATAGCGGACTTAGCAATACAGGTCCCTCTTAAGTTTCAGCGTTCTGTCTATAACGGTTCAAAAGTTTGGTGACATACACAAAATTACATTAACTATTGGAATACCCTTTAATTTCCAAATTTTATATTTTTTGTTATAGCGGACTTAGCAATACAGGTTCGTTGTAAATTTCTAGCGTCTGTCTTTAACTGTTAAAAAGTATGGCAATAAACATCAAATTAAATAAACTATTGGCGCACCCTTTAATTAATAATTCTTAATATTAATACTTGTTACAATAACGGCCATAGCAATCGAAATTCTGTCCAATTTGCAAGCGTTTGTCTATAACGGTTCAAAAGATGGGCTCACCCAGAAAAAAAACATGGTTGTTATATGGTCACAATAACCATATTACGTTCTTTGTAACAATGCATAGTTGCGGAGAACCAGTTATAGTTGTTTTTACCAAAACTTTAGTCACGATAAACATTTTTTGTTAACTTTTAACGATTATATGGTTGCTGTGCACAAAAAATGCAACATGGTTGGTTTTAACTTAAAAAAATTTCAACCACAACCAAAGTTTTATAACTTATTAAAAATAATATAAAGTATTTAATCATAATATATTATTGTTAATCAAAGTATGGTTAAAAGCAACAGAATAATGTTTACGCTTAAAAATATTTTGTTCTCGTACTTGACAGTTTAGTAATTTTTCTGATAGCTGAAATTTGAAATTTTTATTGTTAAAGAAATTGCAAAAAATAAAAACTTGTGTACAAAATAAATAATTAAAAATAATGTGCAAAATATGATAACAAATAAAAAGGGAGCCAAAACATTTAAAAAAAGCTGAAGTAAATATGTATGTATTGTAAGCATATAAATCTTTACTTTTGTGTTTGAAGCATAATTGTGAAATCGTTTATTTATTATTTTAAGCAAATAATTGATTTTTTATTAATTTATGTTTTTAAATAATTTTTATTTATTTAATAAATAAAACAATAATCAGTTTTTTATATCAGAATAATTTTGCACTTACGAGACTATATTATAATTCAATTATATAACATGACATTTTCAGCCATATTATTATATTATAATTTAACCATTTAATGTTTATATTTGAACATAATTATGTTTATACTTTGAACAACAATATGGTTGCAAATGTAACAATACTATGTTTTGTTAGCAACCATATTATGTTGCTCTTAGATTATGGTTACCAACCATATTTTTTCTTTGCGTGCTCATATAAGCAAATCTTCGTCAATTAAGGGACACCCTTATACCACTTCCGATTTCAAACAGCAACATTTATTAGGGTTAAGTTTCAAACTATATTGTTGCAATCTGTCGAGATTTGTATTATGATGTTCAAAACTACAGACAAAAACTGCTATGTCGTCAACACATAAGAAAGCTTAGCATTCTAAACTTCATAAAGCTATTGGGTAGAGTGAATAAAAAGGCAGTTTATACTACATAGTACCTATTACTAGCAAAAGAATAAACTGTTCAGCACTAGCAAGGCTGAAAAGTATAAACTACAAAAAGTGTGAATAAATCCCTGCCATTACTACTTTAAAATAAAAACATTTGAGAGTTGCCTCTGTTTACAAAAATAAACATTTTTTCGTATAAATTCTAAGCAATACTTGTAGTAAAATATTTTGGTAACACTATAAGTTTGTTTTGATTAATGATATAAATTAGTGCAGATATTAGGTCTGTCTAGGACTTTTCCAGTGGCTAATGCTCAGTAAATTTTTTTTAGGAGAGTAAGACCAATTTTACTCTGTCGGCTGAAAATATATCAAAAAGTACGCAGACTATATCCAGTAAAATCTTGCAAGAAAGCAGCTGATCGGTGTTAAACAATGGAAATAACAAAGTAAAAGAATTACGCGAAATTGAATTGAAAACCGATGGCGTAGGATTTCAAACAGTTGGCTCGGAAATGTCTTCGAAATTCCGCTTAGCAGTAATTGGGCACTATTTCTTCAATATACAGCTTTACACAATTTCTTTCTTTTGGCTTCATAAGAAAAAGCTTTAGACTGGAAAATATATCATTGCCTATGCATCTATTTTGTAGTAATTGTTTTGTTTATTATAATTTATTATGATCATTAAAAATAAACACAATTCTAACTACTTACCTCTGGCATTGTTAAATTTCATTTGACATGCTCCAAAAGCATAAAATTATATTTAACTCGAAAAAAATGGGCGAGCGACAATCCCTTTACTTGATGTTTTTTTATTTTTTATTTCTATATCGCCCCATATATATGTTTTTTTAATTGCAATTACTCCACTTAACTAGATTTATTCCGAATTATATGGCTGTCTCGAAGGACATGGATCTTGCTGATTTTCAATAGCAAAATTTTCGAAACTATGCCTGATCGATTGGCGTATTTAACCGTAGATTGAGCTTCAAAAACAATTCATAATTCTTCCTTTGTATCATATTTGATACACACTGAACAACGAAAGAAAACAACTCTTAAAAAAGTACAAATGTTTGTTTTTTTATTTGTTTTTATTGAGACTGTATAAATTATACAATATTTAATACAATTTTAATTTATGGACTACTAATGCAATCTGCACAAATACTTTTAGAGTGCTTCTCATTGCAGCATGGCTTTTTGCACAAGCAGCAGAAATAAGACGTCCATTTATTTTTGTTTTCGCCCGAAGTGTAAAACTTTTGGCATCTTGAACGTTTCTTTTTTGCAGAATCATCAACTTTTCTTTTTTTAGAAGGAGCAGCTTCACTGTCATTTGACTCATTAAAATTTTGATTTAAAAGTTTTGAGTATATCATCAAAGAAAATTCACTTCGAGAAAGGTTTTTACGTTTTTCCATATATGGCTTTGGTCCTTTTCTCGAAAATGAAAGAGAGTGGGCGAAAAAAATTTATTGGAGAACACTTCTAGTAGTGTCTTTATTGAACCCCAATTGTCAAATATATTAACATTTTGTCTTTTAAGAAATTATAGAGGTTTTTCCAAAAACACCACTTTTGAAATTTGAAAAAGGAGTTTGGTCCTTTTCTTGAAAATGAAAGAGAGTGGGCGAAAAAGCTTGTTGGAGAACACTTCTAGTAGTGCCTTTATTAAACTCCAATAGTCAAATATATTAACATTTTGTTTTTTAAGAAATTATAGAGGTTTCTCCAAAAACACCACTTTTGAAATTTGAAAAAAGACTTTGGTCCTTTTCTCGAAAATGAAAGAGAGTGGGCGAAAAAAACTTGGTGAATTACACTTCTAGTAGTGTCTTTATTAAACTCCAATAGTCAAATATATTAACATTTTGTTTTTTAAGAAATTATAGAGGTTTTTCCAAAAACACCACTTTTGAAATTTGAAAAAGGACTTTGGTCCTTTTCTCGAAAATGAAAGAGAGTGGGCGAAAAAGATTTATTGGAGAACACTTCTGGTAGTGTCTTTATTGCACCCCAATAGTCAAATATATTAACATCTTGTTTTTTAAGAAATTATAGAGGTTTTTCCAAAAACACCAATTTTGAAATTTGAAAAAGAACTTTGGTCCTTTTCTCAAAAATGAAAGAGAGTGGGCGAAAAAAATTTATTAGAGAACACTTCTAGTAGTGTCTTTATTGAACCCCAGTAGTCAAATATATTAACATTTTGTTTTTTAAGAAATTATAGAGGTTTTTCCAAAAACACCACTTTTGAAATTTGAAAAAGGACTGGTCCTTTTCTCGAAAATGAAAGAGAGTGGGCGAAAAAAATTTATTGGAGAACACTTCTAGTAGTGTCTTTATTGCACCCCAATAGTCAAATATATTAACATTTTGTTTTTTAAGAAATTATAGAGGTTTTTCCAAAAACACCACTTGAAATGTGAAAAAGGACTTTGGTCCTTTTCTCGAAAATGAAAGAGAGTGGGCGAAAAAAATTTATTGGAGAACACTTCTAGTAGTGTCTTTATTGAACCCCAATAGTCAAATATATTAACATTTTGTTTTTTAAGAAATTATAGAGGTTTTTCCAAAAACACCACTCTTGAAATTTGAAAAAGGACTGGTCCTTTTCTCGAAAATGAAAGAGAGTGGGCGAAAAAAATTTATTGGAGAACGCTTCTAGTAGTGTCTTTATTGCACCCCAATAGTCAAATATATTAACATTTTGTTTTTTAAGAAATTATAGAGGTTTTTCCAAAAACACCACTTGAAATTTGAAAAAGGACTTTGGTCCTTTTCTCGAAAATGAAAGAGAGTGGGCGAAAAAAATTTATTGGCGAACACATCTAGTAGTGTCTTTATTGTACCCCAATAGTCAAATATATTAACATTTTGTTTTTTAAGAAATTATAGAGGTTTTTCCAAAAACACCACTTTTGAAATTTGAAAAAGGACTTTGGTCCTTATCTCGAAAATGAAAGAGAGTGGGCGAAAAAAATTTATTGGAGAACACTTCTAGTAGTGTCTTTATTGCACCCCAATAGTCAAATATATTAACATTTTGTTTTTTAAGAAATTATAGAGGTTTTTCCAAAAACACCACTTTTGAAATTTGAAAAAGGACTTTGGTCCTTTTCTCGAAAATGAAAGAGAGTGGGCGAAAAAAATTTATTGGAGAACACTTCTAGTAGTGTCTTTATTAAACCCCAATAGTCAAATATATTAACATTTTGTTTTTTAAGAAATTATAGAGGTTTTTCCAAAAACACCACTTTTGAAATTTGAAAAAGGACTTTGGTCCTTTTCTCGAAAATGAAAGAGAGTGGGCGAAAAAAATTTATTGGAGAACACTTCTAGTAGTGTCTTTATTGAACCCCAATAGTCAAATATATTAACATTTTGTTTTTTAAGAAATTATAGAGGTTTTTCCAAAAACACCACTTTTGAAATTTGAAAAAGGACTTTGGTCCTTTTCTCGAAAATGAAAGAGAGTGGGCGAAAAAAATTTATTGGAGAACACTTCTAGTAGTGTCTTTATTGCACCCCAATAGTCAAATATATTAACATTTTGTTTTTTAAGAAATTATAGAGGTTTTTCCAAAAACACCACTTTTAAAATTTGAAAAAGGACTTTGGTCCTTTTCTCGAAAATGAAAGAGAGTGGGCGAAAAAAATTTATTGGAGAACACTTCTAGTAGTGTCTTTATTGAACCCCAATAGTCAAATATATTAACATCTTGTTTTTTACGAAATTATAGAGGTTTTTCCAAAAACACCACTTTTGAAATTTGAAAAAGGACTTTGGTCCGTTTCTCGAAAATGAAAGAGAGTGGGCGAAAAAAATTTATTGGAGAACACTTCTAGTAGTGTCTTTATTGAACCCCAATAGTCAAATATATTAACATTTTGTTTTTTAAGAAATTATGGAGGTTTTTCCAAAAACACCACTTTTGAAATTTCAAAAAGGACTTTGGTCCTTTTCTCGAAAATGAAAGAGAGTGGGCGAAAAAAATTTATGGGAGAAAACTTCTAGTAGTGTCTTTATTGAACCCCAATAGTCAAATATATTAACATTTTGTTTTTTAAGAAATTATAGAGGTTTTTCCAAAAACACCACTTTTGAAATTTGAAAAAGGACTTTGGTCCTTTTCTCGAAAATGAAAGAGAGTGGGCGAAAAAAATTTATTGGAGAACACTTCTAGTAGTGTCTTTATTGCACCCCAATAGTCAAATATATTAACATCTTTTTTTTTACGAAATTATAGAGGTTTTTCCAAAAACACCACTTTTGAAATTTGAAAAAGGACTTTCGTCCTTTTCTCGAAAATGAAAGAGAGTGGGTGAAAAAAATTTATTGGAGAACACTTCTAGTAGTGTCTTTATTGAATCCCAATAGTCAAATATATTAACATTTTGTTTTTTAAGAAATTATAGAGGTTTTTCCAAAAACACCACTTTTGAAATTTGAAAAAGGACTTTGGTCCTTTTCTCGAAAATGAAAGAGAGTGGGCGAAAAAAATTTATTGGAGAACACTTCTAGTAGTGTCTTTATTGAACCCCAATAGTCAAATATATTAACATTTTGTTTTTTAAGAAATTATAGAGGTTTTTCCAAAAACACAACTTTTGAAATTTGAAAAAGGTCTTTGGTCCTTTTCTCGAAAATGAAAGAGAGTGGGCGAAAAAAATTTATTGGAGAACACTTCTAGCAGTGCCTTTAATGAACCCCAATAGTCAAATATATTAACATTTTGTTTTTTAAGAAATTATAGAGGTTTTTCCAAAAACACCACTTTTGAAATTTGAAAAAGGACCGTGGTCCTTTTCTCGAAAATGAAAGAGAGTGGGCGAAAAAACTTTATTGGAGAACACTTCTAGTAGTGTCTTTATTAAACTCCAATAGTCAAATATATTAACATTTTGTTTTTTAAGAAATTATAAAGGTTTTTCCAAAAACACCACTTTTGAAATTTGAAAAAGGACTTTGGTCCTTTTTTCGACAATGAAAGAGAGTGGGCGAAAAAAATTTATTGGAGAACACTTCTAGTAGTGTCTTTATTGAACCCCAATAGTCAAATATATTAACATTTTGTTTTTTAAGAAATTATAGAGGTTTTTCCAAAAACACCACTTTTGAAATTTGAAAAAGGACTTTGGTCCTTTTCTCGAAAATGAAAGAGAGTGGGCGAAAAAAATTTATTGGAGAACACTTCTAGTAGTGTCTTTATTGAACCCCAATAGTCAAATATATTAACATTTTGTTTTTTAATAAATTATAGAGGTTTTTTCAAAAACACCACTTTTGAAATTTGAAAAAGGACTTTGTCCTTTTCTCGAAAATGAAAGAGAGTGGGCGAAAAAAATTTATTGGAGAACACTTCTAGTAGTGTCTTTATTGAACCCCAATAGTCAAATATATTAACATTTTGTTTTTTAAGAAATTATAGAGGTTTTTCCAAAAACACCACTTTTGAAATTTGAAAAAGAACTTTGGTCCTTTTATCGAAAATGAAAGAGAGTGGGCGAAAAAAAATTATTGGAGAACACTTCTAGTAGTGTCTTTATTGAACCCCAATAGTCAAATATATTAACATTTTGTTTTTTAAGAAATTATAGAGGTTTTTCCAAAAACACCACTTTTGAAATTTGAAAAAGGACTTTGGTCCTTTTCTCGAAAATGAAAGAGAGTGGGCGAAAAAAATTTATTGGAGAACACTTCTAGTAGTGTCTTTATTAAACTCCAATAGTCAAATATATTAACATTTTGTTTTTTAAGAAATTATAAAGGTTTTTCCAAAAACACCACTTTTGAAATTTGAAAAAGGACTTTGGTCCCTTTTTCGACAATGAAAGAGAGTGGGCGAAAAAAAATTATTGGAGAACACTTCTAGTAGTGTCTTTATTGAACCCCAATAGTCAAATATATTAACATTTTGTTTTTTAAGAAATTATAGAGGTTTTTCCAAAAACACCACTTTTGAAATTTGAAAAAGGACTTTGGTCCTTTTCTCGAAAATGAAAGAGAGTGGGCGAAAAAAATTTATTGGAGAACACTTCTAGTAGTGTCTTTATTGAACCCCAATAGTCAAATATATTAACATTTTGTTTTTTAAGAAATTATAGAGGTTTTTCCAAAAACACCACTTTTGAAATTTGAAAAAGAACTTTGGTCCTTTTATCGAAAATGAAAGAGAGTGGGCGAAAAAAAATTGTTGGAGAACACTTCTAGTAGTGTCTTTATTAAACTCCAATAGTCAAATATATTAACGTTTTGTTTTTTAAGAAATTATGGAGGTTTTTCCAAAAACACCACTTTTGAAATTTGAAAAAGGACTTTGGTCCTTTTATCGAAAATGAAAGAGAGTGGGCGAAAAAAATTTATTGGAGAACACTTCTAATAGTGTCTTTATTAAACTCCAATAGTCAAATATATTAACGTTTTGTTTTTTAAGAAATTATAGAGTTTTTTTTCCAAAAACACCACTTTTGAAATTTGAAAAAGGACTTTGGTCCTTTTCTCGAAAATGAAAGAGAGTGGGCGAAAAAAATTTGTTGGAGAACACTTCTAGTAGTGCCTTTAATAAACTCTAATAGTCAAATATATTAACATTTTGTTGTTTAAGAAATTATAGAGGTTTTTCCAAAAACACCACTTTTGAAATTTGAAAAAGGACTTTGGTCCTTTTCTAGACAATGAAAGAGAGTGAGTGAAAAAAAAAAAATTTATTGGAGAACACTTCTAGTAGTATCTTTATTAAACTCTAATACTCAAATATATTAACATTTTGTTTTTTAAGAAATTATAGAGGTTTTTCCAAAAACACCACTTTTGAAATTTGAAAAAGGACTTTGGTCCTTTTCTCGAAAATGAAAGAGAGTGGGCGAAAAAAATTTATTGGAGAACACTTCTAGTAGTGTCTTTATTGAACCCCAATAGTCAAATATATTAACATTTTGTTTTTTAAGAAATTATAGAGGTTTTTCCAAAAACACCACATTTGAAATTTGAAAAAGGACTTTGGTCCTTTTCTCGAAAATGAAAGAGAGTGGGCGAAAAAAGTTTATTGGAGAACACTTCTAGTAGTGTCTTTATTGCACCCCAATAGTCAAATATATTAACATCTTGTTTTTTACGAAATTATAGAGGTTTTTCCAAAAACACCACTTTTGAAATTTGAAAAAGGACTTTGGTCCTTTTCTCGAAAATGAAAGAGAGTGGGCGAAAAAAATTTATTGGAGAACACTTCTAGTAGTGTCTTTATTGAACCCCAATAGTCAAATATATTAACATTTTGTTTTTTTAAAATTTATAGAGGTTTTTCCAAAAACACCACTTTTGTAATTTGAAAAAGGACTTTGGTCCTTTTCTCGAAAATGAAAGAGAGTGGGCGAAAAAAATTTATTGGAGAAAACTTCTAGTAGTGTCTTTATTGAACCCCAATAGTCAAATATATTAACATTTTGTTTTTTACGAAATTATAGAGGTTTTTCCAAAAACACCACTTTTGAAATTTGAAAAAGGACTTTGGTCCTTTTCTCGAAAATGAAAGAGAGTGGGCGAAAAAAATTTATTGGAGAACACTTCTAGTAGTGTCTTTATTGCACCGCAATAGTCAAATATATTAACGTTTTGTTTTTTAAGAAATAATAGAGGTTTTTCCAAAAACACCACTTTTGAAATTTGAAAAAGGACTTTGGTCCTTTTCTCGAAAATGAAAGAGAGTGGGCGAAAAAAATTTATTGGAGAACACTTCTAGTAGTGTCTTTATTGAACCCCGATAGTCAAATATATTAACATTTTGTTTTTTAAGAAATTATAGAGGTTTTTCCAAAAACACCACTTTTGAAATTTGAAAAAGGACTTTGGTCCTTTTCTCGAAAATGAAAGAGAGTGGGCGAAAAAAATTTGCTGGAGAACACTTCTAGTAGTGTCTTTATTAAACCCCAATAGTCAAATATATTAACATTTTGTTTTTTAAGAAATTATAAAGGTTTTTCCAAAAACACCACTTTTGAAATTTGAAAAAGGACTTTGGTCCTTTTTTCGACAATGAAAGAGAGTGGGCGAAAAAAATTTATTGGAGAACACTTCTAGTAGTGTCTTTATTGAACCCCAATAGTCAAATATATTAACATTTTGTTTTTTAAGAAATTATAGAGGTTTTTCCAAAAACACCACTTTTGAAATTTGAAAAAGGACTTTGGTCCTTTTCTCGAAAATGAAAGAGAGTGGGCGAAAAAAATTTATTGGAGAACACTTCTAGTAGTGTCTTTATTGAACCCCAATAGTCAAATATATTAACATTTTGTTTTTTAAGAAATTATAGAGGTTTTTCCAAAAACACCACTTTTGAAATTTGAAAAAGGACTTTGGTCCTTTTATCGAAAATGAAAGA
Source organism: Gymnosoma rotundatum (assembly GCA_916610165.2). NCBI lineage: Eukaryota > Metazoa > Arthropoda > Insecta > Diptera > Tachinidae > Gymnosoma > Gymnosoma rotundatum. Next base: position 58,883,786 of record OU744337.1, read on the forward strand.
GAGTGGGCGAAAAAAAATTATTGGAGAACACTTCTAGTAGTGTCTTTATTAAACTCCAATAGTCAAATATATTAACGTTTTGTTTTTTAAGAAATTATGGAGGTTTTTCCAAAAACACCACTTTTGAAATTTGAAAAAGGACTTTGGTCCTTTTATCGAAAATGAAAGAGAGTGGGCGGAAAAAAATTTATTGGAGAACACTTCTAGTAGTGTCTTTATTAAACCCCAATAGTCAAATATATTAACATTTTGTTTTTTAAGAAATTATAGAGTTTTTTTCCAAAAACACCACTTTTGAAATTTGAAAAAGGACTTTGGTCCTTTTCTCGAAAATGAAAGAGAGTGGGCGAAAAAAATTTATTGGAGAACACTTCTAGTAGTGTCTTTATTGAACCCCAATAGTCAAATATATTAACATCTTGTTTTTTACGAAATTATAAAGGTTTTTCCAAAAACACCACTTTTGAAATTTGAAAAAGGACTTTGGTCCGTTTCTCGAAAATGAAAGAGAGTGGGCGAAAAAAATTTATTGGAGAACACTTCTAGTAGTGTCTTTATTGAACCCCAATAGTCAAATATATTAACATTTTGTTTTTAAAGAAATTATGGAGGTTTTTCCAAAAACACCACTTTTGAAATTTGAAAAAGGACTTTGGTCCTTTTCTCGAAAATGAAAGAGAGTGGGCGAAAAAAATTTATTGGAGAACACTTCTAGTAGTGTCTTTATTGAACCCCAATAGTCAAATATATTAACATTTTGTTTTTTAAGAAATTATAGAGGTTTTTCCAAAAACACCACTTTTGAAATTTGAAAAAGGACTTTGGTTCTTTTTTCCAAAATGAAAGAGAGTGGGCGAAAAAAATTTATTGGAGAACACTTCTAGTAGTGTCTTTATTGCACCCCAATAGTCAAATATATTAACATCTTGTTTTTTACGAAATTATAGAGGTTTTTCCAAAAACACCACTTTTGAAATTTGAAAAAGGACTTTGGTCCTTTTCTCGAAAATGAAAGAGAGTGGGCGAAAAAAATTTATTGGAGAACACTTCTAGTAGTGTCTTTATTGCACCCCAATAGTCAAATATATTAACATCTTGTTTTTTACGAAATTATAGAGGTTTTTTCAAAAACACCACTTTTGAAATTTGAAAAAGGACTTTGGTCCTTTTCTCGAAAATGAAAGAGAGTGGGCGAAAAAAATTTATTGGAGAACACTTCTAGTAGTGTCTTTATTGAACCCCAATAGTCAAATATATTAACATTTTGTTTTTTAAGAAATTATAGAGGTTTTTCCAAAAACACCACTTTTGAAATTTGAAAAAGGACTTTGGTCCTTTTCTCGAAAATGAAAGAGAGTGGGCGAAAAAAATTTATTGGAGAACACTTCTAGTAGTGTCTTTATTGAACCCCAATAGTCAAATATATTAACATTTTGTTTTTTAAGAAATTATAGAGGTTTTTCCAAAAACACCACTTTTGAAATTTGAAAAAGGACTTTGGTCCTTTTCTCGAAAATGAAAGAGAGTAGGCGAAAAAAATTTATTGGAGAAAACTTCTAGTAGTGTCTTTATTGAACCCCAATAGTCAAATATATTAACATTTTGTTTTTTAAGAAATTATAGAGGTTTTTCCAAAAACACCACTTTTGAAATTTGAAAAAGGACTTTGGTCCTTTTCTCGAAAATGAAAGAGAGTGGGCGAAAAAAATTTATTGGAGAACACTTCTAGTAGTGTCTTTATTGAACCCCAATAGTCAAATATATTAACATTTTGTTTTTTAAGAAATTATAGAGGTTTTTCCAAAAACACCACTTTTGAAATTTGAAAAAGGACTTTGTCCTTTTCTCGAAAATGAAAGAGAGTGAGCGAAAAAAATTTATTGGAGAACACTTCTAGTAGTGTCTTTATTGCACCCCAATAGTCAAATATATTAACATTTTGTTTTTTAAGAAATTATAGAGGTTTTTCCAAAAACACAACTTTTGAAATTTGAAAAAGGACTTTGGTCCTTTTCTCGAAAATGAAAGAGAGTGGGCAAAAAAATTTATTGGAGAACACTTCTAGTAGTGTCTTTATTGAACCCCAATAGTCAAATATATTAACATTTTGTTTTTTAAGAAATTATAGAGGTTTTTCCAAAAACACCACTTTTGAAATTTGAAAAAGGACTGTGGTCCTTTTCTCGAAAATGAAAGAGAGTGGGCGAAAAAACTTTATTGGAGAACACTTCTAGTAGTGTCTTTATTAAACTCCAATTGTCAAATATATTAACATTTTGTTTTTTAAGAAATTATAAAGGTTTTTCCAAAAACACCACTTTTGAAATTTGAAAAAGGACTTTGGTCCTTTTTTCGACAATGAAAGAGAGTGGGCGAAAAAAATTTATTGGAAAACACTTCTAGTAGTGTCTCTATTGAACCCCAATAGTCAAATATATTAACATTTTGTTTTTTAAGAAATTATAGAGGTTTTTCCAAAAACACCACTTTTGAAATTTGAAAAAGAACTTTGTCCTTTTCTCGAAAATGAAAGAGAGTGGGCGAAAAAACTTTATTGGAGAACACTTCTAGTAGTGTCTTTATTAAACTCCAATTGTCAAATATATTAACATTTTGTTTTTTAAGAAATTATAAAGGTTTTTCCAAAAACACCACTTTTGAAATTTGAAAAAGGACTTTGGTCCTTTTCTCGAAAATGAAAGAGAGTGGGCGAAAAAAATTTATTGGAGAACACTTCTAGTAGTGTCTTTATTGAACCCCAATAGTCAAATATATTAACATTTTGTTTTTTAAGAAATTATAGAGGTTTTTCCAAAAACACCACTTTTGAAATTTGAAAAAGGACTTTGTCCTTTTCTCGAAAATGAAAGAGAGTGGGCGAAAAAAATTTATTGGAGAACACTTCTAGTAGTGTCTTTATTGCACCCCAATAGTCAAATATATTAACATTTTGTTTTTTAAGAAATTATAGAGGTTTTTCCAAAAACACAACTTTTGAAATTTGAAAAAGGACTTTGGTCCTTTTATCGAAAATGAAAGAGAGTGGGCAAAAAAATTTATTGGAGAACACTTCTAGTAGTGTCCTTATTGAACCCCAATAGTCAAATATATTAACATTTTGTTTTTTAAGAAATTATAGAGGTTTTTCCAAAAACACCACTTTTGAAATTTGAAAAAGGACTGTGGTCCTTTTCTCGAAAATGAAAGAGAGTGGGCGAAAAAACTTTATTGGAGAACACTTCTAGTAGTGTCTTTATTAAACTCCAATTGTCAAATATATTAACATTTTGTTTTTTAAGAAATTATAAAGGTTTTTCCAAAAACACCACTTTTGAAATTTGAAAAAGGACTTTGGTCCTTTTTTCGACAATGAAAGAGAGTGGGCGAAAAAAATTTATTGGAGAACACTTCTAGTAGTGTCTTTATTGAACCCCAATAGTCAAATATATTAACATTTTGTTTTTTAAGAAATTTTAGAGGTTTTTCCAAAAACACCACTTTTGAAATTTGAAAAAGGACTTTGGTCCTTTTCTCGAAAATGAAAGAGAGTGGGCGAAAAAAATTTATTGGAGAACACTTCTAGTAGTGTCTTTATTGAACCCCAATAGTCAAATATATTAACATTTTGTTTTTTAAGAAATTATAGAGGTTTTTCCAAAAACACCACTTTTGAAATTTGAAAAAGGACTTTGGTCCTTTTCTCGAAAATGAAAGAGAGTGGGCGAAAAAAATTTATTGGAGAACACTTCTAGTAGTGTCTTTATTGAACCCCAATAGTCAAATATATTAACATTTTGTTTTTTAAGAAATTATAGAGGTTTTTCCAAAAACACCACTTTTGAAATTTGAAAAAGGACTTTGTCCTTTTCTCGAAAATGAAAGAGAGTGGGCGAAAAAAATTTATTGGAGAACACTTCTAGTAGTGTCTGTATTAAACCCCAATAGTCAAATATATTAACATTTTGTTTTTTAAGAAATTATAGAGGTTTTTCCAAAAACACCACTTTTGAAATTTGAAAAAGAACTTTGGTCCTTTTATCGAAAATGAAAGAGAGTGGGCGAAAAAAAATTATTGGAGAACACTTCTAGTATTGTCTTTATTGAACCCCAATAGTCAAATATATTAACATTTTGTTTTTTTAAGAAATTATAGAGGTTTTTCCAAAAACACCACTTTTGAAATTTGAGAAAGGACTTTGGTCCTTTTCTCGAAAATGAAAGAGAGTGGGCGAAAAAAATTTATTGGAGAACACTTCTAGTAGTGCCTTTATTGCACCCCAATAGTCAAGTATATTAACATTTTGTTTTTTAAGAAATTATAGAGGTTTTTCCAAAAACACCACTTTTGAAATTTGAAAAAGGACTTTGGTCCTTTTCTCGAAAATGAAAGAGAGTGGGCGAAAAAAATTTATTGGAGAACACTTCTAGTAGTGTCTTTATTGAACCCCAATATTCAAATATATTAACATCTTGTTTTTTACGAAATTATAGAGGTTTTTCCAAAAACACCACTTTTGAAATTTGAAAAAGGACTTTGGTCCTTTTCTCGAAAATGAAAGAGAGTGAGCGAAAAAACTTTATTGGAGAACACTTCTAGTAGTGTCTTTATTAAACTCCAATAGTCAAATATATTAACATTTTGTTTTTTAAGAAATTATAAAGGTTTTTCCAAAAACACCACTTTTGAAATTTGAAAAAGGACTTTGGTCCTTTTTTCGACAATGAAAGAGAGTGGGCGAAAAAAATTTATTGGAGAACACTTCTAGTAGTGTCTTTATTGAACCCCAATAGTCAAATATATTAACATTTTGTTTTTTAAGAAATTATAGAGGTTTTTCCAAAAACACCACTTTTGAAATTTGAAAAAGGACTTTGGTCCTTTTCTCGAAAATGAAAGAGAGTGGGCGAAAAAAATTTATTGGAGAACACTTCTAGTAGTGTCTTTATTGAACCCCAATAGTCAAATATATTAACATTTTGTTTTTTAAGAAATTATAGAGGTTTTTCCAAAAACACCACTTTTGAAATTTGAAAAAGAACTTTGGTCCTTTTATCGAAAATGAAAGAGAGTGGGCGAAAAAAAATTATTGGAGAACACTTCTAGTATTGTCTTTATTGAACCCCAATAGTCAAATATATTAACATTTTGTTTTTTTAAGAAATTATAGAGGTTTTTCCAAAAACACCACTTTTGAAATTTGAAAAAGGACTTTGGTCCTTTTCTCGAAAATGAAAGAGAGTGGGCGAAAAAAATTTATTGGAGAACACTTCTAGTAGTGTCTTTATTGCACCCCAATAGTCAAGTATATTAACATTTTGTTTTTTAAGAAATTATAGAGGTTTTTCCAAAAACACCACTTTTGAAATTTGAAAAAGGACTTTGGTCCTTTTCTCGAAAATGAAAGAGAGTGGGCGAAAAAAATTTATTGGAGAACACTTCTAGTAGTGTCTTTATTGAACCCCAATATTCAAATATATTAACATCTTGTTTTTTACGAAATTATAGAGGTTTTTCCAAAAACACCACTTTTGAAATTTGAAAAAGGACTTTGGTCCTTTTCTCGAAAATGAAAGAGAGTGAGCGAAAAAACTTTATTGGAGAACACTTCTAGTAGTGTCTTTATTAAACTCCAATAGTCAAATATATTAACATTTTGTTTTTTAAGAAATTATAAAGGTTTTTCCAAAAACACCACTTTTGAAATTTGAAAAAGGACTTTGGTCCTTTTTTCGACAATGAAAGAGAGTGGGCGAAAAAAATTTATTGGAGAACACTTCTAGTAGTGTCTTTATTGAACCCCAATAGTCAAATATATTAACATTTTGTTTTTTAAGAAATTATAGAGGTTTTTCCAAAAACACCACTTTTGAAATTTGAAAAAGGACTTTGGTCCTTTTCTCGAAAATGAAAGAGAGTGGGCGAAAAAAATTTATTGGAGAACACTTCTAGTAGTGTCTTTATTGAACCCCAATAGTCAAATATATTAACATTTTGTTTTTTTAAGAAATTATAGAGGTTTTTCCAAAAACACCACTTTTGAAATTTGAAAAAGAACTTTGGTCCTTTTATCGAAAATGAAAGAGAGTGGGCGAAAAAAAATTGTTGGAGAACACTTCTAGTAGTGTCTTTATTAAACTCCAATAGTCAAATATATTAACGTTTTGTTTTTTAAGAAATTATGCAGGTTTTTCCAAAAACACCACTTTTGAAATTTGAAAAAGGACTTTGGTCCTTTTATCGAAAACGAAAGAGAGTGGGCGAAAAAAATTTATTGGAGAACACTTCTAGTAGTGTCTTTATTAAACTCCAATAGTCAAATATATTAACGTTTTGTTTTTTAAGAAATTATAGAGTTTTTTTCCAAAAACACCACTTTTGAAATTTGAAAAAGGACTTTGGTCCTTTTCTCGAAAATGAAAGAGAGTGGGCGAAAAAATTTGTTGGAGACCACTTCTAGTAGTGCCTTTATTAAACTCCAATAGTCAAATATATTAACATTTTGTTTTTTAAGAAATTATAGAGTTTTTTTTCCAAAAACACCACTTTTGAAATTTGAAAAAGGACTTTGGTCCTTTTCTCGCAAATGAAAGAGAGTGGGCGAAAAAAATTTATTGGAGAACACTTCTAGTAGTGTCTTTATTGAACCCCAATAGTCAAATATATTAACATTTTGTTTTTTAAGAAATTATAGAGGTTTTTCCAAAAACACCACTTTTGAAATTTGAAAAAGGGCTTTGGTCCTTTTCTCGAAAATGAAAGAGAGTGGGCGAAAAAAATTTATTGGAGAACACTTCTAGTAGTGTCTTTATTGAACCCCAATAGTCAAATATATTAACATTTTGTTTTTTAAGAAATTATAGAGGTTTTTCCAAAAACACCACTTTTGAAATTTGAAAAAGGGCTTTGGTCCTTTTCTCGAAAATGAAAGAGAGTTGGCGAAAAAAATTTATTGGAGAAAACTTCTAGTAGTGTCTTTATTGAACCCCAATAGTCAAATATATTAACATTTTGTTTTTTAAGAAATTATAGAGGTTTTTCCAAAAACAACACTTTTGAAATTTGAAAAAGGACTTTGGTCCTTTTCTCGAAAATGAAAGAGAGTGGGCGAAAAAAATTTATTGGAGAACACTTCTAGTAGTGTCTTTATTGAACCCCAATAGTCAAATATATTAACATTTTGTTTTTTACGAAATTATAGAGGTTTTTCCAAAAACACCACTTTTGAAATTTGAAAAAGGACTTTGGTCCTTTTCTCGAAAATGAAAGATAGTGGGCGAAAAAAATTTATTGGAGAACACTTCTAGTAGTGTCTTTATTGCACCGCAATAGTCAAATATATTAACGTTTTGTTTTTTAAGAAATTATAGAGGTTTTTCCAAAAACACCACTTTTGAAATTTGAAAAAGGACTTTGGTCCTTTTCTCGAAAATGAAAGAGAGTGGACGAAAAAAATTTATTGGAGAACACTTCTAGTAGTGTCTTTATTGAACCCCAATAGTCAAATATATTAACATTTTGTTTTTTAAGAAATTATAGAGGTTTTTCCAAAAACACCACTTTTGAAATTTGAAAAAGGACTTTGGTCCTTTTCCCGAAAATGAAAGAGAGTGGGCGAAAAAAATTTATTGGAGAACACTTCTAGTAGTGTCTTTATTGAACCCCAATAGTCAAATATATTAACATTTTGTTTTTTTCAGAAATTATAGAGGTTTTTCCAAAAACACCACTTTTGAAATTTGAAAAAGGACTTTGGTCCTTTTCTCGAAAATGAAAGAGAGTGGGCGAAAAAAATTTGTTGGAGAACACTTCTAGTAGTGTCTTTATTAAACCCCAATAGTCAAATATATTAACATTTTGTTTTTTAAGAAATTATAAAGGTTTTTCCAAAAACACCACTTTTGAAATTTGAAAAAGGACTTTGGTCCTTTTTTCGACAATGAAAGAGAGTGGGCAAAAAAAAATTATTGGAGAACACTTCTAGTAGTGTCTTTATTGAACCCCAATAGTCAAATATATTAACATTTTGTTTTTTAAGAAATTATAGAGGTTTTTCCAAAAACACCACTTTTGAAATTTGAAAAAGGACTTTGGTCCTTTTCTCGAAAATGAAAGAGAGTGGGCGAAAAAAATTTATTGGAGAACACTTCTAGTAGTGTCTTTATTGAACCCCAATAGTCAAATATATTAACATTTTGTTTTTTAAGAAATTATAGAGGTTTTTCCAAAAACACCACTTTTGAAATTTGAAAAAGGACTTTGGTCCTTTTATCGAAAATGAAAGAGAGTGGGCGAAAAAAAATTATTGGAGAACACTTCTAGTAGTGTCTTTATTAAACTCCAATAGTCAAATATATTAACGTTTTGTTTTTTAAGAAATTATGGAGGTTTTTCCAAAAACACCACTTTTGAAATTTGAAAAAGGACTTTGGTCCTTTTCTCGAAAATGAAAGAGAGTGGGCGAAAAAAATTTATTGGAAAACACTTCTAGTAGTGTCTTTATTAAACTCCAATAGTCAAATATATTAACGTTTTGTTTTTTAAGAAATTATGGAGGTTTTTCCAAAAACACCACTTTTGAAATTTGAAAAAGGACTTTGGTCCTTTTATCGAAAATGAAAGAGAGTGGGCGAAAAAAATTTATTAGAGACCACTTCTAGTAGTGCCTTTATTAAACTCCAATAGTCAAATATATTAACATTTTGTTTTTTAAGAAATTATAGTTTTTTTTCCAAAAACACCACTTTTGAAATTTGAAAAAGGACTTTGGTCCTTTTCTCGACAATGAAAGAGAGTGGGCGAAAAAAATTTATTGGAGAACACTTCTAGTAGTGCCTTTATTAAACTCCAATAGTCAAATATATTAACATTTTGTTTTTTAAGAAATTATAGAGGTTTTTCCAAAAACACCACTTTTGAAATTTGAAAAAGGACTTTGGTCCTTTTCTCGACAATGAAAGAGAGTGAGTGAAAAAAAATTATTGGAGAACACTTCTAGTAGTATCTTTATTAAACTCTAATAGTCAAATATATTAACATTTTGTTTTTTAAGAAATTATAGAGGTTTTTCCAAAAACACCACTTTTGAAATTTGAAAAAGGACTTTATTCCTTTTCTCGAAAATGAAAGAGAGTTGGCGAAAAAAAATTATTGGAGAACACTTCTAGTAGTATCTTTATTAAACTCTAATAGTCAAATGTATTAACATTTTGTTTTTTAAGAAATTATAGAGTTTTTTTTTCCAAAAACACCACTTTTGAAATTTGAAAAAGGACTTTGGTCCTTTTCTGGAAAATGAAAGAGAGTGGGCGAAAAAAACTTGTTGGAGAACACTTCTAGTAGTGCCTTTATTAAACTCCAATAGTCAAATATATTGACATTTTGTTTTTTAAGAAATTATAGAGGTTTTTCCAAAAACACCACTTTTGAAATTTGAAAAAGGACTTTGGTCCTTTTCTCGAAAATGAAAGAGAGTGGGCGAAAAAAATTTGTTGGAGAACACTTCTAGTAGTGTCTTTATTAAACCCCAATAGTCAAATATATTAACATTTTGTTTTTTAAGAAATTATAGAGGTTTTTCCAAAAACACCACTTTTGAAATTTGAAAAAGGACTTTGGTCCTTTTATCGAAAATGAAAGAGAGTGGGCGAAAAAAATTTATTGGAGAACACTTCTAGTAGTGTCTTTATTAAACTCCAATAGTCAAATATATTAACGTTTTGTTTTTTAAGAAATTATAGAGTTTTTTTCCAAAAACACCACTTTTGAAATTTGAAAAAGGACTTTGGTCCTTTTCTCGAAAATGACAGAGAGAGTGGGCGAAAAAAATTTGTTGGAGACCACTTCTAGTAGTGCCTTTATTAAACTCCAATAGTCAAATATATTAACATTTTGTTTTTTAAGAAATTATAGAGTTTTTTTTTTCAAAAAACACCACTTTTGAAATTTGAAAAAGGACTTTGGTCCTTTTCTCGAAAATGAAAGAGAGTGGGCGAAAAAAATTTATTGGAGAACACTTCTAGTAGTGCCTTTATTAAACTCCAATAGTCAAATATATTAACATTTTGTTGTTTAAGAAATTATAGAGGTTTTTCCAAAAACACCACTTTTGAAATTTGAAAAAGGACTTTGGTCCTTTTCTCGACAATGAAAGAGAGTGAGTGAAAAAAAAATTATTGGAGAACACTTCTAGTAGTATCTTTGTTAAACTCTAATAGTCAAATATATTAACATTTTGTTTTTTAAGAAATTATAGAGGTTTTTCCAAAAACACCACTTTTGAAATTTGATAAAGGACTTTGGTCCTTTTCTCGAAAATGAAAGAGAGTGGGCGAAAAAAATTTATTGGAGAACACTTCTAGTAGTGTTTTTATTGAACCCCAATAGTCAAATATATTAACATTTTGTTTTTTAAGAAATTATAGAGGTTTTTCCAAAAACACCACTTTTGAAATTTGAAAAAGGACTTTGGTCCTTTTCTCGAAAATGAAAGAGAGTGGGCGAAAAAAATTTATTGGAGAACACTTCTAGTAGTGTCTTTATTGCACCCCAATAGTCAAATATATTAACATCTTGTTTTTTACGAAATTACAGAGGTTTTTCCAAAAACACCACTTTTGAAATTTGAAAAAGGACTTTGGGCCTTTTCTCGAAAATGAAAGAGAGTGGGCGAAAAAAATTTATTGGAGAACACTTCTAGTAGTGTCTTTATTGAACCCCAATAGTCAAATATATTAACATTTTGTTTTTTACGAAATTATAGAGGTTTTTCCAAAAACACCACTTTTGAAATTTGAAAAAGGACTTTGGTCCTTTTCTCGTAAATGAAAGATAGTGGGCGAAAAAAATTTATTGGAGAACACTTCTAGTAGTGTCTTTATTGCACCGCAATAGTCAAATATATTAACGTTTTGTTTTTTAAGAAATTATAGAGGTTTTTCCAAAAACACCACTTTTGAAATTTGAAAAAGGACTTTGGTCCTTTTCTCGAAAATGAAAGAGAGTGGACGAAAAAAATTTATTGGAGAACACTTCTAGTAGTGTCTTTATTGAACCCCAATAGTCAAATATATTAACATTTTGTTTTTTAAGAAATTATAGAGGTTTTTCCAAAAACACCACTTTTGAAATTTGAAAAAGGACTTTGGTCCTTTTCCCGAAAATGAAAGAGAGTGGGCGAAAAAAATTTATTGGAGAACACTTCTAGTAGTGTCTTTATTGAACCCCAATAGTCAAATATATTAACATTTTGTTTTTTTAAGAAATTATAGAGGTTTTTCCAAAAACACCACTTTTGAAATTTGAAAAAGGACTTTGGTCCTTTTCTCGAAAATGAAAGATAGTGGGCGAAAAAAATTTGTTGGAGAACACTTCTAGTAGTGTCTTTATTAAACCCCAATAGTCAAATATATTAACATTTTGTTTTTTAAGAAATTATAAAGGTTTTTCCAAAAACACCACTTTTGAAATTTGAAAAAGGACTTTGGTCCTTTTTTCGACAATGAAAGAGAGTGGGCAAAAAAAATTTATTGGAGAACACTTCTAGTAGTGTCTTTATTGAACCCCAATAGTCAAATATATTAACATTTTGTTTTTTAAGAAATTATAGAGGTTTTTCCAAAAACACCACTTTTGAAATTTGAAAAAGGACTTTGGTCCTTTTCTCGAAAATGAAAGAGAGTGGGCGAAAAAAATTTATTGGAGAACACTTCTAGTAGTGTCTTTATTGAACCCCAATAGTCAAATATATTAACATTTTGTTTTTTAAGAAATTATAGAGGTTTTTCCAAAAACACCACTTTTGAAATTTGAAAAAGGACTTTGGTCCTTTTATCGAAAATGAAAGAGAGTGGGCGAAAAAAAATTATTGGAGAACACTTCTAGTAGTGTCTTTATTAAACTCCAATAGTCAAATATATTAACGTTTTGTTTTTTAAGAAATTGTGGAGGTTTTTCCAAAAACACCACTTTTGAAATTTGAAAAAGGACTTTGGTCCTTTTCTCGAAAATGAAAGAGAGTGGGCGAAAAAAATTTATTGGAAAACACTTCTAGTAGTGTCTTTATTAAACTCCAATAGTCAAATATATTAACGTTTTGTTTTTTAAGAAATTATGGAGGTTTTTCCAAAAACACCACTTTTGAAATTTGAAAAAGGACTTTGGTCCTTTTATCGAAAATGAAAGAGAGTGGGCGAAAAAAATTTATTGGAGAACACTTCTAGTAGTGTCTTTATTAAACCCCAATAGTCAAATATATTAACATTTTGTTTTTTAAGAAATTATAGAGTTTTTTTCCAAAAACACCACTTTTGAAATTTGAAAAAGGACGAAAAAAATTTATTGGAGAACACTTCTAGTAGTGTCTTTATTGCACCGCAATAGTCAAATATATTAACGTTTTGTCCTTTTCTCGAAAATGAAAGAGAGTGGGCGAAAAAAATTTATTGGAGACCACTTCTAGTAGTGCCTTTATTAAACTCCAATAGTCAAATATATTAACATTTTGTTTTTTAAGAAATTATAGTTTTTTTTTCCAAAAACACCACTTTTGAAATTTGAAAAAGGACTTTGGTCCTTTTCTCGAAAATGAAAGAGAGTGGGCGAAAAAAATTTATTGGAGAACACTTCTAGTAGTGCCTTTATTAAACTCCAATAGTCAAATATATTAACATTTTGTTTTTTAAGAAATTATAGAGGTTTTTCCAAAAACACCACTTTTGAAATTTGAAAAAGGACTTTGGTCCTTTTCTCGACAATGAAAGAGAGTGAGTGAAAAAAAATTATTGGAGAACACTTCTAGTAGTATCTTTATTAAACTCTAATAGTCAAATATATTAACATTTTGTTTTTTAAGAAATTATAGAGGTTTTTCCAAAAACACCACTTTTGAAATTTGAAAAAGGACTTTGGTCCTTTTATCGAAAATGAAAGAGAGTGGGCGAAAAAAAATTATTGGAGAACACTTCTAGTAGTGTCTTTATTAAACTCCAATAGTCAAATATATTAACGTTTTGTTTTTTAAGAAATTGTGGAGGTTTTTCCAAAAACACCACTTTTGAAATTTGAAAAAGGACTTTGGTCCTTTTCTCGAAAATGAAAGAGAGTGGGCGAAAAAAATTTATTGGAAAACACTTCTAGTAGTGTCTTTATTAAACTCCAATAGTCAAATATATTAACGTTTTGTTTTTTAAGAAATTATGGAGGTTTTTCCAAAAACACCACTTTTGAAATTTGAAAAAGGACTTTGGTCCTTTTATCGAAAATGAAAGAGAGTGGGCGAAAAAAATTTATTGGAGAACACTTCTAGTAGTGTCTTTATTAAACCCCAATAGTCAAATATATTAACATTTTGTTTTTTAAGAAATTATAGAGTTTTTTTCCAAAAACACCACTTTTGAAATTTGAAAAAGGACGAAAAAAATTTATTGGAGAACACTTCTAGTAGTGTCTTTATTGCACCGCAATAGTCAAATATATTAACGTTTTGTCCTTTTCTCGAAAATGAAAGAGAGTGGGCGAAAAAAATTTATTGGAGACCACTTCTAGTAGTGCCTTTATTAAACTCCAATAGTCAAATATATTAACGTTTTGTTTTTTAAGAAATTATGGAGGTTTTTCCAAAAACACCACTTTTGAAATTTGAAAAAGGACTTTGGTCCTTTTCTCGAAAATGAAAGAGAGTGGGCGAAAAAAATTTGTTGGAGAACACTTCTAGTAGTGTCTTTATTAAACCCCAATAGTCAAATATATTAACATTTTGTTTTTTAAGAAATTATAGAGGTTTTTCCAAAAACACCACTTTTGAAATTTGAAAAAGGACTTTGGTCCTTTTATCGAAAATGAAAGAGAGTGGGCGAAAAAAATTTATTGGAGAACACTTCTAGTAGTGTCTTTATTAAACTCCAATAGTCAAATATATTAACGTTTTGTTTTTTAAGAAATTATAGAGTTTTTTTCCAAAAACACCACTTTTGAAATTTGAAAAAGGACTTTGGTCCTTTTCTCGAAAATGACAGAGAGAGTGGGCGAAAAAAATTTGTTGGAGACCACTTCTAGTAGTGCCTTTATTAAACTCCAATAGTCAAATATATTAACATTTTGTTTTTTAAGAAATTATAGAGTTTTTTTTTTCCAAAAACACCACTTTTGAAATTTGAAAAAGGACTTTGGTCCTTTTCTCGAAAATGAAAGAGAGTGGGCGAAAAAAATTTATTGGAGAACACTTCTAGTAGTGCCTTTATTAAACTCCAATAGTCAAATATATTAACATTTTGTTGTTTAAGAAATTATAGAGGTTTTTCCAAAAACACCACTTTTGAAATTTGAAAAAGGACTTTGGTCCTTTTCTCGACAATGAAAGAGAGTGAGTGAAAAAAAAATTATTGGAGAACACTTCTAGTAGTATCTTTGTTAAACTCTAATAGTCAAATATATTAACATTTTGTTTTTTAAGAAATTATAGAGGTTTTTCCAAAAACACCACTTTTGAAATTTGATAAAGGACTTTGGTCCTTTTCTCGAAAATGAAAGAGAGTGGGCGAAAAAAATTTATTGGAGAACACTTCTAGTAGTGTTTTTATTGAACCCCAATAGTCAAATATATTAACATTTTGTTTTTTAAGAAATTATAGAGGTTTTTCCAAAAACACCACTTTTGAAATTTGAAAAAGGACTTTGGTCCTTTTCTCGAAAATGAAAGAGAGTGGGCGAAAAAAATTTATTGGAGAACACTTCTAGTAGTGTCTTTATTGCACCCCAATAGTCAAATATATTAACATCTTGTTTTTTACGAAATTACAGAGGTTTTTCCAAAAACACCACTTTTGAAATTTGAAAAAGGACTTTGGGCCTTTTCTCGAAAATGAAAGAGAGTGGGCGAAAAAAATTTATTGGAGAACACTTCTAGTAGTGTCTTTATTGAACCCCAATAGTCAAATATATTAACATTTTGTTTTTTACGAAATTATAGAGGTTTTTCCAAAAACACCACTTTTGAAATTTGAAAAAGGACTTTGGTCCTTTTCTCGTAAATGAAAGATAGTGGGCGAAAAAAATTTATTGGAGAACACTTCTAGTAGTGTCTTTATTGCACCGCAATAGTCAAATATATTAACGTTTTGTTTTTTAAGAAATTATAGAGGTTTTTCCAAAAACACCACTTTTGAAATTTGAAAAAGGACTTTGGTCCTTTTCTCGAAAATGAAAGAGAGTGGACGAAAAAAATTTATTGGAGAACACTTCTAGTAGTGTCTTTATTGAACCCCAATAGTCAAATATATTAACATTTTGTTTTTTAAGAAATTATAGAGGTTTTTCCAAAAACACCACTTTTGAAATTTGAAAAAGGACTTTGGTCCTTTTCCCGAAAATGAAAGAGAGTGGGCGAAAAAAATTTATTGGAGAACACTTCTAGTAGTGTCTTTATTGAACCCCAATAGTCAAATATATTAACATTTTGTTTTTTTAAGAAATTATAGAGGTTTTTCCAAAAACACCACTTTTGAAATTTGAAAAAGGACTTTGGTCCTTTTCTCGAAAATGAAAGATAGTGGGCGAAAAAAATTTGTTGGAGAACACTTCTAGTAGTGTCTTTATTAAACCCCAATAGTCAAATATATTAACATTTTGTTTTTTAAGAAATTATAAAGGTTTTTCCAAAAACACCACTTTTGAAATTTGAAAAAGGACTTTGGTCCTTTTTTCGACAATGAAAGAGAGTGGGCAAAAAAAATTTATTGGAGAACACTTCTAGTAGTGTCTTTATTGAACCCCAATAGTCAAATATATTAACATTTTGTTTTTTAAGAAATTATAGAGGTTTTTCCAAAAACACCACTTTTGAAATTTGAAAAAGGACTTTGGTCCTTTTCTCGAAAATGAAAGAGAGTGGGCGAAAAAAATTTATTGGAGAACACTTCTAGTAGTGTCTTTATTGAACCCCAATAGTCAAATATATTAACATTTTGTTTTTTAAGAAATTATAGAGGTTTTTCCAAAAACACCACTTTTGAAATTTGAAAAAGGACTTTGGTCCTTTTATCGAAAATGAAAGAGAGTGGGCGAAAAAAAATTATTGGAGAACACTTCTAGTAGTGTCTTTATTAAACTCCAATAGTCAAATATATTAACGTTTTGTTTTTTAAGAAATTGTGGAGGTTTTTCCAAAAACACCACTTTTGAAATTTGAAAAAGGACTTTGGTCCTTTTCTCGAAAATGAAAGAGAGTGGGCGAAAAAAATTTATTGGAAAACACTTCTAGTAGTGTCTTTATTAAACTCCAATAGTCAAATATATTAACGTTTTGTTTTTTAAGAAATTATGGAGGTTTTTCCAAAAACACCACTTTTGAAATTTGAAAAAGGACTTTGGTCCTTTTATCGAAAATGAAAGAGAGTGGGCGAAAAAAATTTATTGGAGAACACTTCTAGTAGTGTCTTTATTAAACCCCAATAGTCAAATATATTAACATTTTGTTTTTTAAGAAATTATAGAGTTTTTTTCCAAAAACACCACTTTTGAAATTTGAAAAAGGACGAAAAAAATTTATTGGAGAACACTTCTAGTAGTGTCTTTATTGCACCGCAATAGTCAAATATATTAACGTTTTGTCCTTTTCTCGAAAATGAAAGAGAGTGGGCGAAAAAAATTTATTGGAGACCACTTCTAGTAGTGCCTTTATTAAACTCCAATAGTCAAATATATTAACATTTTGTTTTTTAAGAAATTATAGTTTTTTTTTCCAAAAACACCACTTTTGAAATTTGAAAAAGGACTTTGGTCCTTTTCTCGAAAATGAAAGAGAGTGGGCGAAAAAAATTTATTGGAGAACACTTCTAGTAGTGCCTTTATTAAACTCCAATAGTCAAATATATTAACATTTTGTTTTTTAAGAAATTATAGAGGTTTTTCCAAAAACACCACTTTTGAAATTTGAAAAAGGACTTTGGTCCTTTTCTCGACAATGAAAGAGAGTGAGTGAAAAAAAATTATTGGAGAACACTTCTAGTAGTATCTTTATTAAACTCTAATAGTCAAATATATTAACATTTTGTTTTTTAAGAAATTATAGAGGTTTTTCCAAAAACACCACTTTTGAAATTTGAAAAAGGACTTTAATCCTTTTCTCGAAAATGAAAGAGAGTTGGCGAAAAAAAATTATTGGAGAACACTTCTAGTAGTATCTTTATTAAACTCTAATAGTCAAATGTATTAACATTTTGTTTTTTAAGAAATTATAGAGTTTTTTTCCAAAAACACCACTTTTGAAATTTGAAAAAGGACTTTGGTCCTTTTCTCGAAAATGAAAGAGAGTGGGCGAAAAAAACTTGTTGGAGAACACTTCTAGTAGTGCCTTTATTAAACTCCAATAGTCAAATATATTAACATTTTGTTTTTTAAGAAATTATAGAGGTTTTTCCAAAAACACCACTTTTGAAATTTGAAAAAGGACTTTGGTCCTTTTCTCGAAAATGAAAGAGAGTGGGCGAAAAAAATTTGTTGGAGAACACTTCTAGTAGTGTCTTTATTAAACCCCAATAGTCAAATATATTAACATTTTGTTTTTTAAGAAATTATAAAGGTTTTTCCAAAAACACCACTTTTGAAATTTGAAAAAGGACTTTGGTCCTTTTTTCGACAATGAAAGAGAGTGGGCGAAAAAAATTTATTGGAGAACACTTCTAGTAGTGTCTTTATTGAACCCCAATAGTCAAATATATTAACATTTTGTTTTTTAAGAAATTATAGAGGTTTTTCCAAAAACACCATTTTTGAAATTTGAAAAAGGACTTTGGTCCTTTTCTCGAAAATGAAAGAGAGTGGGCGAAAAAAATTTATTGGAGAACACTTCTAGTAGTGTCTTTATTGAACCCCAATAGTCAAATATATTAACATTTTGTTTTTTAAGAAATTATAGAGGTTTTTCCAAAAACACCACTTTTGAAATTTAAAAAAGGACTTTGGTCCTTTTATCGAAAATGAAAGAGAGTGGGCGAAGAAAAATTATTGGAGAACACTTCTAGTAGTGTCTTTGTTAAACTCCAATAGTCAAATATATTAACGTTTTGTTTTTTAAGAAATTATGGAGGTTTTTCCAAAAACACCACTTTTGAAATTTGAAAAAGGACTTTGGTCCTTTTCTCGAAAATGAAAGAGAGTGGGCGAAAAAAATTTATTGGAAAACACTTCTAGTAATGTCTTTATTAAACTCCAATAGTCAAATATATTAACGTTTTGTTTTTTAAGAAATTATGGAGGTTTTTCCAAAAACACCACTTTTGAAATTTGAAAAAGGACTTTGGTCCTTTTATCGAAAATGAAAGAGAGTGGGCGAAAAAAATTTATTGGAGAACACTTCTAGTAGTGTCTTTATTAAACCCCAATAGTCAAATATATTAACATTTTGTTTTTTAAGACATTATAGAGTTTTTTTCCAAAAACACCACTTTTGAAATTTGAAAAAGGACTTTGGTCCTTTTCTCGAAAATGAAAGAGAGTGGGCGAAAAAAATTTATTGGAGACCACTTCTAGTAGTGCCTTTATTAAACACCAATAGTCAAATATATTAACATTTTGTTTTTTAAGAAATTATAGAGTTTTTTTCCAAAAACACCACTTTTGAAATTTGAAAAAGGACTTTGGTCCTTTTCTCGAAAATGAAAGAGAGTGGGCAAAAAAAATTTATTGGAGAACACTTCTAGTAGTGCCTTTATTAAACTCCAATAGTCAAATATATTAACATTTTGTTTTTTAAGAAATTATAGAGGTTTTTCCAAAAACACCACTTTTGAAATTTGAAAAAGGACTTTGGTCCTTTTCTCGACAATGAAAGAGAGTGAGTGAAAAAAAATTATTGGAGAACACTTCTAGTAGTATCTTTATTAAACTCTAATAGTCAAATATATTAACATTTTGTTTTTTAAGAAATTATAGAGGTTTTTCCAAAAACACCACTTTTGAAATTTGAAAAAGGACTTTATTCCTTTTCTCGAAAATGAAAGAGAGTTGGCGAAAAAAAATTATTGGAGAACACTTCTAGTAGTATCTTTATTAAACTCTAATAGTCAAATGTATTAACATTTTGTTTTTTAAGAAATTATAGAGTTTTTTTCCAAAAACACCACTTTTGAAATTTGAAAAAGGACTTTGGTCCTTTTCTCGAAAATGAAAGAGAGTGGGCGAAAAAAACTTGTTGGAGAACACTTCTAGTAGTGCCTTTATTAAACTCCAATAGTCAAATATATTAACATTTTGTTTTTTAAGAAATTATAGAGGTTTTTCCAAAAACACCACTTTTGAAATTTGAAAAAGGACTTTGGTCCTTTTCTCGAAAATGAAAGAGAGTGGGCGAAAAAAATTTATTGGACAACACTTCTAGTAGTGTCTTTATTGAACCCCAATAGTCAAATATATTAACATTTTGTTTTTTAAGAAATTATAGAGGTTTTTCCAAAAACACCACTATTGAAATTTGAAAAAGGACTTTGGTCCTTTTCTCGAAAATGAAAGAGAGTGGGCGAAAAAAATTTATTGGATAACACTTCTAGTAGTGTCTTTATTGAACCCCAATAGTCAAATATATTAACATTTTGTTTTTTAAGAAATTATAGAGGTTTTTCCAAAAACACCGCTTTTGAAATTTGAAAAAGGACTGGTCCTTTTCTCGAAAATGAAAGAGAGTGGGCGAAAAAAATTTATTGGGGAACACTTCTAGTAGTGTCTTTATTGCACCCCAATAGTCAAATATATTAACATTTTGTTTTTTAAGAAATTATAGAGGTTTATCCAAAAACACCACTTGAAATTTGAAAAAGGACTTTGGTCCTTTTCTCGAAAATGAAAGAGAGTGGGCGAAAAAAACTTATTGGAGAACACTTCTAGTAGTGTCTTTATTGAACCCCAATAGTCAAATATATTAACATGTTGTTTTTTAAGAAATTATAGAGGTTTTTCCAAAAACACCACTTTTGAAATTTGAAAAAGGACTTTGGTCCTTTTCTCGAAAATGAAAGAGAGTGGGCAAAAAAAATTTATTGGAGAACACTTCTAGTAGTGTCTTTATTGCACCCCAATAGTCAAATACATTAACATTTTGTTTTTTAAGAAATTATAGAGGTTTTTCCAAAAACACCACTTTTGAAATTTGAAAAAGGACTTTGGTCCTTTTCTCGAAAATGAAAGAGAGTGGGCGAAAAAAATTTATTGGAGAACACTTCTAGTAGTGTCTTTATTAAACCCCAATAGTCAAATATATTAACATTTTGTTTTTTAAGAAATTATAGAGGTTTTTCCAAAAACACCACTTTTGAAATTTGAAAAAGGACTTTGGTCCTTTTCTCGAAAATGAAAGAGAATGGGCGAAAAAAATTTATTGGAGAACACTTCTAGTAGTGTCTATATTGAACCCCAATATTCAAATATATTAACATTTTGTTTTTTAAGAAATTATAGAGGTTTTTCCAAAAACACCACTTTTGAAATTTGAAAAAGGACTTTGGTCCTTTTCTCGAAAATGAAAGAGAGTGGGCGAAAAAAATTTATTGGAGAACACTTCTAGTAGTGTCTTTATTGCACCCCAATAGTCAAATATATTAACATTTTGTTTTTTAAGAAATTATAGAGGTTTTTCCAAAAACTCCACTTTTGAAATTTGAAAAAGGACTTTGGTACTTTTCTCGAAAATGAAAGAGAGTGGGCGAAAAAAATTTATTGGAGAACACTTCTAGTAGTGTCTTTATTGAACCCCAATAGTCAAATATATTAACATTTTGTTTTTTAAGAAATTATAGAGGTTTTTCCAAAAACACCACTTTTGAAATTTGAAAAAGGACTTTGGTCCTTTTCTCGAAAATGAAAGAGAGTGGGCGAAAAAAATTTATTGGAGAACACTTTTAGTAGTGTCTTTATTGAACCCCAATAGTCAAATATATTAACATTTTGTTTTTTAAGAAATTATAGAGGTTTTTCCAAAAACACCACTTTTGAAATTTGAAAAAGGACTTTGGTCCTTTTCTCGAAAATGAAAGAGAGTGGGCGAAAAAAATTTATTGGAGATCACTTCTAGTAGTGTCTTTATTGAACCCCAATAGTCAAATATATTAACATTTTGTTTTTTAAGAAATTATAGAGGTTTTTCCAAAAACACCACTTTTGAAATTTGAAAAAGGACTTTGGTCCTTTTCTCAAAAATGAAAGAGAGTGGGCGAAAAAAATTTATTGGAGAACACTTCTAGTAGTGTCTTTATTGCACCCCAATAGTCAAATATATTTACATCTTGTTTTTTACGTAATTATAGAGGTTTTTCCAAAAAGACCACTTTTGAAATTTGAAAAAGGACTTTGGTCCTTTTCTCGAAAATGAAAGAGAGTGGGCGAAAAAAATTTATTGGAGAACACTTCTAGTAGTGTCTTTATTGAACCCCAATAGTCAAATATATTAACATTTTGTTTTTAAGAAATTATAGAGGTTTTTCCAAAAACACCACTTTTGAAATTTGAAAAAGGACTTTGGTCCTTTTCTCAAAAATGAAAGAGATAGGGCGAAAAAAGTTTATTGGAGAAAACTTCTAGTAGTGTCTTTAGTGAACCCCAATAGTCAAATATATTAACATTTTGTTTTTTAAGAAATTATAGAGGTTTTTCCAAAAACACCACTTTTGAAATTTGAAAAAGGACTTTGGTCCTTTTCTCGAAAATGAAAGAGAGTGGGCGAAAAAAATTTATTGGAGAACACTTCTAGTAGTGTCTTTATTGAACCCCAATAGTCAAATATATTAACATTTTTTTTTTAAGAAATTATAGAGGTTTTTCCAAAAACACCACTTTTGAAATTTGAAAAAGGACTTTGGTCCTTTTCTCGAAAATAAAAGAGAGTGGGCGAAAAAAATTTATTGGAGAACACTTCTAGAAGTGTCTTTATTGCACCCCAATAGTCAAATATATTAACATTTTGTTTTTTAAGAAATTATAGAGGTTTTTCCAAAAACACCACTTTTGAAATTTGAAAAAGGACTTTGGTCCTTCTCTCGAAAATGAAAGAGAGTGGGCGAAAAAAATTTATTGGAGAACACTTCTAGTAGTGTCTTTATTGAACCCCAATAGTCAAATATATTAACATTTTGTTTTTTAAGAAATTATAGAGGTTTTTCCAAAAACACCACTTTTGAAATTTGAAAAAGGACTTTGGTCCTTTTCTCGAAAATGAAAGAGAGTGGGCGAAAAAAATTTATTGGAGAACACTTCTAGTAGTGTCTTTATTGAACCCCAATAGTCAAATATATTAACATTTTGTTTTTTAAGAAATTATAGAGGTTTTTCCAAAAGCACCACTTTTGAAATTTGAAAAAGCACTTTGGTCCTTTTCTCGAAAATGAAAGAGAGTGGGCGAAAAAAATTTATTGGAGAACACTTCTAGTAGTGTCTTTATTAAACCCCAATAGTCAAATATATTAACATTTTGTTTTTTCTAGTAGTGTCTTTATTGAACCCCAATAGTCAAATATATTAACATTTTGTTTTTTAAGAAATTATAGAGGTTTTTCCAAAAACACCACTTTTGAAATTTGAAAAAGGACTTTGGTCCTTTTCTCGAAAATGAAAGAGAGTGGGCGAAAAAAATTTATTGGAGAACACTTCTAGTAGTGTCTTTATTGAACCCCAATAGTCAAATATATTAACATTTTGTTTTTTAAGAAATTATAGAGGTTTTTCCAAAAACACCACTTTTGAAATTTGAAAAAGGACTTTGGTCCTTTTATCGAAAATGAAAGA
This sequence comes from Gymnosoma rotundatum, assembly GCA_916610165.2. Classification (NCBI taxonomy): domain Eukaryota; kingdom Metazoa; phylum Arthropoda; class Insecta; order Diptera; family Tachinidae; genus Gymnosoma; species Gymnosoma rotundatum. Next base: position 58,906,551 of record OU744337.1, read on the forward strand.
GAGTGGGCGAAAAAAATTTATTGGAGAACACTTCTAGTAGTGTCTTTATTAAACCCCAATAGTCAAATATATTAACATTTTGTTTTTTTTTTTTAAGAAATAATAGAGTTTTTCCAAAAACACCACTTTTGAAATTTGAAAAAGGACTTTGGTCCTTTTCTCGAAAATGAAAGAGAGTGGGCGAAAAAAATTTATCGGAGAACACTTCTAGTAGTGTCTTTATTAAACCCCAATAGTCAAATATATTAACATTTTGTTTTTTAAGAAATTATAGAGGTTTTTCCAAAAACACCACTTTTGAAATTTGAAAAAGGACTTTGGTCCTTTTCTCGAAAATGAAAGAGAGTGGGCGAAAAAAAATTATTGGAGAACACTTCTAGTAGTGTCTTTATTGCACCCCAATAGTCAAATATATTAACATTTTGTTTTTTAAGAAATTATAGAGGTTTTTCCAAAAACACCACTTTTGAAATTTGAAAAAGGACTTTGGTCCTTTTCTCGAAAATGAAAGAGAGTGGGCGAAAAAAATTTATTGGAGAACACTTCTAGTAGTGTCTTTATTGCACCCCAATAGTCAAATATATTAACATCTTGTTTTTTACGAAATTATAGAGGTTTTTCCAAAAACACCACTTTTGAAATTTGAAAAAGGACTTTGGTCCTTTTCTCGAAAATGAAAGAGAGTGGGCGAAAAAAATTTATTGGAGAACACTTCTAGTAGTGTGTTTATTGAACCCCAATAGTCAAATATATTAACATTTTGTTTTTTAAGAAATTATAGAGGTTTTTCCAAAAACACCACTTTTGAAATTTGAAAAAGGACTTTGGTCCTTTTCTCGAAAATGAAAGAGAGTGGGCGAAAAAAATTTATTGGAGAAAACTTCTAGTAGTGTCTTTATTGAACCCCAATAGTCAAATATATTAACATTTTGTTTTTTAAGAAATTATAGAGGTTTTTCCAAAAACACCACTTTTGAAATTTGAAAAAGGACTTTGGTCCTTTTCTCGAAAATGAAAGAGAGTGGGCGAAAAAAATTTATTGGAGAACACTTCTAGTAGTGTCTTTATTAAACCCCAATAGTCAAATATATTAACATTTTGTTTTTTAAGAAATTATAAAGGTTTTTCCAAAAACACCACTTTTGAAATTTGAAAAAGGACTTTGGTCCTTTTTTCGACAATGAAAGAGAGTGGGCGAAAAAATTTATTGGAGAACACTTCTAGTAGTGTCTTTATTGAACCCCAATAGTCAAATATATTAACATTTTGTTTTTTAAGAAATTATAGAGGTTTTTCCAAAAACACCACTTTTGAAATTTGAAAAAGGACTTTGGTCCTTTTCTCGAAAATGAAAGAGAGTGGGCGAAAAAAATTTATTGGAGAACACTTCTAGTAGTGTCTTTATTGAACCCCAATAGTCAAATATATTAACATTTTGTTTTTTAAGAAATTATAGAGGTTTTTCCAAAAACACCACTTTTGAAATTTGAAAAAGGACTTTGGTCCTTTTATCGAAAATGAAAGAGAGTGGGCGAAAAAAATTTATTGGAGAACACTTCTAGTAGTGTCTTTATTAAACCCCAATAGTCAAATATATTAACATTTTGTTTTTTTTAAGAAATAATAGAGTTTTTCCAAAAACACCACTTTTGAAATTTGAAAGAGGACTTTGGTCCGTTTCTCGAAAATGAAAGAGAGTGGGCGAAAAAAATTTATTGGAGAACACTTCTAGTAGTGTCTTTATTAAACCCCAATAGTCAAATATATTAACATTTTGTTTTTTAAGAAATTATAGAGGTTTTTCCAAAAACACCACTTTTGAAATTTGAAAAAGGACTTTGGTCCTTTTCTCGAAAATGAAAGAGAGTGGGCGAAAAAAAATTATTGGAGAACACTTCTAGTAGTGTCTTTATTGCACCCCAATAGTCAAATATATTAACATTTTGTTTTTTAAGAAATTATAGAGGTTTTTCCAAAAACACCACTTTTGAAATTTTAAAAAGGACTTTGGTCCTTTTCTCGAAAATGAAAGAGAGTGGGCGAAAAAATTTATTGGAGAACACTTCTAGTAGTGTCTTTATTGAACCCCAATAGTCAAATATATTAACATTTTGTTTTTTAAGAAATTATAGAGGTTTTTCCAAAAACACCACTTTTGAAATTTGAAAAAGGACTTTGATCCTTTTCTCGAAAATGAAAGATAGTGGGCGAAAAAAATTTATTGGAGAACACTTCTAGTAGTGTCTTTATTGAACCCCAATAGTCAAATATATTAACATTTTGTTTTTTAAGAAATTATAGAGGTTTTTCCAAAAACACCACTTTTGAAATTTGAAAAAGGACTTTGGTCCTTTTCTCGAAAATGAAAGAGTGGGCGAAAAAAATTTATTGGAGAACACTTCTAGTAGTGTCTTTATTGCACCCCAATAGTCAAATATATTAACATTTTGTTTTTTAAGAAATTATAGAGGTTTTTCCAAAAACACCACTTTTGAAATTTGAAAAAGGACTTTGGTCCTTTTCTCGAAAATGAAAGAGAGTGGGCGAAAAAAATTTATTGGAGAACACTTCTAGTAGTGTCTTTATTGAACTTCAATAGTCAAATATATTAACATTTTGTTTTTTAAGAAATTAAAGAGGTTTTTCCAAAAACACCACTTTTGAAATTTGAAAAAGGACTTTGGTCCTTTTCTCGAAAATGAAAGAGAGTGGGCGAAAAAAATTTATTGGAGAACACTTCTAGTAGTGTCTTTATTGAACCCCAATAGTCAAATATATTAACATTTTGTTTTTTAAGATATTATAGAGGTTTTTCCAAAAACACCACTTTTGAAATTTGAAAAAGGACTTTGGTCCTTTTATCGAAAATAAAAGAGAGTGGGCGAAAAAAATTTATTGGAGAACACTTCTAGTAGTGTCTTTATTAAACCCCAATAGTCAAATATATTAACATTTTGTTTTTTAAGAAATTATAGAGGTTTTTCCAAAAACACCACTTTTGAAATTTGAAAAAGGACTTTGGTCCTTTTCTCGAAAATGAAAGAGAGTGGGCGAAAAAAATTTATTGGAGAACACTGCTAGTAGTGTCTTTATTGCACCCCAATAGTCAAATATATTAACATCTTGTTTTTTACGAAATTATAGAGGTTTTTCCAAAAACACCACTTTTGAAATTTGAAAAAAGACTTTGGTCCTTTTCTCGAAAATGAAAGAGAGTGGGCGAAAAAAATTTATTGGAGAACACTTCTAGTAGTGTCTTTATTGAACCCCAATAGTCAAATATATTAACATTTTGTTTTTTAAGAAATTATAGAGGTTTTTCCAAAAACACCACTTTTGAAATTTGAAAAAGGACTTTGGTCCTTTTCTCGAAAATGAAAGAGAGTGGGCGAAAAAAATTTGTTGGAGAACACTTCTAGTAGTGTCTTTATTAAACCCCAATAGTCAAATATATTAACATTTTGTTTTTTAAGAAAATATAAAGGTTTTTCCAAAAACACCACTTTTGAAATTTGAAAAAGGACTTTGGTCCTTTTTTCGACAATGAAAGAGAGTGGGCGAAAAAAATTTATTGGAGAACACTTCTAGTAGTGTCTTTATTAAACCCCAATAGTCAAATATATTAACATTTTGTTTTTTAAGAAATTATAGAGGTTTTTCCAAAAACACCACTTTTGAAATTTGAAAAAGGACTTTGGTCCTTTTCTCGAAAATGAAAGAGAGTGGGCGAAAAAAATTTATTGGAGAAAACTTCTAGTAGTGTCTTTATTGAACCCCAATAGTCAAATATATTAACATTTTGTTTTTTAAGAAATTATAGAGGTTTTTCCAAAAACACCACTTTTGAAATTTGAAAAAGGACTTTGGTCCTTTTCTCGAAAATGAAAGAGAGTGGGCGAAAAAAATTTATTGGAGAACACTTCTAGTAGTGTCTTTATTGCACCCCAATAGTCAAATATATTAACATTTTGTTTTTTAAGAAATTATAGAGGTTTTTCCAAAAACACCACTTTTGAAATTTGAAAAAGGACTTTGGTCCTTTTCTCGAAAATGAAAGAGAGTGGGCGAAAAAAATTTATTGGAGAACACTTCTAGTAGTGTCTTTATTGAACCCCAATAGTCAAATATATTAACATTTTGTTTTTTAAGAAATTATAGAGGTTTTTCCAAAAACCACTTTTGAAATTTGAAAAAGGACTTTGGTCCTTTTCTCGAAAATGAAAGAGAATGGAGAACACTTCTAGTAGTGTCTTTATTGCACCCCAATAGTCAAATATATTAACATTTTGTTTTTTAAGAAATTATAGAGGTTTTTCCAAAAACACCACTTTTGAAATATGAAAAAGGACTTTGGTCCTTTTCTCGAAAATGAAAGAGAGTGGGCGAAAAAAATTTATTGGAGAACACTTCTAGTAGTGTCTTTATTGAACCCCAATAGTCAAATATATTAACATTTTGTTTTTTAAGAAATTATAGAGGTTTTTCCAAAAACCACTTTTGAAATTTGAAAAAGGACTTTGGTCCTTTTCTCGAAAATGAAAGAGAATGGAGAACACTTCTAGTAGTGTCTTTATTGAACCCCAATAGTCAAATATATTAACATTTTGTTTTTTAAGAAATTATAAAGGTTTTTACAAAAACACCACTTTTGAAATTTGAAAAAGGACTTTGGTCCTTTTCTCGAAAATGAATGAGAGTGGGCGAAAAAAATTTGTTGGAGAACACTTCTAGTAGTGTCTTTATTAAACCCCAATAGTCAAATATATTAACATTTTGTTTTTTAAGAAATTATAAAGGTTTTTCCAAAAACACCACTTTTGAAATTTGAAAAAGGACTTTGGTCCTTTTTTCGACAATGAAAGAGAGTGGGCGAAAAAAATTTATTGGAGAACACTTCTAGTAGTGTCTTTATTGAACCCCAATAGTCAAATATATTAACATTTTGTTTTTTAAGAAATTATAGAGGTTTTTCCAAAAACACCACTTTGGAAATTTGAAAAAGGACTTTGGTCCTTTTCTCGAAAACGAAAGAGAGGGGGCGAAAAAAATTTATTGGAGAACACTTCTAGTAGTGTCTTTATTGAACCCCAATAGTCAAATATATTAACATTTTGTTTTTTAAGAAATTATAGAGGTTTTTCCAAAAACACCACTTTTGAAATTTGAAAAAGGACTTTGGTCCTTTTATCGAAAATGAAAGAGAGTGGGCGAAAAAAATTTATTGGAGAACACTTCTAGTAGTGTCTTTATTAAACCCCAATAGTCAAATATATTAACATTTTGTTTTTTTTTAAGAAATAATAGAGTTTTTCCAAAAACACCACTTTTGAAATTTTAAAAAGGACTTTGGTCCTTTTCTCGAAAATGAAAGAGAGTGGGCGAAAAAAATTTATTGGAGAACACTTCTAGTAGTGTCTTTATTGCACCCCAATAGTCAAATATATTAACATCTTGTTTTTTACGAAATTATAGAGGTTTTTCCAAAAACACCACTTTTGAAATTTGAAAAAGGACTTTGGTCCTTTTCTCGAAAATGAAAGAGAGTGGGCGAAAAAAATTTATTGGAGAACACTTCTAGTAGTGTCTTTATTGAACCCCAATAGTCAAATATATTAACATTTTGTTTTTTAAGAAATTATAGAGGTTTTTCCAAAAACACCACTTTTGAAATTTGAAAAAGGACTTTGGTCCTTTTCTCGAAAATGAAAGAGAGTGGGCGAAAAAAATTTATTGGAGAACACTTCTAGTAGTGTCTTTATTGAACCCCAATAGTCAAATATATTAACATTTTGTTTTTTAAGAAATTATAGAGGTTTTTCCAAAAACACCACTTTTGAAATTTGAAAAAAGACTTTGGTCCTTTTCTCGAAAATGAAAGAGAGTGGGCGAAAAACATTTATTGGAGAACACTTCTAGTAGTGTCTTTATTGCACCCCAATAGTCAAATATATTAACATTTTGTTTTTTAAGAAATTATAGAGGTTTTTCCAAAAACACCACTTTTGAAATTTGAAAAAGGACTTTGGTCCTTTTCTCGAAAATGAAAGAGAGTGGGCGAAAAAAATTTATTGGAGAACACTTCTAGTAGTGTCTTTATTGAACCCCAATAGTCAAATATATTAACATTTTGTTTTTTAAGAAATTATAGAGGTTTTTCCAAAAACCACTTTTGAAATTTGAAAAAGGACTTTGGTCCTTTTCTCGAAAATGAAAGAGAATGGAGAACACTTCTAGTAGTGTCTTTATTGAACCCCAATAGTCAAATATATTAACATTTTGTTTTTTAAGAAATTATAGAGGTTTTTCCAAAAACACCACTTTTGAAATTTGAAAAAGGACTTTGGTCCTTTTCTCGAAAATGAAAGAGAGTGGGCGAAAAAAATTTGTTGGAGAACACTTCTAGTAGTGTCTTTATTAAACCCCAATAGTCAAATATATTAACATTTTGTTTTTTAAGAAAATATAAAGGTTTTTCCAAAAACACCACTTTTGAAATTTGAAAAAGGACTTTGGTCCTTTTTTCGACAATGAAAGAGAGTGGGCGAAAAAAATTTATTGGAGAACACTTCTAGTAGTGTCTTTATTAAACCCCAATAGTCAAATATATTAACATTTTGTTTTTTAAGAAATTATAGAGGTTTTTCCAAAAACACCACTTTTGAAATTTGAAAAAGGACTTTGGTCCTTTTCTCGAAAATGAAAGAGAGTGGGCGAAAAAAAATTATTGGAGAAAACTTCTAGTAGTGTCTTTATTGAACCCCAATAGTCAAATATATTAACATTTTGTTTTTTAAGAAATTATAGAGGTTTTTCCAAAAACACCACTTTTGAAATTTGAAAAAGGACTTTGGTCCTTTTCTCGAAAATGAAAGAGAGTGGGCGAAAAAAATTTATTGGAGAACACTTCTAGTAGTGTCTTTATTGCACCCCAATAGTCAAATATATTAACATTTTGTTTTTTAAGAAATTATAGAGGTTTTTCCAAAAACACCACTTTTGAAATTTGAAAAAGGACTTTGGTCCTTTTCTCGAAAATGAAAGAGAGTGGGCGAAAAAAATTTATTGGAGAACACTTCTAGTAGTGTCTTTATTGAACCCCAATAGTCAAATATATTAACATTTTGTTTTTTAAGAAATTATAGAGGTTTTTCCAAAAACCACTTTTGAAATTTGAAAAAGGACTTTGGTCCTTTTCTCGAAAATGAAAGAGAATGGAGAACACTTCTAGTAGTGTCTTTATTGCACCCCAATAGTCAAATATATTAACATTTTGTTTTTTAAGAAATTATAGAGGTTTTTCCAAAAACACCACTTTTGAAATTTGAAAAAGGACTTTGGTCCTTTTCTCGAAAATGAAAGAGAGTGGGCGAAAAAAATTTATTGGAGAACACTTCTAGTAGTGTCTTTATTGAACCCCAATAGTCAAATATATTAACATTTTGTTTTTTAAGAAATTATAGAGGTTTTTCCAAAAACCACTTTTGAAATTTGAAAAGGACTTTGGTCCTTTTCTCGAAAATGAAAGAGAATGGAGAACACTTCCAGTAGTGTCTTTATTGAACCCCAATAGTCAAATATATTAACATTTTGTTTTTTAAGAAATTATAGAGGTTTTTACAAAAACACCACTTTTGAAATTTGAAAAAGGACTTTGGTCCTTTTCTCGAAAATGAATGAGAGTGGGCGAAAAAAATTTGTTGGAGAACACTTCTAGTAGTGTCTTTATTAAACCCCAATAGTCAAATATATTAACATTTTGTTTTTTAAGAAATTATAAAGGTTTTTCCAAAAACACCACTTTTGAAATTTGAAAAAGGACTTTGGTCCTTTTTTCGACAATGAAAGAGAGTGGGCGAAAAAAATTTATTGGAGAACACTTCTAGTAGTGTCTTTATTGAACCCCAATAGTCAAATATATTAACATTTTGTTTTTTAAGAAATTATAGAGGTTTTTCCAAAAACACCACTTTTGAAATTTGAAAAAGGACTTTGGTCCTTTTCTCGAAAACGAAAGAGAGTGGGCGAAAAAAATTTATTGGAGAACACTTCTAGTAGTGTCTTTATTGAACCCCAATAGTCAAATATATTAACATTTTGTTTTTTAAGAAATTATAGAGGTTTTTCCAAAAACACCACTTTTGAAATTTGAAAAAGGACTTTGGTCCTTTTATCGAAAATGAAAGAGAGTGGGCGAAAAAAATTTATTGGAGAACACTTCCAGTAGTGTCTTTATTAAACCCCAATAGTCAAATATATTAACATTTTGTTTTTTTTTAAGAAATAATAGAGTTTTTCCAAAAACACCACTTTTGAAATTTTAAAAAGGACTTTGGTCCTTTTCTCGAAAATGAAAGAGAGTGGGCGAAAAAAATTTATTGGAGAACACTTCTAGTAGTGTCTTTATTGCACCCCAATAGTCAAATATATTAACATCTTGTTTTTTACGAAATTATAGAGGTTTTTCCAAAAACACCACTTTTGAAATTTGAAAAAGGACTTTGGTCCTTTTCTCGAAAATGAAAGAGAGTGGGCGAAAAAAATTTATTGGAGAACACTTCTAGTAGTGTCTTTATTGAACCCCAATAGTCAAATATATTAACATTTTGTTTTTTAAGAAATTATAGAGGTTTTTCCAAAAACACCACTTTTGAAATTTGAAAAAGGACTTTGGTCCTTTTCTCGAAAATGAAAGAGAGTGGGCGAAAAAAATTTATTGGAGAACACTTCTAGTAGTGTCTTTATTGAACCCCAATAGTCAAATATATTAACATTTTCTTTTTAAGAAATTATAGAGGTTTTTCCAAAAACACCACTTTTGAAATTTGAAAAAGGACTTTGGTCCTTTTCTCGAAAATGAAAGAGAGTGGGCGAAAAACATTTATTGGAGAACACTTCTAGTAGTGTCTTTATTGCACCCCAATAGTCAAATATATTAACATTTTGTTTTTTTAAGAAATTATAGAGGTTTTTCCAAAAACACCACTTTTGAAATTTGAAAAAGGACTTTGGTCCTTTTCTCGAAAATGAAAGAGAGTGGGCGAAAAAAATTTATTGGAGAACACTTCTAGTAGTGTCTTTATTGAACCTCAATAGTCAAATATATTAACATTTTGTTTTTTAAGAAATTATAGAGGTTTTTCCAAAAACCACTTTTGAAATTTGAAAAAGGACTTTGGTCCTTTTCTCGAAAATGAAAGAGAATGGAGAACACTTCTAGTAGTGTCTTTATTGAACCCCAATAGTCAAATATATTAACATTTTGTTTTTTAAGAAATTATAGAGGTTTTTCCAAAAACACCACTTTTGAAATTTGAAAAAGGACTTTGGTCCTTTTCTCGAAAATGAAAGAGAGTGGGCGAAAAAAATTTGTTGGAGAACACTTCTAGTAGTGTCTTTATTAAACCCCAATAGTCAAATATATTAACATTTTGTTTTTTAAGAAAATATAAAGGTTTTTCCAAAAACACCACTTTTGAAATTTGAAAAAGGACTTTGGTCCTTTTTTCGACAATGAAAGAGAGTGGGCGAAAAAAATTTATTGGAGAACACTTCTAGTAGTGTCTTTATTAAACCCCAATAGTCAAATATATTAACATTTTGTTTTTTAAGAAATTATAGAGGTTTTTCCAAAAACACCACTTTTGAAATTTGAAAAAGGACTTTGGTCCTTTTCTCGAAAATGAAAGAGAGTGGGCGAAAAAAAATTATTGGAGAACACTTCTAGTAATGTCTTTATTGCACCCCAATAGTCAAATATATTAACATTTTGTTTTTTAAGAAATTATAGAGGTTTTTCCAAAAACACCACTTTTGAAATTTTAAAAAGGACTTTGGTCCTTTTTTCGACAATGAAAGAGAGTGGGCGAAAAAAATTTATTGGAGAACACTTCTTGTAGTGTCTTTATTGAACCCCAATAGTCAAATATATTAACATTTTGTTTTTTAAGAAATTATAGAGGTTTTTCCAAAAACACCACTTTTGAAATTTGAAAAAGGACTTTGGTCCTTTTCTCGAAAATGAAAGAGAGTGGGCGAAAAAAATTTATTGGAGAACACTTCTAGTAGTGTCTTTATTGAACCCCAATAGTCAAATATATTAACATTTTGTTTTTTAAGAAATTATAGAGGTTTTTCCAAAAACACCACTTTTGAAATTTGAAAAAGGACTTTGGTCCTTTTCTCGAAAATGAAAGAGAGTGGACGAAAAAAATTTATTGGAGAAAACTTCTAGTAGTGTCTTTATTGAACCCCAATAGTCAAATATATTAACATTTTGTTTTTTAAGAAATTATAGAGGTTTTTCCAAAAACACCACTTTTGAAATTTGAAAAAGGACTTTGGTCCTTTTCTCGAAAATGAAAGAGAGTGGGCAAAAAAAATTTATTGGAGAACACTTCTAGTAGTGTCTTTATTGAACCCCAATAGTCAAATATATTAACATTTTGTTTTTTAAGAAATTATAGAGGTTTTTCCAAAAACACCACTTTTGAAATTTGAAAAAGGACTTTGGTCCTTTTATCGAAAATGAAAGAGAGTGGGCGAAAAAAATTTATTGGAGAACACTTCTAGTAGTGTCTTTATTAAACCCCAATAGTCAAATATATTAACATTTTGTTTTTTTTTAAGAAATAACAGAGTTTTTCCAAAAACACCACTTTTGAAATTTGAAAAAAGACTTTGGTCCTTTTCTCGAAAATGAAAGAGAGTGGGCGAAAAAAATTTATTGGAGAACACTTCTAGTAGTGTCTTTATTAAACCCCAATAGTCAAATATATTAACATTTTGTTTTTTAAGAAATTATAGAGGTTTTTCCAAAAACACCACTTTTGAAATTTGAAATAGGACTTTGGTCCTTTTCTCGAAAATGAAAGAGAGTGGGCGAAAAAAAATTATTGGAGAACATTTCTAGTAGTGTCTTTATTGCACCCCAATAGTCAAATATATTAACATTTTGTTTTTTAAGAAATTATAGAGGTTTTTCCAAAAACACCACTTTTGAAATTTGAAAAAGGACTTTGGTCCTTTTCTCGAAAATGAAAGAGAGTGGGCGAAAAAAATTTATTGGAGAACACTTCTAGTAATGTCTTTATTGCACCCCAATAGTCAAATATATTAACATCTTGTTTTTTACGAAATTATAGAGGTTTTTCCAAAAACACCACTTTTGAAATTTGAAAAAGGACTTTGGTCCTTTTCTCGAAAATGAAAGAGAGTGGGCGTAAAAAATTTATTGGAGAACACTTCTAGTAGTGTCTTTATTGAACCCCAATAGTCAAATATATTAACATTTTGTTTTTTAAGAAATTATAGAGGTTTTTCCAAAAACACCACTTTTGAAATTTGAAAAAGGACTTTGGTCCTTTTCTCGAAAATGAAAGAGAGTGGGCGAAAAAAATTTATTGGAGAAAACTTCTAGTAGTGTCTTTATTGAACCCCAATAGTCAAATATATTAACATTTTGTTTTTTAAAAAATTATAGAGGTTTTTCCAAAAACACCACTTTTGAAATTTGAAAAAGGACTTTGGTCCTTTTCTCGAAAATGAAAGAGAGTGGGCGAAAAAAATTTATTGGAGAACACTTCTAGTAGTGTCTTTATTGAACCCCAATAGTCAAATATATTAACATTTTGTTTTTTAAGAAATTATAGACGTTTTTCCAAAAACACCACTTTTGAAAATTGAAAAAGGACTTTGGTCCTTTTCTCGAAAATGAAAGAGAGTGGGCGAAAAAAATTTATTGGAGAACACTTCTAGTAGTGTCTTTATTGAACCCCAATAGTCAAATATATTAACCTTTTGTTTTTTAAGAAATTATAGAGGTTTTTCCAAAAATACTACTTTTGAAATTTGAAAAAGGACTTTTGTCCTTTTCTCGAAAAGGAAAGAGAGTGGGCAAAAAAAATTATTGGAGAACACTTCTAGTAGTGTCTTTATTTAACTCCAGTAGTCAAATATATTAACATTTTGTTTTTGAAAAAATAATAGAGGTTTTTCCAAAAATACTACTTTTGAAATTTGAAAAAAGACTTTGGTCCTTTTCTCGAAAATGAAAGAGGGTGGGCAAAAAAAACTTGTTGGAGAACACTTCTAGTAGTTCCTTTATTAAACTCCAATAGTCAAATATATTAACCTTTTGTTTTTTAAGAAATTATAGAGCTTTTTCCAAAAACACCACTTTTGAAATTTAAAAAAGGACTTTGGTGCTTTTCTCGAAAACGAAAGAGAGTGGGCAAAAAAATTATTGAAGAAAACTTCTAGTAGTGTCTTTATTTAACTCCAGTAGTTAAATATATTAACATTTTGTTTTTTTAGAAATTATATAGGTTTTTCCAAAAACACCACTTTTGAAATTTGAAAAAAGACTTTGGTCCTTTTCTCGAAAATGAAAGAGGGTGGGCAAAAAAAATTTGTTGGAGAACACTTCTAGTAGTGTCTTTATTAAACTCCAGTAGTCAAATATATTAACATTTTGTTTTTTTAAAAATTATAGAGGTTTTTCCAAAAATACTACTTTTGAAATTTGAAAAAGGACTTTGGTCCTTTTCTCGAAAAGGAAAGAGAGTGGGCAAAAAAAATTATTGGAGAACACTTCTAGTAGTGTCTTTATTTAACTCCAGTAGTCAAATATATTAACATTTTGTTTTTTAAAAAATTATAGAGCTTTTTCAAAAATACTACTTTTGAAATTTGAAAAAGGACTTTGGTCCTTTTCTCGAAAATGAAAGAGATTGGATGAAAAAAACTTGTTGAAGAACACTTCTAGTAGTGCCTTTATTAAACTCCAATAGTCAAATATATTAACCTTTTGTTTTTTAAGAAATTATAGAGGTTATTCCAAAAACGCCACTTGAAATTTGACTTTGGTCCTTTTCTCGCAAATGAAAAAGAGTGGGCAAAGAAGATTATTGGAGAACACTTCTAGTAATGTCTTTATTAAACTCCCATTGTCAAATATATTAACATTTTGTTTTTAAGAAATTATAGAGATTTTTTCAAAAACACCACTTTTGAAATTTGAAAAAGGTCTTTGGTCCTTTTCTCGAAAAGGAAAGAGAGTGGGCAAAAAAAATTATTGAAGAACACTTCTAGTAGTGTCTTTATTTAACTCCAGTAGTCAAATATATTAACATTTTGTTTTTAAAAAATTATAGAGGTCTTTCCAAAAACACCACTTTTGAAATTTGAAAAAGGACTTTGGTCCTTTTCTCGAAAATGAAAGAGAGTGGGTGAAAATAAAAATTATTGGAGAACACTTCTAGTAGTATCTTTATTAAACTCTAATAGTCAAATATATTAACATTTTGTTTTTTAAGAAATTATAGAGATTTTCCAAAAACACCACTTTTGAAATTTGAAAAAGGACTTTGGTCCTTTTCTCGAAAATGAAAGAGAGTGGGCAAAAAAAACTTGTTGGAGAACACTTCTAGTAGTCTCTTTATTAAACTCCAGTAGTTAAATATATTAACATTTTGTTTTTTAAGAAATTATAGAGGTCTTTCCAAAAACACCACTTTTGAAATTTGAAAAAGGACTTTGGTCCTTTTATCGAAAATGAAAGAGAGTGGGTGAAAAAAAATTATTGGAGAACACTTCTAGGAGTGCCTTTATTAAACTCCAATAGTCAGATAAATTAACATTTTGTTTTTTAAGAAATTATAGAGGTTTTTCCAAAAACACCACTTTTGAAATTTGAAAAAGGACTTTAGTCCTTTTCTCGAAAATGAAAGAGAGTGGGTGAAAAAAAAATTATTGGAGAACACTTCTAGTAGTATCTTTATTAAACTCTAATAGTCAAATATATTAACATTTTGTTTTTTAAGAAATTATAGAGGTTTTTCCAAAAACAACACTTTTGAAATTTGAAAAAGGACTTTGGTCCTTTTCTCGAAAATGAAAGAGAGTGGGCAAAAAAAACTTGTTGGAGAACACTTCTAGTAGTCTCTTTATTAAACTCCAGTAGTTAAATATATTAACATTTTGTTTTTTTAGAAATTATAGAGGTTTTTCCAAAAACACCACTTTTGAAACTTGAAAAAAGACTTTGGTCCTTTTCTCGAAAATGAAAGAGGGTGGGCAAAAAAAACTTGTTGGAGAACACTTCTAGTAGTGTCTTTATTAAACTCCAATGGTCAAATATATTAACATTTTGTTTTTTAAGAAATTATAGAGGTCTTTCCAAAAACACCACTTTTGAAATTTGAAAAAGGACTTTGGTCCTTTTCTCGAAAATGAAAGAGAGTGGGTGAAAAAAATTATTGGAGAACACTTCTAGTAGTATCTTTATTAAACTCTAATAGTCAAATATATTAACATTTTGTTTTTTAAGAAATTATAGAGGTTTTTCCAAAAAACCACTTTTGAAATTTGAAAAAAGACTTTGGTCCTTTTCTCGAAAATAAAAGAGAGTGGGCGAAAAAAAATTATTAGAGAACACTTCTAGTAGTATCTTTATTAAACTCCCATTGTCAAATATATTAACATTTTGTCTTTTAAGAAATTATAGAGGTTTTTCCAAAAACACCACTTGAAATTTGACTTTGGTTCTTTTCTCGAAAATGAAAGAGAGTGGGCAAAAAAAATTATTAGAGAACACCTCTAGTAGTATCTTTATTAAACTCTAATAGCCAAATATATTAACATTTTGTTTTTTAAGAAATTATAGAGGTTTTTCCAAAAACACCACTTTTGAAATTTGAGAAAGGACTTTGGTCCTTTTCTCCAAAATGAAAGAGAGTGGGCGAAAAAAAAACTTGGTGAAGAACGCTTCTAGTAGTGTCTTTATTAAACTCCAATGGTCAAATATATTAACATTTTGTTTTTTAAGAAATTATAGAGGTTTTTTCAAAAACACCACTTTTGAAATTTGAAAAAGGACTTTGGTCCTTTTCTCGAAAATGAAAGAGAGTGGCAAAAAAAACTTGTAGGAGAACACTTCTAGTAGTGCGTTTATTAAACTCCAATAGTCATATATATTAACATTTTGTTTTTTAAGAAATTATAGAGGTTTTTCCAAAAACACCACTTGAAATTTGACTTTGGTCCTTTTCTCGAAAACGAAAGGAAGTGGACGAAAAAAAATTATTGGAGAACACTTCTAGTGGTGTCTTTATTAAATTCCAATAGTCAAATATATTAACATTTTGTTTTTTAAGAAATTATAGAGGTTTTTCCAAAAACACCACTTTTGAAATTTGAAAAAGGACTTTGGTCCTTTTCTCGAAAATGAAAGAGAGTGGGCGAAAAAACCTTGTTGGAGAACACTTCTAGTAGTTCCTTTATTAAACTCCAATAGTCAAATATATTAACCTTTTGTTTTTTAAGAAATTATAGAGGTTTTTCCAAAAATACTACTTTTGAAATTTGAAAAAGGACTTTTGTCCTTTTCTCGAAAAGGAAAGAGAGTGGGCAAAAAAAATTATTGGAGAACACTTCTAGTAGTGTCTTTATTTAACTCCAGTAGTCAAATATATTAACATTTTGTTTTTGAAAAAATAATAGAGGTTTTTCCAAAAATACTACTTTTGAAATTTGAAAAAAGACTTTGGTCCTTTTCTCGAAAATGAAAGAGGGTGGGCAAAAAAAACTTGTTGGAGAACACTTCTAGTAGTTCCTTTATTAAACTCCAATAGTCAAATATATTAACCTTTTGTTTTTTAAGAAATTATAGAGCTTTTTCCAAAAACACCACTTTTGAAATTTAAAAAAGGACTTTGGTGCTTTTCTCGAAAACGAAAGAGAGTGGGCAAAAAAATTATTGAAGAAAACTTCTAGTAGTGTCTTTATTTAACTCCAGTAGTCAAATATATTAACATTTTGTTTTTGAAAAAATTATAGAGGTTTTTCCAAAAATACTACTTTTGAAATTTGAAAAAAGACTTTGGCCCTTTTCTCGAAAATGAAAGAGGGTGGGCAAAAAAAACTTGTTGGAGAACACTTCTAGTAGTTCCTTTATTAAACTCCAATAGTCAAATATATTAACCTTTTGTTTTTTTAAGAAATTATAGAGGTTTTTCCAAAAATACTACTTTTGAAATTTGAAAAAGGACTTTGGTCCTTTTCTCGAAAAGGAAAGAGAGTGGGCAAAAAAAATTATTGGAGAACACTTCTAGTAGTGTCTTTATTTAACTCCAGTAGTCAAATATATTAACATTTTGTTTTTGAAAAAATTATAGAGGTTTTTCCAAAAATACTACTTTTGAAATTTGAAAAAAGACTTTGGTCCTTTTCTCGAAAATGAAAGAGGGTGGGCAAAAAAAACTTGTTGGAGAACACTTCTAGTAGTGTCTTTATTAAACTCCAATAGTCAGATAAATTAACATTTTGTTTTTTAAGAAATTATAGAGGTTCTTCCAAAAAACCTCTTTTGAAATTTGAAAAAAGACCTTGGTCCTTTTCTCGAAAATGAAAGAGAGTGGGCGAAAAAAAATTATTAGAGAACACTTCTAGTAGTATCTTAATAAACTCCCATTGTCAAATATATTAACATTTTGTCTTTTAAGAAATTATAGAGGTCAAATATATTAACATTTTGTTTTTTAAGAAATTATAGAGGTTTTTCCAAAAACTCCACTTGAAATTTGACTTTGGTCTTTTTCTCGAAAATGAAAGAGAGTGGGAAAAAAAAACTTGTTGTAGAACACTTCTAGTGGTGCCTTTATTAAACTTCAATACTCAAATATATTAACATTTGGTTTTTTTAAGAAATTATAGAAGTTTTTCCAAAAACACCACTTTTGAAATTTGAAAAAGGACTTTGGTCCTTTTCTCGAAAAGGAAAGAGAGTGGGCAAAAAAAATTATTGAAGAACACTTCTAGTAGTGTTTTTATTTAACTCCAGTAGTCAAATATATTAACATTTTGTTTTTTAAAAAATTATAGAGGTTTTTCCAAAAATACTACTTTTGAAATTTGAAAAAGGACTTTGGTCCTTTTCTCGAAAAGGAAAGAGAGTGGGCAAAAAAAATTATTGGAGAACACTTCTAGTAGTGTCTTTATTTAACTCCAGTAGTCAAATATATTAACATTTTGTTTTTTAAAAAATTATAGAGCTTTTTCAAAAATACTACTTTTGAAATTTGAAAAAGGACTTTGGTCCTTTTCTCGAAAATGAAAGAGATTGGATGAAAAAAACTTGTTGAAGAACACTTCTAGTAGTGCCTTTATTAAACTCCAATAGTCAAATATATTAAGCTTTTGTTTTTTAAGAAATTATAGAGGTTATTCCAAAAACGCCACTTGAAATTTGACTTTGGTCCTTTTCTCGCAAATGAAAAAGAGTGGGCAAAGAAGATTATTGGAGAACACTTCTAGTAATGTCTTTATTAAACTCCCATTGTCAAATATATTAACATTTTGTTTTTAAGAAATTATAGAGATTTTTCCAAAAACACCACTTTTGAAATTTGAAAAAGGTCTTTGGTCCTTTTCTCGAAAAGGAAAGAGAGTGGGCAAAATAAATTATTGAAGAACACTTCTAGTAGTGTCTTTATTTAACTCCAGTAGTCAAATATATTAACATTTTGTTTTTAAAAAATTATAGAGGTCTTTCCAAAAACACCACTTTTGAAATTTGAAAAAGGACTTTGGTCCTTTTCTCGAAAATGAAAGAGAGTGGGTGAAAATAAAACTTGTTGGAGAACACTTCTAGTAGTGTCTTTATTAAACTCCAGTAGTTAAATATATTAACATTTTGTTTTTTAAGAAATTATAGAGGTCTTTCCAAAACCACCACTTTTGAAAATTGAAAAAGGACTTTGGTCCTTTTCTCGAAAATGAAAGAGAGTGGGCAAAAAAAACTTGTTGGAGAACACTTCTAGTAGTCTCTTTATTAAACTCCAGTAGTTAAATATATTAACATTTTGTTTTTTAAGAAATTATAGAGGTCTTTCCAAAACCACCACTTTTGAAATTTGAAAAAGGACTTTGGTCCTTTTATCGAAAATGAAAGAGAGTGGGTGAAAAAAAATTATTGGAGAACACTTCTAGTAGTGCCTTTATTAAACTCCAATAGTCAGATAAATTAACATTTTGTTTTTTAAGAAATTATAGAGGTTTTTCCAAAAACACCACTTTTGAAATTTGAAAAAGGACTTTGGTCCTTTTCTCGAAAATGAAAGAGAGTGGGTGAAAAAAAAAATTATTGGAGAACACTTCTAGTAGTATCTTTATTAAACTCTAATAGTCAAATATATTAACATTTTGTCTTTTAAGAAATTATAGAGGTCAAATATATTAACATTTTGTTTTTTAAGAAATTATAGAGGTTTTTCCAAAAACACCACTTGAAATTTGACTTTGGTTCTTTTCTCGAAAATGAAAGAGAGTGGGCGAAAAAAAATTATTGGAGAACACCTCTAGTAGTATCTTTATTAAACTCTAATAGCCAAATATATTAACATTTTGTTTTTTAAGAAATTATAGAGGTTTTTCCAAAAACACCACTTTTGAAATTTGAAAAAGGACTTTGGTCCTTTTCTCGAAAAGGAAAGAGAGTAGGCAAAAAAAATTATTGGAGAACACTTCTAGTAGTGTCTTTATTTAACTCCAGTAGTCAAATATATTAACATTTTGTTTTTTAAAAAATTATAGAGCTTTTTCAAAAATACTACTTTTGAAATTTGAAAAAGGACTTTGGTCCTTTTCTCGAAAAGGAAAGAGAGTAGGCAAAAAAAATTATTGGAGAACACTTCTAGTAGTGCCTTTATTAAACTCCAATAGTCAGATAAATTAACATTTTGTTTTTTAAGAAATTATAGAGGTCTTTCCAAAAACACCACTTTTGAAATTTGAAAAAGGACTTTGGTCCTTTTATCGAAAATGAAAGAGAGTGGGTGAAAAAAAATTATTGGAGAACACTTCTAGTAGTGCCTTTATTAAACTCCAATAGTCAGATAAATTAACATTTTGCGTTTTAAGAAATTATAGAGGTTTTTCCAAAAACACCACTTTTGAAATTTGAAAAGGGACTTTGGTCCTTTTCTCGAAAATGAAAGAGAGTGGGTGAAAAAAAAAATTATTGGAGAACACTTCTAGTAGTGTCTTTATTAAACTCCAATGGTCAAATATATTAACATTTTGTTTTTTAAGAAATTATAGAGGTCTTTCCAAAAACACCACTTTTGAAATTTGAAAAAGGACTTTGGTCCTTTTCTCGAAAATGAAAGAGAGTGGGTGAAAAAAAATTATTGGAGAACACTTCAAGTAGTATCTTTATTAAACTCTAATAGTCAAATATATTAACATTTTGTTTTTTAAGAAATTATAGAGGTTTTTCCAAAAACACCACTTTTGAAATTTGAAAAAGGACTTTGGTCCTTTTCTCGAAAATGAAAGAGGGTGGGCAACAAAAACTTGTTGGAGAACACTTCTAGTAGTGTCTTTATTAAACTCCAATGGTCAAATATATTAACATTTTGTTTTTTAAGAAATTATAGAGGTCTTTCCAAAAACACCACTTTTGAAATTTGAAAAAGGACTTTGGTCCTTTTCTCGAAAATGAAAGAGAGTGGGTGAAAAAAAAATTATTGGAGAACACTTCAAGTAGTATCTTTATTAAACTCTTATAGTCAAATATATTAACATTTTGTTTTTTAAGAAATTATAGAGGTTTTTCCAAAAACACCACTTTTGAAATTTGAAAAAGGGCTTTGGTCCTTTTCTCGAAAATGAAAGAGAGTGGGCGAAAAAATCTTGTTGGAGAACACTTCTAGTAGTGCCTTTATTAAACACCAATAGTCAGATAAATTAACATTTTGTTTTTTAAGCAATTATAGAGGTTTTTCCAAAAAACCACTTTTGAAATTTGAAAAAAGACTTTGGTCCTTTTCTCGAAAATGAAAGAGAGTGGGCGAAAAAAAATTATTAGAGAACACTTCTAGTAGTATCTTTATTAAACTCCCATTGTCAAATATATTAACATTTTGTCTTTTAAGAAATTATAGAGGTTTTTCCAAAAACACCACTTGAAATTTGACTTTGGTTCTTTTCTCGAAAATGAAAGAGAGTGGGCAAAAAAAAAATTATTGGAGAACACCTCTAGTAGTATCTTTATTAAACTCTAATAGCCAAATATATTAACATTTTGTTTTTTAAGAAATTATAGAGGTTTTTCCAAAAACACTACTTTTGAAATTTGAGAAAGGACTTTGGTCCTTTTCTCCAAAATGAAAGAGAGTGGGCGAAAAAAACTTGATGAAGAACACTTCTAGTACTGTCTTTATTAAACTCCAATAGTCAAATATATTAACATTTTGTTTTTTAAGAAATTATAGAGGGTTTTTCAAAAACACCACTTTTGAAATTTGAAAAAGGACTTTGGTCCTTTTCTCGAAAATGAAAGAGAGTGGCAAAAAAAACTTGTAGGAAAACACTTCTAGTAGTGCCTTTATTAAACTCCAATAGTCATATATATTAACATTTTGTTTCTTAAGAAATTATAGAGGTTTTTCCAAAAACACCACTTGAAATTTGACTTTGGTCCTTTTCTCGAAAATGAAAGGAAGTGGACGAAAAAAAATTATTGGAGAACACTTCTAGTAGTGTCTTTATTAAATTCCAATAGTCAAATATATTAACATTTTGTTTTTTAAGAAATTATAGAGGTTTTTCCAAAAACACCACTTTTGAATTTTGAAAAAGGACTTTGGTCCTTTTCTCGAAAATGAAAGAGAGTGGGCGAAAAAAACTTGTTGGAGAACACTTCTAGTAGTTCCTTTATTAAACTCCAATAGTCAAATATATTAACCTTTTGTTTTTTAAGAAATTATAGAGGTTTTTCCAAAAATACTACTTTTGAAATTTGAAAAAGGACCTTGGTCCTTTTCTCGAAAAGGAAAGAGAGTGGGCAAAAAAAATTATTGGAGAACACTTCTAGTAGTGTCTTTATTTAACTCCAGTAGTCAAATATATTAACATTTTGTTTTTGAAAAAATTATAGAGGTTTTTCCAAAAATACTACTTTTGAAATTTGAAAAAGGACTTTGGTCCTTTTCTCGAAAATGAAAGAGAGTGGGTGAAAAAAACTTGTTGGAGAACACTTCTAGTAGTGCCTTTAGTAAACTCCAATAATCAAATATATTAACCTTTTGTTTTTTAAGAAATTATAGAGATTTTTCCAAAAACATAATTTTTGAAATTTGAAAAAGGACTTTGGTGTTTTCTCGAAAATGAAAGAGAGTGGTCGAAAAAAACTTGTTGGAGAACACTTCTAGTAGTGCCTATTTAAACTCCATTAGTCAAATATATTAACATTTTGTCTTTTAAGAAATTATAGAGGTTTTTCCAAAAACACCACTTGAAATTTGAAAAAGGACTTTGGTCGTTTTCTCGAAAATGAAAGAGAGTGGGCGAAAAAAAATTATTGGAGAACACTTCTAGTAGTGTCTTTATTAAACTCCAATAGTCAAATATATTAACATTTTGTTTTTTAAGAAATTATAGAGGTTTTTCCAAAAACACCACTTGAAATTTGCAAAAGGACTTTGGTCCTTTTCTCGAAAATGAAAGAGAGTGGACGAAAAAACTTGTTGGAATACACTTCAAGTAGTGCCTTTATTAAACTCCAATAGTCAAATATATTAACATTTTGTTTTTTAAGAAATTATAGAGGTTTTTCCAAAAACACCACTTTTGAAATTTGAAAAAGAACTTTGGTCCTTTTCTCGAAGATGAAAGAGAGTGGGCGAAAAAAAATTATTGGAGAACACTTCTAGTAGTGTCTTTATTAAACTCCAATAGTCAAATATATTAAGATTTTGTTTTTTAAGAAATTATAGAGGTTTTTCCAAAAACACCACTTGAAATTTGACTTTGGTCTTTTCTCGAAAATGAAAGAGAGTGGGAAAAAAAAACTTGTTGTAGAACACTTCTAGTGGTGCCTTTATTAAACTTCAATAGTCAAATATATTAACATTTTGTTTTTTAAGAAATTATAGAGGTTTTTCCAAAAACACCACTTGAAATTTGCAAAAGGACTTTGGTCGTTTTCTTGAATATGAAAGAGAGTGGGAAAAAAAAACTTGTTGTAGAACACTTCTAGTAGTGTCTTTATTTAACTCCAGTAGTCAAATATATTAACATTTTGTTTTTTAAAAAATTATAGAGGTTTTTCCAAAAACACCACTTTTGAAATTTGAAAAAGGACTTTGGTCCTTTTCTCGAAAATGAAAGAGAGTGGGCGAAAAAATCTTGTTGGAGAACACTTCTAGTAGTGCCTTTATTAAGCTTCAATAGTCAGATAAATTAACACTTTGTTTGTTAAGAAATTATAGAGGTTTTTCCAAAAACACCACTTTTGAAATTTGAAAAAGGACTTTGGTCCTTTTCTCGAAAATGAAAGAGAGTGGGTGAAAAAAAAAATTATTGGAGAACACTTCTAGTAGTATCTTTATTAAACTCTAATAGTCAAATATATTAACATTTTGTTTTTTAAGAAATTATAGAGGTTTTTCCAAAAACACCACTTTTGAAATTTGAAAAAGGACTTTGGTCCTTTTCTCGAAAATGAAAGAGAGTGGGTGAAAAAAAAAATTATTGGAGAACACTTCTAGTAGTATCTTTATTAAACTCTAATAGTCAAATATATTAACATTTTGTTTTTTAAGAAATTATAGAGGTTTTTCCAAAAACACCACTTTTGAAATTTGAAAAAGGACTTTGGTCCTTTTCTCGAAAATGAAAGAGAGTGGGCAAAAAAAACTTGTTGGAGAACACTTCTAGTAGTCTCTTTATTAAACTCCAGTAGTTAAATATATTAACATTTTTTTTTTTAAGAAATTATAGAGGTCTTTCCAAAAACACCACTTTTGAAATTTGAAAAAGGACTTTGGTCCTTTTATCGAAAATGAAAGAGAGTGGGTGAAAAAAAATAATTGGAGAACACTTCTAGTAGTATATTTATCAAACTCTAATAGTCAAATATATTAACATTTTGTTTTTTAAGAAATTATAGAGGTTTTTCCAAAAACACCACTTTTGAAATTTGAAAAAGGACTTTGGTCCTTTTCTCGAAAATGAAAGAGAGTGGGCGAAAAAATCTTGTTGGAGAACACTTCTAGTAGTGCCTTTATTAAACTCCAATAGTCAGATAAATTAACATTTTGTTTTTTAAGAAATTATAGAGGTTTTTCCAAAAAACCACTTTTGAAATTTGAAAAAAGACTTTCGTCCTTTTCTCGAAAATGAAAGAGAGTGGGCGAAAAAAAATCATTAGAGAACACTTCTAGTAGTATCTTTATTAAACTCCCATTGTCAAATATATTAACATTTTGTCTTTTAAGAAATTATAGAGGTTTTTCCAAAAACACCACTTGAAATTTGACTTTGGTTCTTTTCTCGAAAATGAAAGAGAGTGGGCGAAAAAAAATTATTGGAGAACACCTCTAGTAGTATCTTTATTAAACTCTAATAGCCAAATATATTAACATTTTGTTTTTTAAGAAATTATAGAGGTTTTTCCAAAAACACCACTTTTGAAATTTGAAAAAGGACTTTGGTCCTTTTCTCGAAAATGAAAGAGAGTGGGCGAAAAAATCTTGTTGGAGAACAGTTCTAGTAGTGCCTTTATTAAACTCCAATAGTCAGATAAATTAACATTTTGTTTTTTAAGAAATTATAGAGGTTCTTCCAAAAACACCACTTTTGAAATTTGAAAAAGGACTTTGGTCCTTTTCTCGAAAATAAAAGAGGGTGGGCAAAAAAAACTTGTTGGAGAACACTTCTATTAGTGTCTTTATTACACTCCAATGGTCAAATATATTAACATTTTGTTTTTTAAGAAATTATAGAGGTCTTTCCAAAAACACCACTTTTGAAATTTGAAAAAGGACTTTGGTCCTTTTCTCAAAAACGAAAGAGAGTGGGTGAAAAAAAATTATTGGAGAACACTTCTAGTAGTATCTTTATTAAACTCTAATAGTCAAATATATTAACATTTTGTTTTTTAAGAAATTATAGAGGTTTTTCCAAAAACACCACTTTTGAAATTTGAAAGAGGACTTTGGTCCTTTTCTCGAAAATGAAAGAGAGTGGGCGAAAAAATCTTGTTGGAGAACACTTCTAATAGTGCCTTTATTAAACTCCAATAGTCAGATAAATTAACATTTTGTTTTTTAAGAAATTATAGAGGTTTTTCCAAAAAACCACTTTTGAAATTTGAAAAAAGACTTTGGTCCTTTTCTCGAAAATGAAAGAGAGTGGGCGAAAAAAAATTATTAGAGAACACTTCTAGTAGTATCTTTATTAAACTCCCATTGTCAAATATATTAACATTTTGTCTTTTAAGAAATTATAGAGGTTTTTCCAAAAACACCACTTGAAATTTGACTTCGGTTCTTTTCTCGAAAATGGAAGAGAGTGGGCGAAAAAAAATTATTGGAGAACACCTCTAGTAGTATCTTTATTAAACTCTAATAGCCAAATATATTAACATTTTGTTTTTTAAGAAATTATAGAGGTTTTTCCAAAAACACCACTTTTGAAATTTGAGAAAGGACTTTGGTCCTTTTCTCCAAAATGAAAGAGAGTGGGTGAAAAAAAAAATTATTGGAGAACACTTCTAGTAGTATCTTTATTAAACTCTAATAGTCAAATATATTAACATTTTGTTTTTTAAGAAATTATAGAGGTTTTTCCAAAAACACCACTTTTGAAATTTGAAAAAGGACTGGTCGTTTTCTCGAAAATGAAAGAGAGTGGGCGAAAAAAAATTATTGGAGAACACTTCTAGTAGTGTCTTTATTAAACTCCAATAGTCAAATATATTAACATTTTGTTTTTTAAGAAATTATAGAGGTTTTTCCAAAAACACCACTTGAAATTTGCAAAAGGACTTTGGTCCTTTTCTCGAAAATGAAAGAGAGTGGGCGAAAAAATCTTGTTGGAGAACACTTCTAGTAGTGCCTTTATTAAGCTTCAATAGTCAGATAAATTAACATTTTGTTTGTTAAGAAATTATAGAGGTTTTTCCAAAAACACCACTTTTGAAATTTGAAAAAGGACTTTGGTCCTTTTCTCGAAAATGAAAGAGAGTGGGTGAAAAAAAAAATTATTGGAGAACACTTCTAGTAGTATCTTTATTAAACTCTAATAGTCAAATATATTAACATTTTGTTTTTTAAGAAATTATAGAGGTTTTTCCAAAAACACCACTTTTGAAATTTGAAAAAGGACTTTGGTCGTTTTCTCGAAAATGAAAGAGAGTGGGCGAAAAAAAATTATTGGAGAACACTTCTAGTAGTGTCTTTATTAAACTCCAATAGTCAAATATATTAACATTTTGTTTTTTAAGAAATTATAGAGGTTTTTCCAAAAACACCACTTGAAATTTGCAAAAGGACTTTGGTCCTTTTCTCGAAAATGAAAGAGAGTGGACGAAAAAACTTGTTGGAATACACTTCAAGTAGTGCCTTTATTAAACTCCAATAGTCAAATATATTAACATTTTGTTTTTTAAGAAATTATAGAGGTTTTTCCAAAAACACCACTTTTGAAATTTGAAAAAGAACTTTGGTCCTTTTCTCGAAAATGAAAGAGAGTGGGCGAAAAAAAATTATTGGAGAACACTTCTAGTAGTGTCTTTATTAAACTCCAATAGTCAAATATATTAAGATTTTGTTTTTTAAGAAATTATAGAGGTTTTTCCAAAAACACCACTTGAAATTTGACTTTGGTCTTTTCTCGAAAATGAAAGAGAGTGGGAAAAAAAAACTTGTTGTAGAACACTTCTAGTGGTGCCTTTATTAAACTTCAATAGTCAAATATATTAACATTTTGTTTTTTAAGAAATTATAGAGGTTTTTCCAAAAACACCACTTGAAATTTGCAAAAGGACTTTGGTCGTTTTCTTGAATATGAAAGAGAGTGGGAAAAAAAAACTTGTTGTAGAACACTTCTAGTAGTGTCTTTATTTAACTCCAGTAGTCAAATATATTAACATTTTGTTTTTTAAAAAATTATAGAGGTTTTTCCAAAAACACCACTTTTGAAATTTGAAAAAGGACTTTGGTCCTTTTCTCGAAAATGAAAGAGAGTGGGCGAAAAAATCTTGTTGGAGAACACTTCTAGTAGTGCCTTTATTAAGCTTCAATAGTCAGATAAATTTTACATTTTGTTTGTTAAGAAATTATAGAGGTTTTTCCAAAAACACCACTTTTGAAATTTGAAAAAGGACTTTGGTCCTTTTCTCGAAAATGAAAGAGAGTGGGTGAAAAAAAAAAATTATTGGAGAACACTTCTAGTAGTATCTTTATTAAACTCTAATAGTCAAATATATTAACATTTTGTTTTTTAAGAAATTATAGAGGTTTTTCCAAAAACACCACTTTTGAAATTTGAAAAAGGACTTTGGTCGTTTTCTCGAAAATGAAAGAGAGTGGGCGAAAAAAAATTATTGGAGAACACTTCTAGTAGTGTCTTTATTAAACTCCAATAGTCAAATATATTAACATTTTGTTTTTTAAGAAATTATAGAGGTTTTTCCAAAAACACCACTTGAAATTTGCAAAAGGACTTTGGTCCTTTTCTCGAAAATGAAAGAGAGTGGACGAAAAAACTTGTTGGAATACACTTCAAGTAGTGCCTTTATTAAACTCCAATAGTCAAATATATTAACATTTTGTTTTTTAAGAAATTATAGAGGTTTTTCCAAAAACACCACTTTTGAAATTTGAAAAAGAACTTTGGTCCTTTTCTCGAAAATGAAAGAGAGTGGGCGAAAAAAAATTATTGGAGAACACTTCTAGTAGTGTCTTTATTAAACTCCAATAGTCAAATATATTAAGATTTTGTTTTTTAAGAAATTATAGAGGTTTTTCCAAAAACACCACTTGAAATTTGACTTTGGTCTTTTCTCGAAAATGAAAGAGAGTGGGAAAAAAAAACTTGTTGTAGAACACTTCTAGTGGTGCCTTTATTAAACTTCAATAGTCAAATATATTAACATTTTGTTTTTTAAGAAATTATAGAGGTTTTTCCAAAAACACCACTTGAAATTTGCAAAAGGACTTTGGTCGTTTTCTTGAATATGAAAGAGAGTGGGAAAAAAAAACTTGTTGTAGAACACTTCTAGTAGTGTCTTTATTTAACTCCAGTAGTCAAATATATTAACATTTTGTTTTTTAAAAAATTATAGAGGTTTTTCCAAAAACACCACTTTTGAAATTTGAAAAAGGACTTTGGTCCTTTTCTCGAAAATGAAAGAGAGTGGGTGAAAAAAAAAATTATTGGAGAACACTTCTAGTAGTATCTTTATTAAACTCTAATAGTCAAATATATTAACATTTTGTTTTTTAAGAAATTATAGAGGTTTTTCCAAAAACACCACTTTTGAAATTTGAAAAAGGACTTTGGTCCTTTTCTCGAAAATGAAAGAGAGTGGGCAAAAAAAACTTGTTGGAGAACACTTCTAGTAGTCTCTTTATTAAACTCCAGTAGTTAAATATATTAACATTTTTTTTTTTAAGAAATTATAGAGGTCTTTCCAAAAACACCACTTTTGAAATTTGAAAAAGGACTTTGGTCCTTTTCTCGAAAATGAAAGAGAGTGGGCAAAAAAAACTTGTTGGAGAACACTTCTAGTAGTCTCTTTATTAAACTCCAGTAGTTAAATATATTAACATTTTTTTTTTTAAGAAATTATAGAGGTTTTTCCAAAAACACCACTTGAAATTTGACTTTGGTTCTTTTCTCGAAAATGAAAGAGAGTGGGCGAAAAAAAATTATTGGAGAACACCTCTAGTAGTATCTTTATTAAACTCTAATAGCCAAATATATTAACATTTTGTTTTTTAAGAAATTATAGAGGTTTTTCCAAAAACACCACTTTTGAAATTTGAAAAAGGACTTTGGTCCTTTTCTCGAAAATGAAAGAGAGTGGGCGAAAAAATCTTGTTGGAGAACAGTTCTAGTAGTGCCTTTATTAAACTCCAATAGTCAGATAAATTAACATTTTGTTTTTTAAGAAATTATAGAGGTTCTTCCAAAAACACCACTTTTGAAATTTGAAAAAGGACTTTGGTCCTTTTCTCGAAAATAAAAGAGGGTTGGCAAAAAAAACTTGTTGGAGAACACTTCTATTAGTGTCTTTATTAAACTCCAATGGTCAAATATATTAACATTTTGTTTTTTAAGAAATTATAGAGGTCTTTCCAAAAACACCACTTTTGAAATTTGAAAAAGGACTTTGGTCCTTTTCTCAAAAACGAAAGAGAGTGGGTGAAAAAAAATTATTGGAGAACACTTCTAGTAGTATCTTTATTAAACTCTAATAGTCAAATATATTAACATTTTGTTTTTTAAGAAATTATAGAGGTTTTTCCAAAAACACCACTTTTGAAATTTGAAAGAGGACTTTGGTCCTTTTCTCGAAAATGAAAGAGAGTGGGCGAAAAAATCTTGTTGGAGAACACTTCTAATAGTGCCTTTATTAAACTCCAATAGTCAGATAAATTAACATTTTGTTTTTTAAGAAATTATAGAGGTTTTTCCAAAAAACCACTTTTGAAATTTGAAAAAAGACTTTGGTCCTTTTCTCGAAAATGAAAGAGAGTGGGCGAAAAAAAATTATTAGAGAACACTTCTAGTAGTATCTTTATTAAACTCCCATTGTCAAATATATTAACATTTTGTCTTTTAAGAAATTATAGAGGTTTTTCCAAAAACACCACTTGAAATTTGACTTCGGTTCTTTTCTCGAAAATGGAAGAGAGTGGGCGAAAAAAAATTATTGGAGAACACCTCTAGTAGTATCTTTATTAAACTCTAATAGCCAAATATATTAACATTTTGTTTTTTAAGAAATTATAGAGGTTTTTCCAAAAACACCACTTTTAAATTTGAGAAAGGACTTTGGTCCTTTTCTCCAAAATGAAAGAGAGTGGGCGAAAAAAACTTGGTGAAGAACACTTCTAGTAGTGTCTTTATTAAACCCCAATACTCAAATATATTAAGAAATTATAGAGGTTTTTTCAAAAACACCACTTTTGAAATTTGAAAAAGGACTTTGGTCCTTTTCTCGAAAATGAAAGAGAGTGGCAAAAAAACTTGTAGGAGAACACTTCTAGTAGTGCCTTTATTAAACTCCAATAGTCATATATATTAACATTTTGTTTTTTAAGAAATTATAGAGGTTTTTCCAAAAACACCACTTGAAATTTGACTTTGGTCCTTTTCTCGAAAATGAAAGGAAGTGGACGAAAAAAAATTATTGGAGAACACTTCTAGTAGTGTCTTTATTAAATTCCAATAGTCAAATATATTAACATTTTGTTTTTTAAGAAATTATAGAGGTTTTTCCAAAAACACCACTTTTGAAATTTGAAAAAGGACTTTGGTCCTTTTCTCGAAAATGAAAGAGAGTGGGCGAAAAAAACTTGTTGGAGAACACTTCTAGTAGTTCCTTTATTAAACTCCAATAGTCAAATATATTAACCTTTTGTTTTTTAAGAAATTATAGAGGTTTTTCCAAAAATACTACTTTTGAAATTTGAAAAAGGACTTTGGTCCTTTTCTCGAAAAGGAAAGAGAGTGGGCAAAAAAAATTATAGGAGAACACTTCTAGTAGTGCCTTTATTTAACTCCAGTAGTCAAATATATTAACATTTTGTTTTTGAAAAAATTATAGAGGTTTTTCCAAAAATACTACTTTTGAAATTTGAAAAAGGTTTTGGTCCTTTTCTCGAAAATGAAAGAGAGTGGGTGAAAAAAACTTGTTGGAGAACACTTCTAGTAGTGCCTTTATTAAACTCCAATAATCAAATATATTAACCTTTTGGTTTTTAAGAAATTATAGAGGTTTTTCCAAAAACATCATTTTTGAAATTTGAAAAAGGACTTTGGTGTTTTCTCGAAAATGAAAGAGAGTGGTCGAAAAAAACTTGTTGGAGAACACTTCTAGTAGTGCCTATATTAAACTCCAATAGTCAAATATATTAACATTTTGTCTTTTAAGAAATTATAGAGGTTTTTCCAAAAACACCACTTGAAATTTGAAAAAGGACTTTGGTCGTTTGCTCGAAAATGAAAGAGAGTGGGCGCAAAAAAATTATTGGAGAACACTTCTAGTAGTGTCTTAATTAAACTCCAATAGTCAAATATATTAACATTTTGTTTTTTAAGAAATTATAGAGGTTTTTCCAAAAACACCACTTGAAATTTGACTTTGGTCCTTTTCTCGAAAATGAAAGAGAGTGGGCGAAAAAAAATTATTGTAGAACATTTCTAGTAGTGTCTTTATTAAACTCCAATAGTCAAATATATTAACATTTTGTTTTTTAAGAAATTATAGAGGTTTTTCCAAAAACATCATTTTTGAAATTTGAAAAAGGACTTTGGTCCTTTTTTCGAAAATGAAAGAAAGTGGGCGAAAAGAACTTGTTGAAGAACACTTCTTGTAGTGCCTATATTAAACTCCAATAGTAAAATATATTAACATTTTGTCTTTTAAGAAATTATAGAGGTTTTTCCAAAAACACCACTTTTGAAATTTGAAAAAGAACTTTGGTCCTTTTCTCGAAAATGAAAGAGAGTGGGTGAAAAAAAAATTATTGGAGAACTCTTCTAGTAGTATCTTTATTAAACTCTAATAGTCAAATATATTAACATTTTGTTTTTTAAGAAATTATAGAGGTTTTTCCAAAAACACCACTTTTGAAATTTGAAAAAGGACTTTGGTCACTTTCTCGAAAATGAAAGAGAGTGGCCAAAAAAAACTTGTTGGAGAACACTTCTAGTAGTCTCTTTACTAAACTCCAGTAGTTAAATATATTAACATTTTGTTTTTTTAGAAATTATAGAGGTTTTTCCAAAAACACCACTTTTGAAATTTGAAAAAAGACTTTGGTCCTTTTCTCGAAAATGAAAGAGGGTGGGCAAAAAAAACTTGTTGAAGAACACTTCTAGTAGTGTCTTTATTAAACTCCAATAGTCAGATAAATTAACATTTTGTTTTTTAAGAAATTATAGAGGTTTTTCCAAAAACACCACTTGAAATTTGAAAAAGGACTTTGGTCCTTTTCTCGAAAATGAAAGAGAGTGGGTGAAAAAAAAAATTATTGGAGAACACTTCTAGTAGTATCTTTATTAAACTCTAATAGTCAAATATATTAACATTTAGTTTTTTAAGAAATTATAGAGGTTTTTCCAAAAACACCACTTTTGAAATTTGAAAAAGGACTTTGGTCCTTTTCTCGAAAATGAAAGAGAGTGGGCAAAAAAAACTTGTTGGAGAACACTTCTAGTAGTCTCTTTATTAAACTCCAGTAGTTAAATATATTAACATTTTGTTTTTTAAGAAATTATAGAGGTCTTTCCAAAAACACCACTTTTGAAATTTGAAAAAGGACTTTGGTCCTTTTCTCGAAAATGAAAGAGAGTGGGCGAAAAAATCTTGTTGGAGAACACTTTTAGTAGTGCCTTTATTAAACTCCAATAGTCAGATAAATTAACATTTTGTTTTTTAAGAAATTATAGAGGTTTTTCCAAAAAACCACTTTTGAAATTTGAAAAAAGACTTTGGTCCTTTTCTCGAAAATGAAAGAGAGTGGGCGAAAAAAAATCATTAGAGAACACTTCTAGTAGTATCTTTATTAAACTCCCATTGTCAAATATATTAACAATTTGTCTTTTAAGAAATTATAGAGGTTTCTCCAAAAACACCACTTGAAATTTGACTTTGGTTCTTTTCTCGAAAATGAAAGAGAGTGGGCGAAAAAAAATTGTTGGAGAACACCTCTAGTAGTATCTTTATTAAACTCTAATAGCCAAATATATTAACATTTTGTTTTTTAAGAAATTATAGAGGTTTTTCCAAAAACACCACTTTTGAAATTTGAAAAAGGACTTTGGTCCTTTTCTCGAAAATGAAAGAGAGTGGGCGAAAAAATCTTGTTGGAGAACAGTTCTAGTAGTGCCTTTATTAAACTCCAATAGTCAGATAAATTAACATTTTGTTTTTTAAGAAATTATAGAGGTTCTTCCAAAAACACCACTTTTGAAATTTGAAAAAGGACTTTGGTCCTTTTCTCGAAAATAAAAGAGGGTGGGCAAAAAAAACTTGTTGGAGAACACTTCTAGTAGCGTCTTTATTAAACTCCAATGGTCAAATATATTAACATTTTGTTTTTTAAGAAATTATAGAGGTCTTTCCAAAAACACCTCTTTTGAAATTTGAAAAAGGACTTTGGTCCTTTTCTCAAAAACGAAAGAGAGTGGGTGAAAAAAAATTATTGGAGAACACTTCTAGTAGTATCTTTATTAAACTCTAATAGTCAAATATATTAACATTTTGTTTTTTAAGAAATTATAGAGGTTTTTCCAAAAACACCACTTTTGAAATTTGAAAAAGGACTTTGGTCCTTTTCTCGAAAATGAAAGAGAGTGGGCGAAAAAAAATTATTGGAGAACACCTCTAGTAGTATCTTTATTAAACTCTAATAGCCAAATATATTAACATTTTGTTTTTTAAGAAATTATAGAGGTTTTTCCAAAAACACCACTTTTGAAATTTGAGAAAGGGCTTTGGTCCTTTTCTCCAAAATGAAAGAGAGTGGGCGAAAAAAACTTGGTGAAGAACACTTCTAGTAGTGTCTTTATTAAACTCCAATAGTCAAATATATTAACATTTTGTTTTTTAAGAAATTATAGAGGTTTTTTCAAAAACATCACTTTTGAAATTTGAAAAAGGACTTTGGTCCTTTTCTCGAAAATGAAAGAGAGTGGCAAAAAAAACTTGTAGGAGAACACTTCTAGTAGTGCCTTTATTAAACTCCAATAGTCATATATATTAACATTTTGTTTTTTAAGAAATTATAGAGGTTTTTCCAAAAACACCACTTGAAATTTGACTTTGGTCCTTTTCTCGAAAATGAAAGGAAGTGGACGAAAAAAAATTATTGGAGAACACTTCTAGTAGTGTCTTTATTAAATTCCAATAGTCAAATATATTAACATTTTGTTTTTTAAGAAATTATAGAGGTTTTTCCAAAAACACCACTTTTGAAATTTGAAAAAGGACTTTGGTCCTTTTCTCGAAAATGAAAGAGAGTGGGCGAAAAAACCTTGTTGGAGAACAATTCTAGTAGTGCCTATATTAAACTCCAATAGTCAAATATATTAACATTTTGTCTTTTAAGAAATTATAGAGGTTTTTCCAAAAACACCACTTGAAATTTGAAAAAGGACTTTGGTCGTTTGCTCGAAAATGAAAGAGAGTGGGCGAAAAAAAATTATTGGAGAACACTTCTAGTAGTGTCTTTATTAAACTCCAATAGTCAAATATATTAACATTTTGTTTTTTAAGAAATTATAGAGTTTTTTCCAAAAACATCATTTTTGAAACTTGAAAAAGGACTTTGGTGTTTTCTCGAAAATGAAAGAGAGTGGTCGAAAAAAACTTGTTGGAGAACACTTCTAGTAGTGCCTATATTAAACTCCAATAGTCAAATATATTAACATTTTGTCTTTTAAGAAATTATAGAGGTTTTTCAAAAAACACCACTTGAAATTTGAAAAAGGACTTTGGTCGTTTGCTCGAAAATGAAAGAGAGTGGGTGAAAAAAAATTATTGGAGAACACTTCTAGTAGTGTCTTTATTAAACTCCAATAGTCAAATATATTAACATTTTGTTTTTTAAGAAATTATAGAGGTTTTTCCAAAAACACCACTTGAAATTTGACTTTGGTCCTTTTCTCGAAAATGAAAGAGAGTGGGCGGAAAAATATTATTGTAGAACACTTCTAGTAGTGTCTTTATTAAACTCCAATAGTCAAATATATTAACATTTTGTTTTTTAAGAAATTATAGAGGTTTTTCCAAAAACATCATTTTTGAAATTTGAAAAAGGACTTTGGTCCTTTTCTCGAAAATGAAAGAGAGTGGGCGAAAAAAACTTGTTGAAGAACACTTCTAGTAGTGCCTATATTAAACTCCAATAGTCAAATATATTAACATTTTGTCTTTTAAGAAATTATAGAGGTTTTTCCAAAAACACCACTTGAAATTTGAAAAAGGACTTTGGTCGTTTGCTCGAAAATGAAAGAGAGTGGGCGAAAAAAAATTATTGGAGAACACTTCTAGTAGTGTCTTTATTAAACTCCAATAGTCAAATATATTAACATTTTGTTTTTTAAGAAATTATAGAGGTTTTTCCAAAAACACCACTTGAAATTTGACTTTGGTCTTTTCTCGAAAATGAAAGAGAGTGGGAAAAAAAAACTTGTTGGAGAACACTTCTAGTAGTCTCTTTATTAAACTCCAGTAGTTAAATATATAACATTTTGTTTTTTTAGAAATTATAGAGGTTTTTCCAAAAACATCATTTTTGAAATTTGAAAAAGGACTTTGGTCCTTTTCTCGAAAATGAAAGAGAGTGGGCGAAAAAAACTTGTTGAAGAACACTTCTAGTAGTGCCTATATTAAACTCCAATAGTCAAATATATTAACATTTTGTCTTTTAAGAAATTATAGAGGTTTTTCCAAAAACACCACTTGAAATTTGACTTTGGTCTTTTCTCGAAAATGAAAGAGAGTGGGCGAAAAAAAATTATTGGAGAACACTTCTAGTAGTGTCTTTATTAAACTCCAATAGTCAAATATATTAACATTTTGTTTTTTAAGAAATTATAGAGGTTTTTCCAAAAACACCACTTTTGAAATTTGAAAAAGGACTTTGGTCCTTTTCTCGAAAATGAGAGAGAGTGGGTGAAAAAAAAATTATTGGAGAACATTTCTAGTAGTATCTTTATTAAACTCTAATAGTCAAATATATTAACATTTTGTTTTTTAAGAAATTATAGAGGTTTTTCCAAAAACACCACTTTTGAAATTTGAAAAAGGACTTTGGTCCTTTTCTCGAAAATGAAAGAGAGTGGGCAAAAAAAACTTGTTGGAGAACACTTCTAGTAGTCTCTTTATTAAACTCCAGTAGTTAAATATATAACATTTTGTTTTTTTAGAAATTATAGAGGTTTTTCCAAAAACACCACTTTTGAAATTTGAAAAAAGACTTTGGTCCTTTTCTCGAAAATGAAAGAGGGTGGGCAAAAAAAACTTGTTGGACAACACTTCTAGTAGTGTCTTTATTAAACTCCAATAGTCAGATAAATTAACATTTTGTTTTTTAAGAAATTATAGAGGTTTTTCCAAAAACACCACTTTTGAAATTTGAAAAAGGACTTTGGTCCTTTTCTCGAAAATGAAAGAGAGTGGGTGAAAAAAAAAATTATTGGAGAACACTTCTAGTAGTATCTTTATTAAACTCTAATAGTCAAATATATTAACATTTTGTTTTTTAAGAAATTATAGAGGTTTTCCAAAAACACCACTTTTGAAATTTGAAAAAGGACTTTGGTCCTTTTCTCGAAAATGAAAGAGAGCGGGCAAAAAAAACTTGTTGGAGAACACTTCTAGTAGTCTCTTTATTAAACTCCAGTAGTTAAATATATTAACATTTTGTTTTTTAAGAAATTATAGAGGTCTTTCCAAAAACACCACTTTTGAAATTTGAAAAAGGACTTTGGTCCTTTTATCGAAAATGAAAGAGAGTGGGTGAAAAAAAATTATTGGAGAACACTTCTAGTAGTATCTTTATTAAACTCTAATAGTCAAATATATTAACATTTTGTTTTTTAAGAAATTATAGAGGTTTTTCCAAAAACACCACTTTTGAAATTTGAAAAAGGACTTTGGTCCTTTTCTCGAAAATGAAAGAAAGTGGGCGAAAAAATCTTGTTGGAGAACACTTCTAGTAGTGCCTTTATTAAACTCCAATAGTCAGATAAATTAACATTTTGTTTTTTAAGAAATTATGGAGGTTTTTCCAAAAAACCACTTTTGAAATTTGAAAAAAGACTTTGGTCTTTTTCTCGAAAATGAAAGAGAGTGGGCGAAAAAAAATTATTAGAGAACACTTCTAGTAGTATCTTTATTAAACTCCCATTGTCAAATATATTAACATTTTGTCTTTTAAGAAATTATAGAGGTTTTTCCAAAAACACCACTTGAAATTTGACTTTGGTTCTTTTCTCGAAAATGAAAGAGAGTGGGCGAAAAAAAATTATTGGAGAACACCTCTAGTAGTATCTTTATTAAACTCTAATAGCCAAATATATTAACATTTTGTTTTTTAAGAAATTATAGAGGTTTTTCCAAAAACACCACTTGAAATTTGCAAAAGGACTTTGGTCGTTTGCTCGAAAATGAAAGAGAGTGGGCGAAAAAAAATTATTGGAGAACACTTCTAGTAGTGTCTTTATTAAACTCCAATAGTCAAATATATTAACATTTTGTTTTTTAAGAAATTATAGAGGTTTTTCCAAAAACACCACTTTTGAAATTTGCGAAAGGACTTTGGTCCTTTTCTCCAAAATGAAAGAGAGTGGGCGAAAAAAACTTGGTGAAGAACACTTCTAGTAGTGTCTTTATTAAACTCCAATAGTCAGATAAATTAACATTTTGTTTTTTAAGAAATTATAGAGGTTTTTTCAAAAACACCACTTTTGAAATTTGAAAAAGGACTTTGGTCCTTTTCTCGAAAATGAAAGAGAGTGGCAAAAAAAACTTGTAGGAGAACACTTCTAGTAGTGCCTTTATTAAACTCCAATAGTCAAATATATTAACATTTTGTTTTTTAAGAAATTATAGAGGTTTTTCCAAAAACACCACTTGAAATTTGACTTTGGTCCTTTTCTCGAAAATGAAAGAGAGTGGGCGAAAAAATATTATTGTAGAACACTTCTAGTAGTGTCTTTATTAAACTCCAATAGTCAAATATATTAACATTTTGTTTTTTAAGAAATTATAGAGGTTTTTCCAAAAACATCATTTTTGAAATTTGAAAAAGGATTTTGGTCCTTTTCTCGAAAATGAAAGAGAGTGGGCGAAAAAAACTTGTTGAAGAACACTTCTAGTAGTGCCTATATTAAACTCCAATAGTCAAATATATTAACATTTTGTCTTTTAAGAAATTATAGAGGTTTTTCCAAAAACACCACTTGAAATTTGAAAAAGGACTTTGGTCGTTTTCTCGAAAATGAAAGAGAGTGGGCGAAAAAAAATTATTGGAGAACACTTCTAGTAGTGTCTTTATTAAACTCCAATAGTCAAATATATTAACATTTTGTTTTTTAAGAAATTATAGAGGTTTTTCCAAAAACACCACTTAAAATTTGCAAAAGGACTTTGGTCCTTTTCTCGAAAATGAAAGAGAGTGGACGAAAAAACTTGTTGGAATACACTTCTAGCAGTGCCTTTATTAAACTCCAATAGTCAAATATATTAATATTTTGTTTTTTAAGAAATTATAGAGGTTTTTCCAAAAACACCACTTTTGAAATTTGAAAAAGAACTTTGGTCCTTTTCTCGAAAATGAAAGAGAGTGGGCGAAAAAAAATTATTGGAGAACACTTCTAGTAGTGTCTTTATTAAACTCCAATAGTCAAATATATTAACATTTTGTTTTTTAAGAAATTATAGAGGTTTTTCCAAAAACACCACTTGAAATTTGACTTTGGTCTTTTCTCGAAAATGAAAGAGAGTGGGAAAAAAAAACTTGTTGTAGAACACTTCTAGTGGTGCCTTTATTAAACTTCAATAGTCAAATATATTAACATTTTGTTTTTTAAGAAATTATAGAGGTTTTTCCAAAAACACCACTTGAAATTTGCAAAAGGACTTTGGTCCTTTTCTCGAAAATGAAAGAGAGTGGGAAAAAAAACTTGTTGTAGAACACTTCTAGTAGTGTCTTCATTTAACTCCAGTAGTCAAATATATTAACATTTTGTTTTTTTAAAAATTATAGATTTTTTTCCAAAAACACCACTTTTGAAATTTGAAAAAGGACTTTGGTCCTTTTCTCGAAAATGAAAGAGAGTGGGTGAAAAAAAAATTATTGGAGAACATTTCTAGTAGTATCTTTATTAAACTCTAATAGTCAAATATATTAACATTTTGTTTTTTAAGAAATTATAGAGGTTTTTCCAAAAACACCACTTTTGAAATTTGAAAAAGGTCTTTGGTCCTTTTCTCGAAAATGAAAGAGAGTGGGCAAAAAAAACTTGTTGGAGAACACTTCTAGTAGTCTCTTTATTAAACTCCAGTAGTTAAATATATTAACATTTTGTTTTTTTTTGAAATTATAGAGGTTTTTCCAAAAACACCACTTTTGAAATTTGAAAAAAGACTTTGGTCCTTTTCTCGAAAATGAAAGAGGGTGGGCAAAAAAAACTTGTTGGAGAACACTTCTAGTAGTGTCTTTATTAAACTCCAATAGTCAGATAAATTAACATTTTGTTTTTTAAGAAATTATAGAGGTTTTTCCAAAAACACCACTTTTGAAATTTGAAAAAGGACTTTGGTCCTTTTCTCGAAAATAAAAGAGAGTGGGTGTAAAAAAAAATTATTGGAGAACACTTCTAGTAGTATCTTTATTAAACTCTAATAGTCAAATATATTAACATTTTGTTTTTTAAAAAATTGTAGAGGTTTTCCAAAAACACCACTTTTGAAATTTGAAAAAGGACTTTGGTCCTTTTCTCGAAAATGAAAGAGAGCGGGCAAAAAAAACTTGTTGGAGAACACTTCTAGTAGTCTCTTTATTGAACTCCAGTAGTTAAATATATTAACATTTTGTTTTTTAAGAAATTATAGAGGTCTTTCCAAAAACACCACTTTTGAAATTTGAAAAAGGACTTTGGTCCTTTTATCGAAAATGAAAGAGAGTGGGTGAAAAAAAATTATTGGAGAACACTTCTAGTAGTATCTTTATTAAACTCTAATAGTCAAATATATTAACATTTTGTTTTTTAAGAAATTATAGAGGGTTTTCCAAAAACACCACTTTTGAAATTTGAAAAAGGACTTTGGTCCTTTTCTCGAAAATGAAAGAGAGTGGGAAAAAAAACTTGTTGTAGAACACTCCTAGTAGTGTCTTCATTTAACTCCAGTAGTCAAATATATTAACATTTTGTTTTTTTAAAAATTATAGAGGTTTTTCCAAAAACACCACTTTTGAAATTTGAAAAAGGACTTTGGTCCTTTTCTCGAAAATGAAAGAGAGTGGGCAAAAAAATCTTGTTGGAGAACACTTCTAGTAGTGCCTTTATTAGACTCCAATAGTCAGATAAATTAACATTTTGTTTTTTAAGAAATTATAGAGGTTTTTCCAAAAACACCACTTTTGAAATTTGAAAAAGGACTTTGGTCCTTTTCTCGAAAATGAAAGAGAGTGGGTGAAAAAAAAATTATTGGAGAACATTTCTAGTAGTATCTTTATTAAACTCTAATAGTCAAATATATTAACATTTTGTTTTTTAAGAAATTATAGAGGTTTTTCCAAAAACACCACTTTTGAAATTTGAAAAAGGACTTTGGTGCTTTTCTCGAAAATGAAAGAGAGTGGGCAAAAAAAACTTGTTGGAGAACACTTCTAGTAGTCTCTTTATTAAACTCCAGTAGTTAAATATATTAACATTTTGTTTTTTTAGAAATTATAGAGGTTTTTCCAAAAACACCACTTTTGAAATTTGAAAAAAGACTTTGGTCCTTTTCTCGAAAATGAAAGAGGGTGGGCAAAAAAAACTTGTTGGAGAACACTTCTAGTAGTGTCTTTATTAAACTCCAATAGTCAGATAAATTAACATTTTGTTTTTTAAGAAATTATAGAGGTTTTTCCAAAAACACCACTTTTGAAATTTGAAAAAGGACTTTGGTCCTTTTCTCGAAAATGAAAGAGAGTGGGTGAAAAAAAAAATTATTGGAGAACATTTCTAGTAGTATCTTTATTAAACTCTAATAGTCAAATATATTAACATTTTGTTTTTTAAGAAATTATAGAGGTTTTCCAAAAACACCACTTTTGAAATTTGAAAAAGGACTTTGGTCCTTTTCTCGAAAATGAAAGAGAGCGGGCAAAAAAAACTTGTTGGAGAACACTTCTAGTAGTCTCTTTATTAAACTCCAGTAGTTAAATATATTAACATTTTGTTTTTTAAGAAATTATAGAGGTCTTTCCAAAAACACCACTTTTGAAATTTGAAAAAGGACTTTGGTCCTTTTATCGAAAATGAAAGAGAGTGGGTGAAAAAAAATTATTGGAGAACACTTCTAGTAGTATCTTTATTAAACTCTAATAGTCAAATATATTAAGATTTTGTTTTTTAAGAAATTATAGAGATTTTTCCAAAAACACCACTTTTGAAATTTGAAAAAGGACTTTGGTCCTTTTCTCGAAAATGAAAGAGAGTGGGCGAAAAAATCTTGTTGGAGAACACTTCTAGTAGTGCCTTTATTAAACTCCAATAGTCAGATAAATTAACATTTTGTTTTTTAAGAAATTATGGAGGTTTTTCCAAAAAACCACTTTTGAAATTTGAAAAAAGACTTTGGTCTTTTTCTCGAAAATGAAAGAGAGTGGGCGAAAAAAAATTATTAGAGAACACTTCTAGTAGTATCTTTATTAAACTCCCATTGTCAAATATATTAACATTTTGTCTTTTAAGAAATTATAGAGGTTTTTCCAAAAACACTACTTGAAATTTGACTTTGGTTCTTTTCTCGAAAATGAAAGAGAGTGGGCGAAAAAAAATTATTGGAGAACACCTCTAGTAGTATCTTTATTAAACTCTAATAGCCAAATATATTAACATTTTGTTTTTTAAGAAATTATAGAGGTTTTTCCAAAAACACCACTTGAAATTTGCAAAAGGACTTTGGTCGTTTGCTCGAAAATGAAAGAGAGTGGGCGAAAAAAAATTATTGGAGAACACTTTTAGTAGTGTCTTTATTAAACTCCAATAGTCAAATATATTAACATTTTGTTTTTTAAGAAATTATAGAGGTTTTTCCAAAAACACCACTTTTGAAATTTGAGAAAGGACTTTGGTCCTTTTCTCCAAAATGAAAGAGAGTGGGCGAAAAAAACTTGGTGAAGAACACTTCTAGTAGTGTCTTTATTAAACTCCAATAGTCAAATATATTAACATTTTGTTTTTTAAGAAATTATAGAGGTTTTTTCAAAAACACCACTTTTGAAATTTGAAAAAGGACTTTGGTCCTTTTCTCGAAAATGAAAGAGAGTGGCAAAAAAAACTTGTAGGAGAACACTTCTAGTAGTGCCTTTATTAAACTCCAATAGTCAAATATATTAACATTTTGTTTTTTAAGAAATTATAGAGGTTTTTCCAAAAACACCACTTGAAATTTGACTTTGGTCCTTTTCTCGAAAATGAAAGAGAGTGGGCGAAAAAATATTATTGTAGAACACTTCTAGTAGTATCTTTATTAAATTCTAATAGCCAAATATATTAACATTTTGTTTTTTAAGAAATTATAGAGGTTTTTCCAAAAACACCACTTGAAATTTGCAAAAGGACTTTGGTCGTTTGCTCGAAAATGAAAGAGAGTGGGCAAAAAAAACTTGTTGGAGAACACTTCTAGTAGTGTCTTTATTAAACTCCAATAGTCAGATAAATTAACATTTTGTTTTTTAAGAAATTATAGAGGTTTTTCCAAAAACACCACTTTTGAAATTTGAAAAAGGACTTTGGTCCTTTTCTCGAAAATGAAAGAGAGTGGGTGAAAAAAAAATTATTGGAGAACACTTCTAGTAGTATCTTTATTAAACTCTAATAGTCAAATATATTAACATTTTGTTTTTTAAAAAATTGTAGAGGTTTTCCAAAAACACCACTTTTGAAATTTGAAAAAGGACTTTGGTCCTTTTCTCGAAAATGAAAGAGAGCGGGCAAAAAAAACTTGTTGGAGAACACTTCTAGTAGTCTCTTTATTGAACTCCAGTAGTGAAATATATTAACATTTTGTTTTTTAAGAAATTATAGAGGTCTTTCCAAAAACACCACTTTTGAAATTTGAAAAAGGACTTTGGTCCTTTTATCGAAAATGAAAGAGAGTGGTTGAAAAAAAATTATTGGAGAACACTTCTAGTAGTATCTTTATTAAACTCTAATAGTCAAATATATTAACATATTGTTTTTTAA
This sequence comes from Gymnosoma rotundatum, assembly GCA_916610165.2. Taxonomy (NCBI): domain Eukaryota; kingdom Metazoa; phylum Arthropoda; class Insecta; order Diptera; family Tachinidae; genus Gymnosoma; species Gymnosoma rotundatum. The sequence continues at coordinate 58,948,536 of OU744337.1, forward strand.
GAAATTATAGAGGTTTTTCCAAAAACACCACTTTTGAAATTTGAAAAAGGACTTTGGTCCTTTTCTCGAAAATGAAAGAGAGTGGGAAAAAAAAACTTGTTGTAGAACACTCCTAGTAGTGTCTTCATTTAACTCCAGTAGTCAAATATATTAACATTTTGTTTTTTTTAAAATTATAGAGGTTTTTCCAAAAACACCACTTTTGAAATTTTAAAAAGGACTTTGGTCCTTTTCTCGAAAATGAAAGAGAGTGGGCAAAAAAATCTTGTTGGAGAACACTTCTAGTAGTGCCTTTATTAGACTCCAATAGTCAGATAAATTAACATTTTGTTTTTTAAGAAATTATAGAGGTTTTTCCAAAAACACCACTTTTGAAATTTGAAAAAGGACTTTGGTCCTTTTCTCGAAAATGAAAGAGAGTGGGTGAAAAAAAATTATTGGAGAACATTTCTAGTAGTATCTTTATTAAACTCTAATAGTCAAATATATTAACATTTTGTTTTTTAAGAAATTATAGAGGTTTTTCCAAAAACACCACTTTTGAAATTTGAAAAAGGACTTTGGTGCTTTTCTCGAAAATGAAAGAGAGTGGGCAAAAAAAACTTGTTGGAGAAGACTTCTAGTAGTCTCTTTATTAAACTCCAGTAGTTAAATATATTAACATTTTGTTTTTGTAGAAATTATAGAGGTTTTTCCAAAAACACCACTTTTGAAATTTGAAAAAAGACTTTGGTCCTTTTCTTGAAAATGAAAGAGGGTGGGCAAAAAAAACTTGTTGGAGAACACTTCTAGTAGTGTCTTTATTAAACTCCAATAGTCAGATAAATTAACATTTTGTTTTTTAAGAAATTATAGAGGTTTTTCCAAAAACACCACTTTTGAAATTTGAAAAAGGACTTTGGTCCTTTTCTCGAAAATGAAAGAGAGTGGGTGAAAAAAAAAAATTATTGGAGAACACTTCTAGTAGTATCTTTATTAAACTCTAATAGTCAAATATATTAACATTTTGTTTTTTAAGAAATTATAGAGGTTTTCCAAAAACACCACTTTTGAAATTTGAAAAAGGACTTTGGTCCTTTTCTCGAAAATGAAAGAGAGCGGGCAAAAAAAACTTGTTGGAGAACACTTCTAGTAGTCTCTTTATTAAACTCCAGTAGTTAAATATATTAACATTTTGTTTTTTAAGAAATTATAGAGGTCTTTCCAAAAACACCACTTTTGAAATTTGAAAAAGGACTTTGGTCCTTTTATCGAAAATGAAAGAGAGTGGGTGAAAAAAAATTATTGGAGAACACTTCTAGTAGTATCTTTATTAAACTCTAATAGTCAAATATATTAAGATTTTCTTTTTTAAGAAATTATAGAGATTTTTCCAAAAACACCACTTTTGAAATTTGAAAAAGGACTTTGGTCCTTTTCTCGAAAATGAAAGAGAGTGGGCGAAAAAATCTTGTTGGAGAACACTTCTAGTAGTGCCTTTATTAAACTCCAATAGTCAGATAAATTAACATTTTGTTTTTTAAGAAATTATGGAGGTTTTTCCAAAAAACCACTTTTGAAATTTGAAAAAAGACTTTGGTCTTTTTCTCGAAAATGAAAGAGAGTGGGCGAAAAAAAATTATTAGAGAACACTTCTAGTAGTATCTTTATTAAACTCCCATTGTCAAATATATTAACATTTTGTCTTTTAAGAAATTATAGAGGTTTTTCCAAAAACACTACTTGAAATTTGACTTTGGTTCTTTTCTCGAAAATGAAAGAGAGCGGGCAAAAAAAACTTGTTGGAATACACTTCTAGTAGTGCCTTTATTAAACTCCAATAGTCAAATATATTAACATTTTGTTTTTTAAGAAATTATAGAGGTTTTTCCAAAAACACCACTTTTGAAATTTGAAAAAGAACTGTGGTCCTTTTCTCGAAAATGAAAGAAAGTGGGCGAAAGAAAATTATTGGAGAACACTTCTAGTAGTGTCTTTATTAAACTCCAATAGTCAAATATATTAACATTTTGCTTTTTAAGAAATTATAGAGGTTTTTCCAAAAACACCACTTGAAATTTGACTTTGGTCTTTTCTCGAAAATGAAAGAGAGTGGGAAGAAAAACTTGTTGTAGAACACTTCTAGTGGTGCCTTTATTAAACTTCAATAGTCAAATATATTAACATTTTGTTTTTTAAGAAATTATAGAGGTTTTTCCAAAAACACCACTTGAAATTTGCAAAAGGACTTTGGTCCTTTTCTCGAAAATGAAAGAGAGTGGGAAAAAAAAACTTGTTGTAGAACACTTCTAGTAGTGTCTTTATTTAACTCCAGTAGTCAAATATATTAACATTTTCTCGAAAATGAAAGAGAGTGGGCAAAAAAAACTTGTTGGAGAACACTTCTAGTAGTCTCTTTATTAAACTCCAGTAGTTAAATATATTAACATTTTGTTTTTTTTAGAAATTATAGAGGTTTTTCCAAAAACACCACTTTTGAAATTTGAAAAAAGACTTTGGTCCTTTTCTCGAAAATGAAAGAGGGTGGGCAAAAAAAACTTGTTGGAGAACACTTCTAGTAGTATCTTTATTAAACTCTAATAGTCAAATATATTAACAGTTTGTTTTTTAAGAAATTATAGAGGTTTTTCCAAAAACACCACTTTTGAAATTTGAAAAAGGACTTTGGTCCTTTTCTCGAAAATGAAAGAGAGTGGGCAAAAAAAACTTGTTGGAGAACACTTCTAGTAGTCTCTTTATTAAACTCCAGTAGTTAAATATATTAACATTTTGTTTTTTTTTAGAAATTATAGAGGTTTTTCCAAAAACACCACTTTTGAAATTTGAAAAAGGACTTTGGTCCTTTTCTCGAAAATGAAAGAGAGTGGGCGAAAAAATCTTGTTGGAGAACACTTCTAGTAGTGCCTTTATTAAACTCCAATAGTCAGATAAATTAACATTTTGTTTTTTAAGAAATTATAGAGGTCTTTCCAAAAACACCACTTTTGAAATTTGAAAAAGGACTTTGGTCCTTTTATCGAAAATGAAAGAGAGTGGTTGAAAAAAAATTATTGGAGAACACTTCTAGTAGTATCTTTATTAAACTCTAATAGTCAAATATATTAACATTTTGTTTTTTAAGAAATTATAGAGGTTTTTCCAAAAACACCACTTTTGAAATTTGAAAAAGGACTTTGGTGCTTTTCTCGAAAATGAAAGAGAGTGGGCAAAAAAAACTTGTTGGAGAACACTTCTAGTAGTCTCTTTATTAAACTCCAGTAGTTAAATATATTAACATTTTGTTTTTTTAGAAATTATAGAGGTTTTTCCAAAAACACCACTTTTGAAATTTGAAAAAAGACTTTGGTCCTTTTCTCGAAAATGAAAGAGGGTGGGCAAAAAAAACTTGTTGGAGAACACTTCTAGTAGTGTCTTTATTAAACTCCAATAGTCAGATAAATTAACATTTTGTTTTTTAAGAAATTATAGAGGTTTTTCCAAAAACACCACTTTTGAAATTTGAAAAAGGACTTTGGTCCTTTTCTCGAAAATGAAAGAGAGTGGGTGAAAAAAAAAATTATTGGAGAACACTTCTAGTAGTATCTTTATTAAACTCTAATAGTCAAATATATTAACATTTTGTTTTTTAAGAAATTATATAGGTTTTCCAAAAACACCACTTTTGAAATTTGAAAAAGGACTTTGGTCCTTTTCTCGAAAATGAAAGAGAGCGGGCAAAAAAAACTTGTTGGAGAACACTTCTAGTAGTCTCTTTATTAAACTCCAGTAGTTAAATATATTAACATTTTGTTTTTTAAGAAATTATAGAGGTCTTTCCAAAAACACCACTTTTGAAATTTGAAAAAGGACTTTGGTCCTTTTATCGAAAATGAAAGAGAGTGGGTGAAAAAAAATTATTGGAGAACACTTCTAGTAGTATCTTTATTAAACTCTAATAGTCAAATATATTAAGATTTTGTTTTTTAAGAAATTATAGAGATTTTTCCAAAAACACCACTTTTGAAATTTGAAAAAGGACTTTGGTCCTTTTCTCGAAAATGAAAGAGAGTGGGCGAAAAAATCTTGTTGGAGAACACTTCTAGTAGTGCCTTTATTAAACTCCAATAGTCAGATAAATTAACATTTTGTTTTTTAAGAAATTATGGAGGTTTTTCCAAAAAACCACTTTTGAAATTTGAAAAAAGACTTTGGTCTTTTTCTCGAAAATGAAAGAGAGTGGGCGAAAAAAAATTATTAGAGAACACTTCTAGTAGTATCTTTACTAAACTCCCATTGTCAAATATATTAACATTTTGTCTTTTAAGAAATTATAGAGGTTTTTCCAAAAACACTACTTGAAATTTGACTTTGGTTCTTTTCTCGAAAATGAAAGAGAGTGGGCGAAAAAAAATTATTGGAGAACACCTCTAGTAGTATCTTTATTAAACTCTAATAGCCAAATATATTAACATTTTGTTTTTTAAGAAATTATAGAGGTTTTTCCAAAAACACCACTTGAAATTTGCAAAAGGACTTTGGTCGTTTGCTCGAATATGAAAGAGAGTGGGCGAAAAAAAATTATTGGAGAACACTTTTAGTAGTGTCTTTATTAAACTCCAATAGTCAAATATATTAACATTTTGTTTTTTAAGAAATTATAGAGGTTTTTCCAAAAACACCACTTTTGAAATTTGAGAAAGGACTTTGGTCCTTTTCTCCAAAATGAAAGAGAGTGGGCGAAAAAAACTTGGTGAAGAACACTTCTAGTAGTGTCTTTATTAAACTCCAATAGTCAAATATATTAACATTTTGTTTTTTAAGAAATTATAGAGGTTTTTTCAAAAACACCACTTTTGAAATTTGAAAAAGGACTTTGGTCCTTTTCTCGAAAATGAAAGAGAGTGGCAAAAAAAACTTGTAGGAGAACACTTCTAGTAGTGCCTTTATTAAACTCCAATAGTCAAATATATTAACATTTTGTTTTTTAAGAAATTATAGAGGTTTTTCCAAAAACACCACTTGAAATTTGACTTTGGTCCTTTTCTCGAAAATGAAAGAGAGTGGGCGAAAAAATATTATTGTAGAACACTTCTAGTAGTATCTTTATTAAATTCTAATAGCCAAATATATTAACATTTTGTTTTTTAAGAAATTATAGAGGTTTTTCCAAAAACACCACTTGAAATTTGCAAAAGGACTTTGGTCGTTTGCTCGAAAATGAAAGAGAGTGGGCAAAAAAAACTTGTTGGAGAACACTTCTAGTAGTGTCTTTATTAAACTCCAATAGTCAGATAAATTAACATTTTGTTTTTTAAGAAATTATAGAGGTTTTTCCAAAAACACCACTTTTGAAATTTGAAAAAGGACTTTGGTCCTTTTCTCGAAAATGAAAGAGAGTGGGTGAAAAAAAAATTATTGGAGAACACTTCTAGTAGTATCTTTATTAAACTCTAATAGTCAAATATATTAACATTTTGTTTTTTAAAAAATTGTAGAGGTTTTCCAAAAACACCACTTTTGAAATTTGAAAAAGGACTTTGGTCCTTTTCTCGAAAATGAAAGAGAGCGGGCAAAAAAAACTTGTTGGAGAACACTTCTAGTAGTCTCTTTATTGAACTCCAGTAGTGAAATATATTAACATTTTGTTTTTTAAGAAATTATAGAGGTCTTTCCAAAAACACCACTTTTGAAATTTGAAAAAGGACTTTGGTCCTTTTATCGAAAATGAAAGAGAGTGGTTGAAAAAAAATTATTGGAGAACACTTCTAGTAGTATCTTTATTAAACTCTAATAGTCAAATATATTAACATATTGTTTTTTAAGAAATTATAGAGGTTTTTCCAAAAACACCACTTTTGAAATTTGAAAAAGGACTTTGGTCCTTTTCTCGAAAATGAAAGAGAGTGGGAAAAAAAAACTTGTTGTAGAACACTCCTAGTAGTGTCTTCATTTAACTCCAGTAGTCAAATATATTAACATTTTGTTTTTTTTTAAATTATAGAGGTTTTTCCAAAAACACCACTTTTGAAATTTGAAAAAGGACTTTGGTCCTTTTCTCGAAAATGAAAGAGAGTGGGCAAAAAAATCTTGTTGGAGAACACTTCTAGTAGTGCCTTTATTAGACTCCAATAGTCAGATAAATTAACATTTTGTTTTTTAAGAAATTATAGAGGTTTTTCCAAAAACACCACTTTTGAAATTTGAAAAAGGACTTTGGTCCTTTTCTCGAAAATGAAAGAGAGTGGGTGAAAAAAAAATTATTGGAGAACATTTCTAGTAGTATCTTTATTAAACTCTAATAGTCAAATATATTAACATTTTGTTTTTTAAGAAATTATAGAGGTTTTTCCAAAAACACCACTTTTGAAATTTGAAAAAGGACTTTGGTGCTTTTCTCGAAAATGAAAGAGATTGGGCAAAAAAAACTTGTTGGAGAAGACTTCTAGTAGTCTCTTTATTAAACTCCAGTAGTTAAATATATTAACATTTTGTTTTTGTAGAAATTATAGAGGTTTTTCCAAAAACACCACTTTTGAAATTTGAAAAAAGACTTTGGTCCTTTTCTTGAAAATGAAAGAGGGTGGGCAATAAAAACTTGTTGGAGAACACTTCTAGTAGTGTCTTTATTAAACTCCAATAGTCAGATAAATTAACATTTTGTTTTTTAAGAAATTATAGAGGTTTTTCCAAAAACACCACTTTTGAAATTTGAAAAAGGACTTTGGTCCTTTTCTCGAAAATGAAAGAGAGTGGGTGAAAAAAAAAATTATTGGAGAACACTTCTAGTAGTATCTTTATTAAACTCTAATAGTCAAATATATTAACATTTTGTTTTTTAAGAAATTATAGAGGTTTTCCAAAAACACCACTTTTGAAATTTGAAAAAGGACTTTGGTCCTTTTCTCGAAAATGAAAGAGAGCGGGCAAAAAAAACTTGTTGGAGAACACTTCTAGTAGTCTCTTTATTAAACTCCAGTAGTTAAATATATTAACATTTTGTTTTTTAAGAAATTATAGAGGTCTTTCCAAAAACACCACTTTTGAAATTTGAAAAAGGACTTTGGTCCTTTTCTCGAAAATGAAAGAGAGTGGGCGAAAAAAAATTATTGGAGAACACTTCTAGTAGTATCTTTATTAAACTCTAATAGTCAAATATATTAAGATTTTGTTTTTTAAGAAATTATAGAGATTTTTCCAAAAACACCACTTTTGAAATTTGAAAAAGGACTTTGGTCCTTTTCTCGAAAATGAAAGAGAGTGGGCGAAAAAATCTTGTTGGAGAACACTTCTAGTAGTGCCTTTATTAAACTCCAATAGTCAGATAAATTAACATTTTGTTTTTTAAGAAATTATGGAGGTTTTTCCAAAAAACCACTTTTGAAATTTGAAAAAAGACTTTGGTCTTTTTCTCGAAAATGAAAGAGAGTGGGCGAAAAAAAATTATTAGAGAACACTTCTAGTAGTATCTTTATTAAACTCCCATTGTCAAATATATTAACATTTTGTCTTTTAAGAAATTATAGAGGTTTTTCCAAAAACACTACTTGAAATTTGACTTTGGTTCTTTTCTCGAAAATGAAAGAGAGTGGGCGAAAAAAAAATATTGGAGAACACCTCTAGTAGTATCTTTATTAAACTCTAATAGCCAAATATATTAACATTTTGTTTTTTAAGAAATTATAGAGGTTTTTCCAAAAACACCACTTGAAATTTGCAAAAGGACTTTGGTCGTTTGCTCGAAAATGAAAGAGAGTGGGCGAAAAAAAATTATTGGAGAACACTTTTAGTAGTGTCTTTATTAAACTCCAATAGTCAAATATATTAACATTTTGTTTTTTTAAGAAATTATAGAGGTTTTTCCAAAAACACCACTTTTGAAATTTGAGAAAGGACTTTGGTCCTTTTCTCCAAAATGAAAGAGAGTGGGCGAAAAAAACTTGGTGAAGAACACTTCTAGTAGTGTCTTTATTAAACTCCAATAGTCAAATATATTAACATTTTGTTTTTTAAGAAATTATAGAGGTTTTTTCAAAAACACCACTTTTGAAATTTGAAAAAGGACTTTGGTCCTTTTCTCGAAAATGAAAGAGAGTGGCAAAAAAAACTTGTAGGAGAACACTTCTAGTAGTGCCTTTATTAAACTCCAATAGTCAAATATATTAACATTTTGTTTTTTAAGAAATTATAGAGGTTTTTCCAAAAACACCACTTGAAATTTGACTTTGGTCCTTTTCTCGAAAATGAAAGAGAGTGGGCGAAAAAATATTATTGTAGAACACTTCTAGTAGTGTCTTTATTAAAATCCAATAGTCAAATATATTAACTTTTTTTTTTTTTCTTTTCTAATTTATTAAGCACTAGGTCAGTTTTATAAATAATAAAAATTTTTTATTTATATTTTCAATATTTCGCCACACCTTTGGGTGGCATCATCAGGAAACAGGAAACAAAAAATTAATTTTTCTTTTTTCAAAAATAACAAAAATTAAAATGAAATTATTTTTTCAAACAAAAACAGAAAAATTAAAAAACAAACGACAAAAAACTCAAATATTTAAACATTTACATTTTTATAAATTTAAAACTCAAAAAACATTCAAGTAAAATAACTCAATAATTTTAAACATTTACATTCTTATAAAAATTTTAAAAACAGAAAACATTCAAATTACTTTAAAATTTTAAAAAACTTAATGCAAATACATTAACATAAACTTTCACGATAGAAATGTTACAAGCAATCATATACTCTCAAACGTTAATTAATTTTTATGCACTAAATGTCTATAACATTGCGCAACATTATCAGTATCAGCCTTAAAGTTTATTCTTTTTGTTGCTGGTATTTTAATTATTTGTAACATCTCTAACATATACCGACGCTTATAATTATTTTCTATATTTAAAACAGATGCATCTTCAAAGTTAGGATAATGATTAAATCTGGCACAATGGGAAGATAATGCAGTTTTTTGTGAATTATTAACGTCCCTGTATCTTTGATCAGACTTATGTCCAGCTATTCTAGTTTTTAGTTTATTTTTTGTCGTACCTACATATTCCTTATTACAATTCACACTATCATTACCATTACAAGGTATTTTGTAAACTACATTTGACAAGTCCCATTTTTTAATCTTATCTTTTGTTTTACTAAATAATCTATTTAAAGTATTATAAGTTTTGTATGCCATTTTATATATATCCCCATCAAAAATTTTTGATTTTTCAATCCTTTCTGCTATTTCTGGTACATAAATTAAAGACTTGTAAACTTTAGTTTCTGTAACATCTCTTGTATTATTTGCTCTTCTAAACCTTAACTGTTTAAACAAACTATTTATCACTCTCATTGGAAAATTATTATCAATTAATATCTTTTTAACTTTATCTTTATTGCTTTTGTGAAATTCCTTATCACTTAGCTTAAGTACTTTTTCTATCAAATTTTTTCCCGTATTAATAATTATTCTTTTATTATGCTTTGAATAATAATTAATAATTCTCCCGGAATCTGTTGGCTTTTGATACCAATCCATTTTTAGTTTATTCCCTCTCCTTACTACTAACGTATCTAAATAGGGCAATTTAAAATTATTTTCTATTTCTATTGTAAATTTTATACAACTATTGAAATTATTTAATGTTTCTAACATATTTTCAATACCAGATGCAGAAATAATACAAAACAAATCATCAACATATTTTGTCATTATTCTTGGTTTTATATTAACTTCATTAATGCACGTGTCTAATAATTTTTCCATAATAATATCTGCCACAACAGGGGAAGCTGGAGATCCCATTGGAAGCCCTTTTTGTTGCAAATATATGTTACCATTATATTGAAAGTATCTGTTATCTTCAATACAGAATTTTAAAATTCGTAAAAATAAACATTTTTCCATCCTAGTATATTCCTGTATTACATTCCATTTTTCTTTAATAATATTCACTGCCAAATCAACAGGTATACTTGGAAATAAAGAGACTACATCAAAAGATACTAATTTTTCATCATTCAGAACACTTATGTTCCTTATCCTCTCTTTAAATTCAAGCGAATTTTTAACATTATATTTTGAATTTTCTGTAATCTTTTTTAAAATCATTGTAATATATTTACATAACTCATAAGATGGAGAATTTATAAAAGAACAAATCGGTCTTAAAGGAAAATCCTCCTTGTGAATTTTAGGTAACCCATACAATCTTGGAGCTGTAGAAACATTGGTTTTAAGCTTGTTTTTCTCTAAAATTGTAATAACTTTTTGTTTAAAAAGTTCTTCAACCAACACATTATTAATCCTCTGCAATTTTGTTGTTGGATCTTTGTTTACTAACTTATAATTAGCAACATCCCCTACAATACTGTTAATTCTTAAAACATAATCACTCTTATTTAAAGCTACTGTGGTGTTACCTTTATCAGCTTTTAAGATGAGTATATCCCTATTTCTTCTCAAAAAACTATCCGCCTTTTTTACGTTTTCTAACATAAATCTATCCCTGTTAGTTAATTTAATCTTATTTAAATGATTATCTATTATTGAAGTTAATTTAAGTTAGTAAACAAAGATCCAACAACAAAATTGCAGAGGATTAATAATGTGTTGGTTGAAGAACTTTTTAAACAAAAAGTTATTACAATTTTAGAGAAAAACAAGCTTAAAACCAATGTTTCTACAGCTCCAAGATTGTATGGGTTACCTAAAATTCACAAGGAGGATTTTCCTTTAAGACCGATTTGTTCTTTTATAAATTCTCCATCTTATGAGTTATGTAAATATATTACAATGATTTTAAAAAAGATTACAGAAAATTCAAAATATAATGTTAAAAATTCGCTTGAATTTAAAGAGAGGATAAGGAACATAAGTGTTCTGAATGATGAAAAATTAGTATCTTTTGATGTAGTCTCTTTATTTCCAAGTATACCTGTTGATTTGGCAGTGAATATTATTGAAGAAAAATGGAACGTAATACAGGAATATACTAGGATGGAAAAATGTTTATTTTTACGAATTTTAAAATTCTGTATTGAAGATAACAGATACTTTCAATATAATGGTAACATATATTTGCAACAAAAAGGGCTTCCAATGGGATCTCCAGCTTCCCCTGTTGTGGCAGATATTATTATGGAAAAATTATTAGACACGTGCATTAATGAAGTTAATATAAAACCAAGAATAATGACAAAATATGTTGATGATTTGTTTTGTATTATTTCTGCATCTGGTATTGAAAATATGTTAGAAACATTAAATAATTTCAATAGTTGTATAAAATTTACAATAGAAATAGAAAATAATTTTAAATTGCCCTATTTAGATACGTTAGTAGTAAGGAGAGGGAATAAACTAAAAATGGATTGGTATCAAAAGCCAACAGCTTCCGGGAGAATTATTAATTATTATTCAAAGCATAATAAAAGAATAATTATTAATACGGGAAAAAATTTGATAGAAAAAGTACTTAAGCTAAGTGATAAGGAATTTCACAAAAGCAATAAAGATAAAGTTAAAAAGATATTAATTGATAATAATTTTCCAATGAGAGTGATAAATAGTTTGTTTAAACAGTTAAGGTTTAGAAGAGCAAATAATACAAGAGATGTTACAGAAACTAAAGTTTACAAGTCTTTAATTTATGTACCAGAAATAGCAGAAAGGATTGAAAAATCAAAAATTTTTGATGGGGATATATATAAAATGGCATACAAAACTTATAATACTTTAAATAGATTATTTAGTAAAACAAAAGATAAGATTAAAAAATGGGACTTGTCAAATGTAGTTTACAAAATACCTTGTAATGGTAATGATAGTGAGAATTGTAATAAGGAATATGTAGGTACGACAAAAAATAAACTAAAAACTAGAATAGCTGGACATAAGTCTGATCAAAGATACAGGGACGTTAATAATTCACAAAAAACTGCATTATCTTCCCATTGTGCCAGATTTAATCATTATCCTAACTTTGAAGATGCATCTGTTTTAAATATAGAAAATAATTATAAGCGTCGGTATATGTTAGAGATGTTACAAATAATTAAAATACCAGCAACAAAAAGAATAAACTTTAAGGCTGATACTGATAATGTTGCGCAATGTTATAGACATTTAGTGCATAAAAATTAATTAACGTTTGAGAGTATATGATTGCTTGTAACATTTCTATCGTGAAAGTTTATGTTAATGTATTTGCATTAAGTTTTTTAAAATTTTAAAGTAATTTGAATGTTTTCTGTTTTTAAAATTTTTATAAGAATGTAAATGTTTAAAATTATTGAGTTATTTTACTTGAATGTTTTTTGAGTTTTAAATTTATAAAAATGTAAATGTTTAAATATTTGAGTTTTTTGTCGTTTGTTTTTTAATTTTTCTGTTTTTGTTTGAAAAAATAATTTCATTTTAATTTTTGTTATTTTTGAAAAAAGAAAAATTAATTTTTTGTTTCCTGTTTCCTGATGATGCCACCCAAAGGTGTGGCGAAATATTGAAAATATAAATAAAAAATTTTTATTATTTATAAAACTGACCTAGTGCTTAATAAATTAGAAAAGAAAAATTATTTAAAAAGGTCAAAGTAACATTTACATACAAATATATTAACATTTTGTTTTTTAAGAAATTATAGAGGTTTTTCCAAAAACATCATTTTTGAAATTTGAAAAAGGACTTTGGTTCCAAAAACACCACTTTTGAAATTTGAAAAAGAACTTTGGTCCTTTTCTCGAAAATGAAAGAGAGTAGGCGAAAAAAAATTATTGGAGAACACTTCTAGTAGTGTCTTTATTAAACTCCAATAGTCAAATATATTAACATTTTGTTTTTTAAGAAATTATAGAGGTTTTTCCAAAAACACCACTTGAAATTTGACTTTGGTCTTTTCTCGAAAATGAAAGAGATTGGGAAAAAAAAACTTGTTGTAGAATACTTCTAGTGGTGCCTTTATTAAACTTCAATAGTCAAATATATTAACATTTTGTTTTTTAAGAAATTATAGAGGTTTTTCCAAAAACACCACTTGAAATTTGCAAAAGGACTTTGATCCTTTTCTCGAAAATGAAAGAGAGTGGGAAAAAAAACTTGTTGTAGAACACTTCTAGTAGTGTCTTCATTTAACTCCAGTAGTCAAATATATTAACATTTTGTTTTTTTTTAAATTATAGAGGTTTTTCCAAAAACACCACTTTTGAAATTTGAAAAAGGACTTTGGTCCTTTTCTCGAAAATGAAAGAGAGTGGGCAAAAAAATCTTGTTGGAGAACACTTCTAGTAGTGCCTTTATTAAACTCCAATAGTCAAATATATTAACATTTTGTTTTTTTTGAAATTATAGAGGTTTTTCCAAAAACACCACTTTTGAAATTTGAAAAAAGACTTTGGTCCTTTTCTCGAAAATGAAAGAGGGTGGGCAAACAAAACTTGTTGGAGAACACTTCTAGTAGTGTCTTTATTAAACTCCAATAGTCAGATAAATTAACATTTTGTTTTTTAAGAAATTATAGAGGTTTTTCCAAAAACACCACTTTTGAAATTTGAAAAAGGACTTTGGTCCTTTTCTCGAAAATGAAAGAGAGTGGGTGAAAAAAAAAATTATTGGAGAACACTTCTAGTAGTATCTTTATTAAACTCTAATAGTCAAATATATTAACATTTTGTTTTTTAAGAAATTATAGAGGTTTTCCAAAAACACCACTTTTGAAATTTGAAAAAGGACTTTGGTCCTTTTCTCGAAAATGAAAGAGAGCGGGCAAAAAAAACTTGTTGGAGAACACTTCTAGTAGTCTCTTTATTAAACTCCAGTAGTTAAATATATTAACATTTTGTTTTTTAAGAAATTATAGAGGTCTTTCCAAAAACACCACTTTTGAAATTTGAAAAAGGACTTTGGTCCTTTTATCGAAAATGAAAGAGAGTGGGTGAAAAAAAATTATTGGAGAACACTTCTAGTAGTATCTTTATTAAACTCTAATAGTCAAATATATTAACATTTTGTTTTTTAAGAAATTATAGAGGTTTTTCCAAAAACACCACTTTTGAAATTTGAAAAAGGACTTTGGTCCTTTTCTCGAAAATGAAAGAGAGTGGGCGAAAAAATCTTGTTGGAGAACACTTCTAGTAGTGCCTTTATTAAACTCCAATAGTCAGATAAATTAACATTTTGTTTTTTAAGAAATTATGGAGGTTTTTCCAAAAAACCACTTTTGAAATTTGAAAAAAGACTTTGGTCTTTTTCTCGAAAATGAAAGAGAGTGGGCGAAAAAAAATTATTAGAGAACACTTCTAGTAGTATTTTTATTAAACTCCCATTGTCAAATATATTAACATTTTGTCTTTTAAGAAATTATAGAGGTTTTTCCAAAAACACCACTTGAAATTTGACTTTGGTTCTTTTCTCGAAAATGAAAGAGAGTGGGCGAAAAAAAATTATTGGAGAACACCTCTAGTAGTATCTTTATTAAACTCTAATAGCCAAATATATTAACATTTTGTTTTTTGAGAAATTATAGAGGTTTTTCCAAAAACACCACTTGAAATTTGCAAAAGGACTTTGGTCGTTTGCTCGAAAATGAAAGAGAGTGGGCGAAAAAAAATTATTGGAGAACACTTCTAGTAGTGTCTTTATTAAACTCCAATAGTCAAATATATTAACATTTTGTTTTTTAAAAAATTATAGAGGTTTTTCCAAAAACACCACTTTTGAAATTTGAGAAAGGACTTTGGTCCTTTTCTCCAAAATGAAAGAGAGTGGGCGAAAAAGCTTGGTGAAGATCACTTCTAGTAGTGTCTTTATTAAACTCCAATAGTCAAATATATTAACATTTTGTTTTTTAAGAAATTATAGAGGTTTTTTCAAAAACACCACTTTTGAAATTTGAAAAAGGACTTTGGTCCTTTTCTCGAAAATGAAAGAGAGTGGCAAAAAAAACTTTTAGGAGAACACTTCTAGTAGTGCCTTTATTAAACTCCAATAGTCAAATATATTAACATTTTGTTTTTTAAGAAATTATAGAGGTTTTTCCAAAAACACCACTTGAAATTTGACTTAGGTCCTTTTCTCGAAAATGAAAGGAAGTGGACGAAAAAAAACTATTGGAGAACACTTCTAGTAGTGTCTTTATTAAATTCCAATAGTCAAATATAATAACATTTTGTTTTTTAAGAAATTATAGAGGTTTTTCCAAAAACACCACTTTTGAAATTTGAAAAAGGACTTTGGTCCTTTTCTCGAAAATGAAAGAGAGTGGGCGAAAAAAACTTGTTGGAGAACACTTCTAGTAGTTCCTTTATTAAGCTCCAATAGTCAAATATATTAACCTTTTGTTTTTTAAGAAATTATAGAGGTTTTTCCAAAAATACTACTTTTGAAATTTGAAAAAGGACTTTGGTCCTTCTCTCGAAAAGGAAAGAGAGTGGGCAAAAAAAATTATTGGAGAACACTTCTAGTAGTCTCTTTTTTTAACTCCAGTAGTCAAATATATTAACATTTTGTTTTTGAAAAAATTATAGAGGTTTTTCCAAAAATACTACTTTTGAAATTTGAAAAAGGACTTTGGTCCTTTTCTCGCAAATGAAAGAGAGTGGGTGAAAAAAACTTGTTGGAGAACACTTCTAGTAGTGCCTTTATTAAACTCCAATAATCAAATATATTAACCTTTTGTTTTTTAAGAAATTATAGAGGTTTTTCCAAAAACATCATTTTTGAAATTTGAAAAAGGACTTTGGTGTTTTCTCGAAAATGAAAGAGAGTGGTCGAAAAAAACTTGTTGGAGAACACTTCTAGTAGTGCCTATATTAAACTCCAATAGTCAAATATATTAACATTTTGTCTTTTAAGAAATTATAGACGTTTTTCCAAAAACACCACTTGAAATTTGAAAAAGGACTTTGGTCGTTTGCTCGAAAATGAAAGAGAGTGGGCGAAAAAAAATTATTGAAGAACACTTCTAGTAGTGTCTTTATTAAACTCCAATAGTCAAATATATTAACATTTTGTTTTTTAAAAAATTATAGAGGTTTTTCCAAAAACACCACTAGAAATTTGACTTTGGTCCTTTTCTCGAAAATGAAAGAGAGTGGGCGAAAAAAAATTATTGTAGAACACTTCTAGTAGTGTCTTTATTAAACTCCAATAGTCAAATATATTAAAATTTAGTTTTTTAAGAAATTATAGAGGTTTTTCCAAAAACATCATTTTTGAAATTTGAAAAAGGACTTTGGTCCTTTTCTCGAAAATGAAAGAGAGTGGGCGAAAAAAACTTGTTGAAGAACACTTCTAGTAGTGCCTATATTAAACTCCAATAGTCAAATATATTATCATTTTGTCTTTTAAGAAAATATAGAGGTTTTTCCAAAAACACCACTTGAAATTTGAAAAAGGACTTTGGTCGTTTTCTCGAAAATGAAAGAGAGTGGGCGAAAAAAAATTATTGGTGAATACTTCTAGTAGTGTCTTTATTAAACTCCAATAGTCAAATATATTAACATTTTGTTTTTTAAGAAATTATAGAGGTTTTTCCAAAAACACCACTTCAAATTTGCAAAAGGACTTTGGTCCTTTTCTCGAAAATGAAAGAGAGTGGACGAAAAAACTTGTTGGAATACACTTCTAGTAGTGCCTTTATTAAACTCCAATAGTCAAATATATTAACATTTTGTTTTTTAAGAAATTATAGAGGTTTTTCCAAAAACACCACTTTTGAAATTTGAAAAAGAACTTTGGTCCTTTTCTCGAAAATGAAAGAGACTGGGCGAAAAAAAATTATTGGAGAACACTTCTAGTAGTGTCTTTATTAAACTCCAATAGTCAAATATATTAACATTTTGTTTTTTAAGAAATTATAGAGGTTTTTCCAAAATCACCACTTGAAATTTGACTTTGGTCTTTTCTCGAAAATGAAAGAGAGTGGGAAAAAAAAACTTGTTGTAGAACACTTCTAGTGGTGCCTTTATTAAACTTCAATAGTCAAATATATTAACATTTTGTTTTTTAAGAAATTATAGAGGTTTTTCCAAAAGCACCACTTGAAATTTGCAAAAGGACTTTGGTCCTTTTCTTGAAAATGAAAGAGAGTGGGAAAAAAAAACTTGTTGTAGAACACTTCTAGTAGTGTCTTTATTTAACTCCAGTAGTCAAATATATTAACATTTTCTCGAAAATAAAAGAGAGTGGGCAAAAAAAACTTGTTGGAGAACACTTCTAGTAGTCTCTATATTAAACTCCAGTAGTTAAATATATTAACATTTTGTTTTTTTAGAAATTATAGAGGTTTTTCCAAAAACACCACTTTTGAAATTTGAAAAAAGACTTTGGTCCTTTTCTCGAAAATGAAAGAGGGTGGGCAAAAAAAACTTGTTGGAGAACACTTCTAGTAGTGTCTTTATTAAACTCCAATAGTCAGATAAATTAACATTTTGTTTTTTAAGAAATTATAGAGGTTTTTCCAAAAACACCACTTTTGAAATTTGAAAAAGGACTTTGGTCCTTTTCTCGAAAATGAAAGAGAGTGGGTGAAAAAAAAAATTATTGGAGAACACTTCTAGTAGTATCTTTATTAAACTCTAATAGTCAAATATATTAACAGTTTGTTTTTTAAGAAATTATAGAGGTTTTTCCAAAAACACCACTTTTGAAATTTGAAAAAGGACTTTGGTCCTTTTCTCGAAAATGAAAGAGAGTGGGCAAAAAAAACTTGTTGGAGAACACTTCTAGTAGTCTCTTTATTAAACTCCAGTAGTTAAATATATTAACATTTTGTTTTTTACGAAATTATAGAGGTTTTTCCAAAAACACCACTTTTGAAATTTGAAAAAGGACTTTGGTCCTTTTCTCGAAAATGAAAGAGAGTGGGCAAAAAAAACTTGTTGGACAACACTTCTAGTAGTCTCTTTATTAAACTCCAGTAGTTAAATATATTAACATTTTGTTTTCTTAGAAATTATAGAGGTTTTTCCAAAAACACCACTTTTGAAATTTGAAAAAAGACTTTGGTCCTTTTCTCGAAAATGAAAGAGGGTGGGCAAAAAAAACTTGTTGGAGAACACTTCTAGTAGTATCTTTATTAAACTCCAATAGTTAGATAAATTAACATTTTGTTTTTTAAGAAATTATAGAGATTTTTCCAAAAACACCACTTTTGAAATTTGAAAAAGGACTTTGGTCCTTTTCTCGAAAATGAAAGAGAGTGTGTGAAAAAAAAAATTATTCGAGAACACTTCTAGTAGTATCTTTATTAAACTCTAATAGTCAAATATATTAACATTTTGTTTTTTAAGAAATTATAGAGGTTTTTCCAAAAACACCACTTTTGAAATTTGAAAAAGGACTTTGGTCCTTTTCTCGAAAATGAAAGAGAGTGGGCAAAAAAAACTTGTTGGAGAACACTTCTAGTAGTCTCTTTATTAAACTCCAGTAGTTAAATATATTAACATTTTGTTTTTTAAGAAATTATAGAGGTCTTTCCAAAAACACCACTTTTGAAATTTGAAAAAGGACTTTGGTCCTTTTATCGAAAATGAAAGAGAGTGGATGAAAAAAAAATATTGGAGAACACTTCTAGTAGTATCTTTATTAAACTCTAATAGTCAAATATATTAACATTTTGTTTTTTAAGAAATTATAGAGGTTTTTCCAAAAACACCACTTTTGAAATTTGAAAAAGGACTTTGGTCCTTTTCTCGAAAATGAAAGAGAGTGGGCGAAAAAATCTTGTTGGAGAACACTTCTAGTAGTGCCTTTATTAAACTCCAATATTCAGATAAATTAACATTTTGTTTTTTAAGAAATTATAGAGGTTTTTCCAAAAAACCACTTTTGAAATTTGAAAAAAGACTTTGGTCCTTTTCTCGAAAATGAAAGAGAGTGTGCGAAAAAAAATTATTACAGACACTTCTAGTAGTATCTTTATTAAACTCCCATTGTCAAATATATTAACATTTTGTCTTTTAAGAAATTATAGAGGTTTTTCCAAAAACACCACTTGAAATTTGACTTTGGTTCTTTTCTCGAAAATGAAAGAGAGTGGGCGAAAAAAAATTATCGGAGAACACCTCTAGTAGTATCTTTATTAAACTCTAATAGCCAAATATATTAACATTTTGTTTTTTAAGAAATTATAGAGGTTTTTCCAAAAACACCACTTTTGAAATTTGAAAAAGGACTTTGGTCCTTTTCTCGAAAATGAAAGAGAGTGGGCGAAAAAATCTTGTTGGAGAACAGTTCTAGTAGTGCCTTTATTAAACTCCAACAGTCAGATAAATTAACATTTTGTTTTTTAAGAAATTATAGAGGTTCTTCCAAAAACACCACTTTTGAAATTTGAAAAAGAACTTTGGTCCTTTTCTACAAAATGAAAGAGAGTGGGCGAAAAACTCTTGTTGGAGAACACTTCTAGTAGTGCCTTTATTAAACTCCAATAGTCAAATATATTAACATTTTTTCTTTTAAGAAATTATAGAGGTTTTTCCAAAAACTCCACTTTTGAAATTTGAAAAAGGACTTTGGTCCTTTTCTCGAAAATGAAAGAGATTGGGCGAAAAAAACTTGTTGGAGAACACTTCTAGTAGTGCCTTTATTAAACTCCAATAGTCAAATATATTAACATTTTTTCTTTTAAGAAATTATAGAGGTTTTTCCAAAAACACCACTTTTGAAATTTGAAAAAAGACTTTGGTCCGTTTCTCAAAAATGAAAGAGAGTGGGCGAAAGAAGCTTGGTGAAGAACACTTCTAGTAGTGCCTATATTAAACTCCAATAGTCAAATATATTAACATTTTGTCTTTTAAGAAATTATAGAGGTTTTTCCAAAAACACCACTTCAAATTTGCAAAAGGACTTTGGTCCTTTTCTCGAAAATGAAAGAGAGTGGGCGAAAAAAAATTATTGGAGAATACTTCTAGTAGTGTCTTTATTAAACTCCCATTGTCAAATATATTAACATTTTGTCTTTTAAGAAATTATAGAGGTTTTTCCTAAAACACCACTTGAAATTTGACTTTGGTTCTTTTCTCGAAAATGAAAGAGAGTGGGCGAAAAAAAATTATTGGAGAACACCTCTAGTAGTATCTTTATTAAACTCTAATAGCCAAATATATTAACATTTTGTTTTTTAAGAAATTATAGAGGTTTTTCCAAAAACACCACTTTTGAAATTTGAAAAAGGACTTTGGTCCTTTTCTCGAAAATGAAAGAGAGTGGGCGAAAAAATCTTGTTGGAGAACAGTTCTAGTAGTGCCTTTATTAAACTCCAACAGTCAGATAAATTAACATTTTGTTTTTTAAGAAATTATAGAGGTTTTTCCAAAAACGAAAAAAAATATTGTAGAACACTTCTAGTAGTGTCTTTATTAAACTCCAATAGTCAAATATATTAACATTTTGTTTTTTAAGAAATTATAGAGGTTTTTCCAAAAACATCATTTTTGAAATTTGAAAAAGGACTTTGGTCCTTTTCTCGAAAATGAAAGAGAGTGGGCGAAAAAAACTTGTTGAAGAACACTTCTAGTAGTGCCTATATTAAACTCCAATAGTCAAATATATTAACATTTTGTCTTTTAAGAAATTATAGAGGTTTTTCCAAAAACACCACTTCAAATTTGCAAAAGGACTTTGGTCCTTTTCTCGAAAATGAAAGAGAGTGGGCGAAAAAAAATTATTGGAGAATACTTCTAGTAGTGTCTTTATTAAACTCCAATAGTCAAATATATTAACATATTGTTTTTTTAAAAATTATAGAGGTTTTTCCAAAAACATCATTTTTGAAATTTGAAAAAGGACTTTGGTCGTTTTCTCGAAAATGAAAGAGAGTGGGCGAAAAAAAATTATTACAGACACTTCTAGTAGTATCTTTATTTAACTCCCATTGTCAAATATATTAACATTTTGTCTTTTAAGAAATTATAGAGGTTTTTCCAAAAACACCACTTGAAATTTGACTTTGGTTCTTTTCTCGAAAATGAAAGAGAGTGGGCGAAAAAAAATTATCGGAGAACACCTCTAGTAGTATCTTTATTAAACTCTAATAGCCAAATATATTAACATTTTGTTTTTTAAGAAATTATAGAGGTTTTTCCAAAAACACCACTTTTGAAATTTGAAAAAGGACTTTGGTCCTTTTCTCGAAAATGAAAGAGAGTGGGCGAAAAAATCTTGTTGGAGAACAGTTCTAGTAGTGCCTTTATTAAACTCCAACAGTCAGATAAATTAACATTTTGTTTTTTAAGAAATTATAGAGGTTCTTCCAAAAACACCACTTTTGAAATTTGAAAAAGAACTTTGGTCCTTTTCTCCAAAATGAAAGAGAGTGGGCGAAAAACTCTTGTTGGAGAACACTTCTAGTAGTGCCTTTATTAAACTCCAATAGTCAAATATATTAACATTTTTTCTTTTAAGAAATTATAGAGGTTTTTCCAAAAACACCACTTTTGAAATTTGAAAAAGGACTTTGGTCCCTTTCTCGAAAATGAAAGAGAGTGGGCGAAAAAAACTTGTTGGAGAACACTTCTAGTAGTGCCTTTATTAAACTCCAATAGTCAAATATATTAACATTTTTTCTTTTAAGAAATTATAGAGGTTTTTCCAAAAACACCACTTTTGAAATTTGAAAAAAGACTTTGGTCCGTTTCTCAAAAATGAAAGAGAGTGGGCGAAAGAAGCTTGGTGAAGAACACTTCTAGTAGTGCCTATATTAAACTCCAATAGTCAAATATATTAACATTTTGTCTTTTAAGAAATTATAGAGGTTTTTCCAAAAACACCACTTCAAATTTGCAAAAGGACTTTGGTCCTTTTCTCGAAAATGAAAGAGAGTGGGCGAAAAAAAATTATTGGAGAATACTTCTAGTAGTGTCTTTATTAAACTCCCATTGTCAAATATATTAACATTTTGTCTTTTAAGAAATTATAGAGGTTTTTCCAAAAACACCACTTGAAATTTGACTTTGGTTCTTTTCTCGAAAATGAAAGAGAGCGGGCGAAAAAAAATTATTGGAGAACACCTCTAGTAGTATCTTTATTAAACTCTAATAGCCAAATATATTAACATTTTGTTTTTTAAGAAATTATAGAGGTTTTTCCAAAAACACCACTTTTGAAATTTGAAAAAGGACTTTGGTCCTTTTCTCGAAAATGAAAGAGAGTGGGCGAAAAAATCTTGTTGCAGAACAGTTCTAGTAGTGCCTTTATTAAACTCCAACAGTCAGATAAATTAACATTTTGTTTTTTAAGAAATTATAGAGGTTTTTCCAAAAACGAAAAAAAATTATTGGAGAATACTTCTAGTAGTGTCTTTATTAAACTCCAATAGTCAAATATATTAACATATTGTTTTTTTAAAAATTATAGAGGTTTTTCCAAAAACATCATTTTTGAAATTTGAAAAAGGACTTTGGTCGTTTTCTCGAAAATGAAAGAGAGTGGGCGAAAAAAAATTATTGGAGAATACTTCTAGTAGTGTCTTTATTAAACGCCAATAGTCAAATATATTAACATTTTGTTTTTTAAGAAATTATAGAGGTTTTTCCAAAAACACCACTTCAAATTTGCAAAAGGACTTTGGTCCTTTTCTCGAAAATGAAAGAGAGTGGACGAAAAAACTTGTTGGAATACACTTCTAGTAGTGCCTTTATTAAACTGCAATAGTCAAATATATTAACATTTTGTTTTTTAAGAAATTATAGAGGTTTTTCCAAAAACACCACTTTTGAAATTTGAAAAAGAACTGTGGTCCTTTTCTCGAAAATGAAAGAAAGTGGGCGAAAAAAAATTATTGGAGAACACTTCTAGTAGTGTCTTTATTAAACTCCAATAGTCAAATATATTAACATTTTGCTTTTTAAGAAATTATAGAGGTTTTTCCAAAAACACCACTTGAAATTTGACTTTGGTCTTTTCTCGAAAATGAAAGAGAGTGGGAAGAAAAACTTGTTGTAGAACACTTCTAGTGGTGCCTTTATTAAACTTCAATAGTCAAATATATTAACATTTTGTTTTTTAAGAAATTATAGAGGTTTTTCCAAAAACACCACTTGAAATTTGCAAAAGGACTTTGGTCCTTTTCTCGAAAATGAAAGAGAGTGGGAAAAAAAAACTTGTTGTAGAACACTTCTAGTAGTGTCTTTATTTAACTCCAGTAGTCAAATATATTAACATTTTCTCGAAAATGAAAGAGAGTGGGCAAAAAAAACTTGTTGGAGAACACTTCTAGTAGTCTCTTTATTAAACTCCAGTAGTTAAATATATTAACATTTTGTTTTTTTTAGAAATTATAGAGGTTTTTCCAAAAACACCACTTTTGAAATTTGAAAAAAGACTTTGGTCCTTTTCTCGAAAATGAAAGAGGGTGGGCAAAAAAAACTTGTTGGAGAACACTTCTAGTAGTATCTTTATTAAACTCTAATAGTCAAATATATTAACAGTTTGTTTTTTAAGAAATTATAGAGGTTTTTCCAAAAACACCACTTTTGAAATTTGAAAAAGGACTTTGGTCCTTTTCTCGAAAATGAAAGAGAGTGGGTGAAAAAAAAATTATTGGAGAACACTTCTAGTAGTATCTTTATTAAACTCTAATAGTCAAATATATTAACATTTTGTTTTTTAAGAAATTATAGAGGTTTTTCCAAAAACACCACTTTTGAAATTTGAAAAAGGACTTTGGTCCTTTTCTCGAAAATGAAAGAGAGTGGGCAAAAAAAACTTGTTGGAGAACACTTCTAGTAGTCTCTTTATTAAACTCCAGTAGTTAAATATATTAACATTTTGTTTTTTAAGAAATTATAGAGGTCTTTCCAAAAACACCACTTTTGAAATTTGAAAAAGGACTTTGGTCCTTTTATCGAAAATGAAAGAGAGTGGGTGAAAAAAAATTATTGGAGAACACTTCTAGTAGTATCTTTATTAAACTCTTATAGTCAAATATATTAACATTTTGTTTTTTAAGAAATTATAGAGGTTTTTCCAAAAACACCACTTTTGAAATTTGAAAAAGGACTTTAGTCCTTTTCTCGAAAATGAAAGAGAGTGGGCGAAAAAATCTTGTTGGAGAACACTTCTAGTAGTGCCTTTATTAAACTCCAATAGTCAGATAAATTAACATTTTGTTTTTTAAGAAATTATAGAGGTTTTTCCAAAAAACCACTTTTGAAATTTGAAAAAAGACTTTGGTCCTTTTCTCGAAAATGAAAGAGAGTGGGCGAAAAAAAATTATTAGAGAACACTTCTAGTAGTATCTTTATTAAACTCCCATTGTCAAATATATTAACATTTTGTCTTTTAAGAAATTATAGAGGTTTTTCCAAAAACACCACTTGAAATTTGACTTTGGTTCTTTTCTCGAAAATGAAAGAGAGTGGGCGAAAAAAAATTATTGGAGAACACCTCTAGTAGTATCTTTATTAAACTCTAATAGCCAAATATATTAACATTTTGTTTTTTAAGAAATTATAGAGGTTTTTCCAAAAACACCACTTTTGAAATTTGAAAAAGGACTTTGGTCCTTTTCTCGAAAATGAAAGAGAGTGGGCGAAAAAATCTTGTTGGAGAACAGTTCTAGTAGTGCCTTTATTAAACTCCAACAGTCAGATAAATTAACATTTTTTTTTAAGAAATTATAGAGGTTCTTCCAAAAACACCACTTTTGAAATTTGAAAAAGAACTTTGGTCCTTTTCTCCAAAATGAAAGAGAGTGGGCGAAAAACTCTTGTTGGAGAACACTTCTAGTAGTGCCTTTATTAAACTCCAATAGTCAAATATATTAACATTTTTTCTTTTAAGAAATTATAGAGGTTTTTCCAAAAACACCACTTTTGAAATTTGAAAAAGGACTTTGGTCCTTTTCTCGAAAATGAAAGAGAGTGGGCGAAAAAAACTTGTTGGAGAACACTTCTAGTAGTGCCTTTATTAAACTCCAATAGTCAAATATATTACCATTTTGTTTTTTAAGAAATTATAGAGGTTTCTCCAAAAACACCACTTTTGAAATTTGAAAAAAGACTTTGGTCCGTTTCTCAAAAATGAAAGAGAGTGGGCGAAAGAAACTTGGTGAAGAAGACTTCTAGTAGTGTCTTTATTAAACTCCAATAGTCAAATATATTAACATTTTGTTTTTTAAGAAATTATAGAGGTTTTTCCAAAAACACCACTTGAAATTTGACTTTGGTTTTTTTCTCGAAAATGAAAGAGAGTGGGCGGAAAAAAATTATTGGAGAACACTTCTAGTAGTATCTTTATTAAACTCTAATAGCCAAATATATTAACATTTTGTTTTTTAAGAAATTATAGAGGTTTTTCCAAAAACACCACTTTTGAAATTTGAAAAAGGACTTTGGTCCTTTTCTCGAAAATGAAAGAGAGTGGGCGAAAAAATCTTGTTGGAGAACACTTCTAGTAGTGTATTAACATTTTGTTTTTTAAGAAATTATAGAGGTTTTTTCAAAAACACCACTTTTGAAATTTGAAAAAGGACTTTGGTCCTTTTCTCGAAAATGAAAGAGAGTGGGCAAAAAAAACTTGTAGGAGAACACTTCTAGTAGTGCCTTTATTAAACTCCAATAGTCATAAATATTAACATTTTGTTTTTTAAGAAATTATAAAGGTTTTTCCAAAAATACCACTTGAAATTTGACTTTGGTCCTTTTCTCGAAAATGAAAGGGAGTGGACGAAAAAAAATTATTGGAGAATACTTCTAGTAGTGTCTTTATTAAATTCCAATAGTCAAATATATTAACATTTTGTTTTTTAAGAAATTATAGAGCTTTTTCCAAAAACACCACTTTTGAAATTTTAAAAAGGACTTTGGTCCTATTCTCGAAAATGAAAGAGAGTGGGCGAAAAAAACTTGTTGGAGAACACTTCTAGTAGTTCCTTTATTTAATTCCAATAGTCTAGTTTTTTAAGAAATGTTAGAGGTTTTTCCAAAAACGCCACTTGAAATTTGACTTTGGTCCTTTTCTTGAAAATGAAAAAGAGTGGGCAAAACAAATTATTGGAGAATACTTCTAGTAATGTCTTTATTAAACTCCCATTGTCAAATATATTAACATTTTGTTTTTTAAGAAATTATAGAGGTTTTTCCAAAAACACCACTTTTGAAATTTGAAAAAGGACTTTGGTCCTTTTCTCGAAAAGGAAAGAGAGTAGGAAAAAAAATTATTGAAGTCACTTCTAGTAGTATCTTTATTTAACTCCAGTAGTCAAATATATTAACATTTTGTTTTTAAAAAATTATAGAGGTTTTTCCAAAAATACTACTTTTGAAATTTGAAAAAGGACTTTGGTCCTTTTCTCGAAAATGAAAGAGTGTGGGTGAAAAAAAAAATTATTGGAGAACACTTCTAGTAGTATCTTTATTAAACTCTAATAGTCAAATATATTAACATTTTGTTTTTTAAGAAATTATAGAGGTTTTTCCAAAAACACCACTTTTGAAATTTTAAAAAGGACTTTGGTCCCTTTCTCGAAAATGAAAGAGAGTGGGTGAAAAAAAAAATTATTGGAGAACACTTCTAGTAGCATCTTTATTAAACTCTAATAGTCAAATATATTAACATTTTGGTTTTTAAGAAATTATAGAGGTTTTTCCAAAAACACCACTTGAAATTTGAAAAGGGACTTTGGTCCTTTTCTCGAAAATGAAAGAGAGTGGGCAAAAAAAACTTGTTGGAGAACACTTCTAGTAGTGTCTTTATTAAACTCCAGTAGTTAAATATATTAACATTTTGTTTTTTAAAAAATTACAGAGGTTTTTCCAAAAACACCACTTTTGAAATTTGAAAAAAGACTTTGGTCCTTTTCTCGAAAATGAAAGAGAGTGGGCAAAAAAAACTTGTTGGAGAACACTTCTAGTAGTGTCTTTCTTAAACTCCAATGGTCTAATATATTAACATTTTGTTTTTTAAGCAATTATAGAGGTCTTTCCAAAAACACCACTTTTGAAATTTGAAAAAGGACTTTGGTCCCTTTCTCGAAAATGAAAGAGAGTGGGTGAAAAAAAAAATTATTGGAGAACACTTCTAGTAGCATCTTTATTAAACTCTAATAGTCAAATATATTAACATTTTGTTTTTTAAGAAATTATAGAGGTTTTTCCAAAAACACCACTTTTGAAATTTGAAAAGGGACTTTGGTCCTTTTCTCGAAAATAAAAGATAGTGGGCGAAAAAAAATTTTTGGAGAACACTTCTAGTAGTGTCTTTATTTAACTCCAGTAGTCAAATATATTAACATTTTGTTTTTAAAAAATTATAGAGGTTTTTCCAAAAATACTACTTTTGAAATTTGAAAAAGGACTTTGGTCCTTTTCTCGAAAATGAAAGAGTGTGGGTGAAAAAAAAAATTATTGGAGAACACTTCTAGTAGTATCTTTATTAAACTCTAATAGTCAAATATATTAACATTTTGTTTTTTAAGAAATTATAGAGGTTTTTCCAAAAACACCACTTTTGAAATTTTAAAAAGGACTTTGGTCCTATTCTCGAAAATGAAAGAGAGTGGGCGAAAAAAACTTGTTGGAGAACACTTCTAGTAGTTCCTTTATTAAATTCCAATAGTCAAATATATTAACCTTTTGTTTTTTAAGAAATGTTAGAGGTTTTTCCAAAAACGCCACTTGAAATTTGACTTTGGTCCTTTTCTTGAAAATGAAAAAGAGTGGGCAAAACAAATTATTGGAGAACACTTCTAGTAATGTCTTTATTAAACTCCCATTGTCAAATATATTAACATTTTGTTTTTTAAGAAATTATAGAGGTTTTTCCAAAAACACCACTTTTGAAATTTGAAAAAGGACTTTGGTCCTTTTCTCGAAAAGGAAAGAGAGTAGGAAAAAAAATTATTGAAGAACACTTCTAGTAGTGTCTTTATTTAACTCCAGTAGTCAAATATATTAACATTTTGTTTTTTAAAAAATTATAGAGGTTTTTCCAAAAATACTACTTTTGAAATTTGAAAAAGGACTTTGGTCCCTTTCTCGAAAATGAAAGAGAGTGGGTAAAAAAAAAAATTATTGGAGAACACTTCTAGTAGCATCTTTATTAAACTCTAATAGTCAAATATATTAACATTTTGTTTTTTAAGAAATTATAGAGGTTTTTCCAAAAACACCACTTTTGAAATTTGAAAAAGGACTTTGGTCCTTTTCTCGAAAATGAAAGAGAGTGGGCAAAAAAAACTTGTTGGAGAACACTTCTAGTAGTGTCTTTATTAAACTCCAGTAGTAAAATATATTAACATTTTGTTTTTTAAAAAATTACAGAGGTTTTTCCAAAAACACCACTTTTGAAATTTGAAAAAAGACTTTGGTCCTTTTCTCGAAAATGAAAGAGAGTGGGCAAAAAAAACTTGTTGGAGAACACTTCTAGTAGTGTCTTTCTTAAACTCCAATGGTCAAATATATTAACATTTTGTTTTTTAAGCAATGATAGAGGTCTTTCCAAAAACACCACTTTTGAAATTTGAAAAAGGACTTTGGTCCTTTTCTCGAAAATGAAAGAGAGTGGGTGAAAAAAAAATTATTGGGGAACACTTCTGGTAGTATCTTTATTAAACTCTAATAGTCAAATATATTAACATTTTGTTTTTAAGAAATTATAGAGGTTTTTCCAAAAACACCACTTTTCAAATTTGAAAAAGGACTTTGGTCCTTTTCTCGAAAATAAAAGATAGTGGGCGAAAACAAATTTTTGGAGAACACTTCTAGTAGTATCTTTATTAAACTCTAATAGCCAAATATATTAGCATTTTGTTTTTTAAGAAATTATAGAGGTTTTTCCAAAAACGCCACTTGAAATTTGACTTTGGTCCTTTTCTCGAAAATGAAAAAGAGTGGGCAAAACAAATTATTAGAAAACACTTCTAGTAGTATCTTTATTAAACTCCCATTGTCAAATATATTAACATTTTGTCTTTTAAGAAATTATAGAGGATTTTCCAAAAACGCCACTTGAAATTTGACTTTGGTCCTTTTCTCGAAAATGAAAAAGAGTGGGCAAAACAAATTATTAGAGAACACTTCTAGTAGTATCTTTATTAAACTCCCATTTAAGAAATTATAGAGGTTTTTCCAAAAACACCACTTGAAATTTGACTTTGGTTCTTTTCTCGAAAATGAAAGAGAGTGGGCGAAAAAAAATTATTGAAGAACACTTCTAGTAGTATCTTTATTAAACTCCCATTGTCAAATATATTAACATTTTGTTTTTTAAGAAATTATAGAGGTTTTTCCAAAAACACCACTTTTGAAATTTGAAAAAGGCCTTTGGTCCTTTTCTCGAAAATGAAAGAGAGTGGGCGAAAAAATCTTGTTGGAGAACACTTCTAGTAGTGCCTTTATTAAACTCCAATAGTCAGATAAATTAACATTTTGTTTTTTAAGAAATTATAGAGGTTTTTTCAAAAACACCACTTTTGAAATTTGAAAAAGGACTTTGGTCCTTTTCTCCAAAATGAAAGAGAGTGGACGAAAAACTCTTATTGGAGAACACTTCTAGTAGTGCCTTTATTAAACTCCAATAGTCAAATAAATTAACATTTTGTTTTTTAAGAAATTATAGAGGTTTTTCCAAAAACACCACTTTTGGAATTTGAAAAAGGACTTTGGTCCTTTTCTCCAAAATGAAAGCGAGTGGGCGAAAAACTCTTGTTGGAGAACACTTCTAGTAGTGTCTTTATTAAACTCCAATAGTCAAATATATTAACATTTTGTCTTTTAAGAAATTATAGAGGTTTTTCCAAAAACACCACTTTTGAAATTTGAAAAAGGACTTTGGTCCTTTTCTCGAAAATGAAAGAGAGTGGGCGAAAAAAGCTTGTTGGAGAACACTTCTAGTAGTGCCTTTATTAAACTCCAATAGTCAAATATATTAACATTTTGTTTTATAAGAAATTATAGAGGTTTCTCCAAAAACACCACTTTTGAAATTTGAAAAAAGACTTTGGTCCGTTTCTCAAAAATGAAAGAGAGTGGGCGAAAACAACTTGGTGAAGAACACTTCTAGTAGTATCTTTATTAAACTCTAATAGCCAAATATATTAACATTTTGTTTTTTAAGAAATTATAGAGATTTTTCCAAAAACACCACTTTTGAAATTTTAAAAAGGACTTTTGTCCTTTTCTCGAAAATTAAAGATAGTGGGCGAAAAAAACTTGTAGGAGAACACTTCTAGTAGTGCCTTTATTAAACTCCAATAGTCATAAATATTAACATTTTGTTTTTTAAGAAATTATAGAAATTTTTCCAAAAACACCACTGGAAATTTGACTTTGGTCCTTTTCTCGAAAATGAAAAAGAGTGGGCAAAACAAATTATTGGAGAACACTTCTAGTAATGTCTTTATTAAATTCCCATTGTCAAATATATTAACATTTTGTTTTTTAAGAAATTATAGAGGTTTTTCCAAAAACACCACTTTTGAAATTTGAAAAAGGACTTTGATCCTTTTCTCGAAAAGGAAAGAGAGTGGGCAAAAAAAATTATTGAAGAACACTTCTAGTAGTGTCTTTATATTAACATTTTGTTTTTAAAAAATTATAGAGGTTTTTCCAAAAATACTACTTTTGAAATTTGAAAAAGGACTTTGGTCCTTTTCTCGAAAATGAAAGAGTGTGGGTGAAAAAAAAAATTATTGGAGAACACTTCTAGTAGTATCTTTATTAAGCTCTAATAGTCAAATATATTAACATTTTGTTTTTTAAGAAATTATAGAGGTTTTTCCAAAAACACCACTTTTGAAATTTTAAAAACGACTTTGGTCCTTTTCTCGAAAATGAAGGAGAGTGGGCAAAAAAAACTTGTTGGAGAACACTTCTAGTAGTGTGTTTATTAAACTCCAATAATCAAATATATTAACCTTTTGTTTTTTAAGAAATTATAGAGGTTTCTCCAAAAACACCACTTTTGAATTTGAAAAAACACTTTGGTCCGTTTCTCAAAAATGAAAGAGAGTGGGCGAAAAAAACTTGGTGAAGAACACTTCTAGTAGTGTCTTTATTAAACTCCAATAGTCAAATTTATTAACGTTTTGTTTTTTAAGAAATTATAGAGGTTTTTTCAAAAACACCACTTTTGAAATTTGAAAAAGGACTTTGGTCCTTTTCTCGAAAATGAAAGAGAGTGGGCGAAAAAAAATTATTAGAGAACACTTCTAGTAGTATCTTTATTAAACTCCCATTGTCAAATATATTAACATTTTGTCTTTTAAGAAATTATAGAGGTTTTTCCAAAAACACCACTTGAAATTTGACTTTGGTATTTTTCTCGAAAATGAAAGAGAGTGGGCGAAAAAAAAATTATTGGAGAACACTTCTAGTAGTATCTTTATTAAACTCTAATAGCCAAATATATCAACATTTTGTTTTTAAAGAAATTATAGAGGTTTTTGCAAAAACACCACTTTTGAAATTTGAAAAAGGACTTTGGTCCTTTTCTCGAAAATGAAAGAGAGTGGGCGAAAAAATCTTGTTGGAGAACACTTCTAGTAGTGCCTTTATTAAACTCCAATAGTCAGATAAATTAACATTTTGTTTTTTAAGAAATTATAGAGGTTTTTCCAAAAACACCACTTTTGAAATTTGAAAAAGGACTTTGGTCCTTTTCTCCAAAATGAAAGAGAGTGGACGAAAAACTCTTGTTGGAGAACACTTCTTGTAGTGCCTTTATTAAACTCCAATAGTCAAATAAATTAATATTTTGTTTTTTAAGAAATTATAGAGGTTTTTCCAAAAACACCACTTCTGAAATTTGAAAAAGGACTTTGGTCCTTTTCTCGAAAATGAAAGAGAGTGGGCGAAAAAAACTTGTTGGAGAACACTTCTAGTAGTATCTTTATTAAACTCTAATAGCCAAATATATTAACATTTTGTTTTTTAAGAAATTATAGAGGTTTTTGCAAAAATACACTTTTGAAATTTGAAAAAGGACTTTGGTCCTTTTCTCGAAAAAGAAAGAGAGTGGGCGAAAAAAAATTATTGGAGAACACTTCTAGTAGTATCTTTATTAAACTCTAATAGCCAAATATATTAACATTTTGTTTTTTAAGAAATTATAGAGGTTTTTTCAAAAACACCACTTTTGAAATTTGAAAAAGAACTTTGGTCCTTTTCTCGAAAATGAAAGAGAGTGGGCAAAAAAAACTTGTAGGAGAACACTTCTAGTAGTGCCTTTATTAAACTCCAATAGTCATAAATATTAACATTTTGTTTTTTAAGAAATTATAGAGGTTTTTCCAAAAACACCACTTGAAATTTGACTTTGGTCCTTTTCTCGAAAATGAAAGGGAGTGGACGAAAAAAAATTATTGGAGAATACTTCTAGTAGTGTCTTTATTAAATTCCAATAGTCAAATATATTAACATTTTGTTTTTTAAGAAATAATAGAGGTTTTTCCAAAAACACCACTTTTGAAATTTTAAAAAGGACTTTGGTCCTTTTCTCGAAAATGAAAGAGAGTGGGCGAAAAAAACTTGTTGGAGAACACTTCTAGTAGTTCCTTTATTAAATTCCAATAGTCAAATATATTAACCTTTTGTTTTTTTAAAAATTATAGAGGTTTTTCCAAAAATACTACTTTTGAAATTTGAAAAAGGACTTTGGTCCCTTTCTCGAAAATGAAAGAGAGTGGGTGAAAAAAAATATTATTGGAGAATACTTCTAGTAGTGTCTTTATTAAATTCCAATAGTCAAATATATTAACATTTTGTTTTTTAAAAAATTATAGAGGTTTTTCCAAAAATACTACTTTTGAAATTTGAAAAAGGACTTTGGTCCCTTTCTCGAAAATGAAAGAGAGTGGGCAAAAAAAACTTGTTGGAGAACACTTCTAGTAGTGTCTTTATTAAACTCTAATGGTCAAATATATTAACATTTTGTTTTTTAAGAAATTATAGAGGTCTTTCCAAAAACACCAGTTTTGAAATTTGAAAAAGGACTTTGGTCCTTTTCTCGAAAATGAAAGAGAGTGGGTGAAAAAAAAATTATTGGGGAACACTTCTGGTAGTATTTTTATTAAACTCTAATAGTCAAATATATTAACATTTTGTTTTTAAGAAATTATAGAGGTTTTTCCAAAAACACCACTTTTGAAATTTTAAAATGGACTTTGGTCCTTTTCTCGAAAATAAAAGATAGTGGGCGAAAAAAAATTTTTGGAGAACACTTCTAGTAGTATCTTTATTAAACTCTAATAGTCAAATATATTAACATTTTGTTTTTTAAGAAATTATAGAGGTTTTTCCAAAAAAACACTTTTGAAATTTGAAAAAAGACTGGTCCTTTTCTCGAAAATGAAAGAGAGTGGGCGAAAAAATCTTGTTGGAGAACACTTCTAGTAGTGCCTTTATTAAACTCCAATAGTCAGATAAATTAACATTTTGTTTTTTAAGAAATTATAGAGGTTTTTCCAAAAACACCACTTGAAATTTGACTTTGGTTCTTTTCTCGAAAATGAAAGAGAGTGGGCGAAAAAAAATTATTGGAGAACACTTCTAGTAGTATCTTTATTAAACTCCCATTGTCAAATATATTAACATTTTGTCTTTTAAGAAATTATAGAGGTTTTTCCAAAAACACCACTTGACATTTGACTTTGGTTCTTTTCTCGAAAATGAAAGAGAGTGGGCGAAAAAAAATTATTGGAGAACACTTCTAGTAGTATCTTTATTAAACTCTAATAGCCAAATATATTAACATTTTGTTTTTTAAGAAATTATAGAGGTTTTTCCAAAAACACCACTTTTGAAATTTGAAAAAGGACTTTGGTCCTTTTCTCGAAAATGAAAGAGAGTGGGCGAAAAAATCTTGTTGGAGAACACTTCTAGTAGTGCCTTTATTAAACTCCAATAGTCAGATAAATTAACATTTTGTTTTTTAAGAAATTATAGAGGTTTTTTCAAAAACACCACTTTTGAAATTTGAAAAAGGACTTTGGTCCTTTTCTCCAAAATGAAAGAGAGTGGACGAAAAACTCTTATTGGAGAACACTTCTAGTAGTGCCTTTATTAAACTCCAATAGTCAAATAAATTAACATTTTGTTTTTTAAGAAATTATAGAGGTTTTTCCAAAAACACCACTTTTGAAATTTGAAAAAGGACTTTGGTCCTTTTCTCCAAAATGAAAGAGAGTGGGCGAAAAACTCTTGTTGGAGAACACTTCTAGTAGTAACTTTATTAAACTCCAATAGTCAAATATATTAACATTTTGTCTTTTAAGAAATTATAGAGGTTTTTCCAAAAACACCACTTTTGAAATTTGAAAAAGGACTTTGGTCCTTTTCTCGAAAATGAAAGAGAGTGGGCGAAAAAAGCTTGTTGGCGAATACTTCTAGTAGTGCCTTTATTAAACTCCAATAGTCAAATATATTAACATTTTGTTTTATAAGAAATTATAGAGGTTTCTCCAAAAACACCACTTTTGAAATTTGAAAAAAGACTTTGGTCCGTTTCTCAAAAATGAAAGAGAGTGGGCGAAAACAACTTGGTGAAGAACACTTCTAGTAGTATCTTTATTAAACTCTAATAGCCAAATATATTAACATTTTCTTTTTTAAGAAATTATAGAGATTTTTCCAAAAAAACCACTTTTGAAATTTTAAAAAGGACTTTTGTCCTTTTCTCGAAAATAAAAGAGAGTGGGCGAAAAAAACTTGATGGAGAACACTTCTAGTAGTTCCTTTATTAAATTCCAATAGTCAAATATATTAACCTTTTGTTTTTTAAGAAATTACAGAGGTTTTTCCAAAAATACTACTTTTGAAATTTGAAAAAGGACTTTGGTCCTTTTCTCGAAAAGGAAAGAGAGTGGGCAAAAAAAACTTGTAGGAGAACACTTCTAGTAGTGCCTTTATTAAACTCCAATAGTCATAAGTATTAACATTTTGTTTTTTAAGAAATTATAGAAATTTTTCCAAAAACACCACTGGAAATTTGACTTTGGTCCTTTTCTCGAAAATGAAAGGGAGTGGACGAAAAAAAATTATTGGAGAACACTTCTAGTAGTGTCTTTATCAAATTCCAATAGTCAAATATATTAACATTTTGTTTTTTAAGAAATTATAGAGGTTTTTCCAAAAACGCCACTTGAAATTTGACTTTCGTCCTTTTCTCGAAAATGAAAAAGAGTGGGCAAAACAAATTATTGGAGAACACTTCTAGTAATGTCTTTATTAAATTCCCATTGTCAAATATATTAACATTTTGTTTTTTAAGAAATTATAGAGGTTTTTCCAAAAACACCACTTTTGAAATTTGAAAAAGGACTTTGATCCTTTTCTCGAAAAGGAAAGAGAGTGGGCAAAAAAAATTATTGAAGAACACTTCTAGTAGTGTCTTTATTTAACTCCAGTAGTCAAATATATTAACATTTTGTTTTTAAAAAATTATAGAGGTTTTTCCAAAAATACTACTTTTGAAATTTGAAAAAGGACTTTGGTCCTTTTCTCGAAAATGAAAGAGAGTGGGCGAAAAAATCTTGTTGGAGAACACTTCTAGTAGTGCCTTTATTAAACTCCAATAGTCAGATAAATTAACATTTTGTTTTTTAAGAAATTATAGAGGTTTTTCCAAAAACACCACTTTTGAAATTTGAAAAAGGACTTTGTTCCTTTTCTCCAAAATGAAAGAGAGTGGACGAAAAACTCTTGTTGGAGAACACTTCTAGTAGTATCTTTATTAAACTCTAATAGCCAAATATAATAACATTTTGTTTTTTAAGAAATTATAGAGGTTTTTGCAAAAACACCACTTTTGAAATTTGAAAAAGGACTTTGGTCCTTTTCTCGAAAATGAAAGAGAGTGGGCGAAAAAAAATTATTGGAGAACACTTCTAGTAGTATGTTTATTAAACTCTAATAGCCAAATATATTAACATTTTGTTTTTTAAGAAATTATAGTAGTTCTAGTAGTTCCTTTATTAAATTCCAATAGTCAAATATATTAACATTTTGTTTTTTTAAAAATTATAGAGGTTTTTCCAAAAATACTACTTTTGAAATTTGAAAAAGGACTTTGGTCCCTTTCTCGAAAATGAAAGAGAGTGGGTGAAAAAAAAAATTATTGGAGAACACTCCTAGTAGTATCCTTATTAAACTCTAATAGTCAAATATATTAACATTTTGTTTTTTAAGAAATTATAGAGGTTTTTCCAAAAACACCACTTTTGAAATTTGAAAAAGGACTTTGGTCCTTTTCTCGAAAATGAAAGAGAGTGGGCAAAAAAAACTTGTTGGAGAACACTTCTAGTAGTGTCTTTATTAAACTCTAATGGTCAAATATATTAACATTTTGTTTTTTAAGAAATTATAGAGGTCTTTCCAAAAACACCAGTTTTGAAATTTGAAAAAGGACTTTGGTCCTTTTCTCGAAAATGAAAGAGAGTGGGTGAAAAAAAAATTATTGGGGAACACTTCTGGTAGTATTTTTATTAAACTCTAATAGTCAAATATATTAACATTTTGTTTTTAAGAAATTATAGAGGTTTTTCCAAAAACACCACTTTTGAAATTTTAAAAAGGACTTTGGTCCTTTTCTCGAAAATAAAAGATAGTGGGCGAAAATAAATTTTTGGAGAACACTTCTAGTAGTATCTTTATTAAACTCTAATAGTCAAATATATTAACGTTTTGTTTTTTAAGAAATTATAGAGGTTTTTCCAAAAAACCGCTTTTGAAATTTGAAAAAAGACTTTGGTCCTTTTCTCAAAAATGAAAGAGAGTGGGCGAAAACAACTTGGTGAAGAACACTTCTAGTAGTATCTTTATTAAACTCTAATAGCCAAATATATTAACATTTTGTTCTTTAAGAAATTATAGAGATTTTTCCAAAAACACCACTTTTGAAATTTTAAAAAGGACTTTTGTCCTTTTCTCGAAAATTAAAGAGAGTGGGCGAAAAAAACTTGTAGGAGAACACTTCTAGTAGTGCCTTTATTAAACTCCAATAGTCATAAATATTAACATTTTGTTTTTTAAGAAATTATAGAAATTTTTCCAAAAACACCACTGGAAATTTGACTTTGGTCCTTTTCTCGAAAATGAAAGGGAGTGGACGAAAAAAAATTATTGGAGAACACTTCTAGTAGTGTCTTTATTAAATTCCAATAGTCAAATATATTAACATTTTGTTTTTTAAGAAATTATAGAGGTTTCTCCAAAAACGCCACTTGAAATTTGACTTTCGTCCTTTTCTCGAAAATGAAAAAGAGTGGGCGAAAAAAGCTTGTTGGAGAACACTTCTAGTAGTGCCTTTATTAAACTCCAATAGTCAAATATATTAACATTTTGTTTTATAAGAAATTATAGAGGTTTCTCCAAAAACACCATTTTTGAAATTTGAAAAAAGACTTTGGTCCGTTTCTCAAAAATGAAAGAGAGTGGGCGAAAACAACTTGATGAAGAACACTTCTAGTAGTATCTTTATTAAACTCTAATAGCCAAATATATTAACATTTTGTTTTTTAAGAAATTATAGAGATTTTTCCAAAAACACCACTTTTGAAATTTTAAAAAGGACTTTTGTCCTTTTCTCGAAAATGAAAGAGAGTGGGCGAAAAAAACTTGTAGGAGAACACTTCTAGTAGTGCCTTTATTAAACTCCAATAGTCATAAATATTAACATTTTGTTTTTTAAGAAATTATAGAAATTTTTCCAAAAACACCACTGGAAATTTGACTTTGGTCCTTTTCTCGAAAATGAAAGGGAGTGGACGAAAAAAAATTATTGGAGAACACTTCTAGTAGTGTCTTTATTAAATTCCAATAGTCAAATATATTAACATTTTGTTTTTTAAGAAATTATAGAGGTTTTTCCAAAAACGCCACTTGAAATTTGACTTTCGTCCTTTTCTCGAAAATGAAAAAGAGTGGGCAAAACAAATTATTGGAGAACACTTCTAGTAATGTCTTTGTTAAATTCCCATTGTCAAATATATTAACATTTTGTTTTTTAAGAAATTATAGAG
Organism: Gymnosoma rotundatum; assembly: GCA_916610165.2. Classification (NCBI taxonomy): domain Eukaryota; kingdom Metazoa; phylum Arthropoda; class Insecta; order Diptera; family Tachinidae; genus Gymnosoma; species Gymnosoma rotundatum. The sequence goes on from OU744337.1 coordinate 58,986,471, forward strand.
GTTTTTCCAAAAACACCACTTTTGAAATTTGAAAAAGGACTTTGATCCTTTTCTCGAAAAGGAAAGAGAGTGGGCAAAAAAAATTATTGAAGAACACTTCTAGTAGTGTCTTTATATTAACATTTTGTTTTTAAAAAATTATAGAGGTTTTTCCAAAAATACTACTTTTGAAATTTGAAAAAGGACTTTGGTCCTTTTCTCGAAAATGAAAGAGTGTGGGTGAAAAAAAAAATTATTGGAGAACACTTCTAGTAGTATCTTTATTAAGCTCTAATAGTCAAATATATTAACATTTTGTTTTTTAAGAAATTATAGAGGTTTTTCCAAAAACACCACTTTTGAAATTTTAAAAAGGACTTTGGTCCTTTTCTCGAAAATGAAAGAGAGTGGGCAAAAAAAACTTGTTGGAGAACACTTCTAGTAGTGTGTTTATTAAACTCCAATAATCAAATATATTAACCTTTTGTTTTTTAAGAAATTATAGAGGTTTCTCCAAAAACACCACTTTTGAAATTTGAAAAAACACTTTGGTCCGTTTCTCAAAAATGAAAGAGAGTGGGCGAAAAAAACTTGGTGAAGAACACTTCTAGTAGTGTCTTTATTAAACTCCAATAGTCAAATATATTAACGTTTTGTTTTTTAAGAAATTATAGAGGTTTTTTCAAAAACACCACTTTTGAAATTTGAAAAAGGACTTTGGTCCTTTTCTCGAAAATGAAAGAGAGTGGGCGAAAAAAAATTATTAGAGAACACTTCTAGTAGTATCTTTATTAAACTCCCATTGTCAAATATATTAACATTTTGTCTTTTAAGAAATTATAGAGGTTTTTCCAAAAACACCACTTGAAATTTGACTTTGGTTCTTTTCTCGAAAATGAAAGAGAGTGGGCGAAAAAAAAATTATTGGAGAACACTTCTAGTAGTATCTTTATTAAACTCTAATTGCCAAATATATTAACATTTTGTTTTTAAAGAAATTATAGAGGTTTTTGCAAAAACACCACTTTTGAAATTTGAAAAAGGACTTTGGTCCTTTTCTCGAAAATGAAAGAGAGTGGGCGAAAAAATCTTGTTGGAGAACACTTCTAGTAGTGCCTTTATTAAACTCCAATAGTCAGATAAATTAACATTTTGTTTTTTAAGAAATTATAGAGGTTTTTCCAAAAACACCACTTTTGAAATTTGAAAAAGGACTTTGGTCCTTTTCTCCAAAATGAAAGAGAGTGGACGAAAAACTCTTGTTGGAGAACACTTCTTGTAGTGCCTTTATTAAACTCCAATAGTCAAATAAATTAATATTTTGTTTTTTAAGAAATTATAGAGGTTTTTCCAAAAACACCACTTCTGAAATTTGAAAAAGGACTTTGGTCCTTTTCTCGAAAATGAAAGAGAGTGGGCGAAAAAAACTTGTTGGAGAACACTTCTAGTAGTATCTTTATTAAACTCTAATAGCCAAATATATTAACATTTTGTTTTTTAAGAAATTATAGAGGTTTTTGCAAAAACACCACTTTTGAAATTTGAAAAAGGACTTTGGTCCTTTTCTCGAAAATGAAAGAGAGTGGGCGAAAAAAAATTATTGGAGAACACTTCTAGTAGTATCTTTATTAAACTCTAATAGCCAAATATATTAACATTTTGTTTTTTAAGAAATTATAGAGGTTTTTTCAAAAACACCACTTTTGAAATTTGAAAAAGAACTTTGGTCCTTTTCTCGAAAATGAAAGAGAGTGGGCAAAAAAAACTTGTAGGAGAACACTTCTAGTAGTGCCTTTATTAAACTCCAATAGTCATAAATATTAACATTTTGTTTTTTAAGAAATTATAGAGGTTTTTCCAAAAACACCACTTGAAATTTGACTTTGGTCCTTTTCTCGAAAATGAAAGGGAGTGGACGAAAAAAAATTATTGGAGAATACTTCTAGTAGTGTCTTTATTAAATTCCAATAGTCAAATATATTAACATTTTGTTTTTTAAGAAATAATAGAGGTTTTTCCAAAAACACCACTTTTGAAATTTTAAAAAGGACTTTGGTCCTTTTCTCGAAAATGAAAGAGAGTGGGCGAAAAAAACTTGTTGGAGAACACTTCTAGTAGTTCCTTTATTAAATTCCGATAGTCAAATATATTAACCTTTTGTTTTTTTAAAAATTATAGAGGTTTTTCCAAAAATACTACTTTTGAAATTTGAAAAAGGACTTTGGTCCCTTTCTCGAAAATGAAAGAGAGTGGGTGAAAAAAAAAATTATTGGAGAATACTTCTAGTAGTGTCTTTATTAAATTCCAATAGTCAAATATATTAACATTTTGTTTTTTAAAAAATTATAGAGGTTTTTCCAAAAATACTACTTTTGAAATTTGAAAAAGGACTTTGGTCCCTTTCTCGAAAATGAAAGAGAGTGGGTGAAAAAAAAAATTATTGGAGAACACTTCTAGTAGTATCCTTATTAAACTCTAATAGTCAAATATATTAACATTTTGTTTTTTAAGAAATTATAGAGATTTTTCCAAAAACACCACTTTTGAAATTTGAAAAAGGACTTTGGTCCTTTTATCGAAAATGAAAGAGAGTGGGCAAAAAAAACTTGTTGGAGAACACTTCTAATAGTGCCTTTATTAAACTCCAATAGTCAGATAAATTAACATTTTGTTTTTTAAGAAATTATAGAGGTTTTTCCAAAAACACCACTTGAAATTTGACTTTGGTTCTTTTCTCGAAAATGAAAGAGAAAAAAAAATTATTGGAGAACACTTCTAGTAGTATCTTTATTAAACTCTAATAGCCAAATATATTAACATTTTGTTTTTTAAGAAATTATAGAGGTTTTTCCAAAAACACCACTTTTGAAATTTGAAAAAGACTTTGGTCCTTTTCTCGAAAATGAAAGAGAGTGGGCGAAAAAATCTTGTTGGAGAACACTTCTAGTAGTGCCTTTATTAAACTCCAATAGTCAGATAAATTAACATTTTGTTTTTTAAGAAATTATAGAGGTTTTTCCAAAAACACCACTTTTGAAATTTGAAAAAGGACTTTGATCCTTTTCTCGAAAAGGAAAGAGAGTGGGCAAAAAAAATTATTGAAGAACACTTCTAGTAGTGTCTTTATATTAACATTTTGTTTTTAAAAAATTATAGAGGTTTTTCCAAAAATACTACTTTTGAAATTTGAAAAAGGACTTTGGTCCTTTTCTCGAAAATGAAAGAGTGTGGGTGAAAAAAAAAATTATTGGAGAACACTTCTAGTAGTATCTTTATTAAGCTCTAATAGTCAAATATATTAACATTTTGTTTTTTAAGAAATTATAGAGGTTTTTCCAAAAACACCACTTTTGAAATTTTAAAAAGGACTTTGGTCCTTTTCTCGAAAATGAAAGAGAGTGGGCAAAAAAAACTTGTTGGAGAACACTTCTAGTAGTGTGTTTATTAAACTCCAATAATCAAATATATTAACGTTTTGTTTTTTAAGAAATTATAGAGGTTTTTCCAAAAAACCGCTTTTGAAATTTGAAAAAAGACTTTGGTCCTTTTCTCAAAAATGAAAGAGAGTGGGCGAAAACAACTTGGTGAAGAACACTTCTAGTAGTATCTTTATTAAACTCTAATAGCCAAATATATTAACATTTTGTTCTTTAAGAAATTATAGAGATTTTTCCAAAAACACCACTTTTGAAATTTTAAAAAGGACTTTTGTCCTTTTCTCGAAAATTAAAGAGAGTGGGCGAAAAAAACTTGTAGGAGAACACTTCTAGTAGTGCCTTTATTAAACTCCAATAGTCATAAATATTAACATTTTGTTTTTTAAGAAATTATAGAAATTTTTCCAAAAACACCACTGGAAATTTGACTTTGGTCCTTTTCTCGAAAATGAAAGGGAGTGGACGAAAAAAAATTATTGGAGAACACTTCTAGTAGTGTCTTTATTAAATTCCAATAGTCAAATATATTAACATTTTGTTTTTTAAGAAATTATAGAGGTTTCTCCAAAAACGCCACTTGAAATTTGACTTTCGTCCTTTTCTCGAAAATGAAAAAGAGTGGGCGAAAAAAGCTTGTTGGAGAACACTTCTAGTAGTGCCTTTATTAAACTCCAATAGTCAAATATATTAACATTTTGTTTTATAAGAAATTATAGAGGTTTCTCCAAAAACACCATTTTTGAAATTTGAAAAAAGACTTTGGTCCGTTTCTCAAAAATGAAAGAGAGTGGGCGAAAACAACTTGATGAAGAACACTTCTAGTAGTATCTTTATTAAACTCTAATAGCCAAATATATTAACATTTTGTTTTTTAAGAAATTATAGAGATTTTTCCAAAAACACCACTTTTGAAATTTTAAAAAGGACTTTTGTCCTTTTCTCGAAAATGAAAGAGAGTGGGCGAAAAAAACTTGTAGGAGAACACTTCTAGTAGTGCCTTTATTAAACTCCAATAGTCATAAATATTAACATTTTGTTTTTTAAGAAATTATAGAAATTTTTCCAAAAACACCACTGGAAATTTGACTTTGGTCCTTTTCTCGAAAATGAAAGGGAGTGGACGAAAAAAAATTATTGGAGAACACTTCTAGTAGTGTCTTTATTAAATTCCAATAGTCAAATATATTAACATTTTGTTTTTTAAGAAATTATAGAGGTTTTTCCAAAAACGCCACTTGAAATTTGACTTTCGTCCTTTTCTCGAAAATGAAAAAGAGTGGGCAAAACAAATTATTGGAGAACACTTCTAGTAATGTCTTTGTTAAATTCACATTGTCAAATATATTAACATTTTGTTTTTTAAGAAATTATAGAGGTTTTTCCAAAAACACCACTTTTGAAATTTGAAAAAGGACTTTGATCCTTTTCTCGAAAAGGAAAGAGAGTGGGCAAAAAAAATTATTGAAGAACACTTCTAGTAGTGTCTTTATATTGACATTTTGTTTTTAAAAAATTATAGAGGTTTTTCCAAAAATACTACTTTTGAAATTTGAAAAAGGACTTTGGTCCTTTTCTCGAAAATGAAAGAGTGTGGGTGAAAAAAAAAATTATTGGAGAACACTTCTAGTAGTATCTTTATTAAGCTCTAATAGTCAAATATATTAACATTTTGTTTTTTAAGAAATTATAGAGGTTTTTCCAAAAACACCACTTTTGAAATTTTAAAAAGGACTTTGGTCCTTTTCTCGAAAATGAAAGAGAGTGGGCAAAAAAAACTTGTTGGAGAACACTTCTAGTAGTGTGTTTATTAAACTCCAATAATCAAATATATTAACCTTTTGTTTTTTAAGAAATTATAGAGGTTTCTCCAAAAACACCACTTTTGAAATTTGAAAAAACACTTTGGTCCGTTTCTCAAAAATGAAAGAGAGTGGGCGAAAAAAACTTGGTGAAGAACACTTCTAGTAGTGTCTTTATTAAACTCCAATAGTCAAATATATTAACGTTTTGTTTTTTAAGAAATTATAGAGGTTTTTTCAAAAACACCACTTTTGAAATTTGAAAAAGGACTTTGGTCCTTTTCTCGAAAATGAAAGAGAGTGGGCGAAAAAAAATTATTAGAGAACACTTCTAGTAGTATCTTTATTAAACTCCCATTGTCAAATATATTAACATTTTGTCTTTTAAGAAATTATAGAGGTTTTTCCAAAAACACCACTTGAAATTTGACTTTGGTTCTTTTCTCGAAAATGAAAGAGAGTGGGCGAAAAAAAAATTATTGGAGAACACTTCTAGTAGTATCTTTATTAAACTCTAATTGCCAAATATATTAACATTTTGTTTTTAAAGAAATTATAGAGGTTTTTGCAAAAACACCACTTTTGAAATTTGAAAAAGGACTTTGGTCCTTTTCTCGAAAATGAAAGAGAGTGGGCGAAAAAATCTTGTTGGAGAACACTTCTAGTAGTGCCTTTATTAAACTCCAATAGTCAGATAAATTAACATTTTGTTTTTTAAGAAATTATAGAGGTTTTTCCAAAAACACCACTTTTGAAATTTGAAAAAGGACTTTGGTCCTTTTCTCCAAAATGAAAGAGAGTGGACGAAAAACTCTTGTTGGAGAACACTTCTTGTAGTGCCTTTATTAAACTCCAATAGTCAAATAAATTAATATTTTGTTTTTTAAGAAATTATAGAGGTTTTTCCAAAAACACCACTTCTGAAATTTGAAAAAGGACTTTGGGCGAAAAAAACTTGTTGGAGAACACTTCTAGTAGTTCCTTTATTAAATTCCGATAGTCAAATATATTAACCTTTTGTTTTTTTAAAAATTATAGAGGTTTTTCCAAAAATACTACTTTTGAAATTTGAAAAAGGACTTTGGTCCCTTTCTCGAAAATGAAAGAGAGTGGGTGAAAAAAAAAATTATTGGAGAATACTTCTAGTAGTGTCTTTATTAAATTCCAATAGTCAAATATATTAACATTTTGTTTTTTAAAAAATTATAGAGGTTTTTCCAAAAATACTACTTTTGAAATTTGAAAAAGGACTTTGGTCCCTTTCTCGAAAATGAAAGAGAGTGGGTGAAAAAAAAAATTATTGGAGAACACTTCTAGTAGTATCCTTATTAAACTCTAATAGTCAAATATATTAACATTTTGTTTTTTAAGAAATTATAGAGATTTTTCCAAAAACACCACTTTTGAAATTTGAAAAAGGACTTTGGTCCTTTTATCGAAAATGAAAGAGAGTGGGCAAAAAAAACTTGTTGGAGAACACTTCTAGTAGTGTCTTTATTAAACTCTAATGGTCAAATATATTAACATTTTGTTTTTTAAGAAATTATAGAGGTCTTTCCAAAAACACCAGTTTTGAAATTTGAAAAAGGACTTTGGTCCTTTTCTCGAAAATGAAAGAGAGTGGGTGAAAAAAAAATTATTGGGGAACACTTCTGGTAGTATTTTTATTAAACTCTAATAGTCAAATATATTAACATTTTGTTTTTAAGAAATTATAGAGGTTTTTCCAAAAACACCACTTTTGAAATTTTAAAAAGGACTTTGGTCCTTTTCTCGAAAATAAAAGATAGTGGGCGAAAAAAAATTTTTGGAGAACACTTCTAGTAGTATCTTTATTAAACTCTAATAGTCAAATATATTAACATTTTGTTTTTTAAGAAATTATAGAGGTTTTTCCAAAAAACCACTTTTGAAATTTGAAAAAAGACTTTGGTCCTTTTCTCGAAAATGAAAGAGAGTGGGCGAAAAAATCTTGTTGGAGAACATTTCTAGTAGTGCCTTTATTAAACTCCAATAGTCAGATAAATTAACATTTTGTTTTTTAAGAAATTATAGAGGTTTTTCCAAAAACACCACTTGAAATTTGACTTTGGTTCTTTTCTCGAAAATGAAAGAGAAAAAAAAATTATTGGAGAACACTTCTAGTAGTATCTTTATTAAACTCTAATAGCCAAATATATTAACATTTTGTTTTTTAAGAAATTATAGAGGTTTTTCCAAAAACACCACTTTTGAAATTTGAAAAAGGACTTTGGTCCTTTTCTCGAAAATGAAAGAGAGTGGGCGAAAAAATCTTGTTGGAGAACACTTCTAGTAGTGCCTTTATTAAACTCCAATAGTCAGATAAATTAACATTTTGTTTTTTAAGAAATTATAGAGGTTTTTTCAAAAACACCACTTTTGAAATTTGAAAAAGGACTTTGGTCCTTTTCTCCAAAATGAAAGAGAGTGGACGAAAAACTCTTATTGGAGAACACTTCTAGTAGTGCCTTTATTAAACTCCAATAGTCAAATAAATTAACATTTTGTTTTTTAAGAAATTATAGAGGTTTTTCCAAAAACACCACTTTTGAAATTTGAAAAAGGACTTTGGTCCTTTTCTCCAAAATGAAAGAGAGTGGGCGAAAAACTCTTGTTGGAGAACACTTCTAGTAGTGTCTTTATTAAACTCCAATAGTCAAATATATTAACATTTTGTCTTTTAAGAAATTATAGAGGTTTTTCCAAAAACACCACTTTTGAAATTTGAAAAAGGACTTTGGTCCTTTTCTCGAAAATGAAAGAGAGTGGGCGAAAAAAGCTTGTTGGCGAACACTTCTAGTAGTGCCTTTATTAAACTCCAATAGTCAAATATATTAACATTTTGTTTTATAAGAAATTATAGAGGTTTCTCCAAAAACACCACTTTTGAAATTTGACAAAAAGACTTTGGTCCGTTTGTCAAAAATGAAAGAGAGTGGGCGAAAACAACTTGGTAAAGAACACTTCTAGTAGTATCTTTATTAAACTCTAATAGCCAAATATATTAACATTTTCTTTTTTAAGAAATTATAGAGGTTTTTCCAAAAATACTACTTTTGAAATTTGAAAAAGGACTTTGGTCCTTTTCTCGAAAAGGAAAGAGAGTGAGCAAAAAAAACTTGTAGGAGAACACTTCTAGTAGTGCCTTTATTAAACTCCAATAGTCATAAATATTAACATTTTGTTTTTTAAGAAATTATAGAAATTTTTCCAAAAACACCACTGGAAATTTGACTTTGGTCCTTTTCTCGAAAATGAAAGGGAGTGGACGAAAAAAAATTATTGGAGAACACTTCTAGTAGTGTCTTTATCAAATTCCAATAGTCAAATATATTAACATTTTGTTTTTTAAGAAATTATAGAGGTTTTTCCAAAAACGCCACTTGAAATTTGACTGTCGTCCTTTTCTCGAAAATGAAAAAGAGTGGGCAAAACAAATTATTGGAGAACACTTCTAGTAGTATCTTTATTAAGCTCTAATAGTCAAATATATTAACATTTTGTTTTTTAAGAAATTATAGAGGTTTTTCCAAAAACACCACTTTTGAAATTTTAAAAAGGACTTTGGTCCTTTTCTCGAAAATGAAAGAGAGTGGGCAAAAAAAACTTGTTGGAGAACACTTCTAGTAGTGTGTTTATTAAACTCCAATAATCAAATATATTAACCTTTTGTTTTTTAAGAAATTATAGAGGTTTCTCCAAAAACACCACTTTTGAAATTTGAAAAAACACTTTGGTCCGTTTCTCAAAAATGAAAGAGAGTGGGCGAAAAAAACTTGGTGAAGAACACTTCTAGTAGTGTCTTTATTAAACTCCAATAGTCAAATATATTAACGTTTTGTTTTTTAAGAAATTATAGAGGTTTTTTCAAAAACACCACTTTTGAAATTTGAAAAAGGACTTTGGTCCTTTTCTCGAAAATGAAAGAGAGTGGGCGAAAAAAAATTATTAGAGAACACTTCTAGTAGTATCTTTATTAAACTCCCATTGTCAAATATATTAACATTTTGTCTTTTAAGAAATTATAGAGGTTTTTCCAAAAACACCACTTGAAATTTGACTTTGGTTCTTTTCTCGAAAATGAAAGAGAGTGGGCGAAAAAAAAATTATTGGAGAACACTTCTAGTAGTATCTTTATTAAACTCTAATTGCCAAATATATTAACATTTTGTTTTTAAAGAAATTATAGAGGTTTTTGCAAAAACACCACTTTTGAAATTTGAAAAAGGACTTTGGTCCTTTTCTCGAAAATGAAAGAGAGTGGGCGAAAAAATCTTGTTGGAGAACACTTCTAGTAGTGCCTTTATTAAACTCCAATAGTCAGATAAATTAACATTTTGTTTTTTAAGAAATTATAGAGGTTTTTCCAAAAACACCACTTTTGAAATTTGAAAAAGGACTTTGGTCCTTTTCTCCAAAATGAAAGAGAGTGGACGAAAAACTCTTGTTGGAGAACACTTCTTGTAGTGCCTTTATTAAACTCCAATAGTCAAATAAATTAATATTTTGTTTTTTAAGAAATTATAGAGGTTTTTCCAAAAACACCACTTCTGAAATTTGAAAAAGGACTTTGGTCCTTTTCTCGAAAATGAAAGAGAGTGGGCGAAAAAAACTTGTTGGAGAACACTTCTAGTAGTATCTTTATTAAACTCTAATAGCCAAATATATTAACATTTTGTTTTTTAAGAAATTATAGAGGTTTTTGCAAAAACACCACTTTTGAAATTTGAAAAAGGACTTTGGTCCTTTTCTCGAAAATGAAAGAGAGTGGGCGAAAAAAAATTATTGGAGAACACTTCTAGTAGTATCTTTATTAAACTCTAATAGCCAAATATATTAACATTTTGTTTTTTAAGAAATTATAGAGGTTTTTTCAAAAACACCACTTTTGAAATTTGAAAAAGAACTTTGGTCCTTTTCTCGAAAATGAAAGAGAGTGGGCAAAAAAAACTTGTAGGAGAACACTTCTAGTAGTGCCTTTATTAAACTCCAATAGTCATAAATATTAACATTTTGTTTTTTAAGAAATTATAGAGGTTTTTCCAAAAACACCACTTGAAATTTGACTTTGGTCCTTTTCTCGAAAATGAAAGGGAGTGGACGAAAAAAAATTATTGGAGAATACTTCTAGTAGTGTCTTTATTAAATTCCAATAGTCAAATATATTAACATTTTGTTTTTTAAGAAATAATAGAGGTTTTTCCAAAAACACCACTTTTGAAATTTTAAAAAGGACTTTGGTCCTTTTCTCGAAAATGAAAGAGAGTGGGCGAAAAAAACTTGTTGGAGAACACTTCTAGTAGTTCCTTTATTAAATTCCGATAGTCAAATATATTAACCTTTTGTTTTTTTAAAAATTATAGAGGTTTTTCCAAAAATACTACTTTTGAAATTTGAAAAAGGACTTTGGTCCCTTTCTCGAAAATGAAAGAGAGTGGGTGAAAAAAAAAATTATTGGAGAATACTTCTAGTAGTGTCTTTATTAAATTCCAATAGTCAAATATATTAACATTTTGTTTTTTAAAAAATTATAGAGGTTTTTCCAAAAATACTACTTTTGAAATTTGAAAAAGGACTTTAGTCCCTTTCTCGAAAATGAAAGAGAGTGGGTGAAAAAAAAAATTATTGGAGAACACTTGTATCCTTATTAAACTCTAATAGTCAAATATATTAACATTTTGTTTTTTAAGAAATTATAGAGATTTTTCCAAAAACACCACTTTTGAAATTTGAAAAAGGACTTTGGTCCTTTTATCGAAAATGAAAGAGAGTGGGCAAAAAAAACTTGTTGGAGAACACTTCTAGTAGTGTCTTTATTAAACTCTAATGGTCAAATATATTAACATTTTGTTTTTTAAGAAATTATAGAGGTCTTTCCAAAAACACCAGTTTTGAAATTTGAAAAAGGACTTTGGTCCTTTTCTCGAAAATGAAAGAGAGTGGGTGAAAAAAAAATTATTGGGGAACACTTCTGGTAGTATTTTTATTAAACTCTAATAGTCAAATATATTAACATTTTGTTTTTAAGAAATTATAGAGGTTTTTCCAAAAACACCACTTTTGAAATTTTAAAAAGGACTTTGGTCCTTTTCTCGAAAATAAAAGATAGTGGGCGAAAAAAAATTTTTGGAGAACACTTCTAGTAGTATCTTTATTAAACTCTAATAGTCAAATATATTAACATTTTGTTTTTTAAGAAATTATAGAGGTTTTTCCAAAAAACCACTTTTGAAATTTGAAAAAAGACTTTGGTCCTTTTCTCGAAAATGAAAGAGAGTGGGCGAAAAAATCTTGTTGGAGAACATTTCTAGTAGTGCCTTTATTAAACTCCAATAGTCAGATAAATTAACATTTTGTTTTTTAAGAAATTATAGAGGTTTTTCCAAAAACACCACTTGAAATTTGACTTTGGTTCTTTTCTCGAAAATGAAAGAGAAAAAAAAATTATTGGAGAACACTTCTAGTAGTATCTTTATTAAACTCTAATAGCCAAATATATTAACATTTTGTTTTTTAAGAAATTATAGAGGTTTTTCCAAAAACACCACTTTTGAAATTTGAAAAAGGACTTTGGTCCTTTTCTCGAAAATGAAAGAGAGTGGGCGAAAAAATCTTGTTGGAGAACACTTCTAGTAGTGCCTTTATTAAACTCCAATAGTCAGATAAATTAACATTTTGTTTTTTAAGAAATTATAGAGGTTTTTTCAAAAACACCACTTTTGAAATTTGAAAAAGGACTTTGGTCCTTTTCTCCAAAATGAAAGAGAGTGGACGAAAAACTCTTATTGGAGAACACTTCTAGTAGTGCCTTTATTAAACTCCAATAGTCAAATAAATTAACATTTTGTTTTTTAAGAAATTATAGAGGTTTTTCCAAAAACACCACTTTTGAAATTTGAAAAAGGACTTTGGTCCTTTTCTCCAAAATGAAAGAGAGTGGGCGAAAAACTCTTGTTGGAGAACACTTCTAGTAGTGTCTCTATTAAACTCCAATAGTCAAATATATTAACATTTTGTCTTTTAAGAAATTATAGAGGTTTTTCCAAAAACACCACTTTTGAAATTTGAAAAAGGACTTTGGTCCTTTTCTCGAAAATGAAAGAGAGTGGGCGAAAAAAGCTTGTTGGCGAACACTTCTAGTAGTGCCTTTATTAAACTCCAATAGTCAAATATATTAACATTTTGTTTTATAAGAAATTATAGAGGTTTCTCCAAAAACACCACTTTTGAAATTTGACAAAAAGACTTTGGTCCGTTTCTCAAAAATGAAAGAGAGTGGGCGAAAACAACTTGGTAAAGAACACTTCTAGTAGTATCTTTATTAAACTCTAATAGCCAAATATATTAACATTTTCTTTTTTAAGAAATTATAGAGATTTTTCCAAAAAAACCACTTTTGAAATTTTAAAAAGGACTTTTGTCCTTTTCTCGAAAATGAAAGAGAGTGGGCGAAAAAAACTTGTTGGAGAACACTTCTAGTAGTTCCTTTATTAAATTCCAATAGTCAAATATATTAACCTTTTGTTTTTTAAGAAATTACAGAGGTTTTTCCAAAAATACTACTTTTGAAATTTGAAAAAGGACTTTGGTCCTTTTCTCGAAAAGGAAAGAGAGTGAGCAAAAAAAACTTGTAGGAGAACACTTCTAGTAGTGCCTTTATTAAACTCCAATAGTCATAAATATTAACATTTTGTTTTTTAAGAAATTATAGAAATTTTTCCAAAAACACCACTGGAAATTTGACTTTGGTCCTTTTCTCGAAAATGAAAGGGAGTGGACGAAAAAAAATTATTGGAGAACACTTCTAGTAGTGTCTTTATCAAATTCCAATAGTCAAATATATTAACATTTTGTTTTTTAAGAAATTATAGAGGTTTTTCCAAAAACGCCACTTGAAATTTGACTGTCGTCCTTTTCTCGAAAATGAAAAAGAGTGGGCAAAACAAATTATTGGAGAACACTTCTAGTAATGTCTTTATTAAATTCCCATTGTCAAATATATTAACATTTTGTTTTTTAAGAAATTATAGAGGTTTTTCCAAAAACACCACTTTTGAAATTTGAAAAAGGACTTTGATCCTTTTCTCGAAAAGGAAAGAGAGTGGGCAAAAAAAATTATTGAAGAACACTTCTAGTAGTGTCTTTATTTAACTCCAGTAGTCAAATATATTAACATTTTGTTTTTAAAAAATTATAGAGGTTTTTCCAAAAATACTACTTTTGAAATTTGAAAAAGGACTTTGGTCCTTTTCTCGAAAATGAAAGAGAGTGGGCGAAAAAATCTTGTTGGGGAACACTTCTAGTAGTGCCTTTATTAAACTCCAATAGTCAGATAAATTAACATTTTGTTTTTTAAGAAATTATAGAGGTTTTTCCAAAAACACCACTTTTGAAATTTGAAAAAGGACTTTGTTCCTTTTCTCCAAAATGAAAGAGAGTGGACGAAAAACTCTTGTTGGAGAACACTTCTAGTAGTATCTTTATTAAACTCTAATAGCCAAATATAATAACATTTTGTTTTTTAAGAAATTATAGAGGTTTTTGCAAAAACACCACTTTTGAAATTTGAAAAAGGACTTTGGTCCTTTTCTCGAAAATGAAAGAGAGTGGGCGAAAAAAAATTATTGGAGAACACTTCTAGTAGTATCTTTATTAAACTCTAATAGCCAAATATATTAACATTTTGTTTTTTAAGAAATTATAGTAGTTCTAGTAGTTCCTTTATTAAATTCCAATAGTCAAATATATTAACCTTTTGTTTTTTTAAAAATTATAGAGGTTTTTCCAAAAATACTACTTTTGAAATTTGAAAAAGGACTTTAGTCCCTTTCTCGAAAATGAAAGAGAGTGGGTGAAAAAAAAAATTATTGGAGAATACTTCTAGTAGTGTCTTTATTAAATTCCAATAGTCAAATATATAAACATTTTGTTTTTTTAAAAATTATAGAGGTTTTTCCAAAAATACTACTTTTGAAATTTGAAAAAGGACTTTGGTCCCTTTCTCGAAAATGAAAGAGAGTGGGTGAAAAAAAAAATTATTGGAGAACACTTCTAGTAGTATCCTTATTAAACTCTAATAGTCAAATATATTAACATTTTGTTTTTTAAGAAATTATAGAAATTTTTCCAAAAACACCACTGGAAATTTGACTTTGGTCCTTTTCTCGAAAATGAAAGGGAGTGGACGAAAAAAAATTATTGGAGAACACTTCTAGTAGTGTCTTTATTAAATTCCAATAGTCAAATATATTAACATTTTGTTTTTTAAGAAATTATAGAGGTTTCTCCAAAAACGCCACTTGAAATTTGACTTTCGTCCTTTTCTCGAAAATGAAAAAGAGGGCGAAAAAAGCTTGTTGGAGAACACTTCTAGTAGTGCCTTTATTAAACTCCAATAGTCAAATATATTAACATTTTGTTTTATAAGAAATTATAGAGGTTTCTCCAAAAACACCATTTTTGAAATTTGAAAAAAGACTTTGGTCCGTTTCTCAAAAATGAAAGAGAGTGGGCGAAAACAACCACTAGAAGTGTTCTACAACAAGTTTTTTTTTTCCCACTCTCTTTCATTTTCGAGAAAAAGACCAAAGTCAAATTTCAAGTGGTGTTTTTGGAAAAACCTCTATAATTTCTTAAAAAACAAAATGTTAATATATTTGACCTCTATAATTTCTTAAAAGACAAAATGTTAATATATTTGACAATGGGAGTTTAATAAAGATACTACTAGAAGTGTTCTCTAATAATTTGTTTTCGCCCACTCTCTTTCATTTTCGAGAAAAGGACCAAGGTCTTTTTTCAAATTTCAAAAGAGGTTTTTTGGAAAAACCTCTATAATTTCTTAAAAAACAAAATGTTAATTTATCTGACTATTGGAGTTTAATAAAGGCACTACTAGAAGTGCTCTCCAACAAGATTTTTTCGCCCACTCTCTTTCATTTTCGAGAAAAGGACCAAAGACCTTTTTCAAATTTCAAAAGTGGTGTTTTTGGAAAAACCTCTATAATTTATTAAAAAACAAAATGTTAATATATTTGACAATTAGAGTTTAATAAAGATGCTACTAGAAGTGTTCTCCAATAATTTTTTTTGTCACCCACTCTCTTTCATTTTCGAGAAAAGGACCAAAGTCCTTTTTCAAATTTCAAAAGTGGTGTTTTTGGAAAGACCTCTATAATTTCTTAAAAAACAAAATGTTAATATATTTGACCATTGGAGTTTAATAAAGACACTACTAGAAGTGTTCTCCAACAAGTTTTTTTTGCCCACCCTCTTTCATTTTCGAGAAAAGGACCAAAGTCTTTTTTCAAATTTCAAAAGTGGTGTTTTTGGAAAAACCTATATAATTTCTAAAAAAACAAAATGTTAATATATTTAACTACTGGAGTTTAATAAAGAGACTACTAGAAGTGTTCTCCAAGAAGTTTTTTTTGCCCACTCTCTTTCATTTTCGAGAAAAGGACCAAAGTCCTTTTTCAAATTTCAAAAGTGGTGTTTTTGGAAAAACCTCTATAATTTCTTAAAAAACAAAATTTTAATATATTTGACAATTAGAGTTTAATAAAGATACTACTAGAAGTGTTCTCCAATAATTTTTTTTTCACCCACTCTCTTTCATTTTCGAGAAAAGGACCAAAGTCCTTTTTCAAATTTCAAAAGTAGTATTTTTGGAAAAACCTCTATAATTTTTTAAAAAAACAAAATGTTAATATATTTGACAATGGGAGTTTAATAAAGACATTACTAGAAGTGTTCTCCAAGAATCTTCTTTGCCCACTCTTTTTCATTTTCGAGAAAAGGACCAAAGTCAAATTTCAGGTGGCGTTTTTGGAAAAACCTCTATAATTTCTTAAAAAACAAAAGGTTAATATATTTGTCTATTGGAGTTTAATAAAGGCACTACTAGAAGTGTTCTCCAACAAGTTTTTTTCACCGAATCTCTTTCATTTTCGAGAAAAGGACCAAAGTCCTTTTACAAATTTCAAAAGTAGTATTTTTGAAAAACCTCTATAATTTTTTAAAAAACAAAATGTTAATTTATTTGACTATTGGAGTTTAATAAAGGCGCTACTAAAAGTGTTCTCCAATAAGAGTTTTTCGCCCACTCTCTTTCATTTTCAAGAAAAGGACAAAGTCAAATTTCAAGTGGTGTTTTTGGAAAAACCTTAAAAGACAAAATGTTAATATATTTGATAATGGGAGTTTAATAAAGATACTACTAGAAGTGTTCTCTAATAATTTTTTTTCGCCCACTCTCTTTCATTTTCGAGAAAAGGACCAAAGTCTTTTTTCAAATTTCAAAAGTGGTGTTTTTGGAAAAACCTCTGTAATTTCTTAAAAAACAAAATGTTAATATATTTAACTACTGGAGTTTAATAAAGACACTACTAGAAGTGTTCTCCAACAAGTTTTTTTTGCCCACTCTCTTTCATTTTCGAGAAAAGGACCAAAGTCCTTTTTCAAATTTCAAAAGTGGTGTTTTTGGAAAAACCTCTATAATTTCTTAAAAAACAAAATGTTAATATATTTGACTATTAGAGTTTAATAAAGATACTACTAGAAGTGTTCTCCAATAATTTTTTTTTTCACCCACTCTCTTTCATTTTCGAGAAAAGGACCAAAGTCCTTTTTCAAATTTCAAAAGTAGTATTTTTGGAAAAACCTCTATAATTTTTTAAAAAACAAAATGTTAATATATTTGACTACTGGAGTTAAGTAAAGACACTACTAGAAGTGTTCTTCAATAATTTTTTTTGCCCACTCTCTTTCCTTTTCGAGAAAAGGACCAAAGTCAAATTTCAAGTGGTGTTTTTGGAAAAACCTCTATAATTTCTTAAAAAACAAAATGTTAATATATTTGACTATTGGAGTTTAATAAAGACACTACTAGAAGTGTTCTCCAATAATTTTTTTTCGCCCACTCTCTTTCATTTTCGAGCAAACGACCAAAGTCCTTTTTCAAATTTCAAGTGGTGTTTTTGGAAAAACCTCTATAATTTCTTAAAAGACAAAATGTTAATATATTTGACTATTGGAGTTTAATATAGGCACTACTAGAAGTGTTCTCCAACAAGTTTTTTTCGACCACTCTCTTTCATTTTCGAGAAAAGGACCAAAGTCCTTTTTCAAATTTCAAAAGTGGTGTTTTTGGAAAAACCTCTATAATTTCTTAAAAAACAAAATGTTAATATTTATGACTATTGGAGTTTAATAAAGGCACTACTAGAAGTGTTCTCCAACAAGTTTTTTTTTTTGCCCACTCTCTTTCATTTTCGAGAAAAGGACCAAAGTCCTTTTTCAAATTTCAAAAGTGGTGTTTTTGGCAAAACCTCTATAATTTCTTAAAAAACAAAATGTTAATATATTTGACAATGGGAGTTTAATAAAGACATTACTAGAAGTGTTCTTCAATAATTTGTTTTGCCCACTCTTTTTCATTTTCGAGAAAAGGACCAAAGTCAAATTTCAAGTGGCGTGTTTGGAAAACCCTCTATAATTTCTTAAAAAACAAAATGTTAATATATTTGACTATTGGAATTTAATAAAGACACTACTAGAAGTGTTCTCCAATAATTTTTTTTCGTCCACTCCCTTTCATTTTCGAGAAAAGGACTAAAGTCAAATTTCAAGTGGTGTTTTTGGAAAAATTTCTATAATTTCTTAAAAAACAAAATGTTAATATTTATGACTATTGGAGTTTGATAAAGGCACTACTAGAAGTGTTCTCCTACAAGTTTTTTTTGCCCACTCTCTTTCCTTTTCGAGAAAAGGACCAAAGTCCTTTTTCAAATTTCAAAAGTAGTATTTTTGGAAAAACCTCTATAATTTCTTAAAAAACAAAAGGTTAATATATTTGACTATTGGAATTTAATAAAGGAACTGGTAGAAGTGTTCTCCAACAAGTTTTTTTCGCCCACTCTCTTTTATTTTCGAGAAAAGGACCAAAGTCCTTTTTAAAATTTCAAAAGTGGTGTTTTTGGAAAAACCTCTATAATTTCTTAAAAAACAAAATGTTAATATATTTGACTATTGGAATTTAATAAAGACACTACTAGAAGTATTCTCCAATAATTTTTTTTCGTCCACTCCCTTTCATTTTCGAGAAAAGGACCAAAGTCAAATTTCAAGTGGTGTTTTTGGAAAAACCTCTATAATTTCTTAAAAAACAAAATGTTAATATTTATGACTATTGGAGTTTAATAAAGGCACTACTAGAAGTGTTCTCCAACAAGTTTTTTTTTGCCCACTCTCTTTCATTTTCGAGAAAAGGACCAAAGTCCTTTTTCAAATTTCAAAAGTGGTGTTTTTGAAAAAACCTCTATAATTTCTTAAAAAACAAAATGTTAATATATTTGACTATTGGAGTTTAATAAAGACACTACTAGAAGTGTTCTTCACCAAGTTTTTTTCGCCCACTCTCTTTCATTTTTGAGAAACGGACCAAAGTCTTTTTTCAAATTTCAAAAGTGGTGTTTTTGGAGAAACCTCTATAATTTCTTAAAAAACAAAATGTTTATATATTTGACTATTGGAGTTTAATAAAGGCACTACTAGAAGTGGTTTTTTGGAAAAACCTCTATAATTTCTTAAAAAACAAAATGTTAATATATTTGACTATTAGAGTTTAATAAAGATACTACTAGAAGTGTTCTCCAAAAATTTTTTTCGCCCACTCTCTTTTATTTTCGAGAAAAGGACCAAAGTCCTTTTTCAAATTGCAAAAGTGCTGTTTTGGGAAAAAGCTCTATAATTTCTTAAAAACAAAATGTTAATATATTTGACTATTAGAGTTTAATAAAGATACTACCAGAAGTGTTCTCCAAGAAGTGTTTTTTGCCCACTCTCTTTCATTTTCGAGAAAAGGACCAAAGTCCTTTTTCAAATTTCAAAAGTGGTGTTTTTGTAAAAACCTCTATAATTTCTTAAAAAACAAAATGTTAATATATTTGAATATTACACTTTAATAAAGATACTACTAGAAGTGTTCTCCAATAATTTTTTTTTTCACCCACTCTCTTTCATTTTCGAGAAAAGGACCAAAGTCCTTTTTCAAATTTCAAAAGTAGTATTTTTGGAAAAACCTCTATAATTTTTTAAAAAAACAAAATGTTAATATATTTGACTACTGGAGTTAAATAAAGACACTACTAGAAGTTTTCTTCAATAATTTTTTTGCCCACTCTCTTTCCTTTTCGAGAAAAGGACCAAAGTCCTTTTTTAAATTTCAAAAGTGGTGTTTTTGGAAAAACCTCTATAATTTCTTAAAAAACAAAAGGTTAATATATTTGACTATTGGAGTTTAATAAAGGAACTACTAGAAGTGTTCTCCAACAAGTTTTTTTTGCCCACCCTCTTTCATTTTCGAGAAAAGGACCAAAGTCGTTTCAAATTTCAAAAGTAGTATGTTTGGAAAAACCTCTATAATTTTTTCAAAAACAAAATGTTAATATATTTGACTACTGGAGTTAAATAAAGACACTACTAGAAGTGTTCTCCAATAATTTTTTTTGCCCACTCTCTTTCCTTTTCGAGAAAAGGACCAAAGTCCTTTTTCAAATTTCGAAAGTAGTATTTTTGGAAAACCCTCTATAATTTCTTAAAAAACAAAAGGTTAATATACTTGACTATTGGAGTTTAATAAAGGAACTACTAGAAGTGTTCTCCAACAAGTTTTTTTCGCCCACTCTCTTTCATTTTCGAGAAAAGGACCAAAGTCCTTTTTCAAATTTCAAAAGTGGTGTTTTTGGAAAAACCTCTATAATTTCTTAAAAAACAAAATGTTAATATATTTGACTATTGGAATTTAATAAAGACACTACTAGAAGTGTTCTCCAATAATTTTTTTTCGTCCACTTTCTTTCATTTTCGAGAAAAGGACCAAAGTCAAATTTCAAGTGGTGTTTTTGGAAAAACCTCTATAATTTCTTAAAAAACTAATTTTAATATATATGACTATTGAAGTTTAATAAAGGCACTACTAGAAGTGTTCTCCTACAAGTTTTTTTTGCCACTCTCTTTCATTTTCGAGAAAAGGACCAAAGTCCTTTTTCAAATTTCAAAAGTGGTATTTTTGAAAAAACCTCTATAATTTCTTAAAAAACAAAATGTTAATATATTTGACTATTGGAGTTTAATAAAGACACTACTAGAAGTGTTCTTCACCAAGTTTTTTTCGCCCACTCTCTTTCATTTTTTTTTCACCCACTGTTCTCCAAGAAGTTTTTTTTGCCCACTCTCTTTCATTTTCGAGAAAAGGACCAAAGTCCTTTTTCAAATTTCAAAAGTGGTGTTTTTGGAAAAACCTCTATAATTTCTTAAAAAACAAAATTTTAATATATTTGACAATTAGAGTTTAATAAAGATACTACTAGAAGTGTTCTCCAATAATTTTTTTTTCACCCACTCTCTTTCATTTTCGAGAAAAGGACCAAAGTCAAATTTCAAGTGGTGTTTTTGGAAAAACCTCTATAATTTCTTAAAAAACAAAATGTTAATTTATCTGACTATTGGAGTTTAATAAAGGCACTACTAGAAGTGCTCTCCAACAAGATTTTTTCGCCCACTCTCTTTCATTTTCGAGAAAAGGACCAAAGTCCTTTTTCAAATTTCAAAAGTGGTGTTTTTGGAAAAACCTCTATAATTTCTTAAAAAACAAAATGTTAATATATTTGACTATTGGAATTTAATAAAGACACTACTAGAAGTTATCTCCAATAATTTTTTTTCGTCCACTTCCTTTCATTTTCGAGAAAAGGACCAAAGTCAAATTTCAAGTGGTGTTTTTGGAAAAACCTCTATAATTTCTTAAAAAACAAAATGTTAATTTATCTGACTATTGGAGTTTAATAAAGGCACTACTAGAAGTGCTCTCCAACAAGATTTTTTCGCCCACTCTCTTTCATTTTCGAGAAAAGGACCAAAGACCTTTTTCAAATTTCAAAAGTGGTGTTTTTGGAAAAACCTCTATAATTTATTAAAAAACAAAATGTTAATATATTTGACAATTAGAGTTTAATAAAGATGCTACTAGAAGTGTTCTCCAATAATTTTTTTTGTCACCCACTCTCTTTCATTTTCGAGAAAAGGACCAAAGTCCTTTTTCAAATTTCAAAAGTGGTGTTTTTGGAAAGACCTCTATAATTTCTTAAAAAACAAAATGTTAATATATTTGACCATTGGAGTTTAATAAAGACACTACTAGAAGTGTTCAACAAGTTTTTTTTGCCCACCCTCTTTCATTTTCGAGAAAAGGACCAAAGTCTTTTTTCAAATTTCAAAAGTGGTGTTTTTGGAAAAACCTATATAATTTCTAAAAAAACAAAATGTTAATATATTTAACTACTGGAGTTTAATAAAGAGACTACTAGAAGTGTTCTCCAAGAAGTTTTTTTTGCCCACTCTCTTTCATTTTCGAGAAAAGGACCAAAGTCCTTTTTCAAATTTCAAAAGTGGTGTTTTTGGAAAAACCTCTATAATTTC
This sequence comes from Gymnosoma rotundatum, assembly GCA_916610165.2. NCBI lineage: Eukaryota > Metazoa > Arthropoda > Insecta > Diptera > Tachinidae > Gymnosoma > Gymnosoma rotundatum. The sequence continues at coordinate 59,008,186 of OU744337.1, forward strand.
TTAAAAAACAAAATTTTAATATATTTGACAATTAGAGTTTAATAAAGATACTACTAGAAGTGTTCTCCAATAATTTTTTTTTCACCCACTCTCTTTCATTTTCGAGAAAAGGACCAAAGTCCTTTTTCAAATTTCAAAAGTAGTATTTTTGGAAAAACCTCTATAATTTTTTAAAAAAACAAAATGTTAATATATTTGACTACTGGAGTTAAATAAAGACACTACTAGAAGTTTTCTTCAATAATTTTTTTGCCCACTCTCTTTCCTTTTCGAGAAAAGGACCAAAGTCCTTTTTCAAATTTCAAAAGTGGTGTTTTTGGAAAAACCTCTATAATTTCTTAAAAAACAAAATGTTAATATATTTGACAATGGGAGTTTAATAAAGACATTACTAGAAGTGTTCTCCAAGAATCTTCTTTGCCCACTCTTTTTCATTTTCGAGAAAAGGACCAAAGTCAAATTTCAGGTGGCGTTTTTGGAAAAACCTCTATAATTTCTTAAAAAACAAAAGGTTAATATATTTGTCTATTGGAGTTTAATAAAGGCACTACTAGAAGTGTTCTCCAACAAGTTTTTTTCACCGAATCTCTTTCATTTTCGAGAAAAGGACCAAAGTCCTTTTACAAATTTCAAAAGTAGTATTTTTGAAAAACCTCTATAATTTTTTAAAAAACAAAATGTTAATTTATTTGACTATTGGAGTTTAATAAAGGCGCTACTAGAAGTGTTCTCCAATAAGAGTTTTTCGCCCACTCTCTTTCATTTTCGAGAAAAGGACAAAGTCAAATTTCAAGTGGTGTTTTTGGAAAAACCTCTATAATTTCTTAAAAGACAAAATGTTAATATATTTGATAATGGGAGTTTAATAAAGATACTACTAGAAGTGTTCTCTAATAATTTTTTTTCGCCCACTCTCTTTCATTTTCGAGAAAAGGACTAAAGTCTTTTTTCAAATTTCAAAAGTGGTGTTTTTGGAAAAACCTCTGTAATTTCTTAAAAAACAAAATGTTAATATATTTAACTACTGGAGTTTAATAAAGACACTACTAGAAGTGTTCTCCAACAAGTTTTTTTTGCCCACTCTCTTTCATTTTCGAGAAAAGGACCAAAGTCCTTTTTCAAATTTCAAAAGTGGTGTTTTTGGAAAAACCTCTATAATTTCTTAAAAAACAAAATGTTAATATATTTGACTATTAGAGTTTAATAAAGATACTACTAGAAGTGTTCTCCAATAATTTTTTTTTTCACCCACTCTCTTTCATTTTCGAGAAAAGGACCAAAGTCCTTTTTCAAATTTCAAAAGTAGTATTTTTGGAAAAACCTCTATAATTTTTTAAAAAACAAAATGTTAATATATTTGACTACTGGAGTTAAGTAAAGACACTACTAGAAGTGTTCTTCAATAATTTTTTTTGCCCACTCTCTTTCCTTTTCGAGAAAAGGACCAAAGTCAAATTTCAAGTGGTGTTTTTGGAAAAACCTCTATAATTTCTTAAAAAACAAAATGTTAATATATTTGACTATTGGAGTTTAATAAAGACACTACTAGAAGTGTTCTCCAATAATTTTTTTTCGCCCACTCTCTTTCATTTTCGAGCAAACGACCAAAGTCCTTTTTCAAATTTCAAGTGGTGTTTTTGGAAAAACCTCTATAATTTCTTAAAAGACAAAATGTTAATATATTTGACTATTGGAGTTTAATATAGGCACTACTAGAAGTGTTCTCCAACAAGTTTTTTTCGACCACTCTCTTTCATTTTCGAGAAAAGGACCAAAGTCCTTTTTCAAATTTCAAAAGTGGTGTTTTTGGAAAAACCTCTATAATTTCTTAAAAAACAAAATGTTAATATTTATGACTATTGGAGTTTAATAAAGGCACTACTAGAAGTGTTCTCCAACAAGTTTTTTTTTTTGCCCACTCTCTTTCATTTTCGAGAAAAGGACCAAAGTCCTTTTTCAAATTTCAAAAGTGGTGTTTTTGCAAAACCTCTATAATTTCTTAAAAAACAAAATGTTAATATATTTGACAATGGGAGTTTAATAAAGACATTACTAGAAGTGTTCTTCAATAATTTGTTTTGCCCACTCTTTTTCATTTTCGAGAAAAGGACCAAAGTCAAATTTCAAGTGGCGTGTTTGGAAAACCCTCTATAATTTCTTAAAAAACAAAATGTTAATATATTTGACTATTGGCATTTAATAAAGACACTACTAGAAGTGTTCTCCAATAATTTTTTTTCGTCCACTCCCTTTCATTTTCGAGAAAAGGACTAAAGTCAAATTTCAAGTGGTGTTTTTGGAAAAATTTCTATAATTTCTTAAAAAACAAAATGTTAATATTTATGACTATTGGAGTTTGATAAAGGCACTACTAGAAGTGTTCTCCTACAAGTTTTTTTTGCCCACTCTCTTTCCTTTTCGAGAAAAGGACCAAAGTCCTTTTTCAAATTTCAAAAGTAGTATTTTTGGAAAAACCTCTATAATTTCTTAAAAAACAAAAGGTTAATATATTTGACTATTGGAATTTAATAAAGGAACTGGTAGAAGTGTTCTCCAACAAGTTTTTTTCGCCCACTCTCTTTTATTTTCGAGAAAAGGACCAAAGTCCTTTTTAAAATTTCAAAAGTGGTGTTTTTGGAAAAACCTCTATAATTTCTTAAAAAACAAAATGTTAATATATTTGACTATTGGAATTTAATAAAGACACTACTAGAAGTATTCTCCAATAATTTTTTTTCGTCCACTCCCTTTCATTTTCGAGAAAAGGACCAAAGTCAAATTTCAAGTGGTGTTTTTGGAAAAACCTCTATAATTTCTTAAAAAACAAAATGTTAATATTTATGACTATTGGAGTTTAATAAAGGCACTACTAGAAGTGTTCTCCAACAAGTTTTTTTTTGCCCACTCTCTTTCATTTTCGAGAAAAGGACCAAAGTCCTTTTTCAAATTTCAAAAGTGGTGTTTTTGAAAAAACCTCTATAATTTCTTAAAAAACAAAATGTTAATATATTTGACTATTGGAGTTTAATAAAGACACTACTAGAAGTGTTCTTCACCAAGTTTTTTTCGCCCACTCTCTTTCATTTTTGAGAAACGGACCAAAGTCTTTTTTCAAATTTCAAAAGTGGTGTTTTTGGAGAAACCTCTATAATTTCTTAAAAAACAAAATGTTTATATATTTGACTATTGGAGTTTAATAAAGGCACTACTAGAAGTGGTTTTTTGGAAAAACCTCTATAATTTCTTAAAAAACAAAATGTTAATATATTTGACTATTAGAGTTTAATAAAGATACTACTAGAAGTGTTCTCCAAAAATTTTTTTCGCCCACTCTCTTTTATTTTCGAGAAAAGGACCAAAGTCCTTTTTCAAATTGCAAAAGTGCTGTTTTGGGAAAAAGCTCTATAATTTCTTAAAAACAAAATGTTAATATATTTGACTATTAGAGTTTAATAAAGATACTACCAGAAGTGTTCTCCAAGAAGTGTTTTTTGCCCACTCTCTTTCATTTTCGAGAAAAGGACCAAAGTCCTTTTTCAAATTTCAAAAGTGGTGTTTTTGTAAAAACCTCTATAATTTCTTAAAAAACAAAATGTTAATATATTTGAATATTACACTTTAATAAAGATACTACTAGAAGTGTTCTCCAATAATTTTTTTTTTCACCCACTCTCTTTCATTTTCGAGAAAAGGACCAAAGTCCTTTTTCAAATTTCAAAAGTAGTATTTTTGGAAAAACCTCTATAATTTTTTAAAAAAACAAAATGTTAATATATTTGACTACTGGAGTTGAATAAAGACACTACTAGAAGTTTTCTTCAATAATTTTTTTGCCCACTCTCTTTCCTTTTCGAGAAAAGGACCAAAGTCCTTTTTTAAATTTCAAAAGTGGTGTTTTTGGAAAAACCTCTATAATTTCTTAAAAAACAAAAGGTTAATATATTTGACTATTGGAGTTTAATAAAGGAACTACTAGAAGTGTTCTCCAACAAGTTTTTTTTGCCCACCCTCTTTCATTTTCGAGAAAAGGACCAAAGTCTTTTCAAATTTCAAAAGTAGTATTTTTGGAAAAACCTCTATAATTTTTTCAAAAACAAAATGTTAATATATTTGACTACTGGAGTTAAATAAAGACACTACTAGAAGTGTTCTCCAATAATTTTTTTTGCCCACTCTCTTTCCTTTTCGAGAAAAGGACCAAAGTCCTTTTTCAAATTTCGAAAGTAGTATTTTTGGAAAACCCTCTATAATTTCTTAAAAAACAAAAGGTTAATATACTTGACTATTGGAGTTTAATAAAGGAACTACTAGAAGTGTTCTCCAACAAGTTTTTTTCGCCCACTCTCTTTCATTTTCGAGAAAAGGACCAAAGTCCTTTTTCAAATTTCAAAAGTGGTGTTTTTGGAAAAACCTCTATAATTTCTTAAAAAACAAAATGTTAATATATTTGACTATTGGAATTTAATAAAGACACTACTAGAAGTGTTCTCCAATAATTTTTTTTCGTCCACTTCCTTTCATTTTCGAGAAAAGGACCAAAGTCAAATTTCAAGTGGTGTTTTTGGAAAAACCTCTATAATTTCTTAAAAAACAAATTTTAATATATATGACTATTGAAGTTTAATAAAGGCACTACTAGAAGTGTTCTCCTACAAGTTTTTTTTGCCACTCTCTTTCATTTTCGAGAAAAGGACCAAAGTCCTTTTTCAAATTTCAAAAGTGGTATTTTTGAAAAAACCTCTATAATTTCTTAAAAAACAAAATGTTAATATATTTGACTATTGGAGTTTAATAAAGACACTACTAGAAGTGTTCTTCACCAAGTTTTTTTCGCCCACTCTCTTTCATTTTTTTTTTCACCCACTGTTCTCCAAGAAGTTTTTTTTGCCCACTCTCTTTCATTTTCGAGAAAAGGACCAAAGTCCTTTTTCAAATTTCAAAAGTGGTGTTTTTGGAAAAACCTCTATAATTTCTTAAAAAACAAAATTTTAATATATTTGACAATTAGAGTTTAATAAAGATACTACTAGAAGTGTTCTCCAATAATTTTTTTTTCACCCACTCTCTTTCATTTTCGAGAAAAGGACCAAAGTCCTTTTTCAAATTTCAAAAGTAGTATTTTTGGAAAAACCTCTATAATTTTTTAAAAAAACAAAATGTTAATATATTTGACTACTGGAGTTAAATAAAGACACTACTAGAAGTTTTCTTCAAAAATTTTTTTGCCCACTCTCTTTCCTTTTCGAGAAAAGGACCAAAGTCCTTTTTCAAATTTCAAAAGTGGTGTTTTTGGAAAAACCTCTATAATTTCTTAAAAAACAAAATGTTAATATATTTGACAATGGGAGTTTAATAAAGACATTACTAGAAGTGTTCTCCAAGAATCTTCTTTGCCCACTCTTTTTCATTTTCGAGAAAAGGACCAAAGTCAAATTTCAGGTGGCGTTTTTGGAAAAACCTCTATAATTTCTTAAAAAACAAAAGGTTAATATATTTGTCTATTGGAGTTTAATAAAGGCAGTACTAGAAGTGTTCTCCAACAAGTTTTTTTCACCGAATCTCTTTCATTTTCGAGAAAAGGACCAAAGTCCTTTTACAAATTTCAAAAGTAGTATTTTTGAAAAACCTCTATAATTTTTTAAAAAACAAAATGTTAATTTATTTGACTATTGGAGTTTAATAAAGGCGCTACTAGAAGTGTTCTCCAATAAGAGTTTTTCGCCCACTCTCTTTCATTTTCGAGAAAAGGACCAAAGTCAAATTTCAAGTGGTGTTTTTGGAAAAACCTCTATAATTTCTTAAAAGACAAAATGTTAATATATTTGATAATGGGAGTTTAATAAAGATACTACTAGAAGTGTTCTCTAATAATTTTTTTTCGCCCACTCTCTTTCATTTTCGAGAAAAGGACCAAAGTCTTTTTTCAAATTTCAAAAGTGGTGTTTTTGGAAAAACCTCTGTAATTTCTTAAAAAACAAAATGTTAATATATTTAACTACTGGAGTTTAATAAAGACACTACTAGAAGTGTTCTCCAACAAGTTTTTTTTGCCCACTCTCTTTCATTTTCGAGAAAAGGACCAAAGTCCTTTTTCAAATTTCAAAAGTGGTGTTTTTGGAAAAACCTCTATAATTTCTTAAAAAACAAAATGTTAATATATTTGACTATTAGAGTTTAATAAAGATACTACTAGAAGTGTTCTCCACAAATTTTTTTTTTTTTTCACCCACTCTCTTTCATTTTCGAGAAAAGGACCAAAGTCCTTTTTCAAATTTCAAAAGTAGTATTTTTGGAAAAACCTCTATAATTTTTTAAAAAACAAAATGTTAATATATTTGACTACTGGAGTTAAGTAAAGACACTACTAGAAGTGTTCTTCAATAATTTTTTTTGCCCACTCTCTTTCCTTTTCGAGAAAAGGACCAAAGTCAAATTTCAAGTTGTGTTTTTGGAAAAACCTCTATAATTTCTTAAAAAACAAAATGTTAATATATTTGACTATTGGAGTTTAATAAAGACACTACTAGAAGTGTTCTCCAATAATTTTTTTTCGCCCACTCTCTTTCATTTTCGAGCAAACGACCAAAGTCCTTTTTCAAATTTCAAGTGGTGTTTTTGGAAAAACCTCTATAATTTCTTAAAAGACAAAATGTTAATATATTTGACTATTGGAGTTTAATATAGGCACTACTAGAAGTGTTCTCCAACAAGTTTTTTTCGACCACTCTCTTTCATTTTCGAGAAAAGGACCAAAGTCCTTTTTCAAATTTAAAAAGTGGTGTTTTTGGAAAAACCTCTATAATTTCTTAAAAACAAAATGTTAATATTTATGACTATTGGAATTTAATAAAGGCACTACTAGAAGTGTTCTCCAACAAGTTTTTTTTTTTTGCCCACTCTCTTTCATTTTCGAGAAAAGGACCAAAGTCCTTTTTCAAATTTCAAAAGTGGTGTTTTTGGCAAAACCTCTATAATTTCTTAAAAAACAAAATGTTAATATATTTGACAATGGGAGTTTAATAAAGACATTACTAGAAGTGTTCTTCAATAATTTGTTTTGCCCACTCTTTTTCATTTTCGAGAAAAGGACCAAAGTCAAATTTCAAGTGGCGTGTTTGGAAAACCCTCTATAATTTCTTAAAAAACAAAATGTTAATATATTTGACTATTGGAATGTAATAAAGACACTACTAGAAGTGTTCTCCAATAATTTTTTTTCGTCCACTCCCTTTCATTTTCGAGAAAAGGACTAAAGTCAAATTTCAAGTGGTGTTTTTGGAAAAATTTCTATAATTTCTTAAAAAACAAAATGTTAATATTTATGACTATTGGAGTTTGATAAAGGCACTACTAGAAGTGTTCTCCTACAAGTTTTTTTTGCCCACTCTCTTTCCTTTTCGAGAAAAGGACCAAAGTCCTTTTTCAAATTTCAAAAGTAGTATTTTTGGAAAAACCTCTATAATTTCTTAAAAAACAAAAGGTTAATATATTTGACTATTGGAATTTAATAAAGGAACTGCTAGAAGTGTTCTCCAACAAGTTTTTTTCGCCCACTCTCTTTCATTTTCGAGAAAAGGACCAAAGTCCTTTTTAAAATTTCAAAAGTGGTGTTTTTGGAAAAACCTCTATAATTTCTTAAAAAACAAAATGTTAATATATTTGACTATTGGAATTTAATAAAGACACTACTAGAAGTATTCTCCAATAATTTTTTTTCGTCCACTCCCTTTCATTTTCGAGAAAAGGACCAAAGTCAAATTTCAAGTGGTGTTTTTGGAAAAACCTGTAACGACACGTTCTACGCTGGTTGCTGGGATAGCTTCAGCGGAGTCCAGGGTCGTTGATGTTTGTGTCTTTCGTCTCACGACGGAAAGGGAATAAAACAACTTTTGTTTCAAAAAACGTTATAAAACTTAAATCCAGGTTTTATTTTTACTAGTGGTAAATGTTACAACGATGGGTTGCTAGAGGATGATGGTCGGGTGACGTAGTCGGAGGTGACAGCGCGGTTGATCAGCGTCCGCGTTAAGGCGATGTGCTTACGTTTGTTGGAGTAGTTGACACTGGCTAGTGGCGAAAACATCGATGGCTCAGGTAGCGCTTCAACAGCGTTGGCGCAGGTAGCGCTTGAAGACAGTGCGACGCTACCGGGCGGCAATGGCACGGGCAGCGGCGCAAACAGCGATGGCGCAGGTAGCGCTTGAAGACACGGCGACGCTACCGGGCGGCAATGGCACGGGCAGCGGCGCAAACAGCGATGGCGCAGGTAGCGCTTGACCAGCGATGGCGCAGGTAGCGCTTGAAGATACGGCGACGCTACCGGGCGGCAATGGCACAGGCAGCGGCGCAAACAGCGATGGCGTAAGTAGCGCTTCATCCGCGATGGCGCAGGTAGCGCTTGTAGATACGGCGACGCTACCGGGCGGCAATGGCACGGGCAGCGGCGCAAATAGCGATGGCGCAGGTAGCGCTTGACCAGCGACGGCGCAGGTAGCGCTTGAAGATACGGCGACGCTACCGGGCGGCAATGGCACAGGCAGCGGCGCAAACAGCGATGGCGCAGGTAGCGCTTGACGATACGGCGATGCTACCGGGCGGCAATGGCACGGGCAGCGGCGACAACAGCGATGGCGTAAGCGGCTCTTCAATCACGATGGCGCAGGTAGCGCTTGACCAGCGATGGCGCAGGTAGCGCTTGGAGAACGGCGACGCTACCGGGCGGCAATGGCACGGGCAGCGGCGCAACAGCGATGGCGCAGGTAGCGCTTGACGATACGGCGATGCTACCGGGCGGCAATGGCACGGGCAGCGGCGCAAACAGCGATGGCGCAGGTAGCGCTTGACCAGCGATGGCGCAGGTAGCGCTTGAAGATACGACGACGCTACCGGGCGGCAATGGCACAGGCAGCGGCGCAAACAGCGATGGCGTAAGTAGCGCTTCATCCGCGATGGTGCAGGTAGCGCTTGTAGATACGGCGACGCTACCGGGCGGCAATGGCATGGGCAGCGGCGCAAATAGCGATGGCGCAGGTAGCGCTTGACCAGCGATGGCGCAGGTAGCGCTTGGAGAACGACGACGCTACCGGGCGGCAATGGCACGGGCAGCGGCGCAAACAGCGATGGCGCAGGTAGCGCTTGACCAGCGATGGCGCAGGTAGCGCTTGACGATACGGCGATGCTACCGGGCGGCAATGGCACGGGCAGCGGCGACAACAGCGATGGCGTAAGCGGCTCTTCAATCACGATGGCGCAGGTAGCGCTTGGAGAACGGCGACGCTACCGGGCGGCAATGGCACGGGCAGCGGAGCAACAGCGATGGCGCAGGTAGCGCTAGAGGATACGGCGACGCTACCGGGCGGCAATGGCACAGGCAGCGGCGCAACAGCGATGGCGCAGGTAGCGCTTGACGATACGGCGATGCTACCGGGCGGCAATGGCACGGGCAGCGGCGACAACAGCGATGGCGTGAGCGGCTCTTCAATCACGATGGCGCAGGTAGCGCTTGGAGAACGGCGACGCTACCGGGCGGCAATGGCACGGGCAGCGGAGCAACAGCGATGGCGCAGGTTCAGCGGCAACACCCGGGCTTTACGCCGGACGTGCTCCTGGCAGCGCCTAGTGGTAGTGCCCGACCGCGCAGCCTAACCCTGGGGAATTGTATAATTCCTCGCCAAGGTAAGCGACAAGGCCGAACGAACGCCGGTAGAAGTGTAACTTCTGTGGCGTTGTTTTACCAACAGGCGTAGCAACTGTCGCACAGTCGCGATGGATGGCAACCACCATGGGAGAGCTAGGCAGCGCGAGATTAAACCTGGGGAATTGTATAATTCCTCGCCAAGACTATCTCCGCTAGTCGAGTTACCCACAAATGCAGTTTTTCTGCAGATAAGAAATAATTTGGGGAATTGTAAATTCCTCACCAAGCAACTTCTTACCTGCAGGCCAGCTGCTTACAAACTCCTCTTTTCCAACTCAATGTTCGCCTTTTTATACTTGTGCGTGGGCACACACATTCATTCACACACATGTCTTATTCGGTTGTGTTTCATCGTCAAACACAGCCGAGCGTTGTATTTTCATTCGTGACAGTTGTGACATTGTTGGCTGTTACAGCTGTCTTTTTAGTCTGCAGGTATTATCTTCAAGAGGGCGTACTGTGTCACCCGACCGTTAATTCAAATTATCCTCGGGTAGAAAACTTATCATGATCTAAATATAATTCACTCTATAAAGGCTTAATTCTAACGTTTACAATAAAAGGGATTATTTTAGTAAAACAATAATACATAAAAAAAATTATAATTCATTAACGTTATAAATGAAAGAAAATTGAATTCATTATAAAAAAAAGAAAAATCTTAATTCTAAAGGTAATAACAAAAGGGAAATATAACTTATTCAAGCACTAATACATAACAAAACAATATTCAGGTGTTGACAAAAACGAGGAGGCGACTTTTGTCGTTACACTGCCTCCCTCCGATACGGCTTAGGGCTCCACTTACTGTGTCCGAAGGATACGGATCTTGCCGCTACGTGCGATCAGGATTTGGTACCGCTGACCTCCATACACTCGCAACAGACGCAGTTGTTGACGGCTGCTCCGTCTCTTGAGGAGTTCCTCCACTTCCGCTTGTAGCGGGCCCGGCATTTCTGCTAGGGGAATCTCGGCGGTGTTTTCGGTTGGGGAAGTGGCCAGATGTAACCCCGAGTCGCCTACCACGCCCGATGATGATGGGACTATGCTCTCTGGCTGACTGGTGGAGACGGCCCGACCCACTACGGGTGACCCCGGTGATGTTCTTGCCGTCGAGTCCGATAAGGTTTCTGTAGACGGAGTTGACAAGGATGATGAACAGGAACTTGCTGTTGGGAGTGGATGTTGCCTGGCTAGGACCCACGTTCCACGTCGGGGTTTCCAGGAACGTCGCCTCAAGTTATAGTGGCGTTGTTGCTTTTGGGATGCCGCCTCTAGATTCCTCTTCACAATGGTGAAGACTGCCTGTAATTCGCTCGCACGCTCAGTAGGAGTTGGGTTACGTGCCCCGGTTCCGACCGTAACTTCATCATAGAGTGTCTTGATAGCAAGTTCTTGTGGATTTTTTTTTTTGTTTTTTTTTTTTTTTGAACACTATTAGTGTCCCTGCTCGGGCGCCATTGTAACGACACGTTCTACGCTGGTTGCTGGGATAGCTTCAGCGGAGTCCAGGGTCGTTGATGTTTGTGTCTTTCGTCTCACGACGGAAAGGGAATAAAACAACTTTTGTTTCAAAAAACGTTATAAAACTTAAATCCAGGTTTTATTTTTACTAGTGGTAAATGTTACAACGATGGGTTGCTAGAGGATGATGGTCGGGTGACGTAGTCGGAGGTGACAGCGCGGTTGATCAGCGTCCGCGTTAAGGCGATGTGCTTACGTTTGTTGGAGTAGTTGACACTGGCTAGTGGCGAAAACATCGATGGCTCAGGTAGCGCTTCAACAGCGTTGGCGCAGGTAGCGCTTGAAGACAGTGCGACGCTACCGGGCGGCAATGGCACGGGCAGCGGCGCAAACAGCGATGGCGCAGGTAGCGCTTGAAGACACGGCGACGCTACCGGGCGGCAATGGCACGGGCAGCGGCGCAAACAGCGATGGCGCAGGTAGCGCTTGACCAGCGATGGCGCAGGTAGCGCTTGAAGATACGGCGACGCTACCGGGCGGCAATGGCACAGGCAGCGGCGACAACAGCGATGGCGTAAGCGGCTCTTCAATCACGATGGCGCAGGTAGCGCTTGACCAGCGATGGCGCAGGTAGCGCTTGGAGAACGGCGACGCTACCGGGCGGCAATGGCACGGGCAGCGGCGCAACAGCGATGGCGCAGGTAGCGCTTGACGATACGGCGATGCTACCGGGCGGCAATGGCACGGGCAGCGGCGCAAACAGCGATGGCGCAGGTAGCGCTTGACCAGCGATGGCGCAGGTAGCGCTTGAAGATACGACGACGCTACCGGGCGGCAATGGCACAGGCAGCGGCGCAAACAGCGATGGCGTAAGTAGCGCTTCATCCGCGATGGTGCAGGTAGCGCTTGTAGATACGGCGACGCTACCGGGCGGCAATGGCATGGGCAGCGGCGCAAATAGCGATGGCGCAGGTAGCGCTTGACCAGCGATGGCGCAGGTAGCGCTTGGAGAACGACGACGCTACCGGGCGGCAATGGCACGGGCAGCGGCGCAAACAGCGATGGCGCAGGTAGCGCTTGACCAGCGATGGCGCAGGTAGCGCTTGACGATACGGCGATGCTACCGGGCGGCAATGGCACGGGCAGCGGCGACAACAGCGATGGCGTAAGCGGCTCTTCAATCACGATGGCGCAGGTAGCGCTTGGAGAACGGCGACGCTACCGGGCGGCAATGGCACGGGCAGCGGAGCAACAGCGATGGCGCAGGTAGCGCTAGAGGATACGGCGACGCTACCGGGCGGCAATGGCACAGGCAGCGGCGCAACAGCGATGGCGCAGGTAGCGCTTGACGATACGGCGATGCTACCGGGCGGCAATGGCACGGGCAGCGGCGACAACAGCGATGGCGTGAGCGGCTCTTCAATCACGATGGCGCAGGTAGCGCTTGGAGAACGGCGACGCTACCGGGCGGCAATGGCACGGGCAGCGGAGCAACAGCGATGGCGCAGGTTCAGCGGCAACACCCGGGCTTTACGCCGGACGTGCTCCTGGCAGCGCCTAGTGGTAGTGCCCGACCGCGCAGCCTAACCCTGGGGAATTGTATAATTCCTCGCCAAGGTAAGCGACAAGGCCGAACGAACGCCGGTAGAAGTGTAACTTCTGTGGCGTTGTTTTACCAACAGGCGTAGCAACTGTCGCACAGTCGCGATGGATGGCAACCACCATGGGAGAGCTAGGCAGCGCGAGATTAAACCTGGGGAATTGTATAATTCCTCGCCAAGACTATCTCCGCTAGTCGAGTTACCCACAAATGCAGTTTTTCTGCAGATAAGAAATAATTTGGGGAATTGTAAATTCCTCACCAAGCAACTTCTTACCTGCAGGCCAGCTGCTTACAAACTCCTCTTTTCCAACTCAATGTTCGCCTTTTTATACTTGTGCGTGGGCACACACATTCATTCACACACATGTCTTATTCGGTTGTGTTTCATCGTCAAACACAGCCGAGCGTTGTATTTTCATTCGTGACAGTTGTGACATTGTTGGCTGTTACAGCTGTCTTTTTAGTCTGCAGGTATTATCTTCAAGAGGGCGTACTGTGTCACCCGACCGTTAATTCAAATTATCCTCGGGTAGAAAACTTATCATGATCTAAATATAATTCACTCTATAAAGGCTTAATTCTAACGTTTACAATAAAAGGGATTATTTTAGTAAAACAATAATACATAAAAAAAATTATAATTCATTAACGTTATAAATGAAAGAAAATTGAATTCATTATAAAAAAAAGAAAAATCTTAATTCTAAAGGTAATAACAAAAGGGAAATATAACTTATTCAAGCACTAATACATAACAAAACAATATTCAGGTGTTGACAAAAACGAGGAGGCGACTTTTGTCGTTACAAACCTCTATAATTTCTTAAAAAACAAAATGTTAATATTTATGACTATTGGAGTTTAATAAAGGCACTACTAGAAGTGTTCTCCAACAAGTTTTTTTTTTGCCCACTCTCTTTCATTTTCGAGAAAAGGACCAAAGTCCTTTTTCAAATTTCAAAAGTGGTGTTTTTGAAAAAACCTCTATAATTTCTTAAAAAACAAAATGTTAATATATTTGACTATTGGAGTTTAATAAAGACACTACTAGAAGTGTTCTTCACCAAGTTTTTTTCGCCCACTCTCTTTCATTTTTGAGAAACGGACCAAAGTCTTTTTTCAAATTTCAAAAGTGGTGTTTTTGGAGAAACCTCTATAATTTCTTAAAAAACAAAATGTTAATATATTTGACTATTGGAGTTTAATAAAGGCACTACTAGAAGTGGTTTTTTGGAAAAACCTCTATAATTTCTTAAAAAACAAAATGTTAATATATTTGACTATTAGAGTTTAATAAAGATACTACTAGAAGTGTTCTCCAAAAATTTTTTTCGCCCACTCTCTTTTATTTTCGAGAAAAGGACCAAAGTCCTTTTTCAAATTGCAAAAGTGCTGTTTTGGGAAAAAGCTCTATAATTTCTTAAAAACAAAATGTTAATATATTTGACTATTAGAGTTTAATAAAGATACTACCAGAAGTGTTCTCCAAGAAGTTTTTTTTGCCCACTCTCTTTCATTTTCGAGAAAAGGACCAAAGTCCTTTTTCAAATTTCAAAAGTGGTGTTTTTGGAAAAACCTCTATAATTTCTTAAAAAACAAAATGTTAATATATTTGACTATTACAGTTTAATAAAGATACTACTAGAAGTGTTCTCCAATAATTTTTTTTTTCACCCACTCTCTTTCATTTTCGAGAAAAGGACCAAAGTCCTTTTTCAAATTTCAAAAGTAGTATTTTTGGAAAAACCTCTATAATTTTTTAAAAAAACAAAATGTTAATATATTTGACTACTGGAGTTAAATAAAGACACTACTAGAAGTTTTCTTCAATAATTTTTTTGCCCACTCTCTTTCCTTTTCGAGAAAAGGACCAAAGTCCTTTTTTAAATTTCAAAAGTGGTGTTTTTGGAAAAACCTCTATAATTTCTTAAAAAACAAAAGGTTAATATATTTGACTATTGGAGTTTAATAAAGGAACTACTAGAAGTGTTCTCCAACAAGTTTTTTTTGCCCACCCTCTTTCATTTTCGAGAAAAGGACCAAAGTCTTTTCAAATTTCAAAAGTAGTATTTTTGGAAAAACCTCTATAATTTTTTCAAAAACAAAATGTTAATATATTTGACTACTGGAGTTAAATAAAGACACTACTAGAAGTGTTCTCCAATAATTTTTTTTGCCCACTCTCTTTCCTTTTCGAGAAAAGGACCAAAGTCCTTTTTCAAATTTCGAAAGTAGTATTTTTGGAAAACCCTCTATAATTTCTTAAAAAACAAAAGGTTAATATACTTGACTATTGGAGTTTAATAAAGGAACTACTAGAAGTGTTCTCCAACAAGTTTTTTTCGCCCACTCTCTTTCATTTTCGAGAAAAGGACCAAAGTCCTTTTTCAAATTTCAAAAGTGGTGTTTTTGGAAAAACCTCTATAATTTCTTAAAAAACAAAATGTTAATATATTTGACTATTGGAATTTAATAAAGACACTACTAGAAGTGTTCTCCAATAATTTTTTTTCGTCCACTTCCTTTCATTTTCGAGAAAAGGACCAAAGTCAAATTTCAAGTGGTGTTTTTGGAAAAACCTCTATAATTTCTTAAAAAACAAATTTTAATATATATGACTATTGGAGTTTAATAAAGGCACTACTAGAAGTGTTCTCCTACAAGTTTTTTTTGCCACTCTCTTTCATTTTCGAGAAAAGGACCAAAGTCCTTTTTCAAATTTCAAAAGTGGTATTTTTGAAAAAACCTCTATAATTTCTTAAAAAACAAAATGTTAATATATTTGACTATTGGAGTTTAATAAAGACACTACTAGAAGTGTTCTTCACCAAGTTTTTTTCGCCCACTCTCTTTCATTTTGGAGAAAAGGACCAAAGTCCTTTCTCAAATTTCAAAAGTGGTGTTTTTGGAAAAACCTCTATAATTTCTTAAAAAACAAAATGTTAATATATTTGGCTATTAGAGTTTAATAAAGATACTACTAGAGGTGTTCTCCAATAATTTTTTTTTTGCCCACTCTCTTTCATTTTCGAGAAAAGAACCAAAGTCAAATTTCAAGTGGTGTTTTTGGAAAAACCTCTATAATTTCTTAAAAAACAAAATGTTAATATATTTGGCTATTAGAGTTTAATAAAGATACTACTAGAAGTGTTCTCTAATAATTTTTTTTCGCCCACTCTCTTTCATTTTCGAGAAAAGGACCAAAGTCTTTTTTCAAATTTCAAAAGTGGTGTTTTTGGAATAACCTCTATAATTTCTTAAAAAACAAAATGTTAATATATTTGTCTATTAGAGTTTAATAAAGATACTACTAGAAGTGTTCTCCAATAATTTTTTTTCACCCACCCTCTTTCATTTTCGAGAAAAGGACCAAAGTCTTTTTTCAAATTTCAAAAGTGGTGTTTTTGGAAAAACCTCTATAATTTCTAAAAAAACAAAATGTTAATATATTTAACTACTGGAGTTTAATAAAGAGACTACTAGAAGTGTTCTCCAACAAGTTTTTTTGCCCACTCTCTTTCATTTTCGAGAAAAGGACCAAAGTCCTTTTTCAAATTTCAAAAGTGCTGTTTTTGGAAAAACCTCTATAATTTCTTAAAAAACAAAATGTTAATATATTTGACTGTTAGAGTTTAATAAAGATACTACTAGAAGTGTTCTCCAATAATTTTTTTTTTTCACCCACTCTCTTTCATTTTCGAGAAAAGGACCAAAGTCCTTTTTCAAATTTCAAAAGTGGTGTTTTTGGAAAGACCTCTATAATTTTTTAAAAACAAAATGTTAATATATTTGACTACTGGAGTTAAATAAAGACACTACTAGAAGTGTTCTTCAATAATTTTTTTTGCCCACTCTCTTTCCTTTTCGAGAAAAGGACCAAGGTCCTTTTTCAAATTTTAAAAGTGGTGTTTTTGGAAAAATCTCTATAATTTCTTAAAAACAAAATGTTAATATATTTGACAATGGGAGTTTAATAAAGACATTACTAGAAGTGTTCTCCAATAATCTTCTTTGCCCACTCTTTTTCATTTTCGAGAAAAGGACCAAAGTCAAATTTCAGGTGGCGTTTTTGGAAAGACCTCTATAATTTTTTAAAAACAAAATGTTAATATATTTGACTACTGGAGTTAAATAAAGACACTACTAGAAGTGTTCTTCAATAATTTTTTTTGCCCACTCTCTTTCCTTTTCGAGAAAAGGACCAAGGTCCTTTTTCAAATTTTAAAAGTGGTGTTTTTGGAAAAATCTCTATAATTTCTTAAAAACAAAATGTTAATATATTTGACAATGGGAGTTTAATAAAGACATTACTAGAAGTGTTCTCCAATAATCTTCTTTGCCCACTCTTTTTCATTTTCGAGAAAAGGACCAAAGTCAAATTTCAGGTGGCGTTTTTGGAAAGACCTCTATAATTTTTTAAAAACAAAATGTTAATATATTTGACTACTGGAGTTAAATAAAGACACTACTAGAAGTGTTCTTCAATAATTTTTTTTGCCCACTCTCTTTCCTTTTCGAGAAAAGGACCAAGGTCCTTTTTCAAATTTTAAAAGTGGTGTTTTTGGAAAAATCTCTATAATTTCTTAAAAACAAAATGTTAATATATTTGACAATGGGAGTTTAATAAAGACATTACTAGAAGTGTTCTCCAATAATCTTCTTTGCCCACTCTTTTTCATTTGCGAGAAAAGGACCAAAGTCAAATTTCAAGTGGCGTTTTTGAAATAACCTCTATAATTTCTTAAAAAACAAAAAAAAAAATTTGAAAAAGGACTTTGGTCCTTTTCTCGAAAATAAAAGAGAGTGGGTGAAAAAAATTATTGGAGAACACTTCTAGTAGTATCTTTATTAAACTCTAATAGTCAAATATATTAACATTTTGTTTTTTAAGAAATTATAGAGGTTTTTCCAAAAAACCACTTTTGAAATTTGAAAAAAGACTTTGGTCCTTTTCTCGAAAATGAAAGAGAGTGGGCGAAAAAAAATTATTAGAGAACACTTCTAGTAGTATCTTTATTAAACTCCCATTGTCAAATATATTAACATTTTGTTTTTTAAGAAATTATAGAGGTTTTTCCAAAAACACCACTTTTGAAATTTGAAAAAGGACTTTGGTCCTTTTCTCGAAAAGGAAAAAGAGTGGGCAAAAAAATTATTGAAGAAAACTTCTAGTAGTGTCTTTATTTAACTCCAGTAGTCAAATATATTACCATTTTGTTTTTTTTAAAAAATTATAGAGGTTTTTCCAAAAATACTACTTTTGAAATTTGAAAAAGGACTTTGGTCCTTTTCTCGAAAATGAAAGAGAGTGGGTGAAAAAAAAAATTATTGGAGAACACTTCTAGTAGTATCTTTATTAAACTGTAATAGTCAAATATATTAACATTTTGTTTTTTAAGAAATTATAGAGGTTTTTCCAAAAACACCACTTTTGAAATTTGAAAAAGGACTTTGGTCCTTTTCTCGAAAATGAAAGAGAGTGGGCAAAAAAAACTTCTTGGAGAACACTTCTAGTAGTCTCTTTATTAAACTCCAGTAGTTAAATATATTAACATTTTGTTTTTTTAGAAATTATATAGGTTTTTCCAAAAACACCACTTTTGAAATTTGAAAAAAGACTTTGGTCCTTTTCTCGAAAAGGAAAGAGAGTGGGCAAAAAAAATTATTGAAGAACACTTCTAGTAGTGTCTTTATTTAACTCCAGTAGTCAAATATATTAACATTTTGTTTTTAAAAAATTATAGTAGTATCTTTATTAAACTCCCATTGTCAAATATATTAACATTTTGTCTCTTAAGAAATTATAGAGGTCAAATATATTAACATTTTGTTTTTTAAGAAATTATAGAGGTTTTTCCAAAAACACCACTTGAAATTTGACTTTGGTCTTTTTCTCGAAAATGAAAGAGAGTGGGAAAAAAAACTTGTTGTAGAACACTTCTAGTGGTGCCTTTATTAAACTTCAATAGTCAAATATATTAACATTTGGTTTTTTTTAAGAAATTATAGAGGTTTTTCCAAAAACACCACTTTTGAAATTTGAAAAAGGACTTTGGTCCTTTTCTCGAAAAGGAAAGAGAGTGGGTGAAAAAAAAATTATTGGAGAACACTTCTAGTAGTGTTTTTATTTAACTCCAGTAGTCAAATATATTAACATTTTGTTTTTTAAAAAATTATAGAGGTTTTTCCAAAAATACTACTTTTGAAATTTGAAAAAGGACTTTGGTCCTTTTCTCGAAAAGGAAAGAGAGTGGGCAAAAAAAATTACTGGAGAACACTTCTAGTAGTGTCTTTATTTAACTCCAGTAGTCAAATATATTAACATTTTGTTTTTTAAGAAATTATAGAGGTTTTTTCGAAAATGAAAGAGATTGGATGAAAAAAACTTGTTGGAGAACACTTCTTGTAGTGCTTTTATTAAACTCCAATAGTCAAATATATTAACCTTTTGTTTTTTAAGAAATTATAGAGGTTATTTCAAAAACGCCACTTGAAATTTGACTTTGGTCCTTTTCTCGCAAATGAAAAAGAGTGGGCAAAGAAGATTATTGGAGAACACTTCTAGTAATGTCTTTATTAAACTCCCATTGTCAAATATATTAACATTTTGTTTTTAAGAAATTATAGAGATTTTTCCAAAAACACCACTTTTAAAATTTGAAAAAGGACCTTGGTCCTTTTCTCGAAAAGGAAAGAGAGTGGGCAAAAAAAATTATTGAAGAACACTTCTAGTAGTGTCTTTATTTAACTCCAGTAGTCAAATATATTAACATTTTGCTTTTAAAAAATTATAGAGGTCTTTCCAAAAACACCACTTTTGAAATTTGAAAAAGGACTTTGGTCCTTTTCTCGAAAATGAAAGAGAGTGGGTGAAAAAAAAAATTATTGGAGAACACTTCTAGTAGTATCTTTATTAAACTCTAACAGTCAAATATATTAACATTTTGTTTTTTAAGAAATTATAGAGGTTTTTCCAAAAACAGCACTTTTGAAATTTGAAAAAGGACTTTGGTCCTTTTCTCGAAAATGAAAGAGAGTGGGCAAAAAAACTTGTTGGAGAACACTTCTAGTAGTCTCTTTATTAAACTCCAGTAGTTAAATATATTAACATTTTGTTTTTTTAGAAATTATAGAGGTTTTTCCAAAAACACCACTTTTGAAATTTGAAAAAAGACTTTGGTCCTTTTCTCGAAAATGAAAGAGGGTGGGTGAAAATAATTATTGGAGAACACTTCTAGTAGTATCTTTATTAAACTCTAATAGACAAATATATTAACATTTTGTTTTTTAAGAAATTATAGAGGTTATTCCAAAAACACCACTTTTGAAATTTGAAAAAGGACTTTGATCCTTTTCTCGAAAATGAAAGAGAGTGGGCGAAAAAATCTTGTTGGAGAACACTTCTAGTAGTGCCTTTATTAAACTCCAATAGTCAGATAAATTAACATTTTGTTTTTTAAGAAATTATAGAGGTTTTTCCAAAAAACCACTTTTGAAATTTGAAAAAAGACTTTGGTCCTTTTCTCGAAAATGAAAGAGAGTGGGCGAAAAAAAATTATTAGAGAACACTTCTAGTAGTATCTTTATTAAACTCTAATAGCCAAATATATTAACATTTTGTTTTTTAAGAAATTATAGAGGTTTTTCCAAAAACACCACTTGAAATTTGACTTTGGTTCTTTTCTCGAAAATGAAAGAGAGTGGGCAAAAAAAAAATTATTGGAGAACACCTCTAGTAGTATCTTTATTAAACTCTAATAGCCAAATATATTAACATTTTGTTTTTTAAGAAATTATAGAGGTTTTTCCAAAAACACCACTTTTGAAATTTGAGAAAGGACTTTGGTCCTTTTCTCCAAAATGAAAGAGAGTGGGCGAAAAAAACTTGGTGAAGAACACTTCTAGTAGTGTCTTTATTAAACTCCAATAGTCAAATATATTAACATTTTGTTTTTTAAGAAATTATAGAGGTTTTTTCAAAAATACCACTTTTGAAATTTGAAAAAGGACTTTGGTCCTTTTCTCGAAAATGAAAGAGAGTGGCAAAAAAAACTTGTAGGAGAACACTTCTAGTAGTGCCTTTATTAAACTCCAATAGTCATATATATTAAAATTTGTTTTTTAAGAAATTATAGAGGTTTTTCCAAAAACACCACTTGAAATTTGACTTTGGTCCTTTTCTCGAAAATGAAAGGAAGTGGACGAAAAAAAATTATTGGAGAACACTTCTAGTAGTGTCTTTATTAAATTCCAATAGTCAAATATATTAACATTTTGTTTTTTAAGAAATTATAGAGGTTTTTCCAAAAACACCACTTTTGAAATTTGAAAAAGGACTTTGGTCCTTTTCTCGAAAATGAAAGAGAGTGGGCGAAAAAAACTTGTTGGAGAACACTTCTAGTAGTTCCTTTATTAAACTCCAATAGTCAAGTATATTAACCTTTTGTTTTTTAAGAAATTATAGAGGGTTTTCCAAAAATACTACTTTCGAAATTTGAAAAAGGACTTTGGTCCTTTTCTCGAAAAGGAAAGAGAGTGGGCAAAAAAAAATTATTGGAGAACACTTCTAGTAGTGTCTTTATTTAACTCCAGTAGTCAAATATATTAACATTTTGTTTTTGAAAAAATTATAGAGGTTTTTCCAAAAATACTACTTTTGAAATTTGAAAAGACTTTGGTCCTTTTCTCGAAAATAAAAGAGGGTGGGCAAAAAAAACTTGTTGGAGAACACTTCTAGTAGTTCCTTTATTAAACTCCAATAGTCAAATATATTAACCTTTTGTTTTTTAAGAAATTATAGAGGTTTTTCCAAAAACACCACTTTTGAAATTTAAAAAAGGACTTTGGTCCTTTTCTCGAAAAGGAAAGAGAGTGGGCAAAAAAATTATTGAAGAAAACTTCTAGTAGTGTCTTTATTTAACTCCAGTAGTCAAATATATTAACATTTTGTTTTTTTAAAAAATTATAGAGGTTTTTCCAAAAATACTACTTTTGAAATTTGAAAAAGGACTTTGGTCCTTTTCTCGAAAATGAAAGAGAGTGGGTGAAAAAAAAAATTATTGGAGAACACTTCTAGTAGTATCTTTATTAAAGTGTAATAGTCAAATATATTAACATTTTGTTTTTTAAGAAATTATAGAGGTTTTTCCAAAAACACCACTTTTGAAATTTGAAAAAGGACTTTGGTCCTTTTCTCGAAAATGAAAGAGAGTGGGCAAAAAAAACTTCTTGGAGAACACTTCTGGTAGTATCTTTATTAAACTCTAATAGTCAAATATATTAACATTTTGTTTTTAAGAAATTATAGAGCTTTTTCCCAAAACAGCACTTTTGCAATTTGAAAAAGGACTATGGTCCTTTTCTCGAAAATAAAAGAGAGTGGGCGAAAAAAATTTTTGGAGAACACTTCTAGTAGTATCTTTATTAAACTCTAATAGTCAAATATATTAACATTTTGTTTTTTAAGAAATTATAGAGGTTTTTCCAAAAAACCACTTCTAGTAGTGCCTTTATTAAACTCCAATAGTCAAATATATTAACATTTTGTTTTTTAAGAAATTATAGAGGTTTCTCCAAAAACACCACTTTTGAAATTTGAAAAAAGACTTTGGTCCGTTTCTCAAAAATGAAAGAGAGTGGGCGAAAAAAACTTGGTGAAGAACACTTCTAGTAGTGTCTTTATTAAACTCCAATAGTCAAATATATTAACATTTTGTTTTTTAAGAAATTATAGAGGTTTTTTCAAAAACACCACTTTTGAAATTTGAAAAAGGACTTTGGTCCTTTTCTCGAAAATGAAAGAGAGTGGGCAAAAAAAAAACTTGTTGGAGAACACTTCTAGTAGTGCCTTTATTAAACTCCAATAGTCATAAATATTAACATTTTGTTTTTTAAGAAATTATAGAGGTTTTTCCAAAAACACCACTTGAAATTTGACTTTGGTCCTTTTCTCGAAAATGAAAGGGAGTGGACGAAAAAAAATTATTGGAGAATACTTCTAGTAGTGTCTTTATTAAATTCCAATAGTCAAATATATTAACATTTTGTTTTTTAAGAAATTATAGAGGTTTTTCCAAAAACACCACTTTTGAAATTTTAAAAAGGACTTTGGTCCTTTTCTCGAAAATGAAAGAGAGTGGGCGAAAAAAACTTGTTGGAGAACACTTCTAGCAGTTCCTTTATTAAATTCCAATAGTCAAATATATTAACCTTTTGTTTTTTAAGAAATTATAGAGGTTTTTCCAAAAATACTACTTTTGAAATTTGAAAAAGGACTTTGGTCCTTTTCTCGAAAAGGAAAGAGAGTGGGCAAAAAAAACTTGTAGGAGAACACTTCTAGTAGTGCCTTTATCAAACTCCAATAGTCATAAATATTAACATTTTGTTTTTTAAGAAATTATAGAAATTTTTCCAAAAACACCACTTGAAATTTGACTTTAGTCCTTTTCTCGAAAATGAAAGGGAGTGGACGAAAAAAAATTATTGGAGAACACTTCTAGTAGTGTCTTTATTAAATTCCAATAGTCAAATATATTAACATTTTGTTTTTTAAGAAATTATAGAGGGTTTTCCAAACACGCCACTTGAAATTTGACTTTGGTCCTTTTCTCGAAAATGAAAAAGAGTGGGCAAAACAAATTATTGAAGAACACTTCTAGTAGTGTCTTTACTTAACTCCAGTAGTCAAATATATTAACATTTTGTTTTTTAAAAAATTATAGAGGTTTTTCCAAAAATACTACTTTTGAAATTTGAAAAAGGACTTTGGTCCTTTTCTCGAAAATGAAAGAGAGTGGGTGAAAAAAAAAATTATTGGAGAACACTTCTAGTAGTATCTTTATTAAACTCTAATAGTCAAATATATTAACATTTTGTTTTTTAAGAAATTATAGAGGTTTTGCCAAAAACACCACTTTTGAAATTTGAAAAAGGACTTTGGTCCTTTTCTCGAAAATGAAAGAGAGTGGGCAAAAAAAAAAAACTTGTTGGAGAACACTTCTAGTAGTGCCTTTATTAAACTCCAATAGTCATAAATATTAACATTTTGTTTTTTAAGAAATTATAGAGGTTTTTCCAAAAACACCACTTTTGAAATTTGAAAAAGGACTTTGGTCCTTTTCTCGAAAATGAAAGAGAGTGGTCGAAAAAAACTTGTTGGAGAACACTTCTAGTAGTGCCTATATTAAACTCCAATAGTCAAATATATTAACATTTTGTCTTTTAAGAAATTATAGAGGTTTTTCCAAAAACACCACTTGAAATTTGAAAAAGGACTTTGGTCGTTTGCTCGAAAATGAAAGAGAGTGGGCGAAAAAAAATTATTGGAGAACACTTCTAGTAGTGTCTTTATTAAACTCCAATAGTCAAATATATTAACATTTTGTTTTTTAAGAAATTATAGAGGTTTTTCCAAAAACACAACTTGAAATTTGACTTTGGTCCTTTTCTCGAAAAGGAAAGAGAGTGGGCAAAAAAAATTATTGAAGAACACTTCTAGTAGTGTCTTTACTTAACTCCAGTAGTCAAATATATTAACATTTTGTTTTTTAAAAAATTATAGAGGTTTTTCCAAAAATACTACTTTTGAAATTTGAAAAAGGACTTTGGTCCTTTTCTCGAAAATGAAAGAGAGTGGGTGAAAAAAAAAATTATTGGAGAACACTTCTAGTAGTATCTTTATTAAACTCTAATAGTCAAATATATTAACATTTTGTTTTTTAAGAAATTATAGAGGTTTTTCCAAAAACACCACTTTTGAAATTTGAAAAAGGACTTTGGTCCTTTTCTCGAAAATGAAAGAGAGTGGGCAAAAAAAACTTGTTGGAGAACACTTCTAGTAGTGTCTTTATTAAACTCCAGTAGTTAAATATATTAACATTTTGTTTTTTAAGAAATTACAGAGGTTTTTCCAAAAACACCACTTTTGAAATTTGAAAAAAGACTTTGGTCCTTTTCTCGAAAATGAAAGAGAGTGGGCGAAAAAAAATTATTAGAGAACACTTCTAGTAGTATCTTTATTAAACTCCCATTATCAAATATATTAACATTTTGTCTTTTAAGAAATTATAGAGGTTTTTCCAAAAACACCACTTGAAATTTGACTTTGGTCCTTTTCTCGAAAATGAAAGAGAGTGGGCGAAAAACTCTTATTGGAGAACACTTCTAGTAGCGCCTTTATTAAACTCCAATAGTCAAATAAATTAACATTTTGTTTTTTAAAAAATTATAGAGGTTTTTCAAAAATACTACTTTTGAAATTTGTAAAAGGACTTTGGTCCTTTTCTCGAAAATGAAAGAGATTCGGTGAAAAAAACTTGTTGGAGAACACTTCTAGTAGTGCCTTTATTAAACTCCAATAGACAAATATATTAACCTTTTGTTTTTTAAGAAATTATAGAGGTTTTTCCAAAAACGCCACCTGAAATTTGACTTTGGTCCTTTTCTCGAAAATGAAAAAGAGTGGGCAAAGAAGATTCTTGGAGAACACTTCTAGTAATGTCTTTATTAAACTCCCATTGTCAAATATATTAACATTTTGTTTTTTAAGAAATTATAGAGGTTTTTCCAAAAACACCACTTTTGAAATTTGAAAAAGGACTTTGGTCCTTTTCTCGAAAAGGAAAGAGAGTGGGCAAAAAAATTATTGAAGAAAACTTCTAGTAGTGTCTTTATTTAACTCCAGTAGTCAAATATATTAACATTTTGTTTTTTTAAAAAATTATAGAGGTTTTTCCAAAAATACTACTTTTGAAATTTGAAAAAGGACTTTGGTCCTTTTCTCGAAAATGAAAGAGAGTGGGTGAAAAAAAAATTATTGGAGAACACTTCTAGTAGTATCTTTATTAAACTCTAATTGTCAAATATATTAAAATTTTGTTTTTTAAGAAATTATAGAGGTTTTTCCAAAAACACCACTTTTGAAATTTGAAAAAGGACTTTGGTCCTTTTCTCGAAAATGAAAGAGAGTGGGCAAAAAAAACTTCTTGGAGAACAGTGGGTGAAAAAAAAATGAAAGAGAGTGGGCGAAAAAAACTTGGTGAAGAACACTTCTAGTAGTGTCTTTATTAAACTCCAATAGTCAAATATATTAACATTTTGTTTTTTAAGAAATTATAGAGGTTTTTTCAAAAATACCACTTTTGAAATTTGAAAAAGGACTTTGGTCCTTTTCTCGAAAATGAAAGAGAGTGGCAAAAAAAACTTGTAGGAGAACACTTCTAGTAGTGCCTTTATTAAACTTCAATAGTCATATATATTAAAATTTGTTTTTTAAGAAATTATAGAGGTTTTTCCAAAAACACCACTTGAAATTTGACTTTGGTCCTTTTCTCGAAAATGAAAGGAAGTGGACGAAAAAAAATTATTGGAGAACACTTCTAGTAGTGTCTTTATTAAATTCCAATAGTCAAATATATTAACATTTTGTTTTTTAAGAAATTATAGAGGTTTTTCCAAAAACACCACTTTTGAAATTTGAAAAAGGACTTTGGTCCTTTTCTCGAAAATGAAAGAGAGTGGGCGAAAAAAACTTGTTGGAGAACACTTCTAGTAGTTCCTTTATTAAACTCCAATAGTCAAGTATATTAACCTTTTGTTTTTTAAGAAATTATAGAGGGTTTTCCAAAAATACTACTTTCGAAATTTGAAAAAGGACTTTGGTCCTTTTCTCGAAAAGGAAAGAGAGTGGGCAAAAAAAATTATTGGAGAACACTTCTAGTAGTGTCTTTATTTAACTCCAGTAGTCAAATATATTAACATTATGTTTTTAAAAAAATTATAGAGGTTTTTCCAAAAATACTACTTTTGAAATTTGAAAAGACTTTGGTCCTTTTCTCGAAAATGAAAGAGGGTGGGCAAAAAAAACTTGTTGGAGAACACTTCTAGTAGTTCCTTTATTAAACTCCAATAGTCAAATATATTAACCTTTTGTTTTTTAAGAAATTATAGAGGTTTTTCCAAAAACACCACTTTTGAAATTTAAAAAAGGACTTTGGTCCTTTTCTCGAAAAGGAAAGAGAGTGGGCAAAAAAATTATTGAAGAAAACTTCTAGTAGTGTCTTTATTTAACTCCAGTAGTCAAATATATTAACATTTTGTTTTTTTAAAAAATTATAGAGGTTTTTCCAAAAATACTACTTTTGAAATTTGAAAAAGGACTTTGGTCCTTTTCTCGAAAATGAAAGAGAGTGGGTGAAAAAAAAAATTATTGGAGAACACTTCTAGTAGTATCTTTATTAAAGTGTAATAGTCAAATATATTAACATTTTGTTTTTTAAGAAATTATAGAGGTTTTTACAAAAACACCACTTTTGAAATTTGAAAAAGGACTTTGGTCCTTTTCTCGAAAATGAAAGAGAGTGGGCAAAAAAAACTTCTTGGAGAACACTTCTGGTAGTATCTTTATTAAACTCTAATAGTCAAATATATTAACATTTTGTTTTTAAGAAATTATAGAGCTTTTTCCCAAAACAGCACTTTTGCAATTTGAAAAAGGACTTTGGTCCTTTTCTCGAAAATAAAAGAGAGTGGGCGAAAAAAATTTTTGGAGAACACTTCTAGTAGTATCTTTATTAAACTCTAATAGTCAAATATATTAACATTTTGTTTTTTAAGAAATTATAGAGGTTTTTCCAAAAAACCACTTCTAGTAGTGCCTTTATTAAACTCCAATAGTCAAATATATAAACATTTTGTTTTTTAAGAAATTATAGAGGTTTCTCCAAAAACACCACTTTTGAAATTTGAAAAAAGACTTTGGTCCGTTTCTCAAAAATGAAAGAGAGTGGGCGAAAAAAACTTGGTGAAGAACACTTCTAGTAGTGTCTTTATTAAACTCCAATAGTCAAATATATTAACATTTTGTTTTTTAAGAAATTATAGAGGTTTTTTCAAAAACACCACTTTTGAAATTTGAAAAAGGACTTTGGTCCTTTTCTCGAAAATGAAAGAGAGTGGGCAAAAAAAAACTTGTTGGAGAACACTTCTAGTAGTGCCTTTATTAAACTCCAATAGTCAGAAATATTAACATTTTGTTTTTTAAGAAATTATAGAGGTTTTTCCAAAAACACCACTTGAAATTTGACTTTGGTCCTTTTCTCGAAAATGAAAGGGAGTGGACGAAAAAAAATTATTGGAGAATACTTCTAGTAGTGTCTTTATTAAATTCCAATAGTCAAATATATTAACATTTTGTTTTTTAAGAAATTATAGAGGTTTTTCCAAAAACACCACTTTTGAAATTTTAAAAAGGACTTTGGTCCTTTTCTCGAAAATGAAAGAGAGTGGGCGAAAAAAACTTGTTGGAGAACACTTCTAGCAGTTCCTTTATTAAATTCCAATAGTCAAATATATTAACCTTTTGTTTTTTAAGAAATTATAGAGGTTTTTCCAAAAATACTACTTTTGAAATTTGAAAAAGGACTTTGGTCCTTTTCTCGAAAAGGAAAGAGAGTGGGCAAAAAAAACTTGTAGGAGAACACTTCTAGTAGTGCCTTTATCAAACTCCAATAGTCATAAATATTAACATTTTGTTTTTTAAGAAATTATAGAAATTTTTCCAAAAACACCACTTGAAATTTGACTTTAGTCCTTTTCTCGAAAATGAAAGGGAGTGGACGAAAAAAAATTATTGGAGAACACTTCTAGTAGTGTCTTTATTAAATTCCAATAGTCAAATATATTAACATTTTGTTTTTTAAGAAATTATAGAGGGTTTTCCAAACACGCCACTTGAAATTTGACTTTGGTCCTTTTCTCGAAAATGAAAAAGAGTGGGCAAAACAAATTATTGAAGAACACTTCTAGTAATGTCTTTATTAAACTCCCATTGTCAAATATATTAACATTTTGTTTTTTAAGAAATTATAGAGGTTTTGCCAAAAACACCACTTTTGAAATTTGAAAAAGGACTTTGGTCCTTTTCTCGAAAATGAAAGAGAGTGGGCAAAAAAAAAAAACTTGTTGGAGAACACTTCTAGTAGTGCCTTTATTAAACTCCAATAGTCATAAATATTAACATTTTGTTTTTTAAGAAATTATAGAGGTTTTTCCAAAAACACCACTTTTGAAATTTGAAAAAGGACTTTGGTCCTTTTCTCGAAAATGAAAGAGAGTGGTCGAAAAAAACTTGTTGGAGAACACTTCTAGTAGTGCCTATATTAAACTCCAATAGTCAAATATATTAACATTTTGTCTTTTAAGAAATTATAGAGGTTTTTCCAAAAACACCACTTGAAATTTGAAAAAGGACTTTGGTCGTTTGCTCGAAAATGAAAGAGAGTGGGCGAAAAAAAATTATTGGAGAACACTTCTAGTAGTGTCTTTATTAAACTCCAATAGTCAAATATATTAACATTTTGTTTTTTAAGAAATTATAGAGGTTTTTCCAAAAACACAACTTGAAATTTGACTTTGGTCCTTTTCTCGAAAAGGAAAGAGAGTGGGCAAAAAAAATTATTGAAGAACACTTCTAGTAGTGTCTTTACTTAACTCCAGTAGTCAAATATATTAACATTTTGTTTTTTAAAAAATTATAGAGGTTTTTCCAAAAATACTACTTTTGAAATTTGAAAAAGGACTTTGGTCCTTTTCTCGAAAATGAAAGAGAGTGGGTGAAAAAAAAAATTATTGGAGAACACTTCTAGTAGTATCTTTATTAAACTCTAATAGTCAAATATATTAACATTTTGTTTTTTAAGAAATTATAGAGGTTTTTCCAAAAACACCACTTTTGAAATTTGAAAAAGGACTTTGGTCCTTTTCTCGAAAATGAAAGAGAGTGGGCAAAAAAAACTTGTTGGAGAACACTTCTAGTAGTGTCTTTATTAAACTCCAGTAGTTAAATATATTAACATTTTGTTTTTTAAGAAATTACAGAGGTTTTTCCAAAAACACCACTTTTGAAATTTGAAAAAAGACTTTGGTCCTTTTCTCGAAAATGAAAGAGAGTGGGCGAAAAAAAATTATTAGAGAACACTTCTAGTAGTATCTTTATTAAACTCCCATTATCAAATATATTAACATTTTGTCTTTTAAGAAATTATAGAGGTTTTTCCAAAAACACCACTTGAAATTTGACTTTGGTCCTTTTCTCGAAAATGAAAGAGAGTGGGCGAAAAACTCTTATTGGAGAACACTTCTAGTAGCGCCTTTATTAAACTCCAATAGTCAAATAAATTAACATTTTGTTTTTTAAAAAATTATAGAGGTTTTTCAAAAATACTACTTTTGAAATTTGTAAAAGGACTTTGGTCCTTTTCTCGAAAATGAAAGAGATTCGGTGAAAAAAACTTGTTGGAGAACACTTCTAGTAGTGCCTTTATTAAACTCCAATAGACAAATATATTAACCTTTTGTTTTTTAAGAAATTATAGAGGTTTTTCCAAAAACGCCACCTGAAATTTGACTTTGGTCCTTTTCTCGAAAATGAAAAAGAGTGGGCAAAGAAGATTCTTGGAGAACACTTCTAGTAATGTCTTTATTAAACTCCCATTGTCAAATATATTAACATTTTGTTTTTTAAGAAATTATAGAGGTTTTTCCAAAAACACCACTTTTGAAATTTGAAAAAGGACTTTGGTCCTTTTCTCGAAAAGGAAAGAGAGTGGGCAAAAAAATTATTGAAGAAAACTTCTAGTAGTGTCTTTATTTAACTCCAGTAGTCAAATATATTAACATTTTGTTTTTTTAAAAAATTATAGAGGTTTTTCCAAAAATACTACTTTTGAAATTTGAAAAAGGACTTTGGTCCTTTTCTCGAAAATGAAAGAGAGTGGGTGAAAAAAAAATTATTGGAGAACACTTCTAGTAGTATCTTTATTAAACTCTAATTGTCAAATATATTAAAATTTTGTTTTTTAAGAAATTATAGAGGTTTTTCCAAAAACACCACTTTTGAAATTTGAAAAAGGACTTTGGTCCTTTTCTCGAAAATGAAAGAGAGTGGGCAAAAAAAACTTCTTGGAGAACAGTGGGTGAAAAAAAAATGAAAGAGAGTGGGCGAAAAAAACTTGGTGAAGAACACTTCTAGTAGTGTCTTTATTAAACTCCAATAGTCAAATATATTAACATTTTGTTTTTTAAGAAATTATAGAGGTTTTTTCAAAAATACAACTTTTGAAATTTGAAAAAGGACTTTGGTCCTTTTCTCGAAAATGAAAGAGAGTGGCAAAAAAAACTTGTAGGAGAACACTTCTAGTAGTGCCTTTATTAAACTTCAATAGTCATATATATTAAAATTTGTTTTTTAAGAAATTATAGAGGTTTTTCCAAAAACACCACTTGAAATTTGACTTTGGTCCTTTTCTCGAAAATGAAAGGAAGTGGACGAAAAAAAATTATTGGAGAACACTTCTAGTAGTGTCTTTATTAAATTCCAATAGTCAAATATATTAACATTTTGTTTTTTAAGAAATTATAGAGGTTTTTCCAAAAACACCACTTTTGAAATTTGAAAAAGGACTTTGGTCCTTTTCTCGAAAATGAAAGAGAGTGGGCGAAAAAAACTTGTTGGAGAACACTTCTAGTAGTTCCTTTATTAAACTCCAATAGTCAAGTATATTAACCTTTTGTTTTTTAAGAAATTATAGAGGGTTTTCCAAAAATACTACTTTCGAAATTTGAAAAAGGACTTTGGTCCTTTTCTCGAAAAGGAAAGAGAGTGGGCAAAAAAAATTATTGGAGAACACTTCTAGTAGTGTCTTTATTTAACTCCAGTAGTCAAATATATTAACATTTTGTTTTTAAAAAAATTATAGAGGTTTTTCCAAAAATACTACTTTTGAAATTTGAAAAGACTTTGGTCCTTTTCTCGAAAATGAAAGAGGGTGGGCAAAAAAAACTTGTTGGAGAACACTTCTAGTAGTTCCTTTATTAAACTCCAATAGTCAAATATATTAACCTTTTGTTTTTTAAGAAATTATAGAGGTTTTTCCAAAAACACCACTTTTGAAATTTAAAAAAGGACTTTGGTCCTTTTCTCGAAAAGGAAAGAGAGTGGGCAAAAAAATTATTGAAGAAAACTTCTAGTAGTGTCTTTATTTAACTCCAGTAGTCAAATATATTAACATTTTGTTTTTTTAAAAAATTATAGAGGTTTTTCCAAAAATACTACTTTTGAAATTTGAAAAAGGACTTTGGTCCTTTTCTCGAAAATGAAAGAGAGTGGGTGAAAAAAAAAATTATTGGAGAACACTTCTAGTAGTATCTTTATTAAAGTGTAATAGTCAAATATATTAACATTTTGTTTTTTAAGAAATTATAGAGGTTTTTACAAAAACACCACTTTTGAAATTTGAAAAAGGACTTTGGTCCTTTTCTCGAAAATGAAAGAGAGTGGGCAAAAAAAACTTCTTGGAGAACACTTCTGGTAGTATCTTTATTAAACTCTAATAGTCAAATATATTAACATTTTGTTTTTAAGAAATTATAGAGCTTTTTCCCAAAACAGCACTTTTGCAATTTGAAAAAGGACTTTGGTCCTTTTCTCGAAAATAAAAGAGAGTGGGCGAAAAAAATTTTTGGAGAACACTTCTAGTAGTATCTTTATTAAACTCTAATAGTCAAATATATTAACATTTTGTTTTTTAAGAAATTATAGAGGTTTTTCCAAAAAACCACTTCTAGTAGTGCCTTTATTAAACTCCAATAGTCAAATATATAAACATTTTGTTTTTTAAGAAATTATAGAGGTTTCTCCAAAAACACCACTTTTGAAATTTGAAAAAAGACTTTGGTCCGTTTCTCAAAAATGAAAGAGAGTGGGCGAAAAAAACTTGGTGAAGAACACTTCTAGTAGTGTCTTTATTAAACTCCAATAGTCAAATATATTAACATTTTGTTTTTTAAGAAATTATAGAGGTTTTTTCAAAAACACCACTTTTGAAATTTGAAAAAGGACTTTGGTCCTTTTCTCGAAAATGAAAGAGAGTGGGCAAAAAAAAACTTGTTGGAGAACACTTCTAGTAGTGCCTTTATTAAACTCCAATAGTCAGAAATATTAACATTTTGTTTTTTAAGAAATTATAGAGGTTTTTCCAAAAACACCACTTGAAATTTGACTTTGGTCCTTTTCTCGAAAATGAAAGGGAGTGGACGAAAAAAAATTATTGGAGAATACTTCTAGTAGTGTCTTTATTAAATTCCAATAGTCAAATATATTAACATTTTGTTTTTTAAGAAATTATAGAGGTTTTTCCAAAAACACCACTTTTGAAATTTTAAAAAGGACTTTGGTCCTTTTCTCGAAAATGAAAGAGAGTGGGCGAAAAAAACTTGTTGGAGAACACTTCTAGCAGTTCCTTTATTAAATTCCAATAGTCAAATATATTAACCTTTTGTTTTTTAAGAAATTATAGAGGTTTTTCCAAAAATACTACTTTTGAAATTTGAAAAAGGACTTTGGTCCTTTTCTCGAAAAGGAAAGAGAGTGGGCAAAAAAAACTTGTAGGAGAACACTTCTAGTAGTGCCTTTATCAAACTCCAATAGTCATAAATATTAACATTTTGTTTTTTAAGAAATTATAGAAATTTTTCCAAAAACACCACTTGAAATTTGACTTTAGTCCTTTTCTCGAAAATGAAAGGGAGTGGACGAAAAAAAATTATTGGAGAACACTTCTAGTAGTGTCTTTATTAAATTCCAATAGTCAAATATATTAACATTTTGTTTTTTAAGAAATTATAGAGGGTTTTCCAAACACGCCACTTGAAATTTGACTTTGGTCCTTTTCTCGAAAATGAAAAAGAGTGGGCAAAACAAATTATTGAAGAACACTTCTAGTAATGTCTTTATTAAACTCCCATTGTCAAATATATTAACATTTTGTTTTTTAAGAAATTATAGAGGTTTTGCCAAAAACACCACTTTTGAAATTTGAAAAAGGACTTTGGTCCTTTTCTCGAAAATGAAAGAGAGTGGGCAAAAAAAAAAAAAAGTTGTTGGAGAACACTTCTAGTAGTGCCTTTATTAAACTCCAATAGTCATAAATATTAACATTTTGTTTTTTAAGAAATTATAGAGGTTTTTCCAAAAACACCACTTTTGAAATTTGAAAAAGGACTTTGGTCCTTTTCTCGAAAATGAAAGAGAGTGGTCGAAAAAAACTTGTTGGAGAACACTTCTAGTAGTGCCTATATTAAACTCCAATAGTCAAATATATTAACATTTTGTCTTTTAAGAAATTATAGAGGTTTTTCCAAAAACACCACTTGAAATTTGAAAAAGGACTTTGGTCGTTTGCTCGAAAATGAAAGAGAGTGGGCGAAAAAAAATTATTGGAGAACACTTCTAGTAGTATCTTTATTAAACTCTAATTGTCAAATATATTAAAATTTTGTTTTTTAAGAAATTATAGAGGTTTTTCCAAAAACACCACTTTTGAAATTTGAAAAAAGACTTTGGTCCGTTTCTCAAAAATGAAAGAGAGTGGGCGAAAAAAACTTGGTGAAGAACACTTCTAGTAGTGTCTTTATTAAACTCCAATAGTCAAATATATTAACATTTTGTTTTTTAAGAAATTATAGAGGTTTTTTTAAAAACACCACTTTTGAAATTTGAAAAAGGACTTTGGTCCTTTTCTCGAAAATGAAAGAGAGTGGGCAAAAAAAAAACTTGTTGGAGAACACTTCTAGTAGTGCCTTTATTAAACTCCAATAGTCATAAATATTAACATTTTGTTTTTTAAGAAATTATAGAGGTTTTTCCAAAAACACCACTTGAAATTTGACTTTGGTCCTTTTCTCGAAAATGAAAGGGAGTGGACGAAAAAAAATTATTGGAGAATACTTCTAGTAGTGTCTTTATTAAATTCCAATAGTCAAATATATTAACATTTTGTTTTTTAAGAAATTATAGAGGTTTTTCCAAAAACACCACTTTTGAAATTTTAAAAAGGACTTTGGTCCTTTTCTCGAAAATGAAAGAGAGTGGGCGAAAAAAACTTGTTGGAGAACACTTCTAGCAGTTCCTTTATTAAATTCCAATAGTCAAATATATTAACCTTTTGTTTTTTAAGAAATTATAGAGGTTTTTCCAAAAATACTACTTTTGAAATTTGAAAAAGGACTTTGGTCCTTTTCTCGAAAAGGAAAGAGAGTGGGCAAAAAAAACTTGTAGGAGAACACTTCTAGTAGTGCCTTTATCAAACTCCAATAGTCATAAATATTAACATTTTGTTTTTTAAGAAATTATAGAAATTTTTCCAAAAACACCACTTGAAATTTGACTTTAGTCCTTTTCTCGAAAATGAAAGGGAGTGGACGAAAAAAAATTATTGGAGAACACTTCTAGTAGTGTCTTTATTAAATTCCAATAGTCAAATATATTAACATTTTGTTTTTTAAGAAATTATAGAGGGTTTTCCAAACACGCCACTTGAAATTTGACTTTGGTCCTTTTCTCGAAAATGAAAAAGAGTGGGCAAAACAAATTATTGAAGAACACTTCTAGTAATGTCTTTATTAAACTCCCATTGTCAAATATATTAACATTTTGTTTTTTAAGAAATTATAGAGGTTTTGCCAAAAACACCACTTTTGAAATTTGAAAAAGGACTTTGGTCCTTTTCTCGAAAATGAAAGAGAGTGGGCAAAAAAAAAAAAACTTGTTGGAGAACACTTCTAGTAGTGCCTTTATTAAACTCCAATAGTCATAAATATTAACATTTTGTTTTTTAAGAAATTATAGAGGTTTTTCCAAAAACACCACTTTTGAAATTTGAAAAAGGACTTTGGTCCTTTTCTCGAAAATGAAAGAGAGTGGTCGAAAAAAACTTGTTGGAGAACACTTCTAGTAGTGCCTATATTAAACTCCAATAGTCAAATATATTAACATTTTGTCTTTTAAGAAATTATAGAGGTTTTTCCAAAAACACCACTTGAAATTTGAAAAAGGACTTTGGTCGTTTGCTCGAAAATGAAAGAGAGTGGGCGAAAAAAAATTATTGGAGAACACTTCTAGTAGTGTCTTTATTAAACTCCAATAGTCAAATATATTAACATTTTGTTTTTTAAGAAATTATAGAGGTTTTTCCAAAAACACAACTTGAAATTTGACTTTGGTCCTTTTCTCGAAAAGGAAAGAGAGTGGGCAAAAAAAATTATTGAAGAACACTTCTAGTAGTGTCTTTACTTAACTCCAGTAGTCAAATATATTAACATTTTGTTTTTTAAAAAATTATAGAGGTTTTTCCAAAAATACTACTTTTGAAATTTGAAAAAGGACTTTGGTCCTTTTCTCGAAAATGAAAGAGAGTGGGTGAAAAAAAAAATTATTGGAGAACACTTCTAGTAGTATCTTTATTAAACTCTAATAGTCAAATATATTAACATTTTGTTTTTTAAGAAATTATAGAGGTTTTTCCAAAAACACCACTTTTGAAATTTGAAAAAGGACTTTGGTCCTTTTCTCGAAAATGAAAGAGAGTGGGCAAAAAAAACTTGTTGGAGAACACTTCTAGTAGTGTCTTTATTAAACTCCAGTAGTTAAATATATTAACATTTTGTTTTTTAAGAAATTACAGAGGTTTTTCCAAAAACACCACTTTTGAAATTTGAAAAAAGACTTTGGTCCTTTTCTCGAAAATGAAAGAGAGTGGGCGAAAAAAAATTATTAGAGAACACTTCTAGTAGTATCTTTATTAAACTCCCATTATCAAATATATTAACATTTTGTCTTTTAAGAAATTATAGAGGTTTTTCCAAAAACACCACTTGAAATTTGACTTTGGTCCTTTTCTCGAAAATGAAAGAGAGTGGGCGAAAAACTCTTATTGGAGAACACTTCTAGTAGCGCCTTTATTAAACTCCAATAGTCAAATAAATTAACATTTTGTTTTTTAAAAAATTATAGAGGTTTTTCAAAAATACTACTTTTGAAATTTGTAAAAGGACTTTGGTCCTTTTCTCGAAAATGAAAGAGATTCGGTGAAAAAAACTTGTTGGAGAACACTTCTAGTAGTGCCTTTATTAAACTCCAATAGACAAATATATTAACTTTTTGTTTTTTAAGAAATTATAGAGGTTTTTCCAAAAACGCCACCTGAAATTTGACTTTGGTCCTTTTCTCGAAAATGAAAAAGAGTGGGCAAAGAAGATTCTTGGAGAACACTTCTAGTAATGTCTTTATTAAACTCCCATTGTCAAATATATTAACATTTTGTTTTTTAAGAAATTATAGAGGTTTTTCCAAAAACACCACTTTTGAAATTTGAAAAAGGACTTTGGTCCTTTTCTCGAAAAGGAAAGAGAGTGGGCAAAAAAATTATTGAAGAAAACTTCTAGTAGTGTCTTTATTTAACTCCAGTAGTCAAATATATTAACATTTTGTTTTTTTAAAAAATTATAGAGGTTTTTCCAAAAATACTACTTTTGAAATTTGAAAAAGGACTTTGGTCCTTTTCTCGAAAATGAAAGAGAGTGGGTGAAAAAAAAATTATTGGAGAACACTTCTAGTAGTATCTTTATTAAACTCTAATTGTCAAATATATTAAAATTTTGTTTTTTAAGAAATTATAGAGGTTTTTCCAAAAACACCACTTTTGAAATTTGAAAAAGGACTTTGGTCCTTTTCTCGAAAATGAAAGAGAGTGGGCAAAAAAAACTTCTTGGAGAACAGTGGGTGAAAAAAAAATGAAAGAGAGTGGGCGAAAAAAACTTGGTGAAGAACACTTCTAGTAGTGTCTTTATTAAACTCCAATAGTCAAATATATTAACATTTTGTTTTTTAAGAAATTATAGAGGTTTTTTCAAAAATACCACTTTTGAAATTTGAAAAAGGACTTTGGTCCTTTTCTCGAAAATGAAAGAGAGTGGCAAAAAAAACTTGTAGGAGAACACTTCTAGTAGTGCCTTTATTAAACTTCAATAGTCATATATATTAAAATTTGTTTTTTAAGAAATTATAGAGGTTTTTCCAAAAACACCACTTGAAATTTGACTTTGGTCCTTTTCTCGAAAATGAAAGGAAGTGGACGAAAAAAAATTATTGGAGAACACTTCTAGTAGTGTCTTTATTAAATTCCAATAGTCAAATATATTAACATTTTGTTTTTTAAGAAATTATAGAGGTTTTTCCAAAAACACCACTTTTGAAATTTGAAAAAGGACTTTGGTCCTTTTCTCGAAAATGAAAGAGAGTGGGCGAAAAAAACTTGTTGGAGAACACTTCTAGTAGTTCCTTTATTAAACTCCAATAGTCAAATATATTAACCTTTTGTTTTTTAAGAAATTATAGAGGTTTTTCCAAAAACACCACTTGAAATTTGACTTTGGTCCTTTTCTCGAAAATGAAAGGAAGTGGACGAAAAAAAATTATTGGAGAACACTTCTAGTAGTGTCTTTATTAAATTCCAATAGTCAAATATATTAACCTTTTGTTTTTTAAGAAATTATAGAGGGTTTTCCAAAAATACTACTTTCGAAATTTGAAAAAGGACTTTGGTCCTTTTCTCGAAAAGGAAAGAGAGTGGGCAAAAAAAATTATTGGAGAACACTTCTAGTAGTGTCTTTATTTAACTCCAGTAGTCAAATATATTAACATTTTGTTTTTAAAAAAATTATAGAGGTTTTTCCAAAAATACTACTTTTGAAATTTGAAAAGACTTTGGTCCTTTTCTCGAAAATGAAAGAGGGTGGGCAAAAAAAACTTGTTGGAGAACACTTCTAGTAGTTCCTTTATTAAACTCCAATAGTCAAATATATTAACCTTTTGTTTTTTAAGAAATTATAGAGGTTTTTCCAAAAACACCACTTTTGAAATTTAAAAAAGGACTTTGGTCCTTTTCTCGAAAAGGAAAGAGAGTGGGCAAAAAAATTATTGAAGAAAACTTCTAGTAGTGTCTTTATTTAACTCCAGTAGTCAAATATATTAACATTTTGTTTTTTTAAAAAATTATAGAGGTTTTTCCAAAAATACTACTTTTGAAATTTGAAAAAGGACTTTGGTCCTTTTCTCGAAAATGAAAGAGAGTGGGTGAAAAAAAAAATTATTGGAGAACACTTCTAGTAGTATCTTTATTAAAGTGTAATAGTCAAATATATTAACATTTTGTTTTTTAAGAAATTATAGAGGTTTTTACAAAAACACCACTTTTGAAATTTGAAAAAGGACTTTGGTCCTTTTCTCGAAAATGAAAGAGAGTGGGCAAAAAAAACTTCTTGGAGAACACTTCTGGTAGTATCTTTATTAAACTCTAATAGTCAAATATATTAACATTTTGTTTTTAAGAAATTATAGAGCTTTTTCCCAAAACAGCACTTTTGCAATTTGAAAAAGGACTTTGGTCCTTTTCTCGAAAATAAAAGAGAGTGGGCGAAAAAAATTTTTGGAGAACACTTCTAGTAGTATCTTTATTAAACTCTAATAGTCAAATATATTAACATTTTGTTTTTTAAGAAATTATAGAGGTTTTTCCAAAAAACCACTTCTAGTAGTGCCTTTATTAAACTCCAATAGTCAAATATATAAACATTTTGTTTTTTAAGAAATTATAGAGGTTTCTCCAAAAACACCACTTTTGAAATTTGAAAAAAGACTTTGGTCCGTTTCTCAAAAATGAAAGAGAGTGGGCGAAAAAAACTTGGTGAAGAACACTTCTAGTAGTGTCTTTATTAAACTCCAATAGTCAAATATATTAACATTTTGTTTTTTAAGAAATTATAGAGGTTTTTTCAAAAACACCACTTTTGAAATTTGAAAAAGGACTTTGGTCCTTTTCTCGAAAATGAAAGAGAGTGGGCAAAAAAAAACTTGTTGGAGAACACTTCTAGTAGTGCCTTTATTAAACTCCAATAGTCAGAAATATTAACATTTTGTTTTTTAAGAAATTATAGAGGTTTTTCCAAAAACACCACTTGAAATTTGACTTTGGTCCTTTTCTCGAAAATGAAAGGGAGTGGACGAAAAAAAATTATTGGAGAATACTTCTAGTAGTGTCTTTATTAAATTCCAATAGTCAAATATATTAACATTTTGTTTTTTAAGAAATT
Organism: Gymnosoma rotundatum; assembly: GCA_916610165.2. Lineage (NCBI taxonomy): Eukaryota > Metazoa > Arthropoda > Insecta > Diptera > Tachinidae > Gymnosoma > Gymnosoma rotundatum. The sequence continues at coordinate 59,047,935 of OU744337.1, forward strand.
ATAGAGGTTTTTCCAAAAACACCACTTTTGAAATTTTAAAAAGGACTTTGGTCCTTTTCTCGAAAATGAAAGAGAGTGGGCGAAAAAAACTTGTTGGAGAACACTTCTAGCAGTTCCTTTATTAAATTCCAATAGTCAAATATATTAACCTTTTGTTTTTTAAGAAATTATAGAGGTTTTTCCAAAAATACTACTTTTGAAATTTGAAAAAGGACTTTGGTCCTTTTCTCGAAAAGGAAAGAGAGTGGGCAAAAAAAACTTGTAGGAGAACACTTCTAGTAGTGCCTTTATCAAACTCCAATAGTCATAAATATTAACATTTTGTTTTTTAAGAAATTATAGAAATTTTTCCAAAAACACCACTTGAAATTTGACTTTAGTCCTTTTCTCGAAAATGAAAGGGAGTGGACGAAAAAAAATTATTGGAGAATACTTCTAGTAGTGTCTTTATTAAATTCCAATAGTCAAATATATTAACATTTTGTTTTTTAAGAAATTATAGAGGGTTTTCCAAACACGCCACTTGAAATTTGACTTTGGTCCTTTTCTCGAAAATGAAAAAGAGTGGGCAAAACAAATTATTGAAGAACACTTCTAGTAATGTCTTTATTAAACTCCCATTGTCAAATATATTAACATTTTGTTTTTTAAGAAATTATAGAGGTTTTGCCAAAAACACCACTTTTGAAATTTGAAAAAGGACTTTGGTCCTTTTCTCGAAAATGAAAGAGAGTGGGCAAAAAAAAAAAAAACTTGTTGGAGAACACTTCTAGTAGTGCCTTTATTAAACTCCAATAGTCATAAATATTAACATTTTGTTTTTTAAGAAATTATAGAGGTTTTTCCAAAAACACCACTTTTGAAATTTGAAAAAGGACTTTGGTCCTTTTCTCGAAAATGAAAGAGAGTGGTCGAAAAAAACTTGTTGGAGAACACTTCTAGTAGTGCCTATATTAAACTCCAATAGTCAAATATATTAACATTTTGTCTTTTAAGAAATTATAGAGGTTTTTCCAAAAACACCACTTGAAATTTGAAAAAGGACTTTGGTCGTTTGCTCGAAAATGAAAGAGAGTGGGCGAAAAAAAATTATTGGAGAACACTTCTAGTAGTGTCTTTATTAAACTCCAATAGTCAAATATATTAACATTTTGTTTTTTAAGAAATTATAGAGGTTTTTCCAAAAACACCACTTGAAATTTGACTTTGGTCCTTTTCTCGAAAAGGAAAGAGAGTGGGCAAAAAAAATTATTGAAGAACACTTCTAGTAGTGTCTTTACTTAACTCCAGTAGTCAAATATATTAACATTTTGTTTTTTAAAAAATTATAGAGGTTTTTCCAAAAATACTACTTTTGAAATTTGAAAAAGGACTTTGGTCCTTTTCTCGAAAATGAAAGAGAGTGGGTGAAAAAAAAAATTATTGGAGAACACTTCTAGTAGTATCTTTATTAAACTCTAATAGTCAAATATATTAACATTTTGTTTTTTAAGAAATTATAGAGGTTTTTCCAAAAACACCACTTTTGAAATTTGAAAAAGGACTTTGGTCCTTTTCTCGAAAATGAAAGAGAGTGGGCAAAAAAAACTTGTTGGAGAACACTTCTAGTAGTGTCTTTATTAAACTCCAGTAGTTAAATATATTAACATTTTGTTTTTTAAGAAATTACAGAGGTTTTTCCAAAAATACCACTTTTGAAATTTGAAAAAAGACTTTGGTCCTTTTCTCGAAAATGAAAGAGAGTGGGCGAAAAAAAATTATTAGAGAACACTTCTAGTAGTATCTTTATTAAACTCCCATTATCAAATATATTAACATTTTGTCTTTTAAGAAATTATAGAGGTTTTTCCAAAAACACCACTTGAAATTTGACTTTGTCCTTTTCTCGAAAATGAAAGAGAGTGGGCGAAAAACTCTTATTGGAGAACACTTCTAGTAGCGCCTTTATTAAACTCCAATAGTCAAATAAATTAACATTTTATTTTTTAAAAAATTATAGAGGTTTTTCAAAAATACTACTTTTGAAATTTGTAAAAGGACTTTGGTCCTTTTCTCGAAAATGAAAGAGATTCGGTGAAAAAAACTTGTTGGAGAACACTTCTAGTAGTGCCTTTATTAAACTCCAATAGACAAATATATTAACCTTTTGTTTTTTAAGAAATTATAGAGGTTTTTCCAAAAACGCCACCTGAAATTTGACTTTGGTCCTTTTCTCGAAAATGAAAAAGAGTGGGCAAAGAAGATTCTTGGAGAACACTTCTAGTAATGTCTTTATTAAACTCCCATTGTCAAATATATTAACATTTTGTTTTTTAAGAAATTATAGAGGTTTTTCCAAAAACACCACTTTTGAAATTTGAAAAAGGACTTTGGTCCTTTTCTCGAAAAGGAAAGAGAGTGGGCAAAAAAATTATTGAAGAAAACTTCTAGTAGTGTCTTTATTTAACTCCAGTAGTCAAATATATTAACATTTTGTTTTTTTAAAAAATTATAGAGGTTTTTCCAAAAATACTACTTTTGAAATTTGAAAAAGGACTTTGGTCCTTTTCTCGAAAATGAAAGAGAGTGGGTGAAAAAAAATTATTGGAGAACACTTCTAGTAGTATCTTTATTAAACTCTAATTGTCAAATATATTAAAATTTTGTTTTTTAAGAAATTATAGAGGTTTTTCCAAAAACACCACTTTTGAAATTTGAAAAAGGACTTTGGTCCTTTTCTCGAAAATGAAAGAGAGTGGGCAAAAAAAACTTCTTGGAGAACACTTCTAGTAGTCTCTTTATTAAACTCCAGTAGTTAAATATATTAACATTTTGTTTTTTTAGAAATTATATAGGTTTTTCCAAAAACACCACTTTTGAAATTTGAAAAAAGACTTTGGTCCTTTTCTCGAAAATGAAAGAGGGTGGGCAAAAAAAACTTGTTGGAGAACACTTCTAGTAGTGTCTTTATTAAACTCCAATGGTCAAATATATTAACATTTTGTTTTTTAAGAAATTATAGAGGTCTTTCCAAAAACACCACTTTTGAAATTTGAAAAAGGACTTTGGTCCTTTTCTCGAAAATGAAAGAGAGTGGGTGACAAAAAAAATTATTGGAGAACACTTCTAGTAGCATCTTTATTAAACTCTAATTGTCAAATATATTAACATTTTGTTTTTTAAGAAATTATAGAGGTTTTTCCAAAAACACCACTTTTGAAATTTGAAAAAGGTCTTTGGTCCTTTTCTCGAAAATGAAAGAGAGTGGGCGAAAAAATCTTGTTGGAGAGCACTTCTAGTAGTGCCTTTATTAAACTCCAATAGTCAGATAAATTAACATTTTGTTTTTTAAGAAATTATAGAGGTTTTTCCAAAAAACCTCTTTTGAAATTTGAAAAAAGACCTTGGTCCTTTTCTCGAAAATGAAAGAGAGTGGGCGAAAAAAAATTATTAGAGAACACTTCTAGTAGTATCTTTATTAAACTCCCATTGTCAAATATATTAACATTTTGTCTTTTAAGAAATTATAGAGGTCAAATATATTAACATTTTGTTTTTTAAGAAATTATAGAGGTTTTTCCAAAAACACCACTTGAAATTTGACTTTGGTCTTTTTCTCGAAAATGAAAGAGAGTGGGAAAAAAAAAACTTGTTGTAGAACACTTCTAGTGGTGCCTTTATTAAACTTCAATAGTCAAATATATTAACATTTGGTTTTTTTAAGAAATTATAGAGGTTTTTCCAAAAACACCACTTTTGAAATTTGAAAAAGGACTTTGGTCCTTTTCTCGAAAAGGAAAGAGAGTGGGTGAAAAAAAAATTATTGGAGAACACTTCTAGTAGTGTTTTAATTTAACTCCAGTAGTCAAATATATTAACATTTTGTTTTTTAAAAAATTATAGAGGTTTTTCCAAAAATACTACTTTTGAAATTTGAAAAAGGACTTTGGTCCTTTTCTCGAAAAGGAAAGAGAGTGGGCAAAAAAAGTTATTGGAGAACACTTCTAGTAGTGTCTTTATTTAACTCCAGTAGTCAAATATATTAACATTTTGTTTTTTAAGAAATTATAGAGGTTTTTCCAAAAAACCTCTTTTGAAATTTGAAAAAAGACCTTGGTCCTTTTCTCGAAAATGAAAGAGATTGGATGAAAAAAACTTGTTGGAGAACACTTCTAGTAGTGCTTTTATTAAACTCCAATATTCAAGTATATTAACCTTTTGTTTTTTAAGAAATTATAGAGGTTATTCCCAAAACGCCACTTGAAATTTGACTTTGGTCCTTTTCTCGCAAATGAAAAAGAGTGGGCAAAGAAGATTATTGGAGAACACTTCTAGTAATGTCTTTATTAAACTCCCATTGTCAAATATATTAACATTTCGTTTTTAAGAAATTATAGAGATTTATCCAAAAACACCACTTTTGAAATTTGAAAAAGGACCTTGGTCCTTTTCTCGAAAAGGAAAGAGAGTGGGCAAAAAAAATTATTGAAGAACACTTCTAGTAGAGTCTTTATTTAACTCCAGTAGTCAAATATATTAACATTTTGTTTTTAAAAAATTATAGAGGTCTTTCCAAAAACACCACTTTTGAAATTTGAAAAAGGACTTTGGTCCTTTTCTCGAAAATGAAAGAGAGTGGGTGAAAAAAAAAAATTATTGGAGAACACTTCTAGTAGTATCTTTATTAAACTCTAATAGTCAAATATATTAACATTTTGTTTTTTAAGAAATTATAGAGGTTTTTCCAAAAACAGCACTTTTGAAATTTGAAAAAGGACTTTGGTCCTTTTCTCGAAAATGAAAGAGAGTGGGCAAAAAAACTTGTTGGAGAACACTTCTAGTAGTCTCTTTATTAAACTCCAGTAGTTAAATATATTAACATTTTGTTTTTTTAGAAATTATAGAGGTTTTTCCAAAAACACCACTTTTGAAATTTGAAAAAAGACTTTGGTCCTTTTCTCGAAAATGAAAGAGAGTGGGTGACAAAAAAAATTATTGGAGAACACTTCTAGTAGTGCTTTTATTAAACTCCAATATTCAAGTATATTAACCTTTTGTTTTTTAAGAAATTATAGAGGTTATTCCCAAAACGCCACTTGAAATTTGACTTTGGTCCTTTTCTCGCAAATGAAAAAGAGTGGGCAAAGAAGATTATTGGAGAACACTTCTAGTAATGTCTTTATTAAACTCCCATTGTCAAATATATTAACATTTAGTTTTTAAGAAATTATAGAGATTTATCCAAAAACACCACTTTTGAAATTTGAAAAAGGACCTTGGTCCTTTTCTCGAAAAGGAAAGAGAGTGGGCAAAAAAATTATTGAAGAAAACTTCTAGTAGTGTCTTTATTTAACTCCAGTAGTCAAATATATTAACATTTTGTTTTTTTAAAAAATTATAGAGGTTTTTCCAAAAATACTACTTTTGAAATTTGAAAAAGGACTTTGGTCCTTTTCTCGAAAATGAAAGAGAGTGGGTGAAAAAAAAAATTATTGGAGAACACTTCTAGTAGTATCTTTATTAAACTGTAATAGTCAAATATATTAACATTTTGTTTTTTAAGAAATTATAGAAGTTTTTCCAAAAACACCACTTTTGAAATTTGAAAAAGGACTTTGGTCCTTTTCTCGAAAATGAAAGAGAGTGGGCAAAAAAAACTTCTTGGAGAACACTTCAAGTAGTCTCTTTATTAAACTCCAGTAGTTAAATATATTAACATTTTGTTTTTTTAGAAATTATATAGGTTTTTCCAAAAACACCACTTTTGAAATTTGAAAAAAGACTTTGGTCCTTTTCTCGAAAATGAAAGAGGGTGGGCAAAAAAAACTTGTTGGAGAACACTTCTAGTAGTGTCTTTATTAAACTCCAATGGTCAAATATATTAACATTTTGTTTTTAAGAAATTATAGACGTCTTTCCAAAAACACCACTTGAAATTTGACTTTGTCCTTTTCTCGAAAATGAAAGAGAGTGGGCGAAAAACTCTTATTGGAGAACACTTCTAGTAGCGCCTTTATTAAACTCCAATAGTCAAATAAATTAACATTTTGTTTTTTAAAAAATTATAGAGGTTTTTCAAAAATACTACTTTTGAAATTTGTAAAAGGACTTTGGACCTTTTCTCGAAAATGAAAGAGAGTGGGCAAAAAAAACTTGTTGGAGAACACTTCTAGTAGTGTCTTTATTAAACTCCAGTAGTTAAATATATTAACATTTTGTTTTTTAAGAAATTACAGAGGTTTTTCCAAAAATACCACTTTTGAAATTTGAAAAAAGACTTTGGTCCTTTTCTCGAAAATGAAAGAGAGTGGGCGAAAAAAAATTATTAGAGAACACTTCTAGTAGTATCTTTATTAAACTCCCATTATCAAATATATTAACATTTTGTCTTTTAAGAAATTATAGAGGTTTTTCCAAAAACACCACTTGAAATTTGACTTTGTCCTTTTCTCGAAAATGAAAGAGAGTGGGCGAAAAACTCTTATTGGAGAACACTTCTAGTAGCGCCTTTATTAAACTCCAATAGTCAAATAAATTAACATTTTGTTTTTTAAAAAATTATAGAGGTTTTTCAAAAATACTACTTTTGAAATTTGTAAAAGGACTTTGGTCCTTTTCTCGAAAATGAAAGAGATTCGGTGAAAAAAACTTGTTGGAGAACACTTCTAGTAGTGCCTTTATTAAACTCCAATAGACAAATATATTAACCTTTTGTTTTTTAAGAAATTATAGAGGTTTTTCCAAAAACGCCACCTGAAATTTGACTTTGGTCCTTTTCTCGAAAATGAAAAAGAGTGGGCAAAGAAGATTCTTGGAGAACACTTCTAGTAATGTCTTTATTAAACTCCCATTGTCAAATATATTAACATTTTGTTTTTTAAGAAATTATAGAGGTTTTTCCAAAAACAGCACTTTTGAAATTTGAAAAAGGACTTTGGTCCTTTTCTCGAAAATGAAAGAGAGTGGGCAAAAAAACTTGTTGGAGAACACTTCTAGTAGTCTCTTTATTAAACTCCAGTAGTTAAATATATTAACATTTTGTTTTTTTAGAAATTATAGAGGTTTTTCCAAAAACACCACTTTTGAAATTTGAAAAAAGACTTTGGTCCTTTTCTCGAAAATGAAAGAGAGTGGGTGACAAAAAAAATTATTGGAGAACACTTCTAGTAGTGCTTTTATTAAACTCCAATATTCAAGTATATTAACCTTTTGTTTTTTAAGAAATTATAGAGGTTATTCCCAAAACGCCACTTGAAATTTGACTTTGGTCCTTTTCTCGCAAATGAAAAAGAGTGGGCAAAGAAGATTATTGGAGAACACTTCTAGTAATGTCTTTATTAAACTCCCATTGTCAAATATATTAACATTTAGTTTTTAAGAAATTATAGAGATTTATCCAAAAACACCACTTTTGAAATTTGAAAAAGGACCTTGGTCCTTTTCTCGAAAAGGAAAGAGAGTGGGCAAAAAAATTATTGAAGAAAACTTCTAGTAGTGTCTTTATTTAACTCCAGTAGTCAAATATATTAACATTTTGTTTTTTTAAAAAATTATAGAGGTTTTTCCAAAAATACTACTTTTGAAATTTGAAAAAGGACTTTGGTCCTTTTCTCGAAAATGAAAGAGAGTGGGTGAAAAAAAAAATTATTGGAGAACACTTCTAGTAGTATCTTTATTAAACTGTAATAGTCAAATATATTAACATTTTGTTTTTTAAGAAATTATAGAAGTTTTTCCAAAAACACCACTTTTGAAATTTGAAAAAGGACTTTGGTCCTTTTCTCGAAAATGAAAGAGAGTGGGCAAAAAAAACTTCTTGGAGAACACTTCAAGTAGTCTCTTTATTAAACTCCAGTAGTTAAATATATTAACATTTTGTTTTTTTAGAAATTATATAGGTTTTTCCAAAAACACCACTTTTGAAATTTGAAAAAAGACTTTGGTCCTTTTCTCGAAAATGAAAGAGGGTGGGCAAAAAAAACTTGTTGGAGAACACTTCTAGTAGTGTCTTTATTAAACTCCAATGGTCAAATATATTAACATTTTGTTTTTAAGAAATTATAGACGTCTTTCCAAAAACACCACTTGAAATTTGACTTTGTCCTTTTCTCGAAAATGAAAGAGAGTGGGCGAAAAACTCTTATTGGAGAACACTTCTAGTAGCGCCTTTATTAAACTCCAATAGTCAAATAAATTAACATTTTGTTTTTTAAAAAATTATAGAGGTTTTTCAAAAATACTACTTTTGAAATTTGTAAAAGGACTTTGGACCTTTTCTCGAAAATGAAAGAGAGTGGGCAAAAAAAACTTGTTGGAGAACACTTCTAGTAGTGTCTTTATTAAACTCCAGTAGTTAAATATATTAACATTTTGTTTTTTAAGAAATTACAGAGGTTTTTCCAAAAATACCACTTTTGAAATTTGAAAAAAGACTTTGGTCCTTTTCTCGAAAATGAAAGAGAGTGGGCGAAAAAAAATTATTAGAGAACACTTCTAGTAGTATCTTTATTAAACTCCCATTATCAAATATATTAACATTTTGTCTTTTAAGAAATTATAGAGGTTTTTCCAAAAACACCACTTGAAATTTGACTTTGTCCTTTTCTCGAAAATGAAAGAGAGTGGGCGAAAAACTCTTATTGGAGAACACTTCTAGTAGCGCCTTTATTAAACTCCAATAGTCAAATAAATTAACATTTTGTTTTTTAAAAAATTATAGAGGTTTTTCAAAAATACTACTTTTGAAATTTGTAAAAGGACTTTGGTCCTTTTCTCGAAAATGAAAGAGATTCGGTGAAAAAAACTTGTTGGAGAACACTTCTAGTAGTGCCTTTATTAAACTCCAATAGACAAATATATTAACCTTTTGTTTTTTAAGAAATTATAGAGGTTTTTCCAAAAACGCCACCTGAAATTTGACTTTGGTCCTTTTCTCGAAAATGAAAAAGAGTGGGCAAAGAAGATTCTTGGAGAACACTTCTAGTAATGTCTTTATTAAACTCCCATTGTCAAATATATTAACATTTTGTTTTTTAAGAAATTATAGAGGTTTTTCCAAAAACACCACTTTTGAAATTTGAAAAAGGACTTTGGTCCTTTTCTCGAAAAGGAAAGAGAGTGGGCAAAAAAATTATTGAAGAAAACTTCTAGTAGTGTCTTTATTTAACTCCAGTAGTCAAATATATTAACATTTTGTTTTTTTAAAAAATTATAGAGGTTTTTCCAAAAATACTACTTTTGAAATTTGAAAAAGGACTTTGGTCCTTTTCTCGAAAATGAAAGAGAGTGGGTGAAAAAAAAATTATTGGAGAACACTTCTAGTAGTATCTTTATTAAACTCTAATTGTCAAATATATTAAAATTTTGTTTTTTAAGAAATTATAGAGGTTTTTCCAAAAACACCACTTTTGAAATTTGAAAAAGGACTTTGGTCCTTTTCTCGAAAATGAAGGAGAGTGGGCAAAAAAAACTTCTTGGAGAACACTTCTAGTAGTCTCTTTATTAAACTCCAGTAGTTAAATATATTAACATTTTGTTTTTTTAGAAATTATATAGGTTTTTCCAAAAACACCACTTTTGAAATTTGAAAAAAGACTTTGGTCCTTTTCTCGAAAATGAAAGAGGGTGGGCAAAAAAAACTTGTTGGAGAACACTTCTAGTAGTGTCTTTATTAAACTCCAATGGTCAAATATATTAACATTTTGTTTTTTAAGAAATTATAGAGGTCTTTCCAAAAACACCACTTTTGAAATTTGAAAAAGGACTTTGGTCCTTTTCTCGAAAATGAAAGAGAGTGGGTGACAAAAAAAATTATTGGAGAACACTTCTAGTAGCATCTTTATTAAACTCTAATTGTCAAATATATTAACATTTTGTTTTTTAAGAAATTATAGAGGTTTTTCCAAAAACACCACTTTTGAAATTTGAAAAAGGTCTTTGGTCCTTTTCTCGAAAATGAAAGAGAGTGGGCGAAAAAATCTTGTTGGAGAGCACTTCTAGTAGTGCCTTTATTAAACTCCAATAGTCAGATAAATTAACATTTTGTTTTTTAAGAAATTATAGAGGTTTTTCCAAAAAACCTCTTTTGAAATTGGAAAAAAGACCTTGGTCCTTTTCTCGAAAATGGAAGAGAGTGGGCGAAAAAAAATTATTAGAGAACACTTCTAGTAGTATCTTTATTAAACTCCCATTGTCAAATATATTAACATTTTGTCTTTTAAGAAATTATAGAGGTCAAATATATTAACATTTTGTTTTTTAAGAAATTATAGAGGTTTTTCCAAAAACACCACTTGAAATTTGACTTTGGTCTTTTTCTCGAAAATGAAAGAGAGTGGGAAAAAAAAAACTTGTTGTAGAACACTTCTAGTGGTGCCTTTATTAAACTTCAATAGTCAAATATATTAACATTTGGTTTTTTTAAGAAATTATAGAGGTTTTTCCAAAAACACCACTTTTGAAATTTGAAAAAGGACTTTGGTCCTTTTCTCGAAAAGGAAAGAGAGTGGGTGAAAAAAAAATTATTGGAGAACACTTCTAGTAGTGTTTTAATTTAACTCCAGTAGTCAAATATATTAACATTTTGTTTTTTAAAAAATTATAGAGGTTTTTCCAAAAATACTACTTTTGAAATTTGAAAAAGGACTTTGGTCCTTTTCTCGAAAAGGAAAGAGAGTGGGCAAAAAAAGTTATTGGAGAACACTTCTAGTAGTGTCTTTATTTAACTCCAGTAGTCAAATATATTAACATTTTGTTTTTTAAGAAATTATAGAGGTTTTTCCAAAAAACCTCTTTTGAAATTTGAAAAAAGACCTTGGTCCTTTTCTCGAAAATGAAAGAGATTGGATGAAAAAAACTTGTTGGAGAACACTTCTAGTAGTGCTTTTATTAAACTCCAATATTCAAGTATATTAACCTTTTGTTTTTTAAGAAATTATAGAGGTTATTCCCAAAACGCCACTTGAAATTTGACTTTGGTCCTTTTCTCGCAAATGAAAAAGAGTGGGCAAAGAAGATTATTGGAGAACACTTCTAGTAATGTCTTTATTAAACTCCCATTGTCAAATATATTAACATTTTGTTTTTAAGAAATTATAGAGATTTATCCAAAAACACCACTTTTGAAATTTGAAAAAGGACCTTGGTCCTTTTCTCGAAAAGGAAAGAGAGTGGGCAAAAAAAATTATTGAAGAACACTTCTAGTAGAGTCTTTATTTAACTCCAGTAGTCAAATATATTAACATTTTGTTTTTAAAAAATTATAGAGGTCTTTCCAAAACCACCACTTTTGAAATTTGAAAAAGGACTTTGGTCCTTTTCTCGAAAATGAAAGAGAGTGGGTGAAAAAAAAAAATTATTGGAGAACACTTCTAGTAGTATCTTTATTAAACTCTAATAGTCAAATATATTAACATTTTGTTTTTTAAGAAATTATAGAGGTTTTTCCAAAAACAGCACTTTTGAAATTTGAAAAAGGACTTTGGTCCTTTTCTCGAAAATGAAAGAGAGTGGGCAAAAAAACTTGTTGGAGAACACTTCTAGTAGTCTCTTTATTAAACTCCAGTAGTTAAATATATTAACATTTTGTTTTTTTAGAAATTATAGAGGTTTTTCCAAAAACACCACTTTTGAAATTTGAAAAAAGACTTTGGTCCTTTTCTCGAAAATGAAAGAGAGTGGGTGACAAAAAAAAATTATTGGAGAACACTTCTAGTAGTGCTTTTATTAAACTCCAATATTCAAGTATATTAACCTTTTGTTTTTTAAGAAATTATAGAGGTTATTCCCAAAACGCCACTTGAAATTTGACTTTGGTCCTTTTCTCGCAAATGAAAAAGAGTGGGCAAAGAAGATTATTGGAGAACACTTCTAGTAATGTCTTTATTAAACTCCCATTGTCAAATATATTAACATTTTGTTTTTAAGAAATTATAGAGATTTATCCAAAAACACCACTTTTGAAATTTGAAAAAGGACCTTGGTCCTTTTCTCGAAAAGGAAAGAGAGTGGGCAAAAAAATTATTGAAGAAAACTTCTAGTAGTGTCTTTATTTAACTCCAGTAGTCAAATATATTAACATTTTGTTTTTTTAAAAAATTATAGAGGTTTTTCCAAAACCACCACTTTTGAAATTTGAAAAAGGACTTTGGTCCTTTTCTCGAAAATGAAAGAGAGTGGGTGAAAAAAAAAATTATTGGAGAACACTTCTAGTAGTATCTTTATTAAACTGTAATAGTCAAATATATTAACATTTTGTTTTTTAAGAAATTATAGAAGTTTTTCCAAAAACACCACTTTTGAAATTTGAAAAAGGACTTTGGTCCTTTTCTCGAAAATGAAAGAGAGTGGGCAAAAAAAACTTCTTGGAGAACACTTCAAGTAGTCTCTTTATTAAACTCCAGTAGTTAAATATATTAACATTTTGTTTTTTTAGAAATTATATAGGTTTTTCCAAAAACACCACTTTTGAAATTTGAAAAAAGACTTTGGTCCTTTTCTCGAAAATGAAAGAGGGTGGGCAAAAAAAACTTGTTGGAGAACACTTCTAGTAGTGTCTTTATTAAACTCCAATGGTCAAATATATTAACATTTTGTTTTTTAAGAAATTATAGACGTCTTTCCAAAAACACCTCTTTTGAAATTTGAAAAAGGACTTTGGTCCTTTTCTCGAAAATGAAAGAGAGTGGGTGAAAAAAAAATTATTGGAGAACACTTCTAGTAGTATCTTTATTAAACTCTAATTGTCAAATATATTAACATTTTGTTTTTTAAGAAATTATAGAGGTTTTTCCAAAAACACCACTTTTGAAATTTGAAAAAGGTCTTTGGTCCTTTTCTCGAAAATGAAAGAGAGTGGGCGAAAAAATCTTGTTGGAGAGCACTTCTAGTAGTGCCTTTATTAAACTCCAATAGTCAGATAAATTAACATTTTGTTTTTTAAGAAATTATAGAGGTCTTTCCAAAAACACCACTTTTGAAATTTGAAAAAGGACTTTGGTCCTTTTCTCGAAAATGAAAGAGAGTGGGTGAAAAAAAAATTATTGGAGAACACTTCTAGTAGCATCTTTATTAAACTCTAATTGTCAAATATATTAACATTTTGATTTTAAGAAATTATAGAGGTTTTTCCAAAAACACCACTTTTGAAATTTGAAAAAGGTCTTTGGTCCTTTTCTCGAAAATGAAAGAGAGTGGGCGAAAAAATCTTGTTGGAGAGCACTTCTAGTAGTGCCTTTATTAAACTCCAATAGTCAGATAAATTAACATTTTGTTTTTTAAGAAATTATAGAGGTTTTTCCAAAAAACCTCTTTTGCAATTTGAAAAAAGACCGTCCTTTTCTCGAAAATGAAAGAGAGTGGGCGAAAAAAAATTATTAGAGAACACTTCTAGTAGTATCTTTATTAAACTCCCATTGTCAAATATATTAACATTTTGTCTTTTAAGAAATTATAGAGGTCAAATATATTAACATTTTGTTTTTTAAGAAATTATAGAGGTTTTTCCAAAAACACCACTTGAAATTTGACTTTGGTCTTTTTCTCGAAAATGAAAGAGAAAGGGAAAAAAAAACTTGTTGTAGAACACTTCTAGTGGTGCCTTTATTAAACTTCAATAGTCAAATATATTAACATTTGGTTTTTTTAAGAAATTATAGAGGTTTTTCCAAAAACACCACTTTTGAAATTTGAAAAAGGACTTTGATCCTTTTCTCGAAAAGGAAAGAGAGTGGGTGAAAAAAAAATTATCGGAGAACACTTCTAGTAGTGTTTTTATTTAACTCCAGTAGTCAAATATATTAACATTTTGTTTTTTAAAAAATTATAGAGGTTTTTCCAAAAATACTACATTTGAAATTTGAAAAAGGACTTTGGTCCTTTTCTCGAAAAGGAAAGAGAGTGGGCAAAAAAAATTATTGGAGAACACTTCTAGTAGTGTCTTTATTTAACTCCAGTAGTCAAATATATTAACATTTTGTTTTTTAAGAAATTATAGAGGTTTTTCCAAAAAACCTCTTTTGAAATTTGAAAAAAGACCTTGGTCCTTTTCTCGAAAATGAAAAAGATTGGATGAAAAAAACTTGTTGGAGAACACTTCTAGTAGTGCCTTTATTAAACTCCAATAGTCAAATATATTAACCTTTTGTTTTTTAAGAAATTAAAGAGGTTATTCCAAAAACGCCACTTGAAATTTGACTTTGGTCCTTTTCTCGCAAATGAAAAAGAGTGGGCAAAGAAGATTATTGGAGAACACTTCTAGTAATGTCTTTATTAAACTCCCATTGTCAAATATATTAACATTTTGTTTTTAAGAAATTATAGAGATTTTTCCAAAAACACCACTTTTGAAATTTGAAAAAGGACCTTGTTCCTTTTCTCGAAAAGGAAAGAGAGTGGGCAAAAAAAAATTATTGAAGAGCACTTCTAGTAGTGTCTTTATTTAACTCCAGTAGTCAAATATATTAACATTTTGTTTTTAAAAAATTATAGAGGTCTTTCCAAAAACACCACTTTTGAAATTTGAAAAAAGACTTTGGTCCTTTTATCGAAAATGAAAGAGAGTGGGTGAAAAAAAATTATTGGAGAACACTTCTAGTAGTGCCTTTATTAAACTCCAATAGTCAGATAAATTAACATTTTGTTTTTTAAGAAATTATAGAGGTTTTTCCAAAAACACCACTTTTGAAATTTGAAAAAGGACTTTGGTCCTTTTCTCGAAAATAAAAGAGAGTGGGTGAAAAAAAAAAAAAAATTATTGGAGAACACTTCTAGTAGTATCTTTATTAAACTCTAATAGTCAAATATATTAACATTTTGTTTTTTAAGAAATTATAGAGGTTTTTCCAAAAACAGCACTTTTGAAATTTGAAAGAGAGTGGGCAAAAAAAACTTGTTGGAGAACACTTCTAGTAGTCTCCTTATTAAACTCCAGTAGTTAAATATATTAACATTTTGTTTTTTTAGAAATTATAGAGGTTTTTCCAAAAACACCACTTTTGAAATTTGAAAAAAGACTTTGGTCCTTTTCTCGAAAATGAAAGAGGGTGGGTGAAAAAAAATTATTGGAGAACACTTCTAGTAGTATCTTTATTAAACTCTAATAGACAAATATATTAACATTTTGTTTTTTAAGAAATTATAGAGGTTTTTCCAAAAACACCACTTTTGAAATTTGAAAAAGGACTTTGGTCCTTTTCTCGAAAATGAAAGAGAGTGGGCGAAAAAATCTTGTTGGAGAACACTTCTAGTAGTGCCTTTATTAAACTCCAATAGTCAGATAAATTAACATTTTGTTTTTTAAGAAATTATAGAGGTTTTTCCAAAAAACCACTTTTGAAATTTGAAAAAAGACTTTAGTCCTTTTCTCGAAAATGAAAGAGAGTGGGCGAAAAAAAATTATTAGAGAACACTTCTAGTAGTATCTTTATTAAACTCCCATTGTCAAATATATTAACATTTTGTCTTTTAAGAAATTATAGAGGTTTTTCCAAAAACACCACTTGAAATTTGACTTTGGTTCTTTTCTCGAAAATGAAAGAGAGTGGGCAAAAAAAAAATTATTGGAGAACACCTCTAGTAGTATCTTTATTAAACTCTAATATCCAAATATATTAACATTTTGTTTTTTAAGAAATTATAGAGGTTTTTCCAAAAACACCACTTTTGAAATTTGAGAAAGGACTTTGGTCCTTTTCTCCAAAATGAAAGAGAGTGGGCGAAAAAAACTTGGTGAAGAACACTTCTAGTAGTGTCTTTATTAAACTCCAATAGTCAAATATATTAACATTTTGTTTTTTAAGAAATTATAGAGGTTTTTTCAAAAACACCACTTTTGAAATTTGAAAAAGGACTTTGGTCCTTTTCTCGAAAATGAAAGAGAGTGGCAAAAAAAACTTGTAGGAGAACACTTCTAGTAGTGCCTTTATAAAACTCCAATAGTCATATATATTAACATTTTGTTTTTTAAGAAATTATAGAGGTTTTTCCAAAAACACCACTTGAAATTTGACTTTGGTCTTTTTCTCGAAAATGAAAGAGAAAGGGAAAAAAAAACTTGTTGTAGAACACTTCTAGTGGTGCCTTTATTAAACTTCAATAGTCAAATATATTAACATTTGGTTTTTTTAAGAAATTATAGAGGTTTTTCCAAAAACACCACTTTTGAAATTTGAAAAAGGACTTTGATCCTTTTCTCGAAAAGGAAAGAGAGTGGGTGAAAAAAAAATTATCGGAGAACACTTCTAGTAGTGTTTTTATTTAACTCCAGTAGTCAAATATATTAACATTTTGTTTTTTAAAAAATTATAGAGGTTTTTCCAAAAATACTACATTTGAAATTTGAAAAAGGACTTTGGTCCTTTTCTCGAAAAGGAAAGAGAGTGGCCAAAAAAAATTATTGGAGAACACTTCTAGTAGTGTCTTTATTTAACTCCAGTAGTCAAATATATTAACATTTTGTTTTTTAAGAAATTATAGAGGTTTTTCCAAAAAACCTCTTTTGAAATTTGAAAAAAGACCTTGGTCCTTTTCTCGAAAATGAAAAAGATTGGATGAAAAAAACTTGTTGGAGAACACTTCTAGTAGTGCCTTTATTAAACTCCAATAGTCAAATATATTAACCTTTTGTTTTTTAAGAAATTAAAGAGGTTATTCCAAAAACGCCACTTGAAATTTGACTTTGGTCCTTTTCTCGCAAATGAAAAAGAGTGGGCAAAGAAGATTATTGGAGAACACTTCTAGTAATGTCTTTATTAAACTCCCATTGTCAAATATATTAACATTTTGTTTTTAAGAAATTATAGAGATTTTTCCAAAAACACCACTTTTGAAAAAGGACCTTGTTCCTTTTCTCGAAAAGGAAAGAGAGTGGGCAAAAAAAAATTATTGAAGAGCACTTCTAGTAGTGTCTTTATTTAACTCCAGTAGTCAAATATATTAACATTTTGTTTTTAAAAAACTATAGAGGTCTTTCCAAAAACACCACTTTTGAAATTTGAAAAAAGACTTTGGTCCTTTTATCGAAAATGAAAGAGAGTGGGTGAAAAAAAATTATTGGAGAACACTTCTAGTAGTGCCTTTATTAAACTCCAATAGTCAGATAAATTAACATTTTGTTTTTTAAGAAATTATAGAGGTTTTTCCAAAAACACCACTTTTGAAATTTGAAAAAGGACTTTGGTCCTTTTCTCGAAAATAAAAGAGAGTGGGTGAAAAAAAAAAAAAAATTATTGGAGAACACTTCTAGTAGTATCTTTATTAAACTCTAATAGTCAAATATATTAACATTTTGTTTTTTAAGAAATTATAGAGGTTTTTCCAAAAACAGCACTTTTGAAATTTGAAAGAGAGTGGGCAAAAAAAACTTGTTGGAGAACACTTCTAGTAGTCTCCTTATTAAACTCCAGTAGTTAAATATATTAACATTTTGTTTTTTTAGAAATTATAGAGGTTTTTCCAAAAACACCACTTTTGAAATTTGAAAAAAGACTTTGGTCCTTTCTCGAAAATGAAAGAGGGTGGGTGAAAAAAAATTATTGGAGAACACTTCTAGTAGTATCTTTATTAAACTCTAATAGACAAATATATTAACATTTTGTTTTTTAAGAAATTATAGAGGTTTTTCCAAAAACACCACTTTTGAAATTTGAAAAAGGACTTTGGTCCTTTTCTCGAAAATGAAAGAGAGTGGGCGAAAAAATCTTGTTGGAGAACACTTCTAGTAGTGCCTTTATTAAACTCCAATAGTCAGATAAATTAACATTTTGTTTTTTAAGAAATTATAGAGGTTTTTCCAAAAAACCACTTTTGAAATTTGAAAAAAGAATTTAGTCCTTTTCTCGAAAATGAAAGAGAGTGGGCGAAAAAAAATTATTAGAGAACACTTCTAGTAGTATCTTTATTAAACTCCCATTGTCAAATATATTAACATTTTGTCTTTTAAGAAATTATAGAGGTTTTTCCAAAAACACCACTTGAAATTTGACTTTGGTTCTTTTCTCGAAAATGAAAGAGAGTGGGCAAAAAAAAATTATTGGAGAACACCTCTAGTAGTATCTTTATTAAACTCTAATATCCAAATATATTAACATTTTGTTTTTTAAGAAATTATAGAGGTTTTTCCAAAAACACCACTTTTGAAATTTGAGAAAGGACTTTGGTCCTTTTCTCCAAAATGAAAGAGAGTGGGCGAAAAAAACTTGGTGAAGAACACTTCTAGTAGTGTCTTTATTAAACTCCAATAGTCAAATATATTAACATTTTGTTTTTTAAGAAATTATAGAGGTTTTTCCAAAAACACCACTTGAAATTTGACTTTGGTCCTTTTCTCGAAAATGAAAGGAAGTGGACGAAAAAAAATTATTGGAGAACACTTCTAGTAGTGTCTTTATTAAATTCCAATAGTCAAATATATTAACATTTTGTTTTTTAAGAAATTATAGAGGTTTTTCCAAAAACACCACTTTTGAAATTTGAAAAAGGACTTTGGTCCTTTTCTCGAAAATGAAAGAGAGTGGGCGAAAAAAACTTGTTGGAGAACACTTCTAGTAGTTCCTTTATTAAACTCCAATAGTCAAATATATTAACCTTTTGTTTTTTAAGAAATTGTAGAGGTTTTTCCAAAAACACCACTTTTGAAATTTAAAAAAGGACTTTGGTCCTTTTCTCGAAAAGGAAAGAGAGTGGGCAAAAAAATTATTGAAGAAAACTTCTAGTAGTGTCTTTATTTAACTCCAGTAGTCAAATATATTAACATTTTGTTTTTTTTTTTAAATTATAGAGGTTTTTCAAAAAATACTACTTTTGAAATTTGAAAAAGGACTTTGGTCCTTTTCTCGAAAATGAAAGAGAGTGGGTGAAAAAAAAAAATTATTGGAGAACACTTCTAGTAGTATCTTTATTAAACTGTAATAGTCAAATATATTAACATTTTGTTTTTTAAGAAATTATAGAGGTTTTTCCAAAAACACCACTTTTGAAATTTGAAAAAGGACTTTGGTCCTTTTCTCGAAAATGAAAGAGAGTGGGCAAAAAAAACTTCTTGGAGAACACTTCTAGTAGTCTCTTTATTAAACTCCAGTAGTTAAATATATTAACATTTTGTTTTTTTAGAAATTATATAGGTTTTTCCAAAAACACCACTTTTGAAATTTGAAAAAAGACTTTGGTCCTTTTCTCGAAAATGAAAGAGGGTGGGCAAAAAAAATTTGTTGGAGAACACTTCTAGTAGTGTCTTTATTAAACTCCAATGGTCAAATATATTAACATTTTGTTTTTTAAGAAATTATAGAGGTCTTTCCAAAAACACCACTTTTGAAATTTGAAAAAGGACTTTGGTCCTTTTCTCGAAAATGAAAGAGAGTGGGTGAAAAAAAAATTATTGGAGAACACTTCTAGTAGTATCTTTATTAAACTCTAATTGTCAAATATATTAACATTTTGTTTTTTAAGAAATTATAGAGGTTTTTCCAAAAACATCACTTTTGAAATTTGAAAAAGGTCTTTGGTCCTTTTCTCGAAAATGAAAGAGAGTGGGCGAAAAAATCTTGTTGGAGAGCACTTCTAGTAGTGCCTTTATTAAACTCCAATAGTCAGATAAATTAACATTTTGTTTTTTAAGAAATTATAGAGGTTTTTCCAAAAAACCTCTTTTGAAATTTGTAAAAAGACCTTGGTCCTTTTCTCGAAAATGAAAGAGAGTGGGCGAAAAAAAATTATTAGAGAACACTTCTAGTAGTATCTTTATTAAACTCCCATTGTCAAATATATTAACATTTTGTCTTTTAAGAAATTATAGAGGTCAAATATATTAACATTTTGTTTTTTAAGAAATTATAGAGGTTTTTCCAAAAACACCACTTGAAATTTGACTTTGGTCTTTTTCTCGAAAATGAAAGAGAGTGGGAAAAAAACTTGTTGTAGAACACTTCTAGTGGTGCCTTTATTAAACTTCAATAGTCAAATATATTAACATTTGGTTTTTTTAAGAAATTATAGAAGTTTTTCCAAAAACACCACTTTTGAAATTTGAAAAAGGACTTTGATCCTTTTCTCGAAAAGGAAAGAGAGTGGGCAAAAAAATTATTGAAGAACACTTCTAGTAGTGTTTTTATTTAACTCCAGTAGTCAAATATATTAACATTTTGTTTTTTAAAAAATTATAGAGGTTTTTCCAAAAATACTACTTTTGAAATTTAAAAAAGGACTTTGGTCCTTTTCTCGAAAAGGAAAGAGAGTGGGCAAAAAAATCTTGTTGGAGAGCACTTCTAGTAGTGCCTTTATTAAACTCCAATGGTCAAATATATTAACATTTTGTTTTTTAAGAAATTATAGAGGTCTTTCCAAAAACACCACTTTTGAAATTTGAAAAAGGACTTTGGTCCTTTTCTCGAAAATGAAAGAGAGTGGGTGAAAAAAAAATTATTGGAGAACACTTCTAGTAGTATCTTTATTAAACTCTAATTGTCAAATATATTAACATTTTGTTTTTTAAGAAATTATAGAGGTTTTTCCAAAAACATCACTTTTGAAATTTGAAAAAGGTCTTTGGTCCTTTTCTCGAAAATGAAAGAGAGTGGGCGAAAAAATCTTGTTGGAGAGCACTTCTAGTAGTGCCTTTATTAAACTCCAATAGTCAGATAAATTAACATTTTGTTTTTTAAGAAATTATAGAGGTCTTTCCAAAAACACCACTTTTGAAATTTGAAAAAGGACTTTGGTCCTTTTCTCGAAAATGAAAGAGAGTGGGTGAAAAAAAAATTATTGGAGAACACTTCTAGTAGCATCTTTATTAAACTCTAATTGTCAAATATATTAACATTTTGATTTTAAGAAATTATAGAGGTTTTTCCAAAAACACCACTTTTGAAATTTGAAAAAGGTCTTTGGTCCTTTTCTCGAAAATGAAAGAGAGTGGGCGAAAAAATCTTGTTGGAGAGCACTTCTAGTAGTGCCTTTATTAAACTCCAATAGTCAGATAAATTAACATTTTGTTTTTTAAGAAATTATAGAGGTTTTTCCAAAAAACCTCTTTTGCAATTTGAAAAAAGACCGTCCTTTTCTCGAAAATGAAAGAGAGTGGGCGAAAAAAAATTATTAGAGAACACTTCTAGTAGTATCTTTATTAAACTCCCATTGTCAAATATATTAACATTTTGTCTTTTAAGAAATTATAGAGGTCAAATATATTAACATTTTGTTTTTTAAGAAATTATAGAGGTTTTTCCAAAAACACCACTTGAAATTTGACTTTGGTCTTTTTCTCGAAAATGAAAGAGAAAGGGAAAAAAAAACTTGTTGTAGAACACTTCTAGTGGTGCCTTTATTAAACTTCAATAGTCAAATATATTAACATTTGGTTTTTTTAAGAAATTATAGAGGTTTTTCCAAAAACACCACTTTTGAAATTTGAAAAAGGACTTTGATCCTTTTCTCGAAAAGGAAAGAGAGTGGGTGAAAAAAAAATTATCGGAGAACACTTCTAGTAGTGTTTTTATTTAACTCCAGTAGTCAAATATATTAACATTTTGTTTTTTAAAAAATTATAGAGGTTTTTCCAAAAATACTACATTTGAAATTTGAAAAAGGACTTTGGTCCTTTTCTCGAAAAGGAAAGAGAGTGGGCAAAAAAAATTATTGGAGAACACTTCTAGTAGTGTCTTTATTTAACTCCAGTAGTCAAATATATTAACATTTTGTTTTTTAAGAAATTATAGAGGTTTTTCCAAAAAACCTCTTTTGAAATTTGAAAAAAGACCTTGGTCCTTTTCTCGAAAATGAAAAAGATTGGATGAAAAAAACTTGTTGGAGAACACTTCTAGTAGTGCCTTTATTAAACTCCAATAGTCAAATATATTAACCTTTTGTTTTTTAAGAAATTAAAGAGGTTATTCCAAAAACGCCACTTGAAATTTGACTTTGGTCCTTTTCTCGCAAATGAAAAAGAGTGGGCAAAGAAGATTATTGGAGAACACTTCTAGTAATGTCTTTATTAAACTCCCATTGTCAAATATATTAACATTTTGTTTTTAAGAAATTATAGAGATTTTTCCAAAAACACCACTTTTGAAATTTGAAAAAGGACCTTGTTCCTTTTCTCGAAAAGGAAAGAGAGTGGGCAAAAAAAAATTATTGAAGAGCACTTCTAGTAGTGTCTTTATTTAACTCCAGTAGTCAAATATATTAACATTTTGTTTTTAAAAAATTATAGAGGTCTTTCCAAAAACACCACTTTTGAAATTTGAAAAAAGACTTTGGTCCTTTTATCGAAAATGAAAGAGAGTGGGTGAAAAAAAATTATTGGAGAACACTTCTAGTAGTGCCTTTATTAAACTCCAATAGTCAGATAAATTAACATTTTGTTTTTTAAGAAATTATAGAGGTTTTTCCAAAAACACCACTTTTGAAATTTGAAAAAGGACTTTGGTCCTTTTCTCGAAAATAAAAGAGAGTGGGTGAAAAAAAAAAAAAAATTATTGGAGAACACTTCTAGTAGTATCTTTATTAAACTCTAATAGTCAAATATATTAACATTTTGTTTTTTAAGAAATTATAGAGGTTTTTCCAAAAACAGCACTTTTGAAATTTGAAAGAGAGTGGGCAAAAAAAACTTGTTGGAGAACACTTCTAGTAGTCTCCTTATTAAACTCCAGTAGTTAAATATATTAACATTTTGTTTTTTTAGAAATTATAGAGGTTTTTCCAAAAACACCACTTTTGAAATTTGAAAAAAGACTTTGGTCCTTTTCTCGAAAATGAAAGAGGGTGGGTGAAAAAAAATTATTGGAGAACACTTCTAGTAGTATCTTTATTAAACTCTAATAGACAAATATATTAACATTTTGTTTTTTAAGAAATTATAGAGGTTTTTCCAAAAACACCACTTTTGAAATTTGAAAAAGGACTTTGGTCCTTTTCTCGAAAATGAAAGAGAGTGGGCGAAAAAATCTTGTTGGAGAACACTTCTAGTAGTGCCTTTATTAAACTCCAATAGTCAGATAAATTAACATTTTGTTTTTTAAGAAATTATAGAGGTTTTTCCAAAAAACCACTTTTGAAATTTGAAAAAAGACTTTAGTCCTTTTCTCGAAAATGAAAGAGAGTGGGCGAAAAAAAATTATTAGAGAACACTTCTAGTAGTATCTTTATTAAACTCCCATTGTCAAATATATTAACATTTTGTCTTTTAAGAAATTATAGAGGTTTTTCCAAAAACACCACTTGAAATTTGACTTTGGTTCTTTTCTCGAAAATGAAAGAGAGTGGGCAAAAAAAAAATTATTGGAGAACACCTCTAGTAGTATCTTTATTAAACTCTAATATCCAAATATATTAACATTTTGTTTTTTAAGAAATTATAGAGGTTTTTCCAAAAACACCACTTTTGAAATTTGAGAAAGGACTTTGGTCCTTTTCTCCAAAATGAAAGAGAGTGGGCGAAAAAAACTTGGTGAAGAACACTTCTAGTAGTGTCTTTATTAAACTCCAATAGTCAAATATATTAACATTTTGTTTTTTAAGAAATTATAGAGGTTTTTTCAAAAACACCACTTTTGAAATTTGAAAAAGGACTTTGGTCCTTTTCTCGAAAATGAAAGAGAGTGGCAAAAAAAACTTGTAGGAGAACACTTCTAGTAGTGCCTTTATAAAACTCCAATAGTCATATATATTAACATTTTGTTTTTTAAGAAATTATAGAGGTTTTTCCAAAAACACCACTTGAAATTTGACTTTGGTCTTTTTCTCGAAAATGAAAGAGAAAGGGAAAAAAAAACTTGTTGTAGAACACTTCTAGTGGTGCCTTTATTAAACTTCAATAGTCAAATATATTAACATTTGGTTTTTTTAAGAAATTATAGAGGTTTTTCCAAAAACACCACTTTTGAAATTTGAAAAAGGACTTTGATCCTTTTCTCGAAAAGGAAAGAGAGTGGGTGAAAAAAAAATTATCGGAGAACACTTCTAGTAGTGTTTTTATTTAACTCCAGTAGTCAAATATATTAACATTTTGTTTTTTAAAAAATTATAGAGGTTTTTCCAAAAATACTACATTTGAAATTTGAAAAAGGACTTTGGTCCTTTTCTCGAAAAGGAAAGAGAGTGGCCAAAAAAAATTATTGGAGAACACTTCTAGTAGTGTCTTTATTTAACTCCAGTAGTCAAATATATTAACATTTTGTTTTTTAAGAAATTATAGAGGTTTTTCCAAAAAACCTCTTTTGAAATTTGAAAAAAGACCTTGGTCCTTTTCTCGAAAATGAAAAAGATTGGATGAAAAAAACTTGTTGGAGAACACTTCTAGTAGTGCCTTTATTAAACTCCAATAGTCAAATATATTAACCTTTTGTTTTTTAAGAAATTAAAGAGGTTATTCCAAAAACGCCACTTGAAATTTGACTTTGGTCCTTTTCTCGCAAATGAAAAAGAGTGGGCAAAGAAGATTATTGGAGAACACTTCTAGTAATGTCTTTATTAAACTCCCATTGTCAAATATATTAACATTTTGTTTTTAAGAAATTATAGAGATTTTTCCAAAAACACCACTTTTGAAAAAGGACCTTGTTCCTTTTCTCGAAAAGGAAAGAGAGTGGGCAAAAAAAAATTATTGAAGAGCACTTCTAGTAGTGTCTTTATTTAACTCCAGTAGTCAAATATATTAACATTTTGTTTTTAAAAAACTATAGAGGTCTTTCCAAAAACACCACTTTTGAAATTTGAAAAAAGACTTTGGTCCTTTTATCGAAAATGAAAGAGAGTGGGTGAAAAAAAATTATTGGAGAACACTTCTAGTAGTGCCTTTATTAAACTCCAATAGTCAGATAAATTAACATTTTGTTTTTTAAGAAATTATAGAGGTTTTTCCAAAAACACCACTTTTGAAATTTGAAAAAGGACTTTGGTCCTTTTCTCGAAAATAAAAGAGAGTGGGTGAAAAAAAAAAAAAAATTATTGGAGAACACTTCTAGTAGTATCTTTATTAAACTCTAATAGTCAAATATATTAACATTTTGTTTTTTAAGAAATTATAGAGGTTTTTCCAAAAACAGCACTTTTGAAATTTGAAAGAGAGTGGGCAAAAAAAACTTGTTGGAGAACACTTCTAGTAGTCTCCTTATTAAACTCCAGTAGTTAAATATATTAACATTTTGTTTTTTTAGAAATTATAGAGGTTTTTCCAAAAACACCACTTTTGAAATTTGAAAAAAGACTTTGGTCCTTTCTCGAAAATGAAAGAGGGTGGGTGAAAAAAAATTATTGGAGAACACTTCTAGTAGTATCTTTATTAAACTCTAATAGACAAATATATTAACATTTTGTTTTTTAAGAAATTATAGAGGTTTTTCCAAAAACACCACTTTTGAAATTTGAAAAAGGACTTTGGTCCTTTTCTCGAAAATGAAAGAGAGTGGGCGAAAAAATCTTGTTGGAGAACACTTCTAGTAGTGCCTTTATTAAACTCCAATAGTCAGATAAATTAACATTTTGTTTTTTAAGAAATTATAGAGGTTTTTCCAAAAAACCACTTTTGAAATTTGAAAAAAGAATTTAGTCCTTTTCTCGAAAATGAAAGAGAGTGGGCGAAAAAAAATTATTAGAGAACACTTCTAGTAGTATCTTTATTAAACTCCCATTGTCAAATATATTAACATTTTGTCTTTTAAGAAATTATAGAGGTTTTTCCAAAAACACCACTTGAAATTTGACTTTGGTTCTTTTCTCGAAAATGAAAGAGAGTGGGCAAAAAAAAATTATTGGAGAACACCTCTAGTAGTATCTTTATTAAACTCTAATATCCAAATATATTAACATTTTGTTTTTTAAGAAATTATAGAGGTTTTTCCAAAAACACCACTTTTGAAATTTGAGAAAGGACTTTGGTCCTTTTCTCCAAAATGAAAGAGAGTGGGCGAAAAAAACTTGGTGAAGAACACTTCTAGTAGTGTCTTTATTAAACTCCAATAGTCAAATATATTAACATTTTGTTTTTTAAGAAATTATAGAGGTTTTTCCAAAAACACCACTTGAAATTTGACTTTGGTCCTTTTCTCGAAAATGAAAGGAAGTGGACGAAAAAAAAATTATTGGAGAACACTTCTAGTAGTGTCTTTATTAAATTCCAATAGTCAAATATATTAACATTTTGTTTTTTAAGAAATTATAGAGGTTTTTCCAAAAACACCACTTTTGAAATTTGAAAAAGGACTTTGGTCCTTTTCTCGAAAATGAAAGAGAGTGGGCGAAAAAAACTTGTTGGAGAACACTTCTAGTAGTTCCTTTATTAAACTCCAATAGTCAAATATATTAACCTTTTGTTTTTTAAGAAATTGTAGAGGTTTTTCCAAAAACACCACTTTTGAAATTTAAAAAAGGACTTTGGTCCTTTTCTCGAAAAGGAAAGAGAGTGGGCAAAAAAATTATTGAAGAAAACTTCTAGTAGTGTCTTTATTTAACTCCAGTAGTCAAATATATTAACATTTTGTTTTTTTTTTTAAATTATAGAGGTTTTTCAAAAAATACTACTTTTGAAATTTGAAAAAGGACTTTGGTCCTTTTCTCGAAAATGAAAGAGAGTGGGTGAAAAAAAAAAATTATTGGAGAACACTTCTAGTAGTATCTTTATTAAACTGTAATAGTCAAATATATTAACATTTTGTTTTTTAAGAAATTATAGAGGTTTTTCCAAAAACACCACTTTTGAAATTTGAAAAAGGACTTTGGTCCTTTTCTCGAAAATGAAAGAGAGTGGGCAAAAAAAACTTCTTGGAGAACACTTCTAGTAGTCTCTTTATTAAACTCCAGTAGTTAAATATATTAACATTTTGTTTTTTTAGAAATTATATAGGTTTTTCCAAAAACACCACTTTTGAAATTTGAAAAAAGACTTTGGTCCTTTTCTCGAAAATGAAAGAGGGTGGGCAAAAAAAATTTGTTGGAGAACACTTCTAGTAGTGTCTTTATTAAACTCCAATGGTCAAATATATTAACATTTTGTTTTTTAAGAAATTATAGAGGTCTTTCCAAAAACACCACTTTTGAAATTTGAAAAAGGACTTTGGTCCTTTTCTCGAAAATGAAAGAGAGTGGGTGAAAAAAAAATTATTGGAGAACACTTCTAGTAGTATCTTTATTAAACTCTAATTGTCAAATATATTAACATTTTGTTTTTTAAGAAATTATAGAGGTTTTTCCAAAAACATCACTTTTGAAATTTGAAAAAGGTCTTTGGTCCTTTTCTCGAAAATGAAAGAGAGTGGGCGAAAAAATCTTGTTGGAGAGCACTTCTAGTAGTGCCTTTATTAAACTCCAATAGTCAGATAAATTAACATTTTGTTTTTTAAGAAATTATAGAGGTTTTTCCAAAAAACCTCTTTTGAAATTTGTAAAAAGAC
Organism: Gymnosoma rotundatum; assembly: GCA_916610165.2. NCBI lineage: Eukaryota > Metazoa > Arthropoda > Insecta > Diptera > Tachinidae > Gymnosoma > Gymnosoma rotundatum. Next base: position 59,075,297 of record OU744337.1, read on the forward strand.
CTTGGTCCTTTTCTCGAAAATGAAAGAGAGTGGGCGAAAAAAAATTATTAGAGAACACTTCTAGTAGTATCTTTATTAAACTCCCATTGTCAAATATATTAACATTTTGTCTTTTAAGAAATTATAGAGGTCAAATATATTAACATTTTGTTTTTTAAGAAATTATAGAGGTTTTTCCAAAAACACCACTTGAAATTTGACTTTGGTCTTTTTCTCGAAAATGAAAGAGAGTGGGAAAAAAACTTGTTGTAGAACACTTCTAGTGGTGCCTTTATTAAACTTCAATAGTCAAATATATTAACATTTGGTTTTTTTAAGAAATTATAGAAGTTTTTCCAAAAACACCACTTTTGAAATTTGAAAAAGGACTTTGATCCTTTTCTCGAAAAGGAAAGAGAGTGGGCAAAAAAATTATTGAAGAACACTTCTAGTAGTGTTTTTATTTAACTCCAGTAGTCAAATATATTAACATTTTGTTTTTTAAAAAATTATAGAGGTTTTTCCAAAAATACTACTTTTGAAATTTAAAAAAGGACTTTGGTCCTTTTCTCGAAAAGGAAAGAGAGTGGGCAAAAAAAATTATTGGAGAACACTTCTAGTAGTGTCTTTATTTAACTCCAGTAGTCAAATATATTAACATTTTGTTTTTTAAAAAATTATAGAGCTTTTTCAAAAATACTACTTTTGAAATTTGAAAAAGGACTTTGGTCCTTTTCTCGAAAATGAAAGAGATTGGATGAAAAAAACTTGTTGAAGAACACTTCTAGTAGTGCCTTTATTAAACTCCAATAGTCAAATATATTAACCTTTTGTTTTTTAAGAAATTATAGAGGTTATTCCAAAAACGCCACTTGAAATTTGACTTTGGTTCTTTTCTCGCAAATGAAAAAGAGTGGGCAAAGAAGATTATTGGAGAACTCTTCTAGTAATGTCTTTATTAAACTCCCATTGTCAAATATATTAACATTTTGTTTTTAAGAAATTATAGAGATTTTTCCAAAAACACCACTTTTGAAATTTGAAAAAGGTCTTTGGTCCTTTTCTCGAAAAGGAAAGAGAGTGGGCAAAAAAATTATTGAAGAACACTTCTAGTAGTGTCTTTATTTAACTTCAGTAGTCAAATATATTAACATTTTGTTTTTAAAAAATTATAGAGGTCTTTCCAAAAACACCACTTTTGAAATTTGAAAAAGGACTTTGGTCCTTTTCTCGAAAATGAAAGAGAGTGGGCAAAAAAAACTTGTTGGAGAACACTTCTAGTAGTCTCTTTATTAAACTCCAGTAGTTAAATATATTAACATTTTGTTTTTTAAGAAATTATAGAGGTCTTTCCAAAAACACCACTTTTGAAATTTGAAAAAGGACTTTGGTCCTTTTATCGAAAATGAAAGAGAGTGGGTGAAAAAAAATTATTGGAGAACACTTCTAGTAGTGCCTTTATTAAACTCCAATAGTCAGATAAATTAACATTTTGTTTTTTAAGAAATTATAGAGGTTTTTCCAAAAACACCACTTTTGAAATTTGAAAAAGGACTTTGGTCCTTTTCTCGAAAATGAAAGAGAGTGGGTGAAAAAAAAATTATTGGAGAACACTTCTAGTAGTATCTTTATTAAACTCTAATAGTCAAATATATTAACATTTTGTTTTTTAAGAAATTATAGAGGTTTTTCCAAAAACAACACTTTTGAAATTTGAAAAAGGACTTTGGTCCTTTTCTCGAAAATGAAAGAGAGTGGGCAAAAAAAACTTGTTGGAGAACACTTCTAGTAGTCTCTTTATTAAACTCCAGTAGTTAAATATATTAACATTTTGTTTTTTTAGAAATTATAGAGGTTTTTCCAAAAACACCACTTTTGAAACTTGAAAAAAGACTTTGGTCCTTTTCTCGAAAATGAAAGAGGGTGGGCAAAAAAAACTTGTTGGAGAACACTTCTAGTAGTGTCTTTATTAAACTCCAAAGGTCAAATATATTAACATTTTGTTTTTAAAAAATTATAGAGGTCTTTCCAAAAACACCACTTTTGAAATTTGAAAAAGGACTTTGGTCCTTTTCTCGAAAATGAAAGAGAGTGGGCAAAAAAAACTTGTTGGAGAACACTTCTAGTAGTCTCTTTATTAAACTCCAGTAGTTAAATATATTAACATTTTGTCTTTTAAGAAATTATAGAGGTCAAATATATTAACATTTTGTTTTTTAAGAAATTATAGAGGTTTTTCCAAAAACACCACTTGAAATTTGACTTTGGTTCTTTTCTCGAAAATGAAAGAGAGTGGGCAAAAAAAAATTATTGGAGAACACCTCTAGTAGTATCTTTATTAAACTCTAATAGCCAAATATATTAACATTTTGTTTTTTAAGAAATTATAGAGGTTTTTCCAAAAAACCACTTTTGAAATTTGAAAAAAGACTTTGGTCCTTTTCTCGAAAATGAAAGAGAGTGGGCGAAAAAAAATTATTAGAGAACACTTCTAGTAGTATCTTTATTAAACTCCCATTGTCAAATATATTAACATTTTGTCTTTTAAGAAATTATAGAGGTTATTCCAAAAACGCCACTTGAAATTTGACTTTGGTCCTTTTCTCGCAAATGAAAAAGAGTGGGCAAAGAAGATTATTGGAGAACACTTCTAGTAATGTCTTTATTAAACTCCCATTGTCAAATATATTAACATTTTGTTTTTTAAGAAATTATAGAGGTTTTTCCAAAAACACCACTTTTGAAATTTGAGAAAGGACTTTGGTCCTTTTCCCCAAAATGAAAGAGAGTGGGCGAAAAAAAACTTGGTGAAGAACACTTCTAGTAGTGTCTTTATTAAACTCCAATGGTCAAATATATTAACATTTTGTTTTTTAAGAAATTATAGAGGTTTTTTCAAAAACACCACTTTTGAAATTTGAAAAAGGACTTTGGTCCTTTTCTCGAAAATGAAAGAGAGTGGCAAAAAAAACTTGTAGGAGAACACTTCTAGTAGTGCCTTTATTAAACTCCAATAGTCATATATATTAACATTTTGTTTTTTAAGAAATTATAGAGGTTTTTCCAAAAACACCACTTGAAATTTGACTTTGGTCCTTTTCTCGAAAATGAAAGGAAGTGGACGAAAAAAAATTATTGTAGAACACTTCTAGTAGTGTCTTTATTAAATTCCAATAGTCAAATATATTAACATTTTGTTTTTTAAGAAATTATAGAGGTTTTTCCAAAAACACCACTTTTGAAATTTGAAAAAGGACTTTGGTCCTTTTCTCGAAAATGAAAGAGAGTGGGCGAAAAAACCTTGTTGGAGAACACTTCTAGTAGTTCCTTTATTAAACTCCAATAGTCAAATATATTAACATTTTGTTTTTTAAGAAATTATAGAGGTTTTTCCAAAAATACTACTTTTGAAATTTGAAAAAGGAGTTTGGTCCTTTTCTCGAAAAGGAAAGAGAGTGGGCAAAAAAAATTATTGGAGAACACTTCTAGTAGTGTCTTTATTTAACTCCAGTAGTCAAATATATTAACATTTTGTTTTTGAAAAAATTATAGAGGTTTTTCCAAAAATACTACTTTTGAAATTTGAAAAAAGACTTTGGTCCTTTTCTCGAAAATGAAAGAGGGTGGGCAAAAAAAACTTGTTGGAGAACACTTCTAGTAGTTCCTTTATTAAACTCCAATAGTCAAATATATTAACCTTTTGTTTTTTAAGAAATTATAGAGGTTTTTCCAAAAACACCACTTTTGAAATTTAAAAAAGGACTTTGGTGCTTTTCTCGAAAACGAAAGAGAGTGGGCAAAAAAATTATTGAAGAAAACTTCTAGTAGTGTCTTTATTTAACTCCAGTAGTCAAATGTATTAACATTTTGTTTTTGAAAAAATTATAGAGGTTTTTCCAAAAATACTACTTTTGAAATTTGAAAAAAGACTTTGGCCCTTTTCTCGAAAATGAAAGACGGTGGGCAAAAAAAACTTGTTGGAGAACACTTCTAGTAGTTCCTTTATTAAACTCCAATAGTCAAATATATTAACCTTTTGTTTTTTAAGAAATTATAGAGGTTTTTCCAAAAATACTACTTTTGAAATTTGAAAAAGGACTTTGGTCCTTTTCTCGAAAAGGAAAGAGAGTGGGCAAAAAAAATTATTGGAGAACACTTCTAGTAGTGTCTTTATTTAACTCCAGTAGTCAAATATATTAACATTTTGTTTTTGAAAAAATTATAGAGGTTTTTCCAAAAATACTACTTTTGAAATTTGAAAAAAGACTTTGGTCCTTTTCTCGAAAATGAAAGAGGGTGGGCAAAAAAAACTTGTTGGAGAACACTTCTAGTAGTGTCTTTATTAAACTCCAATAATCAGATAAATTAACATTTTGTTTTTTAAGAAATTATAGAGGTTCTTCCAAAAAACCTCTTTTGAAATTTGAAAAAAGACCTTGGAAAATGAAAGAGAGTGGGCGAAAAAAAATTATTAGAGAACACTTCTAGTAGTATCTTAATAAACTCCCATTGTCAAATATATTAACATTTTGTCTTTTAAGAAATTATAGAGGTCAAATATATTAACATTTTGTTTTTTAAGAAATTATAGAGGTTTTTCCAAAAACTCCACTTGAAATTTGACTTTGGTCTTTTTCTCGAAAATGAAAGAGAGTGGGAAAAAAAACTTGTTGTAGAACACTTCTAGTGGTGCCTTTATTAAACTTCAATAGTCAAATATATTAACATTTGGTTTTTTTAAGAAATTATAGAAGTTTTTCCAAAAACACCACTTTTGAAATTTGAAAAAGGACTTTGGTCCTTTTCTCGAAAAGGAAAGAGAGTGGGCAAAAAAAATTATTGAAGAACACTTCTAGTAGTGTTTTTATTTAACTCCAGTAGTCAAATATATTAACATTTTGTTTTTTAAAAAATTATAGAGGTTTTTCCAAAAATACTACTTTTGAAATTTGAAAAAGGACTTTGGTCCTTTTCTCGAAAAGGAAAGAGAGTGGGCAAAAAAAATTATTGGAGAACACTTCTAGTAGTGTCTTTATTTAACTCCAGTAGTCAAATATATTAACATTTTGTTTTTTAAAAAATTATAGAGCTTTTTCAAAAATACTACTTTTGAAATTTGAAAAAGGACTTTGGTCCTTTTCTCGAAAATGAAAGAGATTGGATGAAAAAAACTTGTTGAAGAACACTTCTAGTAGTGCCTTTATTAAACTCCAATAGTCAAATATATTAAGCTTTTGTTTTTTAAGAAATTATAGAGGTTATTCCAAAAACGCCACTTGAAATTTGACTTTGGTCCTTTTCTCGCAAATGAAAAAGAGTGGGCAAAGAAGATTATTGGAGAACACTTCTAGTAATGTCTTTATTAAACTCCCATTGTCAAATATATTAACATTTTGTTTTTAAGAAATTATAGAGATTTTTCCAAAAACACCACTTTTGAAATTTGAAAAAGGTCTTTGGTCCTTTTCTCGAAAAGGAAAGAGAGTGGGCAAAATAAATTATTGAAGAACACTTCTAGTAGTGTCTTTATTTAACTCCAGTAGTCAAATATATTAACATTTTGTTTTTAAAAAATTATAGAGGTCTTTCCAAAAACACCACTTTTGAAATTTGAAAAAGGACTTTGGTCCTTTTCTCGAAAATGAAAGAGAGTGGGTGAAAATAAAATTTGTTGGAGAACACTTCTAGTAGTGCCTTTATTAAACTCCAATAGTCAGATAAATTAACATTTTGTTTTTTAAGAAATTATAGAAGTTTTTCCAAAAACACCACTTTTGAAATTTGAAAAAGGACTTTGGTCCTTTTCTCGAAAATGAAAGAGAGTGGGCAAAAAAAACTTGTTGGAGAACACTTCTAGTAGTCTCTTTATTAAACTCCAGTAGTTAAATATATTAACATTTTTTTTTTTTTTTAGAAATTATAGAGGTTTTTCCAAAAACACCACTTTTGAAATTTGAAAAATGACTTTGGTCCTTTTCTCGAAAATGAAAGAGGGTGGGCAAAAAAAACTTGTTGGAGAACACTTCTAGTAGTGTCTTTATTAAACCCCAATGGTCAAATATATTAACATTTTGTTTTTTAAGAAATTATAGAGGTCTTTCCAAAAACACCACTTTTGAAATTTGAAAAAGGACTTTGGTCCTTTTCTCGAAAATGAAAGAGATTGGGTGAAAAAAAATTATTGGAGAACACTTCTAGTAGTATCTTTATTAAACTCTAATAGTCAAATATATTAACATTTTGTTTTTTAAGAAATTATAGAGGTTTTTCCAAAAACACCACTTTTGAAATTTGAAAAAAGACTTTGGTCCTTTTCTCGAAAATGAAAGAGAGTGGGCGAAAAAATCTTGTTGGAGAACACTTCTAGTAGTGCCTTTATTAAACTCCAATAGTCAGATAAATTAACATTTTGTTTTTTAAGCAATTATAGAGGTTTTTCCAAAAAACCACTTTTGAAATTTGAAAAAAGACTTTGGTCCTTTTCTCGAAAATGAAAGAGAGTGGGTGAAAAAAAAAAAAATTATTGGAGAACACTTCTAGTAGTATCTTTATTAAACTCTAATAGTCAAATATATTAACATTTTGTTTTTTAAGAAATTATAGAGGTTTTTCCAAAAACAGCACTTTTGAAATTTGAAAGAGAGTGGGCAAAAAAAACTTGTTGGAGAACACTTCTAGTAGTCTCCTTATTAAACTCCAGTAGTTAAATATATTAACATTTTGTTTTTTTAGAAATTATAGAGGTTTTTCCAAAAACACCACTTTTGAAATTTGAAAAAAGACTTTGGTCCTTTTCTCGAAAATGAAAGAGGGTGGGTGAAAAAAAATTATTGGAGAACACTTCTAGTAGTATCTTTATTAAACTCTAATAGACAAATATATTAACATTTTGTTTTTTAAGAAATTATAGAGGTTTTTCCAAAAACACCACTTTTGAAATTTGAAAAAGGACTTTGGTCCTTTTCTCGAAAATGAAAGAGAGTGGCAAAAAAAACTTGTAGGAGAACACTTCTAGTAGTGCCTTTATAAAACTCCAATAGTCATATATATTAACATTTTGTTTTTTAAGAAATTATAGAGGTTTTTCCAAAAACACCACTTGAAATTTGACTTTGGTCCTTTTCTCGAAAATGAAAGGAAGTGGACGAAAAAAAATTATTGGAGAACACTTCTAGTAGTGTCTTTATTAAATTCCAATAGTCAAATATATTAACATTTTGTTTTTTAAGAAATTATAGAGGTTTTTCCAAAAACACCACTTTTGAAATTTGAAAAAGGACTTTGGTCCTTTTCTCGAAAATGAAAGAGAGTGGGCGAAAAAAACTTGTTGGAGAACACTTCTAGTAGTTCCTTTATTAAACTCCAATAGTCAAGTATATTAACCTTTTGTTTTTTAAGAAATTATAGAGGGTTTTCAAAAATACTACTTTTGAAATTTGAAAAGGACTTTGGTCCTTTTCTCAAAAAGGAAAGAGAGTGGGCAAAAAAACTTATTGGAGAACACTTCTAGTAGTGTCTTTATTTAACTCCAGTAGTCAAATATATTAACATTTTGTTTTTGAAAAAATTATAGAGGTTGTTCCAAAAATACTACTTTTGAAATTTGAAAAAAGACTTTGGTCCTTTTCTCGAAAATGAAAGAGGGTGGGCAAAAAAAACTTGTTGGAGAACACTTCTAGTAGTTCCTTTATTAAACTCCAATAGTCAAATATATTAACCTTTTGTTTTTTAAGAAATTATAGAGGTTTTTCCAAAAACACCACTTTTGAAATTTAAAAAAGGACTTTGGTCCTTTTCTCGAAAATGAAAGAGAGTGGGCGAAAAAATCTTGTTGGAGAACACTTCTAGTAGTGCCTTTATTAAACTCCAATAGTCAGATAAATTAACATTTTGTTTTTTAAGCAATTATAGAGGTTTTTCCAAAAAACCACTTTTGAAATTTGAAAAAGGACTTTGGTCCTTTTCTCGAAAATGAAAGAGAGTGGGTGAAAAAAAATTATTGGAGAACACTTCTAGTAGTATCTTTATTAAACTCTAATAGTCAAATATATTAACATTTTGTTTTTTAAGAAATTATAGAGGTTTTTCCAAAAACACCACTTTTGAAATTTGAAAAAGTACTTTGGTCCTTTTCTCGAAAATGAAAGAGAGTGGGCGAAAAAATCTTGTTGGAGAACACTTCTAGTAGTGCCTTTATTAAACTCCAATAGTCAGATAAATTAACATTTTGTTTTTTAAGCAATTATAGAGGTTTTTCCAAAAACAGCACTTTTGAAATTTGAAAAAGGACTTTGGTCCTTTTCTCGAAAATGAAAGAGAGTGGGTGAAAAAAAATTATTGGAGAACACTTCTAGTAGTGTCTTTATTAAATTCCAATAGTCAAATATATTAACATTTTGTTTTTTAAGAAATTATAGAGGTTTTTCCAAAAACACCACTTTTGAAATTTTAAAAAGGACTTTGGTCCTTTTCTCGAAAATGAAAGAGAGTAGGTGAAAAAAAAAATTATTGGAGAACACTTCTAGTAGTATCTTTATTAAACTCTAATAGTCAAATATATTAACATTTTGTTTTTTAAGAAATTATAGAGGTTTTTCCAAAAACAGCACTTTTGAAATTTGAAAAAGGACTTTGGTCCTTTTCTCGAAAATGAAAGAGAGTGGGCAAAAAAAACTTGTTGGAGAACACTTCTAGTAGTGTCTTTATTAAACTCCAATAGTCAGATAAATTAACATTTTGTTTTTTAAGAAATTATAGAGGTTCTTCCAAAAAACCTCTTTTGAAATTTGAAAAAAGACCTTGGGTCCTTTTCTCGAAAATGAAAGAGAGTGGGCGAAAAAAAATTATTAGAGAACACTTCTAGTAGTATCTTAATAAACTCCCATTGTCAAATATATTAACATTTTGTCTTTTAAGAAATTATAGAGGTCAAATATATTAACATTTTGTTTTTTAAGAAATTATAGAGGTTTTTCCAAAAATACTACTTTTGAAATTTGAAAAAAGACTTTGGCCCTTTTCTCGAAAATGAAAGACGGTGGGCAAAAAAAACTTGTTGGAGAACACTTCTAGTAGTTCCTTTATTAAACTCCAATAGTCAAATATATTAACCTTTTGTTTTTTAAGAAATTATAGAGGTTTTTCCAAAAATACTACTTTTGAAATTTGAAAAAGGACTTTGGTCCTTTTCTCGAAAAGGAAAGAGAGTGGGCAAAAAAATTATTGGAGAACACTTCTAGTAGTGTCTTTATTTAACTCCAGTAGTCAAATATATTAACCTTTTGTTTTTTAAGAAATTATAGAGGTTTTTCCAAAAATACTACTTTTGAAATTTGAAAAAAGACTTTGGTCCTTTTCTCGAAAATGAAAGAGGGTGGGCAAAAAAAACTTGTTGGAGAACACTTCTAGTAGTGTCTTTATTAAACTCCAATAGTCAGATAAATTAACATTTTGTTTTTTAAGAAATTATAGAGGTTCTTCCAAAAAACCTCTTTTGAAATTTGAAAAAAGACCTTGGTCCTTTTCTCGAAAATGAAAGAGAGTGGGCGAAAAAAAATTATTAGAGAACACTTCTAGTAGTATCTTAATAAACTCCCATTGTCAAATATATTAACATTTTGTCTTTTAAGAAATTATAGAGGTCAAATATATTAACATTTTGTTTTTTAAGAAATTATAGAGGTTTTTCCAAAAACTCCACTTGAAATTTGACTTTGGTCTTTTTCTCGAAAATGAAAGAGAGTGGGAAAAAAAAACTTGTTGTAGAACACTTCTAGTGGTGCCTTTATTAAACTTCAATAGTCAAATATATTAACATTTGGTTTTTTTAAGAAATTATAGAAGTTTTTCCAAAAACACCACTTTTGAAATTTGAAAAAGGACTTTGGTCCTTTTCTCGAAAAGGAAAGAGAGTGGGCAAAAAAAATTATTGAAGAACACTTCTAGTAGTGTTTTTATTTAACTCCAGTAGTCAAATATATTAACATTTTGTTTTTTAAAAAATTATAGAGGTTTTTCCAAAAATACTACTTTTGAAATTTGAAAAAGGACTTTGGTCCTTTTCTCGAAAAGGAAAGAGAGTGGGCAAAAAAAATTATTGGAGAACACTTCTAGTAGTGTCTTTATTTAACTCCAGTAGTCAAATATATTAACATTTTGTTTTTTAAAAAATTATAGAGCTTTTTCAAAAATACTACTTTTGAAATTTGAAAAAGGACTTTGGTCCTTTTCTCGAAAATGAAAGAGATTGGATGAAAAAAACTTGTTGAAGAACACTTCTAGTAGTGCCTTTATTAAACTCCAATAGTCAAATATATTAAGCTTTTGTTTTTTAAGAAATTATAGAGGTTATTCCAAAAACGCCACTTGAAATTTGACTTTGGTCCTTTTCTCGCAAATGAAAAAGAGTGGGCAAAGAAGATTATTGGAGAACACTTCTAGTAATGTCTTTATTAAACTCCCATTGTCAAATATATTAACATTTTGTTTTTAAGAAATTATAGAGATTTTTCCAAAAACACCACTTTTGAAATTTGAAAAAGGTCTTTGGTCCTTTTCTCGAAAAGGAAAGAGAGTGGGCAAAATAAATTATTGAAGAACACTTCTAGTAGTGTCTTTATTTAACTCCAGTAGTCAAATATATTAACATTTTGTTTTTAAAAAATTATAGAGGTCTTTCCAAAAACACCACTTTTGAAATTTGAAAAAGGACTTTGGTCCTTTTCTCGAAAATGAAAGAGAGTGGGTGAAAATAAAATTTGTTGGAGAACACTTCTAGTAGTGTCTTTATTAAACTCCAGTAGTTAAATATATTAACATTTTGTTTTTTAAGAAATTATAGAGGTCTTTCCAAAACCACCACTTTTGAAATTTGAAAAAGGACTTTGGCCCTTTTCTCGAAAATGAAAGACGGTGGGCAAAAAAAACTTGTTGGAGAACACTTCTAGTAGTTCCTTTATTAAACTCCAATAGTCAAATATATTAACCTTTTGTTTTTTAAGAAATTATAGAGGTTTTTCCAAAAATACTACTTTTGAAATTTGAAAAAGGACTTTGGTCCTTTTCTCGAAAAGGAAAGAGAGTGGGCAAAAAAATTATTGGAGAACACTTCTAGTAGTGTCTTTATTTAACTCCAGTAGTCAAATATATTAACATTTTGTTTTTGAAAAAATTATAGAGGTTTTTCCAAAAATACTACTTTTGAAATTTGAAAAAAGACTTTGGTCCTTTTCTCGAAAATGAAAGAGGGTGGGCAAAAAAAACTTGTTGGAGAACACTTCTAGTAGTGTCTTTATTAAACTCCAATAGTCAGATAAATTAACATTTTGTTTTTTAAGAAATTATAGAGGTTCTTCCAAAAAACCTCTTTTGAAATTTGAAAAAAGACCTTGGTCCTTTTCTCGAAAATGAAAGAGAGTGGGCGAAAAAAAATTATTAGAGAACACTTCTAGTAGTATCTTAATAAACTCCCATTGTCAAATATATTAACATTTTGTCTTTTAAGAAATTATAGAGGTCAAACATATTAACATTTTGTTTTTTAAGAAATTATAGAGGTTTTTCCAAAAACTCCACTTGAAATTTGACTTTGGTCTTTTTCTCGAAAATGAAAGAGAGTGGGAAAAAAAAACTTGTTGTAGAACACTTCTAGTGGTGCCTTTATTAAACTTCAATAGTCAAATATATTAACATTTGGTTTTTTTAAGAAATTATAGAAGTTTTTCCAAAAACACCACTTTTGAAATTTGAAAAAGGACTTTGGTCCTTTTCTCGAAAAGGAAAGAGAGTGGGCAAAAAAAATTATTGAAGAACACTTCTAGTAGTGTTTTTATTTAACTCCAGTAGTCAAATATATTAACATTTTGTTTTTTAAAAAATTATAGAGGTTTTTCCAAAAATACTACTTTTGAAATTTGAAAAAGGACTTTGGTCCTTTTCTCGAAAAGGAAAGAGAGTGGGCAAAAAAAATTATTGGAGAACACTTCTAGTAGTGTCTTTATTTAACTCCAGTAGTCAAATATATTAACATTTTGTTTTTTAAAAAATTATAGAGCTTTTTCAAAAATACTACTTTTGAAATTTGAAAAAGGACTTTGGTCCTTTTCTCGAAAATGAAAGAGATTGGATGAAAAAAACTTGTTGAAGAACACTTCTAGTAGTGCCTTTATTAAACTCCAATAGTCAAATATATTAAGCTTTTGTTTTTTAAGAAATTATAGAGGTTATTCCAAAAACGCCACTTGAAATTTGACTTTGGTCCTTTTCTCGCAAATGAAAAAGAGTGGGCAAAGAAGATTATTGGAGAACACTTCTAGTAATGTCTTTATTAAACTCCCATTGTCAAATATATTAACATTTTGTTTTTAAGAAATTATATAGATTTTTCCAAAAACACCACTTTTGAAATTTGAAAAAGGTCTTTGGTCCTTTTCTCGAAAAGGAAAGAGAGTGGGCAAAATAAATTATTGAAGAACACTTCTAGTAGTGTCTTTATTTAACTCCAGTAGTCAAATATATTAACATTTTGTTTTTAAAAAATTATAGAGGTCTTTCCAAAAACACCACTTTTGAAATTTGAAAAAGGACTTTGGTCCTTTTCTCGAAAATGAAAGAGAGTGGGTGAAAATAAAATTTGTTGGAGAACACTTCTAGTAGTGTCTTTATTAAACTCCAGTAGTTAAATATATTAACATTTTGTTTTTTAAGAAATTATAGAGGTCTTTCCAAAACCACCACTTTTGAAATTTGAAAAAGGACTTTGGTCCTTTTCTCGAAAATGAAAGAGAGTGGGCAAAAAAAACTTGTTGGAGAACACTTCTAGTAGTCTCTTTATTAAACTCCAGTAGTTAAATATATTAACATTTTGTTTTTTAAGAAATTATAGAGGTCTTTCCAAAACCACCACTTTTGAAATTTGAAAAAGGACTTTGGTCCTTTTATCGAAAATGAAAGAGAGTGGGTGAAAAAAAATTATTGGAGAACACTTCTAGTAGTGCCTTTATTAAACTCCAATAGTCAGATAAATTAACATTTTGTTTTTTAAGAAATTATAGAAGTTTTTCCAAAAACACCACTTTTGAAATTTGAAAAAGGACTTTGGTCCTTTTCTCGAAAATGAAAGAGAGTGGGCAAAAAAAACTTGTTGGAGAACACTTCTAGTAGTCTCTTTATTAAACTCCAGTAGTTAAATATATTAACATTTTTTTTTTTTTTAGAAATTATAGAGGTTTTTCCAAAAACACCACTTTTGAAATTTGAAAAAGGACTTTGGTCCTTTTCTCGAAAATGAAAGAGGGTGGGCAAAAAAAACTTGTTGGAGAACACTTCTAGTAGTGTCTTTATTAAACTCCAATGGTCAAATATATTAACATTTTGTTTTTTAAGAAATTATAGAGGTCTTTCCAAAAACACCACTTTTGAAATTTGAAAAAGGACTTTGGTCCTTTTCTCGAAAATGAAAGAGAGTGGGTGAAAAAAAATTATTGGAGAACACTTCTAGTAGTATCTTTATTAAACTCTAATAGTCAAATATATTAACATTTTGTTTTTTAAGAAATTATAGAGGTTTTTCCAAAAACACCACTTTTGAAATTTGAAAAAGGACTTTGGTCCTTTTCTCGAAAATGAAAGAGAGTGGGCGAAAAAATCTTGTTGGAGAACACTTCTAGTAGTGCCTTTATTAAACTCCAATAGTCAGATAAATTAACATTTTGTTTTTTTAAGCAATTATAGAGGTTTTTCCAAAAAACCACTTTTGAAATTTGAAAAAAGACTTTGGTCCTTTTCTCGAAAATGAAAGAGGGTGGGTGAAAAAAAATTATTGGAGAACACTTCTAGTAGTATCTTTATTAAACTCTAATAGCCAAATATATTAACATTTTGTTTTTTTAGAAATTATAGAGGTTTTTCCAAAAACACCACTTTTGAAATTTGAAAAAAGACTTTGGTCCTTTTCTCGAAAATGAAAGAGGGTGGGTGAAAAAAAATTATTGGAGAACACTTCTAGTAGTATCTTTATTAAACTCTAATAGACAAATATATTAACATTTTGTTTTTTAAGAAATTATAGAGGTTTTTCCAAAAACACCACTTTTGAAATTTGAGAAAGGACTTTGGTCCTTTTCTCGAAAATGAAAGAGAGTGGGTGAAAAAAAAAAAAATTATTGGAGAACACTTCTAGTAGTATCTTTATTAAACTCTTATTGTCAAATATATTAACATTTTGTCTTTTAAGAAATTATAGAGGTTTTTCCAAAAACACCACTTGAAATTTGACTTTGGTTCTTTTCTCGAAAATGAAAGAGAGTGGGCAAAAAAAAAATTATTGGAGAACACTTCTAGTAGTATCTTTATTAAACTCTAATAGACAAATATATTAACATTTTGTTTTTTAAGAAATTATAGAGGTTTTTCCAAAAACACCACTTTTGAAATTTGAAAAAGGACTTTGGTCCTTTTCTCGAAAATGAAAGAGAGTGGCAAAAAAAACTTGTAGGAGAACACTTCTAGTAGTGCCTTTATAAAACTCCAATAGTCATATATATTAACATTTTGTTTTTTAAGAAATTATAGAGGTTTTTCCAAAAACACCACTTGAAATTTGACTTTGGTCCTTTTCTCGAAAATGAAAGGAAGTGGACGAAAAAAAATTATTGGAGAACACTTCTAGTAGTGTCTTTATTAAATTCCAATAGTCAAATATATTAACATTTTGTTTTTTAAGAAATTATAGAGGTTTTTCCGAAAACACCACTTTTGAAATTTGAAAAAGGACTTTGGTCCTTTTCTCGAAAATGAAAGAGAGTGGGCGAAAAAAACTTGTTGGAGAACACTTCTAGTAGTTCCTTTATTAAACTCCAATAGTCAAGTATATTAACCTTTTGTTTTTTAAGAAATTATAGAGGGTTTTCCAAAAATACTACTTTTGAAATTTGAAAAGGACTTTGGTCCTTTTCTCGAAAAGGAAAGAGAGTGGGCAAAAAAAATTATTGGAGAACACTTCTAGTAGTGTCTTTATTTAACTCCAGTAGTCAAATATATTAACATTTTGTTTTTGAAAAAATTATAGAGGTTTTTCCAAAAATACTACTTTTGAAATTTGAAAAAAGACTTTGGTCCTTTTCTCGAAAATGAAAGAGGGTGGGCAAAAAAAACTTGTTGGAGAACACTTCTAGTAGTTCCTTTATTAAACTCCAATAGTCAAATATATTAACCTTTTGTTTTTTAAGAAATTATAGAGGTTTTTCCAAAAACACCACTTTTGAAATTTAAAAAAGGACTTTGGTCCTTTTCTCGAAAAGGAAAGAGAGTGGGCAAAAAAATTATTGAAGAAAACTTCTAGTAGTGTCTTTATTTAACCCCAGTAGTCAAATATATTAACATTTTGTTTTTTTAAAAAATTATAGAGGTTTTTCCAAAAATACTACTTTTGAAATTTGAAAAAGGACTTTGGTCCTTTTCTCGAAAATGAAAGAGAGTGGGTGAAAAAAAAAATTATTGGAGAACACTTCTAGTAGTATCTTTATTAAACTGTAATAGTCAAATATATTAACATTTTGTTTTTTAAGAAATTATAGAGGTTTTTCCAAAAACACCACTTTTGAAATTTGAAAAAGGACTTTGGTCCTTTTCTCGAAAATGAAAGAGAGTGGGCAAAAAAAAAACTTCTTGGAGAACACTTCTAGTAGTCTCTTTATTAAACTCCAGTAGTTAAATATATTAACATTTTGTTTTTTTAGAAATTATATAGGTTTTTCCAAAAACACCACTTTTGAAATTTGAAAAAAGACTTTGGTCCTTTTCTCGAAAATGAAAGAGGGTGGGCAAAAAAAATTTGTTGGAGAACACTTCTAGTAGTGTCTTTATTAAACTCCAATGGTCAAATATATTAACATTTTGTTTTTTAAGAAATTATAGAGGTCTTTCCAAAAACACCACTTTTGAAATTTGAAAAAGGACTTTGGTCCTTTTCTCGAAAATGAAAGAGAGTGGGTGAAAAAAAAATTATTGGAGAACACTTCTAGTAGTATCTTTATTAAACTCTAATTGTCAAATATATTAACATTTTGTTTTTTAAGAAATTATAGAGGTTTTTCCAAAAACACCACTTTTGAAATTTGAAAAAGGTCTTTGGTCCTTTTCTCGAAAATGAAAGAGAGTGGGCGAAAAAATCTTGTTGGAGAGCACTTCTAGTAGTGCCTTTATTAAACTCCAATAGTCAGATAAATTAACATTTTGTTTTTTAAGAAATTATAGAGGTTTTTCCAAAAAACCTCTTTTGAAATTTGAAAATGAAAGAGAGTGGACGAAAAAAAATTATTAGAGAACACTTCTAGTAGTATCTTTATTAAACTCCCATTGTCAAATATATTAACATTTTGTCTTTTAAGAAATTATAGAGGTCAAATATATTAACATTTTGTTTTTTAAGAAATTATAGAGGTTTTTCCAAAAACACCACTTGAAATTTGACTTTGGTCTTTTTCTCGAAAATGAAAGAGAGTGGGAAAAAAACCTGTTGTAGAACACTTCTAGTGGTGCCTTTATTAAACTTCAATAGTCAAATATATTAACATTTGGTTTTTTTAAGAAATTATAGAGGTTTTTCCAAAAATACTACTTTTGAAATTTGAAAAAGGACTTTGGTCCTTTTCTCGAAAATGAAAGAGAGTGGGTGAAAAAAAAAATTATTGGAGAACACTTCTAGTAGTATCTTTATTAAACTGTAATAGTCAAATATATTAACATTTTGTTTTTTAAGAAATTATAGAGGTTTTTCCAAAAACACCACTTTTGAAATTTGAAAAAGGACTTTGGTCCTTTTCTCGAAAATGAAAGAGAGTGGGCAAAAAAAACTTCTTGGAGAACACTTCTAGTAGTCTCTTTATTAAACTCCAGTAGTTAAATATATTAACATTTTGTTTTTTTAGAAATTATATAGGTTTTTCCAAAAACACCACTTTTGAAATTTGAAAAAAGACTTTGGTCCTTTTCTCGAAAATGAAAGAGGGTGGGCAAAAAAAATTTGTTGGAGAACACTTCTAGTAGTGTCTTTATTAAACTCCAGTAGTCAAATATATTAACATTTTGTTTTTTAAAAAATTATAGAGGTTTTTCCAAAAATACTACTTTTGAAATTTGAAAAAGGACTTTGGTCCTTTTCTCGAAAAGGAAAGAGAGTGGGCAAAAAAAATTATTGGAGAACACTTCTAGTAGTGTCTTTATTTAACTCCAGTAGTCAAATATATTAACATTTTGTTTTTTAAAAAATTATAGAGCTTTTTCAAAAATACTACTTTTGAAATTTGAAAAAGGACTTTGGTCCTTTTCTCGAAAATGAAAGAGATTGGATGAAAAAAACTTGTTGAAGAACACTTCTAGTAGTGCCTTTATTAAACTCCAATAGTCAAATATATTAACCTTTTGTTTTTTAAGAAATTATAGAGGTTATTCCAAAAACGCCACTTAAAATTTGACTTTGGTCCTTTTCTCGCAAATGAAAAAGAGTGGGCAAAGAAGATTATTGGAGAACACTTCTAGTAATGTCTTTATTAAACTCCCATTGTCAAATATATTAACATTTTGTTTTTAAGAAATTATAGAGATTTTTTCAAAAACACCACTTTTGAAATTTGAAAAAGGTCTTTGGTCCTTTTCTCGAAAAGGAAAGAGAGTGGGCAAAAAAAATTATTGAAGAACACTTCTAGTAGTGTCTTTATTTAACTCCAGTAGTCAAATATATTAACATTTTGTTTTTAAAAAATTATAGAGGTCTTTCCAAAAACACCACTTTTGAAATTTGAAAAAGGACTTTGGTCCTTTTCTCGAAAATGAAAGAGAGTGGGTGAAAATAAAAATTATTGGAGAACACTTCTAGTAGTATCTTTATTAAACTCTAATAGTCAAATATATTAACATTTTGTTTTTTAAGAAATTATAGAGATTTTCCAAAAACACCACTTTTGAAATTTGAAAAAGGACTTTGGTCCTTTTCTCGAAAATGAAAGAGAGTGGGCAAAAAAAACTTGTTGGAGAACACTTCTAGTAGTCTCTTTATTAAACTCCAGTAGTTAAATATATTAACATTTTGTTTTTTAAGAAATTATAGAGGTCTTTCCAAAAACACCACTTTTGAAATTTGAAAAAGGACTTTGGTCCTTTTATCGAAAATGAAAGAGAGTGGGTGAAAATAAATTATTGGAGAACACTTCTAGGAGTGCCTTTATTAAACTCCAATAGTCAGATAAATTAACATTTTGTTTTTTAAGAAATTATAGAGGTTTTTCCAAAAACACCACTTTTGAAATTTGAAAAAGGACTTTAGTCCTTTTCTCGAAAATGAAAGAGAGTGGGTGAAAAAAAAATTATTGGAGAACACTTCTAGTAGTATCTTTATTAAACTCTAATAGTCAAATATATTAACATTTTGTTTTTTAAGAAATTATAGAGGTTTTTCCAAAAACAACACTTTTGAAATTTGAAAAAGGACTTTGGTCCTTTTCTCGAAAATGAAAGAGAGTGGGCAAAAAAAACTTGTTGGAGAACACTTCTAGTAGTCTCTTTATTAAACTCCAGTAGTTAAATATATTAACATTTTGTTTTTTTAGAAATTATAGAGGTTTTTCCAAAAACACCACTTTTGAAACTTTAAAAAAGACTTTGGTCCTGTTCTCGAAAATGAAAGAGGGTGGGCAAAAAAAACTTGTTGGAGAACACTTCTAGTAGTGTCTTTATTAAACTCCAATGGTCAAATATATTAACATTTTGTTTTTTAAGAAATTATAGAGGTCTTTCCAAAAACACCACTTTTGAAATTTGAAAAAGGACTTTGGTCCTTTTCTCGAAAATGAAAGAGAGTGGGTGAAAAAAATTATTGGAGAACACTTCTAGTAGTATCTTTATTAAACTCTAATAGTCAAATATATTAACATTTTGTTTTTTAAGAAATTATAGAGGTTTTTCCAAAAAACCACTTTTGAAATTTGAAAAAAGACTTTGGTCCTTTTCTCGAAAATGAAAGAGAGTGGGCGAAAAAAAATTATTAGAGAACACTTCTAGTAGTATCTTTATTAAACTCCCATTGTCAAATATATTAACATTTTGTCTTTTAAGAAATTATAGAGGTTTTTCCAAAAACACCACTTGAAATTTGACTTTGGTTCTTTTCTCGAAAATGAAAGAGAGTGGGCAAAAAAAATTATTAGAGAACACCTCTAGTAGTATCTTTATTAAACTCTAATAGCCAAATATATTAACATTTTGTTTTTTAAGAAATTATAGAGGTTTTTCCAAAAACACCACTTGAAATTTGCAAAAGGACTTTGGTCGTTTGCTCGAATATGAAAGAGAGTGGGCGAAAAAAAATTATTGGAGAACACTTTTAGTAGTGTCTTTATTAAACTCCAATAGTCAAATATATTAACATTTTGTTTTTTAAGAAATTATAGAGGTTTTTCCAAAAACACCACTTTTGAAATTTGAGAAAGGACTTTGGTCCTTTTCTCCAAAATGAAAGAGAGTGGGCGAAAAAAAAACTTGGTGAAGAACACTTCTAGTAGTGTCTTTATTAAACTCCAATGGTCAAATATATTAACATTTTGTTTTTTAAGAAATTATAGAGGTTTTTTCAAAAACACCACTTTTGAAATTTGAAAAAGGACTTTGGTCCTTTTCTCGAAAATGAAAGAGAGTGGCAAAAAAAACTTGTAGGAGAACACTTCTAGTAGTGCGTTTATTAAACTCCAATAGTCATATATATTAACATTTTGTTTTTTAAGAAATTATAGAGGTTTTTCCAAAAACACCACTTGAAATTTGACTTTGGTCCTTTTCTCGAAAATGAAAGGAAGTGGACGAAAAAAAATTATTGGAGAACACTTCTAGTAGTGTCTTTATTAAATTCCAATAGTCAAATATATTAACATTTTGTTTTTTAAGAAATTATAGAGGTTTTTCCAAAAACACCACTTTTGAAATTTGAAAAAGGACTTTGGTCCTTTTCTCGAAAATGAAAGAGAGTGGGCGAAAAAACCTTGTTGGAGAACACTTCTAGTAGTTCCTTTATTAAACTCCAATAGTCAAATATATTAACCTTTTGTTTTTTAAGAAATTATAGAGGTTTTTCCAAAAATACTACTTTTGAAATTTGAAAAAGGACTTTTGTCCTTTTCTCGAAAAGGAAAGAGAGTGGGCAAAAAAAATTATTGGAGAACACTTCTAGTAGTGTCTTTATTTAACTCCAGTAGTCAAATATATTAACATTTTGTTTTTGAAAAAATAATAGAGGTTTTTCCAAAAATACTACTTTTGAAATTTGAAAAAAGACTTTGGTCCTTTTCTCGAAAATGAAAGAGGGTGGGCAAAAAAAACTTGTTGGAGAACACTTCTAGTAGTTCCTTTATTAAACTCCAATAGTCAAATATATTAACCTTTTGTTTTTTAAGAAATTATAGAGCTTTTTCCAAAAACACCACTTTTGAAATTTAAAAAAGGACTTTGGTGCTTTTCTCGAAAACGAAAGAGAGTGGGCAAAAAAATTATTGAAGAAAACTTCTAGTAGTGTCTTTATTTAACTCCAGTAGTTAAATATATTAACATTTTGTTTTTTTAGAAATTATATAGGTTTTTCCAAAAACACCACTTTTGAAATTTGAAAAAAGACTTTGGTCCTTTTCTCGAAAATGAAAGAGGGTGGGCAAAAAAAATTTGTTGGAGAACACTTCTAGTAGTGTCTTTATTAAACTCCAGTAGTCAAATATATTAACATTTTGTTTTTTTAAAAATTATAGAGGTTTTTCCAAAAATACTACTTTTGAAATTTGAAAAAGGACTTTGGTCCTTTTCTCGAAAAGGAAAGAGAGTGGGCAAAAAAAATTATTGGAGAACACTTCTAGTAGTGTCTTTATTTAACTCCAGTAGTCAAATATATTAACATTTTGTTTTTTAAAAAATTATAGAGCTTTTTCAAAAATACTACTTTTGAAATTTGAAAAAGGACTTTGGTCCTTTTCTCGAAAATGAAAGAGATTGGATGAAAAAAACTTGTTGAAGAACACTTCTAGTAGTGCCTTTATTAAACTCCAATAGTCAAATATATTAACCTTTTGTTTTTTAAGAAATTATAGAGGTTATTCCAAAAACGCCACTTGAAATTTGACTTTGGTCCTTTTCTCGCAAATGAAAAAGAGTGGGCAAAGAAGATTATTGGAGAACACTTCTAGTAATGTCTTTATTAAACTCCCATTGTCAAATATATTAACATTTTGTTTTTAAGAAATTATAGAGATTTTTTCAAAAACACCACTTTTGAAATTTGAAAAAGGTCTTTGGTCCTTTTCTCGAAAAGGAAAGAGAGTGGGCAAAAAAAATTATTGAAGAACACTTCTAGTAGTGTCTTTATTTAACTCCAGTAGTCAAATATATTAACATTTTGTTTTTAAAAAATTATAGAGGTCTTTCCAAAAACACCACTTTTGAAATTTGAAAAAGGACTTTGGTCCTTTTCTCGAAAATGAAAGAGAGTGGGCAAAAAAAACTTGTTGGAGAACACTTCTAGTAGTCTCTTTATTAAACTCCAGTAGTTAAATATATTAACATTTTGTTTTTTAAGAAATTATAGAGGTCTTTCCAAAAACACCACTTTTGAAATTTGAAAAAGGACTTTAGTCCTTTTCTCGAAAATGAAAGAGAGTGGGTGAAAAAAAAATTATTGGAGAACACTTCTAGTAGTATCTTTATTAAACTCTAATAGTCAAATATATTAACATTTTGTTTTTTAAGAAATTATAGAGGTTTTTCCAAAAACAACACTTTTGAAATTTGAAAAAGGACTTTGGTCCTTTTCTCGAAAATGAAAGAGAGTGGGCAAAAAAAACTTGTTGGAGAACACTTCTAGTAGTCTCTTTATTAAACTCCAGTAGTTAAATATATTAACATTTTGTTTTTTTAGAAATTATAGAGGTTTTTCCAAAAACACCACTTTTGAAACTTGAAAAAAGACTTTGGTCCTTTTCTCGAAAATGAAAGAGGGTGGGCAAAAAAAACTTGTTGGAGAACACTTCTAGTAGTGTCTTTATTAAACTCCAATGGTCAAATATATTAACATTTTGTTTTTTAAGAAATTATAGAGGTCTTTCCAAAAACACCACTTTTGAAATTTGAAAAAGGACTTTGGTCCTTTTCTCGAAAATGAAAGAGAGTGGGTGAAAAAAATTATTGGAGAACACTTCTAGTAGTATCTTTATTAAACTCTAATAGTCAAATATATTAACATTTTGTTTTTTAAGAAATTATAGAGGTTTTTCCAAAAAACCACTTTTGAAATTTGAAAAAAGACTTTGGTCCTTTTCTCGAAAATGAAAGAGAGTGGGCGAAAAAAAATTATTAGAGAACACTTCTAGTAGTATCTTTATTAAACTCCCATTGTCAAATATATTAACATTTTGTCTTTTAAGAAATTATAGAGGTTTTTCCAAAAACACCACTTGAAATTTGACTTTGGTTCTTTTCTCGAAAATGAAAGAGAGTGGGCAAAAAAAATTATTAGAGAACACCTCTAGTAGTATCTTTATTAAACTCTAATAGCCAAATATATTAACATTTTGTTTTTTAAGAAATTATAGAGGTTTTTCCAAAAACACCACTTTTGAAATTTGAGAAAGGACTTTGGTCCTTTTCTCCAAAATGAAAGAGAGTGGGCGAAAAAAAAACTTGGTGAAGAACACTTCTAGTAGTGTCTTTATTAAACTCCAATGGTCAAATATATTAACATTTTGTTTTTTAAGAAATTATAGAGGTTTTTTCAAAAACACCACTTTTGAAATTTGAAAAAGGACTTTGGTCCTTTTCTCGAAAATGAAAGAGAGTGGCAAAAAAAACTTGTAGGAGAACACTTCTAGTAGTGCGTTTATTAAACTCCAATAGTCATATATATTAACATTTTGTTTTTTAAGAAATTATAGAGGTTTTTCCAAAAACACCACTTGAAATTTGACTTTGGTCCTTTTCTCGAAAATGAAAGGAAGTGGACGAAAAAAAATTATTGGAGAACACTTCTAGTAGTGTCTTTATTAAATTCCAATAGTCAAATATATTAACATTTTGTTTTTTAAGAAATTATAGAGGTTTTTCCAAAAACACCACTTTTGAAATTTGAAAAAGGACTTTGGTCCTTTTCTCGAAAATGAAAGAGAGTGGGCGAAAAAACCTTGTTGGAGAACACTTCTAGTAGTTCCTTTATTAAACTCCAATAGTCAAATATATTAACCTTTTGTTTTTTAAGAAATTATAGAGGTTTTTCCAAAAATACTACTTTTGAAATTTGAAAAAGGACTTTTGTCCTTTTCTCGAAAAGGAAAGAGAGTGGGCAAAAAAAATTATTGGAGAACACTTCTAGTAGTGTCTTTATTTAACTCCAGTAGTCAAATATATTAACATTTTGTTTTTGAAAAAATAACAGAGGTTTTTCCAAAAATACTACTTTTGAAATTTGAAAAAAGACTTTGGTCCTTTTCTCGAAAATGAAAGAGGGTGGGCAAAAAAAACTTGTTGGAGAACACTTCTAGTAGTTCCTTTATTAAACTCCAATAGTCAAATATATTAACCTTTTGTTTTTTAAGAAATTATAGAGCTTTTTCCAAAAACACCACTTTTGAAATTTAAAAATGGACTTTGGTGCTTTTCTCGAAAACGAAAGAGAGTGGGCAAAATAATTATTGAAGAAAACTTCTAGTAGTGTCTTTATTTAACTCCAGTAGTTAAATATATTAACATTTTGTTTTTTTAGAAATTATATAGGTTTTTCCAAAAACACCACTTTTGAAATTTGAAAAAAGACTTTGGTCCTTTTCTCGAAAATGAAAGAGGGTGGGCAAAAAAAATTTGTTGGAGAACACTTCTAGTAGTGTCTTTATTAAACTCCAGTAGTCAAATATATTAACATTTTGTTTTTTAAAAAATTATAGAGGTTTTTCCAAAAATACTACTTTTGAAATTTGAAAAAGGACTTTGGTCCTTTTCTCGAAAAGGAAAGAGAGTGGGCAAAAAAAATTATTGGAGAACACTTCTAGTAGTGTCTTTATTTAACTCCAGTAGTCAAATATATTAACATTTTGTTTTTTAAAAAATTATAGAGCTTTTTCAAAAATACTACTTTTGAAATTTGAAAAAGGACTTTGGTCCTTTTCTCGAAAATGAAAGAGATTGGATGAAAAAAACTTGTTGAAGAACACTTCTAGTAGTGCCTTTATTAAACTCCAATAGTCAAATATATTAACCTTTTGTTTTTTAAGAAATTATAGAGGTTATTCCAAAAACGCCACTTTTGAAATTTGAAAAAGGACTTTGGTCCTTTTCTCGAAAATGAAAGAGAGTGGGCAAAAAAAACTTGTTGGAGAACACTTCTAGTAGTCTCTTTATTAAACTCCAGTAGTTAAATATATTAACATTTTGTTTTTTAAGAAATTATAGAGGTCTTTCCAAAAACACCACTTTTGAAATTTGAAAAAGGACTTTAGTCCTTTTCTCGAAAATGAAAGAGAGTGGGTGAAAAAAAAATTATTGGAGAACACTTCTAGTAGTATCTTTATTAAACTCTAATAGTCAAATATATTAACATTTTGTTTTTTAAGAAATTATAGAGGTTTTTCCAAAAACAACACTTTTGAAATTTGAAAAAGGACTTTGGTCCTTTTCTCGAAAATGAAAGAGAGTGGGCAAAAAAAACTTGTTGGAGAACACTTCTAGTAGTCTCTTTATTAAACTCCAGTAGTTAAATATATTAACATTTTGTTTTTTTAGAAATTATAGAGGTTTTTCCAAAAACACCACTTTTGAAACTTGAAAAAAGACTTTGGTCCTTTTCTCGAAAATGAAAGAGGGTGGGCAAAAAAAACTTGTTGGAGAACACTTCTAGTAGTGTCTTTATTAAACTCCAATGGTCAAATATATTAACATTTTGTTTTTTAAGAAATTATAGAGGTCTTTCCAAAAACACCACTTTTGAAATTTGAAAAAGGACTTTGGTCCTTTTCTCGAAAATGAAAGAGAGTGGGTGAAAAAAATTATTGGAGAACACTTCTAGTAGTATCTTTATTAAACTCTAATAGTCAAATATATTAACATTTTGTTTTTTAAGAAATTATAGAGGTTTTTCCAAAAAACCACTTTTGAAATTTGAAAAAAGACTTTGGTCCTTTTCTCGAAAATGAAAGAGAGTGGGCGAAAAAAAATTATTAGAGAACACTTCTAGTAGTATCTTTATTAAACTCCCATTGTCAAATATATTAACATTTTGTCTTTTAAGAAATTATAGAGGTTTTTCCAAAAACACCACTTGAAATTTGACTTTGGTTCTTTTCTCGAAAATGAAAGAGAGTGGGCAAAAAAAATTATTAGAGAACACCTCTAGTAGTATCTTTATTAAACTCTAATAGCCAAATATATTAACATTTTGTTTTTTAAGAAATTATAGAGGTTTTTCCAAAAACACCACTTTTGAAATTTGAGAAAGGACTTTGGTCCTTTTCTCCAAAATGAAAGAGAGTGGGCGAAAAAAAAACTTGGTGAAGAACACTTCTAGTAGTGTCTTTATTAAACTCCAATGGTCAAATATATTAACATTTTGTTTTTTAAGAAATTATAGAGGTTTTTTCAAAAACACCACTTTTGAAATTTGAAAAAGGACTTTGGTCCTTTTCTCGAAAATGAAAGAGAGTGGCAAAAAAAACTTGTAGGAGAACACTTCTAGTAGTGCGTTTATTAAACTCCAATAGTCATATATATTAACATTTTGTTTTTTAAGAAATTATAGAGGTTTTTCCAAAAACACCACTTGAAATTTGACTTTGGTCCTTTTCTCGAAAATGAAAGGAAGTGGACGAAAAAAAATTATTGGAGAACACTTCTAGTAGTGTCTTTATTAAATTCCAATAGTCAAATATATTAACATTTTGTTTTTTAAGAAATTATAGAGGTTTTTCCAAAAACACCACTTTTGAAATTTGAAAAAGGACTTTGGTCCTTTTCTCGAAAATGAAAGAGAGTGGGCGAAAAAACCTTGTTGGAGAACACTTCTAGTAGTTCCTTTATTAAACTCCAATAGTCAAATATATTAACCTTTTGTTTTTTAAGAAATTATAGAGGTTTTTCCAAAAATACTACTTTTGAAATTTGAAAAAGGACTTTTGTCCTTTTCTCGAAAAGGAAAGAGAGTGGGCAAAAAAAATTATTGGAGAACACTTCTAGTAGTGTCTTTATTTAACTCCAGTAGTCAAATATATTAACATTTTGTTTTTGAAAAAATAACAGAGGTTTTTCCAAAAATACTACTTTTGAAATTTGAAAAAAGACTTTGGTCCTTTTCTCGAAAATGAAAGAGGGTGGGCAAAAAAAACTTGTTGGAGAACACTTCTAGTAGTTCCTTTATTAAACTCCAATAGTCAAATATATTAACCTTTTGTTTTTTAAGAAATTATAGAGCTTTTTCCAAAAACACCACTTTTGAAATTTAAAAATGGACTTTGGTGCTTTTCTCGAAAACGAAAGAGAGTGGGCAAAATAATTATTGAAGAAAACTTCTAGTAGTGTCTTTATTTAACTCCAGTAGTTAAATATATTAACATTTTGTTTTTTTAGAAATTATATAGGTTTTTCCAAAAACACCACTTTTGAAATTTGAAAAAAGACTTTGGTCCTTTTCTCGAAAATGAAAGAGGGTGGGCAAAAAAAATTTGTTGGAGAACACTTCTAGTAGTGTCTTTATTAAACTCCAGTAGTCAAATATATTAACATTTTGTTTTTTAAAAAATTATAGAGGTTTTTCCAAAAATACTACTTTTGAAATTTGAAAAAGGACTTTGGTCCTTTTCTCGAAAAGGAAAGAGAGTGGGCAAAAAAAATTATTGGAGAACACTTCTAGTAGTGTCTTTATTTAACTCCAGTAGTCAAATATATTAACATTTTGTTTTTTAAAAAATTATAGAGCTTTTTCAAAAATACTACTTTTGAAATTTGAAAAAGGACTTTGGTCCTTTTCTCGAAAATGAAAGAGATTGGATGAAAAAAACTTGTTGAAGAACACTTCTAGTAGTGCCTTTATTAAACTCCAATAGTCAAATATATTAACCTTTTGTTTTTTAAGAAATTATAGAGGTTATTCCAAAAACGCCACTTGAAATTTGACTTTGGTCCTTTTCTCGCAAATGAAAAAGAGTGGGCAAAGAAGATTATTGGAGAACACTTCTAGTAATGTCTTTATTAAACTCCCATTGTCAAATATATTAACATTTTGTTTTTAAGAAATTATAGAGATTTTTTCAAAAACACCACTTTTGAAATTTGAAAAAGGTCTTTGGTCCTTTTCTCGAAAAGGAAAGAGAGTGGGCAAAAAAAATTATTGAAGAACACTTCTAGTAGTGTCTTTATTTAACTCCAGTAGTCAAATATATTAACATTTTGTTTTTAAAAAATTATAGAGGTCTTTCCAAAAACACCACTTTTGAAATTTGAAAAAGGACTTTGGTCCTTTTCTCGAAAATGAAAGAGAGTGGGTGAAAATAAAAATTATTGGAGAACACTTCTAGTAGTATCTTTATTAATTTCTAATAGTCAAATATATTAACATTTTGTTTTTTAAGAAATTATAGAGATTTTCCAAAAACACCACTTTTGAAATTTGAAAAAGGACTTTGGTCCTTTTCTCGAAAATGAAAGAGAGTGGGCAAAAAAAACTTGTTGGAGAACACTTCTAGTAGTCTCTTTATTAAACTCCAGTAGTTAAATATATTAACATTTTGTTTTTTAAGAAATTATAGAGGTCTTTCCAAAAACACCACTTTTGAAATTTGAAAAAGGACTTTGGTCCTTTTATCGAAAATGAAAGAGAGTGGGTGAAAAAAAATTATTGGAGAACACTTCTAGGAGTGCCTTTATTAAACTCCAATAGTCAGATAAATTAACATTTTGTTTTTTAAGAAATTATAGAGGTTTTTCCAAAAACACCACTTTTGAAATTTGAAAAAGGACTTTAGTCCTTTTCTCGAAAATGAAAGAGAGTGGGTGAAAAAAAAATTATTGGAGAACACTTCTAGTAGTATCTTTATTAAACTCTAATAGTCAAATATATTAACATTTTGTTTTTTAAGAAATTATAGAGGTTTTTCCAAAAACAACACTTTTGAAATTTGAAAAAGGACTTTGGTCCTTTTCTCGAAAATGAAAGAGAGTGGGCAAAAAAAACTTGTTGGAGAACACTTCTAGTAGTCTCTTTATTAAACTCCAGTAGTTAAATATATTAACATTTTGTTTTTTTAGAAATTATAGAGGTTTTTCCAAAAACACCACTTTTGAAACTTGAAAAAAGACTTTGGTCCTTTTCTCGAAAATGAAAGAGGGTGGGCAAAAAAAACTTGTTGGAGAACACTTCTAGTAGTGTCTTTATTAAACTCCAATGGTCAAATATATTAACATTTTGTTTTTTAAGAAATTATAGAGGTCTTTCCAAAAACACCACTTTTGAAATTTGAAAAAGGACTTTGGTCCTTTTCTCGAAAATGAAAGAGAGTGGGTGAAAAAAATTATTGGAGAACACTTCTAGTAGTATCTTTATTAAACTCTAATAGTCAAATATATTAACATTTTGTTTTTTAAGAAATTATAGAGGTTTTTCCAAAAAACCACTTTTGAAATTTGAAAAAAGACTTTGGTCCTTTTCTCGAAAATGAAAGAGAGTGGGCGAAAAAAAATTATTAGAGAACACTTCTAGTAGTATCTTTATTAAACTCCCATTGTCAAATATATTAACATTTTGTCTTTTAAGAAATTATAGAGGTTTTTCCAAAAACACCACTTGAAATTTGACTTTGGTTCTTTTCTCGAAAATGAAAGAGAGTGGGCAAAAAAAATTATTAGAGAACACCTCTAGTAGTATCTTTATTAAACTCTAATAGCCAAATATATTAACATTTTGTTTTTTAAGAAATTATAGAGGTTTTTCCAAAAACACCACTTTTGAAATTTGAGAAAGGACTTTGGTCCTTTTCTCCAAAATGAAAGAGAGTGGGCGAAAAAAAAACTTGGTGAAGAACACTTCTAGTAGTGTCTTTATTAAACTCCAATGGTCAAATATATTAACATTTTGTTTTTTAAGAAATTATAGAGGTTTTTTCAAAAACACCACTTTTGAAATTTGAAAAAGGACTTTGGTCCTTTTCTCGAAAATGAAAGAGAGTGGCAAAAAAAACTTGTAGGAGAACACTTCTAGTAGTGCGTTTATTAAACTCCAATAGTCATATATATTAACATTTTGTTTTTTAAGAAATTATAGAGGTTTTTCCAAAAACACCACTTGAAATTTGACTTTGGTCCTTTTCTCGAAAATGAAAGGAAGTGGACGAAAAAAAATTATTGGAGAACACTTCTAGTAGTGTCTTTATTAAATTCCAATAGTCAAATATATTAACATTTTGTTTTTTAAGAAATTATAGAGGTTTTTCCAAAAACACCACTTTTGAAATTTGAAAAAGGACTTTGGTCCTTTTCTCGAAAATGAAAGAGAGTGGGCGAAAAAACCTTGTTGGAGAACACTTCTAGTAGTTCCTTTATTAAACTCCAATAGTCAAATATATTAACCTTTTGTTTTTTAAGAAATTATAGAGGTTTTTCCAAAAATACTACTTTTGAAATTTGAAAAAGGACTTTTGTCCTTTTCTCGAAAAGGAAAGAGAGTGGGCAAAAAAAATTATTGGAGAACACTTCTAGTAGTGTCTTTATTTAACTCCAGTAGTCAAATATATTAACATTTTGTTTTTGAAAAAATAATAGAGGTTTTTCCAAAAATACTACTTTTGAAATTTGAAAAAAGACTTTGGTCCTTTTCTCGAAAATGAAAGAGGGTGGGCAAAAAAAACTTGTTGGAGAACACTTCTAGTAGTTCCTTTATTAAACTCCAATAGTCAAATATATTAACCTTTTGTTTTTTAAGAAATTATAGAGCTTTTTCCAAAAACACCACTTTTGAAATTTAAAAAAGGACTTTGGTGCTTTTCTCGAAAACGAAAGAGAGTGGGCAAAAAAATTATTGAAGAAAACTTCTAGTAGTGTCTTTATTTAACTCCAGTAGTTAAATATATTAACATTTTGTTTTTTTAGAAATTATATAGGTTTTTCCAAAAACACCACTTTTGAAATTTGAAAAAAGACTTTGGTCCTTTTCTCGAAAATGAAAGAGGGTGGGCAAAAAAAATTTGTTGGAGAACACTTCTAGTAGTGTCTTTATTAAACTCCAGTAGTCAAATATATTAACATTTTGTTTTTTAAAAAATTATAGAGGTTTTTCCAAAAATACTACTTTTGAAATTTGAAAAAGGACTTTGGTCCTTTTCTCGAAAAGGAAAGAGAGTGGGCAAAAAAAATTATTGGAGAACACTTCTAGTAGTGTCTTTATTTAACTCCAGTAGTCAAATATATTAACATTTTGTTTTTTAAAAAATTATAGAGCTTTTTCAAAAATACTACTTTTGAAATTTGAAAAAGGACTTTGGTCCTTTTCTCGAAAATGAAAGAGATTGGATGAAAAAAACTTGTTGAAGAACACTTCTAGTAGTGCCTTTATTAAACTCCAATAGTCAAATATATTAACCTTTTGTTTTTTAAGAAATTATAGAGGTTATTCCAAAAACGCCACTTGAAATTTGACTTTGGTCCTTTTCTCGCAAATGAAAAAGAGTGGGCAAAGAAGATTATTGGAGAACACTTCTAGTAATGTCTTTATTAAACTCCCATTGTCAAATATATTAACATTTTGTTTTTAAGAAATTATAGAGATTTTTTCAAAAACACCACTTTTGAAATTTGAAAAAGGTCTTTGGTCCTTTTCTCGAAAAGGAAAGAGAGTGGGCAAAAAAAATTATTGAAGAACACTTCTAGTAGTGTCTTTATTTAACTCCAGTAGTCAAATATATTAACATTTTGTTTTTAAAAAATTATAGAGGTCTTTCCAAAAACACCACTTTTGAAATTTGAAAAAGGACTTTGGTCCTTTTCTCGAAAATGAAAGAGAGTGGGTGAAAATAAAAATTATTGGAGAACACTTCTAGTAGTATCTTTATTAAACTCTAATAGTCAAATATATTAACATTTTGTTTTTTAAGAAATTATAGAGATTTTCCAAAAACACCACTTTTGAAATTTGAAAAAGGACTTTGGTCCTTTTCTCGAAAATGAAAGAGAGTGGGCAAAAAAAACTTGTTGGAGAACACTTCTAGTAGTCTCTTTATTAAACTCCAGTAGTTAAATATATTAACATTTTGTTTTTTAAGAAATTATAGAGGTCTTTCCAAAAACACCACTTTTGAAATTTGAAAAAGGACTTTGGTCCTTTTATCGAAAATGAAAGAGAGTGGGTGAAAAAAAATTATTGGAGAACACTTCTAGGAGTGCCTTTATTAAACTCCAATAGTCAGATAAATTAACATTTTGTTTTTTAAGAAATTATAGAGGTTTTTCCAAAAACACCACTTTTGAAATTTGAAAAAGGACTTTAGTCCTTTTCTCGAAAATGAAAGAGAGTGGGTGAAAAAAAAATTATTGGAGAACACTTCTAGTAGTATCTTTATTAAACTCTAATAGTCAAATATATTAACATTTTGTTTTTTAAGAAATTATAGAGGTTTTTCCAAAAACAACACTTTTGAAATTTGAAAAAGGACTTTGGTCCTTTTCTCGAAAATGAAAGAGAGTGGGCAAAAAAAACTTGTTGGAGAACACTTCTAGTAGTCTCTTTATTAAACTCCAGTAGTTAAATATATTAACATTTTGTTTTTTTAGAAATTATAGAGGTTTTTCCAAAAACACCACTTTTGAAACTTGAAAAAAGACTTTGGTCCTTTTCTCGAAAATGAAAGAGGGTGGGCAAAAAAAACTTGTTGGAGAACACTTCTAGTAGTGTCTTTATTAAACTCCAATGGTCAAATATATTAACATTTTGTTTTTTAAGAAATTATAGAGGTCTTTCCAAAAACACCACTTTTGAAATTTGAAAAAGGACTTTGGTCCTTTTCTCGAAAATGAAAGAGAGTGGGTGAAAAAAATTATTGGAGAACACTTCTAGTAGTATCTTTATTAAACTCTAATAGTCAAATATATTAACATTTTGTTTTTTAAGAAATTATAGAGGTTTTTCCAAAAAACCACTTTTGAAATTTGAAAAAAGACTTTGGTCCTTTTCTCGAAAATGAAAGAGAGTGGGCGAAAAAAAATTATTAGAGAACACTTCTAGTAGTATCTTTATTAAACTCCCATTGTCAAATATATTAACATTTTGTCTTTTAAGAAATTATAGAGGTTTTTCCAAAAACACCACTTGAAATTTGACTTTGGTTCTTTTCTCGAAAATGAATGAGAGTGGGCAAAAAAAATTATTAGAGAACACCTCTAGTAGTATCTTTATTAAACTCTAATAGCCAAATATATTAACATTTTGTTTTTTAAGAAATTATAGAGGTTTTTCCAAAAACACCACTTTTGAAATTTGAGAAAGGACTTTGGTCCTTTTCTCCAAAATGAAAGAGAGTGGGCGAAAAAAAAACTTGGTGAAGAACGCTTCTAGTAGTGTCTTTATTAAACTCCAATGGTCAAATATATTAACATTTTGTTTTTTAAGAAATTATAGAGGTTTTTTCAAAAACACCACTTTTGAAATTTGAAAAAGGACTTTGGTCCTTTTCTCGAAAATGAAAGAGAGTGGCAAAAAAAACTTGTAGGAGAACACTTCTAGTAGTCTCTTTATTAAACTCCAGTAGTTAAATATATTAACATTTTGTTTTTTAAGAAATTATAGAGGTCTTTCCAAAAACACCACTTTTGAAATTTGAAAAAGGACTTTGGTCCTTTTCTCGAAAATGAAAGAGAGTGGCAAAAAAAACTTGTAGGAGAACACTTCTAGTAGTGCGTTTATTAAACTCCAATAGTCATATATATTAACATTTTGTTTTTTAAGAAATTATAGAGGTTTTTCCAAAAACACCACTTGAAATTTGACTTTGGTCCTTTTCTCGAAAATGAAAGGAAGTGGACGAAAAAAAATTATTGGAGAACACTTCTAGTAGTGTCTTTATTAAATTCCAATAGTCAAATATATTAACATTTTGTTTTTTAAGAAATTATAGAGGTTTTTCCAAAAACACCACTTTTGAAATTTGAAAAAGGACTTTGGTCCTTTTCTCGAAAATGAAAGAGAGTGGGCGAAAAAACCTTGTTGGAGAACACTTCTAGTAGTTCCTTTATTAAACTCCAATAGTCAAATATATTAACCTTTTGTTTTTTAAGAAATTATAGAGGTTTTTCCAAAAATACTACTTTTGAAATTTGAAAAAGGACTTTTGTCCTTTTCTCGAAAAGGAAAGAGAGTGGGCAAAAAAAATTATTGGAGAACACTTCTAGTAGTGTCTTTATTTAACTCCAGTAGTCAAATATATTAACATTTTGTTTTTGAAAAAATAATAGAGGTTTTTCCAAAAATACTACTTTTGAAATTTGAAAAAAGACTTTGGTCCTTTTCTCGAAAATGAAAGAGGGTGGGCAAAAAAAACTTGTTGGAGAACACTTCTAGTAGTTCCTTTATTAAACTCCAATAGTCAAATATATTAACCTTTTGTTTTTTAAGAAATTATAGAGCTTTTTCCAAAAACACCACTTTTGAAATTTAAAAAAGGACTTTGGTGCTTTTCTCGAAAACGAAAGAGAGTGGGCAAAAAAATTATTGAAGAAAACTTCTAGTAGTGTCTTTATTTAACTCCAGTAGTTAAATATATTAACATTTTGTTTTTTTAGAAATTATATAGGTTTTTCCAAAAACACCACTTTTGAAATTTGAAAAAAGACTTTGGTCCTTTTCTCGAAAATGAAAGAGGGTGGGCAAAAAAAATTTGTTGGAGAACACTTCTAGTAGTGTCTTTATTAAACTCCAGTAGTCAAATATATTAACATTTTGTTTTTTAAAAAATTATAGAGGTTTTTCCAAAAATACTACTTTTGAAATTTGAAAAAGGACTTTGGTCCTTTTCTCGAAAAGGAAAGAGAGTGGGCAAAAAAAATTATTGGAGAACACTTCTAGTAGTGTCTTTATTTAACTCCAGTAGTCAAATATATTAACATTTTGTTTTTTAAAAAATTATAGAGCTTTTTCAAAAATACTACTTTTGAAATTTGAAAAAGGACTTTGGTCCTTTTCTCGAAAATGAAAGAGATTGGATGAAAAAAACTGGTTGAAGAACACTTCTAGTAGTGCCTTTATTAAACTCCAATAGTCAAATATATTAACCTTTTGTTTTTTAAGAAATTATAGAGGTTATTCCAAAAACGCCACTTGAAATTTGACTTTGGTCCTTTTCTCGCAAATGAAAAAGAGTGGGCAAAGAAGATTATTGGAGAACACTTCTAGTAATGTCTTTATTAAACTCCCATTGTCAAATATATTAACATTTTGTTTTTAAGAAATTATAGAGATTTTTTCAAAAACACCACTTTTGAAATTTGAAAAAGGTCTTTGGTCCTTTTCTCGAAAAGGAAAGAGAGTGGGCAAAAAAAATTATTGAAGAACACTTCTAGTAGTGTCTTTATTTAACTCCAGTAGTCAAATATATTAACATTTTGTTTTTAAAAAATTATAGAGGTCTTTCCAAAAACACCACTTTTGAAATTTGAAAAAGGACTTTGGTCCTTTTCTCGAAAATGAAAGAGAGTGGGTGAAAATAAAAATTATTGGAGAACACTTCTAGTAGTATCTTTATTAAACTCTAATAGTCAAATATATTAACATTTTGTTTTTTAAGAAATTATAGAGATTTTCCAAAAACACCACTTTTGAAATTTGAAAAAGGACTTTGGTCCTTTTCTCGAAAATGAAAGAGAGTGGGCAAAAAAAACTTGTTGGAGAACACTTCTAGTAGTCTCTTTATTAAACTCCAGTAGTTAAATATATTAACATTTTGTTTTTTAAGAAATTATAGAGGTCTTTCCAAAAACACCACTTTTGAAATTTGAAAAAGGACTTTGGTCCTTTTATCGAAAATGAAAGAGAGTGGGTGAAAAAAAATTATTGGAGAACACTTCTAGGAGTGCCTTTATTAAACTCCAATAGTCAGATAAATTAACATTTTGTTTTTTAAGAAATTATAGAGGTTTTTCCAAAAACACCACTTTTGAAATTTGAAAAAGGACTTTAGTCCTTTTCTCGAAAATGAAAGAGAGTGGGTGAAAAAAAAATTATTGGAGAACACTTCTAGTAGTATCTTTATTAAACTCTAATAGTCAAATATATTAACATTTTGTTTTTTAAGAAATTATAGAGGTTTTTCCAAAAACAACACTTTTGAAATTTGAAAAAGGACTTTGGTCCTTTTCTCGAAAATGAAAGAGAGTGGGCAAAAAAAACTTGTTGGAGAACACTTCTAGTAGTCTCTTTATTAAACTCCAGTAGTTAAATATATTAACATTTTGTTTTTTTAGAAATTATAGAGGTTTTTCCAAAAACACCACTTTTGAAACTTGAAAAAAGACTTTGGTCCTTTTCTCGAAAATGAAAGAGGGTGGGCAAAAAAAACTTGTTGGAGAACACTTCTAGTAGTGTCTTTATTAAACTCCAATGGTCAAATATATTAACATTTTGTTTTTTAAGAAATTATAGAGGTCTTTCCAAAAACACCACTTTTGAAATTTGAAAAAGGACTTTGGTCCTTTTCTCGAAAATGAAAGAGAGTGGGTGAAAAAAATTATTGGAGAACACTTCTAGTAGTATCTTTATTAAACTCTAATAGTCAAATATATTAACATTTTGTTTTTTAAGAAATTATAGAGGTTTTTCCAAAAAACCACTTTTGAAATTTGAAAAAAGACTTTGGTCCTTTTCTCGAAAATGAAAGAGAGTGGGCGAAAAAAAATTATTAGAGAACACTTCTAGTAGTATCTTTATTAAACTCCCATTGTCAAATATATTAACATTTTGTCTTTTAAGAAATTATAGAGGTTTTTCCAAAAACACCACTTGAAATTTGACTTTGGTTCTTTTCTCGAAAATGAAAGAGAGTGGCCAAAAAAAATTATTAGAGAACACCTCTAGTAGTATCTTTATTAAACTCTAATAGCCAAATATATTAACATTTTGTTTTTTAAGAAATTATAGAGGTTTTTCCAAAAACACCACTTTTGAAATTTGAGAAAGGACTTTGGTCCTTTTCTCCAAAATGAAAGAGAGTGGGCGAAAAAAAAACTTGGTGAAGAACGCTTCTAGTAGTGTCTTTATTAAACTCCAATGGTCAAATATATTAACATTTTGTTTTTTAAGAAATTATAGAGGTTTTTTCAAAAACACCACTTTTGAAATTTGAAAAAGGACTTTGGTCCTTTTCTCGAAAATGAAAGAGAGTGGCAAAAAAAACTTGTAGGAGAACACTTCTAGTAGTGCGTTTATTAAACTCCAATAGTCATATATATTAACATTTTGTTTTTTAAGAAATTATAGAGGTTTTTCCAAAAACACCACTTGAAATTTGACTTTGGTCCTTTTCTCGAAAATGAAAGGAAGTGGACGAAAAAAAATTATTGGAGAACACTTCTAGTGGTGTCTTTATTAAATTCCAATAGTCAAATATATTAACATTTTGTTTTTTAAGAAATTATAGAGGTTTTTCCAAAAACACCACTTTTGAAATTTGAAAAAGGACTTTGGTCCTTTTCTCGAAAATGAAAGAGAGTGGGCGAAAAAACCTTGTTGGAGAACACTTCTAGTAGTTCCTTTATTAAACTCCAATAGTCAAATATATTAACCTTTTGTTTTTTAAGAAATTATAGAGGTTTTTCCAAAAATACTACTTTTGAAATTTGAAAAAGGACTTTTGTCCTTTTCTCGAAAAGGAAAGAGAGTGGGCAAAAAAAAATATTGGAGAACACTTCTAGTAGTGTCTTTATTTAACTCCAGTAGTCAAATATATTAACATTTTGTTTTTGAAAAAATAATAGAGGTTTTTCCAAAAATACTACTTTTGAAATTTGAAAAAAGACTTTGGTCCTTTTCTCGAAAATGAAAGAGGGTGGGCAAAAAAAACTTGTTGGAGAACACTTCTAGTAGTTCCTTTATTAAACTCCAATAGTCAAATATATTAACCTTTTGTTTTTTAAGAAATTATAGAGCTTTTTCCAAAAACACCACTTTTGAAATTTAAAAAAGGACTTTGGTGCTTTTCTCGAAAACGAAAGAGAGTGGGCAAAAAAATTATTGAAGAAAACTTCTAGTAGTGTCTTTATTTAACTCCAGTAGTCAAATATATTAACATTTTGTTTTTGAAAAAATTATAGAGGTTTTTCCAAAAATACTACTTTTGAAATTTGAAAAAAGACTTTGGCCCTTTTCTCGAAAATGAAAGAGGGTGGGCAAAAAAAACTTGTTGGAGAACACTTCTAGTAGTTCCTTTATTAAACTCCAATAGTCAAATATATTAACCTTTTGTTTTTTAAGAAATTATAGAGGTTTTTCCAAAAATACTACTTTTGAAATTTGAAAAAGGACTTTGGTCCTTTTCTCGAAAAGGAAAGAGAGTGGGCAAAAAAAATTATTGGAGAACACTTCTAGTAGTGTCTTTATTTAACTCCAGTAGTCAAATATATTAACATTTTGTTTTTGAAAAAATTATAGAGGTTTTTCCAAAAATACTACTTTTGAAATTTGAAAAAAGACTTTGGTCCTTTTCTCGAAAATGAAAGAGGGTGGGCAAAAAAAACTTGTTGGAGAACACTTCTAGTAGTGTCTTTATTAAACTCCAATAGTCAGATAAATTAACATTTTGTTTTTTAAGAAATTATAGAGGTTCTTCCAAAAAACCTCTTTTGAAATTTGAAAAAAGACCTTGGTCCTTTTCTCGAAAATGAAAGAGAGTGGGCGAAAAAAAATTATTAGAGAACACTTCTAGTAGTATCTTAATAAACTCCCATTGTCAAATATATTAACATTTTGTCTTTTAAGAAATTATAGAGGTCAAATATATTAACATTTTGTTTTTTAAGAAATTATAGAGGTTTTTCCAAAAACTCCACTTGAAATTTGACTTTGGTCTTTTTCTCGAAAATGAAAGAGAGTGGGAAAAAAAAAACTTGTTGTAGAACACTTCTAGTGGTGCCTTTATTAAACTTCAATAGTCAAATATATTAACATTTGGTTTTTTTTAAGAAATTATAGAAGTTTTTCCAAAAACACCACTTTTGAAATTTGAAAAAGGACTTTGGTCCTTTTCTCGAAAAGGAAAGAGAGTGGGCAAAAAAAATTATTGAAGAACACTTCTAGTAGTGTTTTTATTTAACTCCAGTAGTCAAATATATTAACATTTTGTTTTTTAAAAAATTATAGAGGTTTTTCCAAAAATACTACTTTTGAAATTTGAAAAAGGACTTTGGTCCTTTTCTCGAAAAGGAAAGAGAGTGGGCAAAAAAAATTATTGGAGAACACTTCTAGTAGTGTCTTTATTTAACTCCAGTAGTCAAATATATTAACATTTTGTTTTTTAAAAAATTATAGAGCTTTTTCAAAAATACTACTTTTGAAATTTGAAAAAGGACTTTGGTCCTTTTCTCGAAAATGAAAGAGATTGGATGAAAAAAACTTGTTGAAGAACACTTCTAGTAGTGCCTTTATTAAACTCCAATAGTCAAATATATTAACCTTTTGTTTTTTAAGAAATTATAGAGGTTATTCCAAAAACGCCACTTGAAATTTGACTTTGGTCCTTTTCTCGCAAATGAAAAAGAGTGGGCAAAGAAGATTATTGGAGAACACTTCTAGTAATGTCTTTATTAAACTCCCATTGTCAAATATATTAACATTTTGTTTTTAAGAAATTATAGAGATTTTTCCAAAAACACCACTTTTGAAATTTGAAAAAGGTCTTTGGTCCTTTTCTCGAAAAGGAAAGAGAGTGGGCAAAATAAATTATTGAAGAACACTTCTAGTAGTGTCTTTATTTAACTCCAGTAGTCAAATATATTAACATTTTGTTTTTAAAAAATTATAGAGGTCTTTCCAAAAACACCACTTTTGAAATTTGAAAAAGGACTTTGGTCCTTTTCTCGAAAATGAAAGAGAGTGGGTGAAAATAAAACTTGTTGGAGAACACTTCTAGTAGTGTCTTTATTAAACTCCAGTAGTTAAATATATTAACATTTTGTTTTTTAAGAAATTATAGAGGTCTTTCCAAAACCACCACTTTTGAAATTTGAAAAAGGACTTTGGTCCTTTTCTCGAAAATGAAAGAGAGTGGGCAAAAAAAACTTGTTGGAGAACACTTCTAGTAGTCTCTTTATTAAACTCCAGTAGTTAAATATATTAACATTTTGTTTTTTAAGAAATTATAGAGGTCTTTCCAAAACCACCACTTTTGAAATTTGAAAAAGGACTTTGGTCCTTTTATCGAAAATGAAAGAGAGTGGGTGAAAAAAAATTATTGGAGAACACTTCTAGTAGTGCCTTTATTAAACTCCAATAGTCAGATAAATTAACATTTTGTTTTTTAAGAAATTATAGAGGTTTTTCCAAAAACACCACTTTTGAAATTTGAAAAAGGACTTTGGTCCTTTTCTCGAAAATGAAA
Source organism: Gymnosoma rotundatum (assembly GCA_916610165.2). Classification (NCBI taxonomy): domain Eukaryota; kingdom Metazoa; phylum Arthropoda; class Insecta; order Diptera; family Tachinidae; genus Gymnosoma; species Gymnosoma rotundatum. The sequence goes on from OU744337.1 coordinate 59,114,905, forward strand.
GAGAGTGGGTGAAAAAAAAAATTATTGGAGAACACTTCTAGTAGTATCTTTATTAAACTCTAATAGTCAAATATATTAACATTTTGTCTTTTAAGAAATTATAGAGGTCAAATATATTAACATTTTGTTTTTTAAGAAATTATAGAGGTTTTTCCAAAAACACCACTTGAAATTTGACTTTGGTTCTTTTCTCGAAAATGAAAGAGAGTGGGCGAAAAAAAATTATTGGAGAACACCTCTAGTAGTATCTTTATTAAACTCTAATAGCCAAATATATTAACATTTTGTTTTTTAAGAAATTATAGAGGTTTTTCCAAAAACACCACTTTTGAAATTTGAAAAAGGACTTTGGTCCTTTTCTCGAAAAGGAAAGAGAGTAGGCAAAAAAAATTATTGGAGAACACTTCTAGTAGTGTCTTTATTTAACTCCAGTAGTCAAATATATTAACATTTTGTTTTTTAAAAAATTATAGAGCTTTTTCAAAAATACTACTTTTGAAATTTGAAAAAGGACTTTGGTCCTTTTCTCGAAAATGAAAGAGATTGGATGAAAAAAACTTCTAGTAGTGCCTTTATTAAACTCCAATAGTCAAATATATTAACCTTTTGTTTTTTAAGAAATTATAGAGGTTATTCCAAAAACGCCACTTGAAATTTGACTTTGGTCCTTTTCTCGCAAATGAAAAAGAGTGGGCAAAGAAGATTATTGGAGAACACTTCTAGTAATGTCTTTATTAAACTCCCATTGTCAAATATATGAACATTTTGTTTTTAAGAAATTATAGAGATTTTTCCAAAAACACCACTTTTGAAATTTGAAAAAGGACTTTGGACCTTTTCTCGAAAAGGAAAGAGAGTGGGCAAAAAAAATTATTGAAGAACACTTCTAGTAGTGTCTTTATTTAACTCCAGTAGTCAAATATATTAACATTTTGTTTTTAAAAAATTATAGAGGTCTTTCCAAAAACACCACTTTTGAAATTTGAAAAAGAACTTTGGTCCTTTTCTCGAAAATGAAAGAGAGTGGGTGAAAAAAAAATTATTGGAGAACACTTTTAGTAGTATCTTTATTAAACTCTAATAGTCAAATATATTAACATTTTATTTTTTAAGAAATTATAGAGGTTTTTCCAAAAACACCACTTTTGAAATTTGAAAAAGGACTTTGGTCCTTTTCTCGAAAATGAAAGAGAGTGGGCAAAAAAAAACTTGTTGGAGAACACTTCTAGTAGTCTCTTTATTAAACTCCAGTAGTTAAATATATTAACATTTTGTTTTTTAAGAAATTATAGAGGTCTTTCCAAAAACACCACTTTTGAAATTTGAAAAAGGACTTTGGTCCTTTTATCGAAAATGAAAGAGAGTGGGTGAAAAAAAATTATTGGAGAACACTTCTAGTAGTGCCTTTATTAAACTCCAATAGTCAGATAAATTAACATTTTGCTTTTTAAGAAATTATAGAGGTTTTTCCAAAAACACCACTTTTGAAATTTGAAAAAGGACTTTGGTCCTTTTCTCGAAAATGAAAGAGAGTGGGTGAAAAAAAAAATTATTGGAGAACACTTCTAGTAGTGTCTTTATTAAACTCCAATGGTCAAATATATTAACATTTTGTTTTTTAAGAAATTATAGAGGTCTTTCCAAAAACACCACTTTTGAAATTTGAAAAAGGACTTTGGTCCTTTTCTCGAAAATGAAAGAGAGTGGGTGAAAAAAAATTATTGGAGAACACTTCAAGTAGTATCTTTATTAAACTCTAATAGTCAAATATATTAACATTTTGTTTTTTAAGAAATTATAGAGGTTTTTCCAAAAACACCACTTTTGAAATTTGAAAAAGGACTTTGGTCCTTTTCTCGAAAATGAAAGAGGGTGGGCAAAAAAAACTTGTTGGAGAACACTTCTAGTAGTGTCTTTATTAAACTCCAATGGTCAAATATATTAACATTTTGTTTTTTAAGAAATTATAGAGGTCTTTCCAAAAACACCACTTTTGAAATTTGAAAAAGGACTTTGGTCCTTTTCTCGAAAATGAAAGAGAGTGGGTGAAAAAAAATTATTGGAGAACACTTCAAGTAGTATCTTTATTAAACTCTAATAGTCAAATATATTAACATTTTGTTTTTTAAGAAATTATAGAGGTTTTTCCAAAAACACCACTTTTGAAATTTGAAAAAGGACTTTGGTCCTTTTCTCGAAAATGAAAGAGAGTGGGCGAAAAAATCTTGTTGGAGAACACTTCTAGTAGTGCCTTTATTAAACACCAATAGTCAGATAAATTAACATTTTGTTTTTTAAGCAATTATAGAGGTTTTTCCAAAAAACCACTTTTGAAATTTGAAAAAAGACTTTGGTCCTTTTCTCGAAAATGAAAGAGAGTGGGCGAAAAAAAATTATTAGAGAACACTTCTAGTAGTATCTTTATTAAACTCCCATTGTCAAATATATTAACATTTTGTCTTTTAAGAAATTATAGAGGTTTTTCCAAAAACACCACTTGAAATTTGACTTTGGTTCTTTTCTCGAAAATGAAAGAGAGTGGGCAAAAAAAAATTATTGGAGAACACCTCTAGTAGTATCTTTATTAAACTCTAATAGCCAAATATATTAACATTTTGTTTTTTAAGAAATTATAGAGGTTTTTCCAAAAACACTACTTTTGAAATTTGAGAAAGGACTTTGGTCCTTTTCTCCAAAATGAAAGAGAGTGGGCGAAAAAAACTTGATGAAGAACACTTCTAGTACTGTCTTTATTAAACTCCAATAGTCAAATATATTAACATTTTGTTTTTTAAGAAATTATAGAGGGTTTTTCAAAAACACCACTTTTGAAATTTGAAAAAGGACTTTGGTCCTTTTCTCGAAAATGAAAGAGAGTGGCAAAAAAAACTTTTAGGAAAACACTTCTAGTAGTGCCTTTATTAAACTCCAATAGTCATATATATTAACATTTTGTTTCTTAAGAAATTATAGAGGTTTTTCCAAAAACACCACTTGAAATTTGACTTTGGTCCTTTTCTCGAAAATGAAAGGAAGTGGACGAAAAAAAATTATTGGAGAACACTTCTAGTAGTGTCTTTATTAAATTCCAATAGTCAAATATATTAACATTTTGTTTTTTAAGAAATTATAGAGGTTTTTCCAAAAACACCACTTTTGAATTTTGAAAAAGGACTTTGGTCCTTTTCTCGAAAATGAAAGAGAGTGGGCGAAAAAAACTTGTTGGAGAACACTTCTAGTAGTTCCTTTATTAAACTCCAATAGTCAAATATATTAACCTTTTGTTTTTTAAGAAATTATAGAGGTTTTTCCAAAAATACTACTTTTGAAATTTGAAAAAGGACCTTGGTCCTTTTCTCGAAAAGGAAAGAGAGTGGGCAAAAAAAATTATTGGAGAACACTTCTAGTAGTGTCTTTATTTAACTCCAGTAGTCAAATATATTAACATTTTGTTTTTGAAAAAATTATAGAGGTTTTTCCAAAAATACTACTTTTGAAATTTGAAAAAGGACTTTGGTCCTTTTCTCGAAAATGAAAGAGAGTGGGTGAAAAAAACTTGTTGGAGAACACTTCTAGTAGTGCCTTTAGTAAACTCCAATAATCAAATATATTAACCTTTTGTTTTTTAAGAAATTATAGAGATTTTTCCAAAAACATAATTTTTGAAATTTGAAAAAGGACTTTGGTGTTTTCTCGAAAATGAAAGAGAGTGGTCGAAAAAAACTTGTTGGAGAACACTTCTAGTAGTGCCTATTTAAACTCCAATAGTCAAATATATTAACATTTTGTCTTTTAAGAAATTATAGAGGTTTTTCCAAAAACACCACTTGAAATTTGAAAAAGGACTTTGGTCGTTTTCTCGAAAATGAAAGAGAGTGGGCGAAAAAAAATTATTGGAGAACACTTCTAGTAGTGTCTTTATTAAACTCCAATAGTCAAATATATTAACATTTTGTTTTTTAAGAAATTATAGAGGTTTTTCCAAAAACACCACTTGAAATTTGCAAAAGGACTTTGGTCCTTTTCTCGAAAATGAAAGAGAGTGGACGAAAAAACTTGTTGGAATACACTTCTAGTAGTGCCTTTATTAAACTCCAATAGTCAAATATATTAACATTTTGTTTTTTAAGAAATTATAGAGGTTTTTCCAAAAACACCACTTTTGAAATTTGAAAAAGAACTTTGGTCCTTTTCTCGAAAATGAAAGAGAGTGGGAAAAAAAAACTTGTTGTAGAACACTTCTAGTGGTGCCTTTATTAAACTTCAATAGTCAAATATATTAACATTTTGTTTTTTAAGAAATTATAGAGGTTTTTCCAAAAACACCACTTGAAATTTGCAAAAGGACTTTGGTCGTTTTCTTGAATATGAAAGAGAGTGGGAAAAAAAAACTTGTTGTAGAACACTTCTAGTAGTGTCTTTATTTAACTCCAGTAGTCAAATATATTAACATTTTGTTTTTTAAAAAATTATAGAGGTTTTTCCAAAAACACCACTTTTGAAATTTGAAAAAGGACTTTGGTCCTTTTCTCGAAAATGAAAGAGAGTGGGCGAAAAAATCTTGTTGGAGAACACTTCTAGTAGTGCCTTTATTAAGCTTCAATAGTCAGATAAATTAACATTTTGTTTGTTAAGAAATTATAGAGGTTTTTCCAAAAACACCACTTTTGAAATTTGAAAAAGGACTTTGGTCCTTTTCTCGAAAATGAAAGAGAGTGGGTGAAAAAAAAAATTATTGGAGAACACTTCTAGTAGTATCTTTATTAAACTCTAATAGTCAAATATATTAACATTTTGTTTTTTAAGAAATTATAGAGGTTTTTCCAAAAACACCACTTTTGAAATTTGAAAAAGGACTTTGGTCCTTTTCTCGAAAATGAAAGAGAGTGGGCGAAAAAATCTTGTTGGAGAACACTTCTAGTAGTGCCTTTATTAAGCTTCAATAGTCAGATAAATTAACATTTTGTTTGTTAAGAAATTATAGAGGTTTTTCCAAAAACACCACTTTTGAAATTTGAAAAAGGACTTTGGTCCTTTTCTCGAAAATGAAAGAGAGTGGGCGAAAAAATCTTGTTGGAGAACACTTCTAGTAGTGCCTTTATTAAACTCCAATAGTCAGATAAATTAACATTTTGTTTTTTAAGAAATTATAGAGGTTTTTCCAAAAAACCACTTTTGAAATTTGAAAAAAGACTTTCGTCCTTTTCTCGAAAATGAAAGAGAGTGGGCGAAAAAAAATCATTAGAGAACACTTCTAGTAGTATCTTTATTAAACTCCCATTGTCAAATATATTAACATTTTGTCTTTTAAGAAATTATAGAGGTTTTTCCAAAAACACCACTCGAAATTTGACTTTGGTTCTTTTCTCGAAAATGAAAGAGAGTGGGCGAAAAAAAATTATTGGAGAACACCTCTAGTAGTATCTTTATTAAACTCTAATAGCCAAATATATTAACATTTTGTTTTTTAAGAAATTATAGAGGTTTTTCCAAAAACACCACTTTTGAAATTTGAAAAAGGACTTTGGTCCTTTTCTCGAAAATGAAAGAGAGTGGGCGAAAAAATCTTGTTGGAGAACAGTTCTAGTAGTGCCTTTATTAAACTCCAATAGTCAGATAAATTAACATTTTGTTTTTTAAGAAATTATAGAGGTTCTTCCAAAAACACCACTTTTGAAATTTGAAAAAGGACTTTGGTCCTTTTCTCGAAAATAAAAGAGGGTGGGCAAAAAAAACTTGTTGGAGAACACTTCTATTAGTGTCTTTATTAAACTCCAATGGTCAAATATATTAACATTTTGTTTTTTAAGAAATTATAGAGGTCTTTCCAAAAACACCACTTTTGAAATTTGAAAAAGGACTTTGGTCCTTTTCTCAAAAACGAAAGAGAGTGGGTGAAAAAAAATTATTGGAGAACACTTCTAGTAGTATCTTTATTAAACTCTAATAGTCAAATATATTAACATTTTGTTTTTTAAGAAATTATAGAGGTTTTTCCAAAAACACCACTTTTGAAATTTGAAAGAGGACTTTGGTCCTTTTCTCGAAAATGAAAGAGAGTGGGCGAAAAAATCTTGTTGGAGAACACTTCTAGTAGTGCCTTTATTAAACTCCAATAGTCAGATAAATTAACATTTTGTTTTTTAAGAAATTATAGAGGTTTTTCCAAAAAACCACTTTTGAAATTTGAAAAAAGACTTTGGTCCTTTTCTCGAAAATGAAAGAGAGTGGGCGAAAAAAAATTATTAGAGAACACTTCTAGTAGTATCTTTATTAAACTCCCATTGTCAAATATATTAACATTTTGTCTTTTAAGAAATTATAGAGGTTTTTCCAAAAACACCACTTGAAATTTGACTTCGGTTCTTTTCTCGAAAATGGAAGAGAGTGGGCGAAAAAAAATTATTGGAGAACACCTCTAGTAGTATCTTTATTAAACTCTAATAGCCAAATATATTAACATTTTGTTTTTTAAGAAATTATAGAGGTTTTTCCAAAAACACCACTTTTGAAATTTGAGAAAGGACTTTGGTCCTTTTCTCCAAAATGAAAGAGAGTGGGCGAAAAAAACTTGGTGAAGAACACTTCTAGTAGTGTCTTTATTAAACCCCAATACTCAAATATATTAAGAAATTATAGAGGTTTTTTCAAAAACACCACTTTTGAAATTTGAAAAAGGACTTTGGTCCTTTTCTCGAAAATGAAAGAGAGTGGCAAAAAAACTTGTAGGAGAACACTTCTAGTAGTGCCTTTATTAAACTCCAATAGTCATATATATTAACATTTTGTTTTTTAAGAAATTATAGAGGTTTTTCCAAAAACACCACTTGAAATTTGACTTTGGTCCTTTTCTCGAAAATGAAAGGAAGTGGACGAAAAAAAATTATTGGAGAACACTTCTAGTAGTGTCTTTATTAAATTCCAATAGTCAAATATATTAACATTTTGTTTTTTAAGAAATTATAGAGGTTTTTCCAAAAACACCACTTTTGAAATTTGAAAAAGGACTTTGGTCCTTTTCTCGAAAATGAAAGAGAGTGGGCGAAAAAAACTTGTTGGAGAACACTTCTAGTAGTTCCTTTATTAAACTCCAATAGTCAAATATATTAACCTTTTGTTTTTTAAGAAATTATAGAGGTTTTTCCAAAAATACTACTTTTGAAATTTGAAAAAGGACTTTGGTCCTTTTCTCGAAAAGGAAAGAGAGTGGGCAAAAAAAATTATAGGAGAACACTTCTAGTAGTGCCTTTATTTAACTCCAGTAGTCAAATATATTAACATTTTGTTTTTGAAAAAATTATAGAGGTTTTTCCAAAAATACTACTTTTGAAATTTGAAAAAGGACTTTGGTCCTTTTCTCGAAAATGAAAGAGAGTGGGTGAAAAAAACTTATTGGAGAACACTTCTAGTAGTGCCTTTATTAAACTCCAATAATCAAATATATTAACCTTTTGGTTTTTAAGAAATTATAGAGGTTTTTCCAAAAACATCATTTTTGAAATTTGAAAAAGGACTTTGGTGTTTTCTCGAAAATGAAAGAGAGCGGTCGAAAAAAACTTGTTGGAGAACACTTCTAGTAGTGCCTATATTAAACTCCAATAGTCAAATATATTAACATTTTGTCTTTTAAGAAATTATAGAGGTTTTTCCAAAAACACCACTTGAAATTTGAAAAAGGACTTTGGTCGTTTGCTCGAAAATGAAAGAGAGTGGGCGAAAAAAAATTATTGGAGAACACTTCTAATAGTGTCTTAATTAAACTCCAATAGTCAAATATATTAACATTTTGTTTTTTAAGAAATTATAGAGGTTTTTCCAAAAACACCACTTGAAATTTGACTTTGGTCCTTTTCTCGAAAATGAAAGAGAGTGGGCGAAAAAAAATTATTGTAGAACATTTCTAGTAGTGTCTTTATTAAACTCCAATAGTCAAATATATTAACATTTTGTTTTTTAAGAAATTATAGAGGTTTTTCCAAAAACATCATTTTTGAAATTTGAAAAAGGACTTTGGTCCTTTTTTCGAAAATGAAAGAAAGTGGGCGAAAAGAACTTGTTGAAGAACACTTCTTGTAGTGCCTATATTAAACTCCAATAGTAAAATATATTAACATTTTGTCTTTTAAGAAATTATAGAGGTTTTTCCAAAAACACCACTTTTGAAATTTGAAAAAGAACTTTGGTCCTTTTCTCGAAAATGAAAGAGAGTGGGTGAAAAAAAAATTATTGGAGAACTCTTCTAGTAGTATCTTTATTAAACTCTAATAGTCAAATATATTAACATTTTGTTTTTTAAGAAATTATAGAGGTTTTTCCAAAAACACCACTTTTGAAATTTGAAAAAGGACTTTGGTCACTTTCTCGAAAATGAAAGAGAGTGGGCAAAAAAAACTTGTTGGAGAACACTTCTAGTAGTCTCTTTACTAAACTCCAGTAGTTAAATATATTAACATTTTGTTTTTTTAGAAATTATAGAGGTTTTTCCAAAAACACCACTTTTGAAATTTGAAAAAAGACTTTGGTCCTTTTCTCGAAAATGAAAGAGGGTGGGCAAAAAAAACTTGATGAAGAACACTTCTAGTAGTGTCTTTATTAAACTCCAATAGTCAGATAAATTAACATTTTGTTTTTTAAGAAATTATAGAGGTTTTTCCAAAAACACCACTTTTGAAATTTGAAAAAGGACTTTGGTCCTTTTCTCGAAAATGAAAGAGAGTGGGTGAAAAAAAAAATTATTGGAGAACACTTCTAGTAGTATCTTTATTAAACTCTAATAGTCAAATATATTAACATTTTTTTTTTAAGAAATTATAGAGGTTTTTCCAAAAACACCACTTTTGAAATTTGAAAAAGGACTTTGGTCCTTTTCTCGAAAATGAAAGAGAGTGGGCAAAAAAAACTTGTTGGAGAACACTTCTAGTAGTCTCTTTATTAAACTCCAGTAGTTAAATATATTAACATTTTGTTTTTTAAGAAATTATAGAGGTCTTTCCAAAAACACCACTTTTGAAATTTGAAAAAGGACTTTGGTCCTTTTCTCGAAAATGAAAGAGAGTGGGCGAAAAAATCTTGTTGGAGAACACTTCTAGTAGTGCCTTTATTAAACTCCAATAGTCAGATAAATTAACATTTTGTTTTTTAAGAAATTATAGAGGTTTTTCCAAAAAACCACTTTTGAAATTTGAAAAAAGACTTTGGTCCTTTTCTCGAAAATGAAAGAGAGTGGGCGAAAAAAAATCATTAGAGAACACTTCTAGTAGTATCTTTATTAAACTCCCATTGTCAAATATATTAACAATTTGTCTTTTAAGAAATTATAGAGGTTTCTCCAAAAACACCACTTGAAATTTGACTTTGGTTCTTTTCTCGAAAATGAAAGAGAGTGGGCGAAAAAAAATTGTTGGAGAACACCTCTAGTAGTATCTTTATTAAACTCTAATAGCCAAATATATTAACATTTTGTTTTTTAAGAAATTATAGAGGTTTTTCCAAAAACACCACTTTTGAAATTTGAAAAAGGACTTTGGTCCTTTTCTCGAAAATGAAAGAGAGTGGGCGAAAAAATCTTGTTGGAGAACAGTTCTAGTAGTGCCTTTATTAAACTCCAATAGTCAGATAAATTAACATTTTGTTTTTTAAGAAATTATAGAGGTTCTTCCAAAAACACCACTTTTGAAATTTGAAAAAGGACTTTGGTCCTTTTCTCGAAAATAAAAGAGGGTGGGCAAAAAAAACTTGTTGGAGAACACTTCTAGTAGTGTCTTTATTAAACTCCAATGGTCAAATATATTAACATTTTGTTTTTTAAGAAATTATAGAGGTCTTTCCAAAAACACCTCTTTTGAAATTTGAAAAAGGACTTTGGTCCTTTTCTCAAAAACGAAAGAGAGTGGGTGAAAAAAAATTATTGGAGAACACTTCTAGTAGTATCTTTATTAAACTCTAATAGTCAAATATATTAACATTTTGTTTTTTAAGAAATTATAGAGGTTTTTCCAAAAACACCACTTTTGAAATTTGAAAAAGGACTTTGGTCCTTTTCTCGAAAATGAAAGAGAGTGGGCGAAAAAAAATTATTGGAGAACACCTCTAGTAGTATCTTTATTAAACTCTAATAGCCAAATATATTAACATTTTGTTTTTTAAGAAATTATAGAGGTTTTTCCAAAAACACCACTTTTGAAATTTGAGAAAGGACTTTGGTCCTTTTCTCCAAAATGAAAGAGAGTGGGCGAAAAAAACTTGGTGAAGAACACTTCTAGTAGTGTCTTTATTAAACTCCAATAGTCAAATATATTAACATTTTGTTTTTTAAGAAATTATAGAGGTTTTTTCAAAAACACCACTTTTGAAATTTGAAAAAGGACTTTGGTCCTTTTCTCGAAAATGAAAGAGAGTGGCAAAAAAAACTTGGTGAAGAACACTTCTAGTAGTGTCTTTATTAAACCCCAATACTCAAATATATTAAGAAATTATAGAGGTTTTTTCAAAAACACCACTTTTGAAATTTGAAAAAGGACTTTGGTCCTTTTCTCGAAAATGAAAGAGAGTGGCAAAAAAACTTGTAGGAGAACACTTCTAGTAGTGCCTTTATTAAACTCCAATAGTCATATATATTAACATTTTGTTTTTTAAGAAATTATAGAGGTTTTTCCAAAAAACCACTTTTGAAATTTGAAAAAAGACTTTGGTCCTTTTCTCGAAAATGAAAGAGAGTGGGCGAAAAAAAATTATTAGAGAACACTTCTAGTAGTATCTTTATTAAACTCCCATTGTCAAATATATTAACATTTTGTCTTTTAAGAAATTATAGAGGTTTTTCCAAAAACACCACTTGAAATTTGACTTCGGTTCTTTTCTCGAAAAAGGAAGAGAGTGGGCGAAAAAAAATTATTGGAGAACACCTCTAGTAGTATCTTTATTAAACTCTAATAGCCAAATATATTAACATTTTGTTTTTTAAGAAATTATAGAGGTTTTTCCAAAAACACCACTTTTGAAATTTGAGAAAGGACTTTGGTCCTTTTCTCCAAAATGAAAGAGAGTGGGCGAAAAAAACTTGGTGAAGAACACTTCTAGTAGTGTCTTTATTAAACCCCAATACTCAAATATATTAAGAAATTATAGAGGTTTTTTCAAAAACACCACTTTTGAAATTTGAAAAAGGACTTTGGTCCTTTTCTCGAAAATGAAAGAGAGTGGCAAAAAAACTTGTAGGAGAACACTTCTAGTAGTGCCTTTATTAAACTCCAATAGTCATATATATTAACATTTTGTTTTTTAAGAAATTATAGAGGTTTTTCCAAAAACACCACTTGAAATTTGACTTTGGTCCTTTTCTCGAAAATGAAAGGAAGTGGACGAAAAAAAATTATTGGAGAACACTTCTAGTAGTGTCTTTATTAAATTCCAATAGTCAAATATATTAACATTTTGTTTTTTAAGAAATTATAGAGGTTTTTCCAAAAACACCACTTTTGAAATTTGAAAAAGGACTTTGGTCCTTTTCTCGAAAATGAAAGAGAGTGGGCGAAAAAAACTTGTTGGAGAACACTTCTAGTAGTTCCTTTATTAAACTCCAATAGTCAAATATATTAACCTTTTGTTTTTTAAGAAATTATAGAGGTTTTTCCAAAAATACTACTTTTGAAATTTGAAAAAGGACTTTGGTCCTTTTCTCGAAAAGGAAAGAGAGTGGGCAAAAAAAATTATAGGAGAACACTTCTAGTAGTGCCTTTATTTAACTCCAGTAGTCAAATATATTAACATTTTGTTTTTGAAAAAATTATAGAGGTTTTTCCAAAAATACTACTTTTGAAATTTGAAAAAGGACTTTGGTCCTTTTCTCGAAAATGAAAGAGAGTGGGTGAAAAAAACTTATTGGAGAACACTTCTAGTAGTGCCTTTATTAAACTCCAATAATCAAATATATTAACCTTTTGGTTTTTAAGAAATTATAGAGGTTTTTCCAAAAACATCATTTTTGAAATTTGAAAAAGGACTTTGGTGTTTTCTCGAAAATGAAAGAGAGCGGTCGAAAAAAACTTGTTGGAGAACACTTCTAGTAGTGCCTATATTAAACTCCAATAGTCAAATATATTAACATTTTGTCTTTTAAGAAATTATAGAGGTTTTTCCAAAAACACCACTTGAAATTTGAAAAAGGACTTTGGTCGTTTGCTCGAAAATGAAAGAGAGTGGGCGAAAAAAAATTATTGGAGAACACTTCTAGTAGTGTCTTAATTAAACTCCAATAGTCAAATATATTAACATTTTGTTTTTTAAGAAATTATAGAGGTTTTTCCAAAAACACCACTTGAAATTTGACTTTGGTCCTTTTCTCGAAAATGAAAGAGAGTGGGCGAAAAAAAATTATTGTAGAACATTTCTAGTAGTGTCTTTATTAAACTCCAATAGTCAAATATATTAACATTTTGTTTTTTAAGAAATTATAGAGGTTTTTCCAAAAACATCATTTTTGAAATTTGAAAAAGGACTTTGGTCCTTTTTTCGAAAATGAAAGAAAGTGGGCGAAAAGAACTTGTTGAAGAACACTTCTTGTAGTGCCTATATTAAACTCCAATAGTAAAATATATTAACATTTTGTCTTTTAAGAAATTATAGAGGTTTTTCCAAAAACACCACTTTTGAAATTTGAAAAAGAACTTTGGTCCTTTTCTCGAAAATGAAAGAGAGTGGGTGAAAAAAAAATTATTGGAGAACTCTTCTAGTAGTATCTTTATTAAACTCTAATAGTCAAATATATTAACATTTTGTTTTTTAAGAAATTATAGAGGTTTTTCCAAAAACACCACTTTTGAAATTTGAAAAAGGACTTTGGTCACTTTCTCGAAAATGAAAGAGAGTGGGCAAAAAAAACTTGTTGGAGAACACTTCTAGTAGTCTCTTTACTAAACTCCAGTAGTTAAATATATTAACATTTTGTTTTTTTAGAAATTATAGAGGTTTTTCCAAAAACACCACTTTTGAAATTTGAAAAAAGACTTTGGTCCTTTTCTCGAAAATGAAAGAGGGTGGGCAAAAAAAACTTGTTGAAGAACACTTCTAGTAGTGTCTTTATTAAACTCCAATAGTCAGATAAATTAACATTTTGTTTTTTAAGAAATTATAGAGGTTTTTCCAAAAACACCACTTTTGAAATTTGAAAAAGGACTTTGGTCCTTTTCTCGAAAATGAAAGAGAGTGGGTGAAAAAAAAAATTATTGGAGAACACTTCTAGTAGTATCTTTATTAAACTCTAATAGTCAAATATATTAACATTTTGTTTTTTAAGAAATTATAGAGGTTTTTCCAAAAACACCACTTTTGAAATTTGAAAAAGGACTTTGGTCCTTTTCTCGAAAATGAAAGAGAGTGGGCAAAAAAAACTTGTTGGAGAACACTTCTAGTAGTCTCTTTATTAAACTCCAGTAGTTAAATATATTAACATTTTGTTTTTTAAGAAATTATAGAGGTCTTTCCAAAAACACCACTTTTGAAATTTGAAAAAGGACTTTGGTCCTTTTCTCGAAAATGAAAGAGAGTGGGCGAAAAAATCTTGTTGGAGAACACTTCTAGTAGTGCCTTTATTAAACTCCAATAGTCAGATAAATTAACATTTTGTTTTTTAAGAAATTATAGAGGTTTTTCCAAAAAACCACTTTTGAAATTTGAAAAAAGACTTTGGTCCTTTTCTCGAAAATGAAAGAGAGTGGGCGAAAAAAAATCATTAGAGAACACTTCTAGTAGTATCTTTATTAAACTCCCATTGTCAAATATATTAACAATTTGTCTTTTAAGAAATTATAGAGGTTTCTCCAAAAACACCACTTGAAATTTGACTTTGGTTCTTTTCTCGAAAATGAAAGAGAGTGGGCGAAAAAAAATTGTTGGAGAACACCTCTAGTAGTATCTTTATTAAACTCTAATAGCCAAATATATTAACATTTTGTTTTTTAAGAAATTATAGAGGTTTTTCCAAAAACACCACTTTTGAAATTTGAAAAAGGACTTTGGTCCTTTTCTCGAAAATGAAAGAGAGTGGGCGAAAAAATCTTGTTGGAGAACAGTTCTAGTAGTGCCTTTATTAAACTCCAATAGTCAGATAAATTAACATTTTGTTTTTTAAGAAATTATAGAGGTTCTTCCAAAAACACCACTTTTGAAATTTGAAAAAGGACTTTGGTCCTTTTCTCGAAAATAAAAGAGGGTGGGCAAAAAAAACTTGTTGGAGAACACTTCTAGTAGTGTCTTTATTAAACTCCAATGGTCAAATATATTAACATTTTGTTTTTTAAGAAATTATAGAGGTCTTTCCAAAAACACCTCTTTTGAAATTTGAAAAAGGACTTTGGTCCTTTTCTCAAAAACGAAAGAGAGTGGGTGAAAAAAAATTATTGGAGAACACTTCTAGTAGTATCTTTATTAAACTCTAATAGTCAAATATATTAACATTTTGTTTTTTAAGAAATTATAGAGGTTTTTCCAAAAAAACCACTTTTGAAATTTGAAAAAGGACTTTGGTCCTTTTCTCGAAAATGAAAGAGAGTGGGCGAAAAAAAATTATTGGAGAACACCTCTAGTAGTATCTTTATTAAACTCTAATAGCCAAATATATTAACATTTTGTTTTTTAAGAAATTATAGAGGTTTTTCCAAAAACACCACTTTTGAAATTTGAGAAAGGACTTTGGTCCTTTTCTCCAAAATGAAAGAGAGTGGGCGAAAAAAACTTGGTGAAGAACACTTCTAGTAGTGTCTTTATTAAACTCCAATAGTCAAATATATTAACATTTTGTTTTTTAAGAAATTATAGAGGTTTTTTCAAAAACACCACTTTTGAAATTTGAAAAAGGACTTTGGTCCTTTTCTCGAAAATGAAAGAGAGTGGCAAAAAAAACTTGTAGGAGAACACTTCTAGTAGTGCCTTTATTAAACTCCAATAGTCATATATATTAACATTTTGTTTTTTAAGAAATTATAGACGTTTTTCCAAAAACACCACTTGAAATTTGACTTTGGTCCTTTTCTCGAAAATGAAAGGAAGTGGACGAAAAAAAATTATTGGAGAACACTTCTAGTAGTGTCTTTATTAAATTCCAATAGTCAAATATATTAACATTTTGTTTTTTAAGAAATTATAGAGGTTTTTCCAAAAACACCACTTTTGAAATTTGAAAAAGGACTTTGGTCCTTTTCTCGAAAATGAAAGAGAGTGGGCGAAAAAACCTTGTTGGAGAACAATTCTAGTAGTGCCTATATTAAACTCCAATAGTCAAATATATTAACATTTTGTCTTTTAAGAAATTATAGAGGTTTTTCCAAAAACACCACTTGAAATTTGAAAAAGGACTTTGGTCGTTTGCTCGAAAATGAAAGAGAGTGGGCGAAAAAAAATTATTGGAGAACACTTCTAGTAGTGTCTTTATTAAACTCCAATAGTCAAATATATTAACATTTTGTTTTTTAAGAAATTATAGAGTTTTTTCCAAAAACATCATTTTTGAAATTTGAAAAAGGACTTTGGTGTTTTCTCGAAAATGAAAGAGAGTGGTCGAAAAAAACTTGTTGGAGAACACTTCTAGTAGTGCCTATATTAAACTCCAATAGTCAAATATATTAACATTTTGTCTTTTAAGAAATTATAGAGGTTTTTCAAAAAACACCACTTGAAATTTGAAAAAGGACTTTGGTCGTTTGCTCGAAAATGAAAGAGAGTGGGTGAAAAAAAATTATTGGAGAACACTTCTAGTAGTGTCTTTATTAAACTCCAATAGTCAAATATATTAACATTTTGTTTTTTAAGAAATTATAGAGGTTTTTCCAAAAACACCACTTGAAATTTGACTTTGGTCCTTTTCTCGAAAATGAAAGAGAGTGGGCGGAAAAATATTATTGTAGAACACTTCTAGTAGTGTCTTTATTAAACTCCAATAGTCAAATATATTAACATTTTGTTTTTTAAGAAATTATAGAGGTTTTTCCAAAAACATCATTTTTGAAATTTGAAAAAGGACTTTGGTCCTTTTCTCGAAAATGAAAGAGAGTGGGCGAAAAAAACTTGTTGAAGAACACTTCTAGTAGTGCCTATATTAAACTCCAATAGTCAAATATATTAACATTTTGTCTTTTAAGAAATTATAGAGGTTTTTCCAAAAACACCACTTGAAATTTGAAAAAGGACTTTGGTCGTTTGCTCGAAAATGAAAGAGAGTGGGCGAAAAAAAATTATTGGAGAACACTTCTAGTAGTGTCTTTATTAAACTCCAATAGTCAAATATATTAACATTTTGTTTTTTAAGAAATTATAGAGGTTTTTCCAAAAACACCACTTGAAATTTGACTTTGGTCTTTTCTCGAAAATGAAAGAGAGTGGGAAAAAAAAACTTGTTGTAGAACACTTCTAGTGGTGCCTTTATTAAACTTTAATAGTCAAATATATTAACATTTTGTTTTTTAAGAAATTATAGAGGTTTTTCCAAAAACACCACTTGAAATTTGACTTTGGTCTTTTCTCGAAAATGAAAGAGAGTGGGCGAAAAAAAATTATTGGAGAACACTTCTAGTAGTGTCTTTATTAAACTCCAATAGTCAAATATATTAACATTTTGTTTTTTAAGAAATTATAGAGGTTTTTCCAAAAACACCACTTTTGAAATTTGAAAAAGGACTTTGGTCCTTTTCTCGAAAATGAGAGAGAGTGGGTGAAAAAAAAATTATTGGAGAACATTTCTAGTAGTATCTTTATTAAACTCTAATAGTCAAATATATTAACATTTTGTTTTTTAAGAAATTATAGAGGTTTTTCCAAAAACACCACTTTTGAAATTTGAAAAAGGACTTTGGTCCTTTTCTCGAAAATGAAAGAGAGTGGGCAAAAAAAACTTGTTGGAGAACACTTCTAGTAGTCTCTTTATTAAACTCCAGTAGTTAAATATATAACATTTTGTTTTTTTAGAAATTATAGAGGTTTTTCCAAAAACACCACTTTTGAAATTTGAAAAAAGACTTTGGTCCTTTTCTCGAAAATGAAAGAGGGTGGACAAAAAAAACTTGTTGGACAACACTTCTAGTAGTGTCTTTATTAAACTCCAATAGTCAGATAAATTAACATTTTGTTTTTTAAGAAATTATAGAGGTTTTTCCAAAAACACCACTTTTGAAATTTGAAAAAGGACTTTGGTCCTTTTCTCGAAAATGAAAGAGAGTGGGTGAAAAAAAAATTATTGGAGAACACTTCTAGTAGTATCTTTATTAAACTCTAATAGTCAAATATATTAACATTTTGTTTTTTAAGAAATTATAGAGGTTTTCCAAAAACACCACTTTTGAAATTTGAAAAAGGACTTTGGTCCTTTTCTCGAAAATGAAAGAGAGCGGGCAAAAAAAACTTGTTGGAGAACACTTCTAGTAGTCTCTTTATTAAACTCCAGTAGTTAAATATATTAACATTTTGTTTTTTAAAAAATTATAGAGGTCTTTCCAAAAACACCACTTTTGAAATTTGAAAAAGGACTTTGGTCCTTTTATCGAAAATGAAAGAGAGTGGGTGAAAAAAAATTATTGGAGAACACTTCTAGTAGTATCTTTATTAAACTCTAATAGTCAAATATATTAACATTTTGTTTTTTAAGAAATTATAGAGGTTTTTCCAAAAACACCACTTTTGAAATTTGAAAAAGGACTTTGGTCCTTTTCTCGAAAATGAAAGAAAGTGGGCGAAAAAATCTTGTTGGAGAACACTTCTAGTAGTGCCTTTATTAAACTCCAATAGTCAGATAAATTAACATTTTGTTTTTTAAGAAATTATGGAGGTTTTTCCAAAAAACCACTTTTGAAATTTGAAAAAAGACTTTGGTCTTTTTCTCGAAAATGAAAGAGAGTGGGCGAAAAAAAATTATTAGAGAACACTTCTAGTAGTATCTTTATTAAACTCCCATTGTCAAATATATTAACATTTTGTCTTTTAAGAAATTATAGAGGTTTTTCCAAAAACACCACTTGAAATTTGACTTTGGTTCTTTTCTCGAAAATGAAAGAGAGTGGGCGAAAAAAAATTATTGGAGAACACCTCTAGTAGTATCTTTATTAAACTCTAATAGCCAAATATATTAACATTTTGTTTTTTAAGAAATTATAGAGGTTTTTCCAAAAACACCACTTTTGAAATTTGCGAAAGGACTTTGGTCCTTTTCTCCAAAATGAAAGAGAGTGGGCGAAAAAAACTTGGTGAAGAACACTTCTAGTAGTGTCTTTATTAAACTCCAATAGTCAGATAAATTAACATTTTGTTTTTTAAGAAATTATAGAGGTTTTTTCAAAAACACCACTTTTGAAATTTGAAAAAGGACTTTGGTCCTTTTCTCGAAAATGAAAGAGAGTGGCAAAAAAAACTTGTAGGAGAACACTTCTAGTAGTGCCTTTATTAAACTCCAATAGTCATATATATTAACATTTTGTTTTTTAAGAAATTATAGACGTTTTTCCAAAAACACCACTTGAAATTTGACTTTGGTCCTTTTCTCGAAAATGAAAGGAAGTGGACGAAAAAAAATTATTGGAGAACACTTCTAGTAGTGTCTTTATTAAATTCCAATAGTCAAATATATTAACATTTTGTTTTTTAAGAAATTATAGAGGTTTTTCCAAAAACACCACTTTTGAAATTTGAAAAAGGACTTTGGTCCTTTTCTCGAAAATGAGAGAGAGTGGGTGAAAAAAAAATTATTGGAGAACATTTCTAGTAGTATCTTTATTAAACTCTAATAGTCAAATATATTAACATTTTGTTTTTTAAGAAATTATAGAGGTTTTTCCAAAAACACCACTTTTGAAATTTGAGAAAGGACTTTGGTCCTTTTCTCCAAAATGAAAGAGAGTGGGCGAAAAAAACTTGGTGAAGAACACTTCTAGTAGTGTCTTTATTAAACTCCAATAGTCAAATATATTAACATTTTGTTTTTTAAGAAATTATAGAGGTTTTTTCAAAAACACCACTTTTGAAATTTGAAAAAGGACTTTGGTCCTTTTCTCGAAAATGAAAGAGAGTGGCAAAAAAAACTTGTAGGAGAACACTTCTAGTAGTGCCTTTATTAAACTCCAATAGTCATATATATTAACATTTTGTTTTTTAAGAAATTATAGACGTTTTTCCAAAAACACCACTTGAAATTTGACTTTGGTCCTTTTCTCGAAAATGAAAGGAAGTGGACGAAAAAAAATTATTGGAGAACACTTCTAGTAGTGTCTTTATTAAATTCCAATAGTCAAATATATTAACATTTTGTTTTTTAAGAAATTATAGAGGTTTTTCCAAAAACACCACTTTTGAAATTTGAAAAAGGACTTTGGTCCTTTTCTCGAAAATGAAAGAGAGTGGGCGAAAAAACCTTGTTGGAGAACAATTCTAGTAGTGCCTATATTAAACTCCAATAGTCAAATATATTAACATTTTGTCTTTTAAGAAATTATAGAGGTTTTTCCAAAAACACCACTTGAAATTTGAAAAAGGACTTTGGTCGTTTGCTCGAAAATGAAAGAGAGTGGGCGAAAAAAAATTATTGGAGAACACTTCTAGTAGTGTCTTTATTAAACTCCAATAGTCAAATATATTAACATTTTGTTTTTTAAGAAATTATAGAGTTTTTTCCAAAAACATCATTTTTGAAATTTGAAAAAGGACTTTGGTGTTTTCTCGAAAATGAAAGAGAGTGGTCGAAAAAAACTTGTTGGAGAACACTTCTAGTAGTGCCTATATTAAACTCCAATAGTCAAATATATTAACATTTTGTCTTTTAAGAAATTATAGAGGTTTTTCAAAAAACACCACTTGAAATTTGAAAAAGGACTTTGGTCGTTTGCTCGAAAATGAAAGAGAGTGGGTGAAAAAAAATTATTGGAGAACACTTCTAGTAGTGTCTTTATTAAACTCCAATAGTCAAATATATTAACATTTTGTTTTTTAAGAAATTATAGAGGTTTTTCCAAAAACACCACTTGAAATTTGACTTTGGTCCTTTTCTCGAAAATGAAAGAGAGTGGGCGGAAAAATATTATTGTAGAACACTTCTAGTAGTGTCTTTATTAAACTCCAATAGTCAAATATATTAACATTTTGTTTTTTAAGAAATTATAGAGGTTTTTCCAAAAACATCATTTTTGAAATTTGAAAAAGGACTTTGGTCCTTTTCTCGAAAATGAAAGAGAGTGGGCGAAAAAAACTTGTTGAAGAACACTTCTAGTAGTGCCTATATTAAACTCCAATAGTCAAATATATTAACATTTTGTCTTTTAAGAAATTATAGAGGTTTTTCCAAAAACACCACTTGAAATTTGAAAAAGGACTTTGGTCGTTTGCTCGAAAATGAAAGAGAGTGGGCGAAAAAAAATTATTGGAGAACACTTCTAGTAGTGTCTTTATTAAACTCCAATAGTCAAATATATTAACATTTTGTTTTTTAAGAAATTATAGAGGTTTTTCCAAAAACACCACTTGAAATTTGACTTTGGTCTTTTCTCGAAAATGAAAGAGAGTGGGAAAAAAAAACTTGTTGTAGAACACTTCTAGTGGTGCCTTTATTAAACTTTAATAGTCAAATATATTAACATTTTGTTTTTTAAGAAATTATAGAGGTTTTTCCAAAAACACCACTTGAAATTTGACTTTGGTCTTTTCTCGAAAATGAAAGAGAGTGGGCGAAAAAAAATTATTGGAGAACACTTCTAGTAGTGTCTTTATTAAACTCCAATAGTCAAATATATTAACATTTTGTTTTTTAAGAAATTATAGAGGTTTTTCCAAAAACACCACTTTTGAAATTTGAAAAAGGACTTTGGTCCTTTTCTCGAAAATGAGAGAGAGTGGGTGAAAAAAAAATTATTGGAGAACATTTCTAGTAGTATCTTTATTAAACTCTAATAGTCAAATATATTAACATTTTGTTTTTTAAGAAATTATAGAGGTTTTTCCAAAAACACCACTTTTGAAATTTGAAAAAGGACTTTGGTCCTTTTCTCGAAAATGAAAGAGAGTGGGCAAAAAAAACTTGTTGGAGAACACTTCTAGTAGTCTCTTTATTAAACTCCAGTAGTTAAATATATAACATTTTGTTTTTTTAGAAATTATAGAGGTTTTTCCAAAAACACCACTTTTGAAATTTGAAAAAAGACTTTGGTCCTTTTCTCGAAAATGAAAGAGGGTGGACAAAAAAAACTTGTTGGACAACACTTCTAGTAGTGTCTTTATTAAACTCCAATAGTCAGATAAATTAACATTTTGTTTTTTAAGAAATTATAGAGGTTTTTCCAAAAACACCACTTTTGAAATTTGAAAAAGGACTTTGGTCCTTTTCTCGAAAATGAAAGAGAGTGGGTGAAAAAAAAATTATTGGAGAACACTTCTAGTAGTATCTTTATTAAACTCTAATAGTCAAATATATTAACATTTTGTTTTTTAAGAAATTATAGAGGTTTTCCAAAAACACCACTTTTGAAATTTGAAAAAGGACTTTGGTCCTTTTCTCGAAAATGAAAGAGAGCGGGCAAAAAAAACTTGTTGGAGAACACTTCTAGTAGTCTCTTTATTAAACTCCAGTAGTTAAATATATTAACATTTTGTTTTTTAAAAAATTATAGAGGTCTTTCCAAAAACACCACTTTTGAAATTTGAAAAAGGACTTTGGTCCTTTTATCGAAAATGAAAGAGAGTGGGTGAAAAAAAATTATTGGAGAACACTTCTAGTAGTATCTTTATTAAACTCTAATAGTCAAATATATTAACATTTTGTTTTTTAAGAAATTATAGAGGTTTTTCCAAAAACACCACTTTTGAAATTTGAAAAAGGACTTTGGTCCTTTT
Source organism: Gymnosoma rotundatum (assembly GCA_916610165.2). NCBI lineage: Eukaryota > Metazoa > Arthropoda > Insecta > Diptera > Tachinidae > Gymnosoma > Gymnosoma rotundatum. The sequence continues at coordinate 59,136,760 of OU744337.1, forward strand.
CTCGAAAATGAAAGAAAGTGGGCGAAAAAATCTTGTTGGAGAACACTTCTAGTAGTGCCTTTATTAAACTCCAATAGTCAGATAAATTAACATTTTGTTTTTTAAGAAATTATGGAGGTTTTTCCAAAAAACCACTTTTGAAATTTGAAAAAAGACTTTGGTCTTTTTCTCGAAAATGAAAGAGAGTGGGCGAAAAAAAATTATTAGAGAACACTTCTAGTAGTATCTTTATTAAACTCCCATTGTCAAATATATTAACATTTTGTCTTTTAAGAAATTATAGAGGTTTTTCCAAAAACACCACTTGAAATTTGACTTTGGTTCTTTTCTCGAAAATGAAAGAGAGTGGGCGAAAAAAAATTATTGGAGAACACCTCTAGTAGTATCTTTATTAAACTCTAATAGCCAAATATATTAACATTTTGTTTTTTAAGAAATTATAGAGGTTTTTCCAAAAACACCACTTTTGAAATTTGCGAAAGGACTTTGGTCCTTTTCTCCAAAATGAAAGAGAGTGGGCGAAAAAAACTTGGTGAAGAACACTTCTAGTAGTGTCTTTATTAAACTCCAATAGTCAGATAAATTAACATTTTGTTTTTTAAGAAATTATAGAGGTTTTTTCAAAAACACCACTTTTGAAATTTGAAAAAGGACTTTGGTCCTTTTCTCGAAAATGAAAGAGAGTGGCAAAAAAAACTTGTAGGAGAACACTTCTAGTAGTGCCTTTATTAAACTCCAATAGTCAAATATATTAACATTTTGTTTTTTAAGAAATTATAGAGGTTTTTCCAAAAACACCACTTGAAATTTGACTTTGGTCCTTTTCTCGAAAATGAAAGAGAGTGGGCGAAAAAATATTATTGTAGAACACTTCTAGTAGTGTCTTTATTAAACTCCAATAGTCAAATATATTAACATTTTGTTTTTTAAGAAATTATAGAGGTTTTTCCAAAAACATCATTTTTGAAATTTGAAAAAGGAGTTTGGTCCTTTTCTCGAAAATGAAAGAGAGTGGGCGAAAAAAACTTGTTGAAGAACACTTCTAGTAGTGCCTATATTAAACTCCAATAGTCAAATATATTAACATTTTGTCTTTTAAGAAATTATAGAGGTTTTTCCAAAAACACCACTTGAAATTTGAAAAAGGACTTTGGTCGTTTTCTCGAAAATGAAAGAGAGTGGGCGAAAAAAAATTATTGGAGAACACTTCTAGTAGTGTCTTTATTAAACTCCAATAGTCAAATATATTAACATTTTGTTTTTTAAGAAATTATAGAGGTTTTTCCAAAAACACCACTTGAAATTTGCAAAAGGACTTTGGTCCTTTTCTCGAAAATGAAAGAAAAAAACTTGTTGGAATACACTTCTAGCAGTGCCTTTATTAAACTCCAATAGTCAAATATATTAATATTTTGTTTTTTAAGAAATTATAGAGGTTTTTCCAAAAACACCACTTTTGAAATTTGAAAAAGAACTTTGGTCCTTTTCTCGAAAATGAAAGAGAGTGGGCGAAAAAAAATTATTGGAGAACACTTCTAGTAGTGTCTTTATTAAACTCCAATAGTCAAATATATTAACATTTTGTTTTTTAAGAAATTATAGAGGTTTTTCCAAAAACACCACTTGAAATTTGACTTTGGTCTTTTCTCGAAAATGAAAGAGAGTGGGAAAAAAAAAACTTGTTGTAGAACACTTCTAGTGGTGCCTTTATTAAACTTCAATAGTCAAATATATTAACATTTTGTTTTTTAAGAAATTATAGAGGTTTTTCCAAAAACACCACTTGAAATTTGCAAAAGGACTTTGGTCCTTTTCTCGAAAATGAAAGAGAGTGGGAAAAAAAACTTGTTGTAGAACACTTCTAGTAGTGTCTTCATTTAACTCCAGTAGTCAAATATATTAACATTTTGTTTTTTTAAAAATTATAGATTTTTTTCCAAAAACACCACTTTTGAAATTTGAAAAAGGACTTTGGTCCTTTTCTCGAAAATGAAAGAGAGTGGGCAAAAAAATCTTGTTGGAGAACACTTCTAGTAGTGCCTTTATTAAACTCCAATAGTCAGATAAATTAAGATTTTGTTTTTTAAGAAATTATAGAGGTTTTTCCAAAAACACCACTTTTGAAATTTGAAAAAGGACTTTGGTCCTTTTCTCGAAAATGAAAGAGAGTGGGTGAAAAAAAAATTATTGGAGAACATTTCTAGTAGTATCTTTATTAAACTCTAATAGTCAAATATATTAACATTTTGTTTTTTAAGAAATTATAGAGGTTTTTCCAAAAACACCACTTTTGAAATTTGAAAAAGGTCTTTGGTCCTTTTCTCGAAAATGAAAGAGAGTGGGCAAAAAAAACTTGTTGGAGAACACTTCTAGTAGTCTCTTTATTAAACTCCAGTAGTTAAATATATTAACATTTTGTTTTTTTTTGAAATTATAGAGGTTTTTCCAAAAACACCACTTTTGAAATTTGAAAAAAGACTTTGGTCCTTTTCTCGAAAATGAAAGAGGGTGGGCAAAAAAAACTTGTTGGAGAACACTTCTAGTAGTGTCTTTATTAAACTCCAATAGTCAGATAAATTAACATTTTGTTTTTTAAGAAATTATAGAGGTTTTTCCAAAAACACCACTTTTGAAATTTGAAAAAGGACTTTGGTCCTTTTCTCGAAAATAAAAGAGAGTGGGTGAAAAAAAAAATTATTGGAGAACACTTCTAGTAGTATCTTTATTAAACTCTAATAGTCAAATATATTAACATTTTGTTTTTTAAAAAATTGTAGAGGTTTTCCAAAAACACCACTTTTGAAATTTGAAAAAGGACTTTGGTCCTTTTCTCGAAAATGAAAGAGAGCGGGCAAAAAAAACTTGTTGGAGAACACTTCTAGTAGTCTCTTTATTGAACTCCAGTAGTTAAATATATTAACATTTTGTTTTTTAAGAAATTATAGAGGTCTTTCCAAAAACACCACTTTTGAAATTTGAAAAAGGACTTTGGTCCTTTTATCGAAAATGAAAGAGAGTGGGTGAAAAAAAATTATTGGAGAACACTTCTAGTAGTATCTTTATTAAACTCTAATAGTCAAATATATTAACATTTTGTTGTTTAAGAAATTATAGAGGTTTTTCCAAAAACACCACTTTTGAAATTTGAAAAAGGACTTTGGTCCTTTTCTCGAAAATGAAAGAGAGTGGGAAAAAAAAACTTGTTGTAGAACACTCCTAGTAGTGTCTTCATTTAACTCCAGTAGTCAAATATATTAACATTTTGTTTTTTTAAAAATTATAGAGGTTTTTCCAAAAACACCACTTTTGAAATTTGAAAAAGGACTTTGGTCCTTTTCTCGAAAATGAAAGAGTGTGGGCAAAAAAATCTTGTTGGAGAACACTTCTAGTAGTGCCTTTATTAGACTCCAATAGTCAGATAAATTAACATTTTGTTTTTTAAGAAATTATAGAGGTTTTTCCAAAAACACCACTTTTGAAATTTGAAAAAGGACTTTGGTCCTTTTCTCGAAAATGAAAGAGAGTGGGTGAAAAAAAAATTATTGGAGAACATTTCTAGTAGTATCTTTATTAAACTCTAATAGTCAAATATATTAACATTTTGTTTTTTAAGAAATTATAGAGGTTTTTCCAAAAACACCACTTTTGAAATTTGAAAAAGGACTTTGGTGCTTTTCTCGAAAATGAAAGAGAGTGGGCAAAAAAAACTTGTTGGAGAACACTTCTAGTAGTCTCTTTATTAAACTCCAGTAGTTAAATATATTAACATTTTGTTTTTTTAGAAATTATAGAGGTTTTTCCAAAAACACCACTTTTGAAATTTGAAAAAAGACTTTGGTCCTTTTCTCGAAAATGAAAGAGGGTGGGCAAAAAAAACTTGTTGGAGAACACTTCTAGTAGTGTCTTTATTAAACTCCAATAGTCAGATAAATTAACATTTTGTTTTTTAAGAAATTATAGAGGTTTTTCCAAAAACACCACTTTTGAAATTTGAAAAAGGACTTTGGTCCTTTTCTCGAAAATGAAAGAGAGTGGGTGAAAAAAAAAAATTATTGGAGAACACTTCTAGTAGTATCTTTATTAAACTCTAATAGTCAAATATATTAACATTTTGTTTTTTAAGAAATTATAGAGGTTTTCCAAAAACACCACTTTTGAAATTTGAAAAAGGACTTTGGTCCTTTTCTCGAAAATGAAAGAGAGCGGGCAAAAAAAACTTGTTGGAGAACACTTCTAGTAGTCTCTTTATTAAACTCCAGTAGTTAAATATATTAACATTTTGTTTTTTAAGAAATTATAGAGGTCTTTCCAAAAACACCACTTTTGAAATTTGAAAAAGGACTTTGGTCCTTTTATCGAAAATGAAAGAGAGTGGGTGAAAAAAAATTTTTGGAGAACACTTCTAGTAGTATCTTTATTAAACTCTAATAGTCAAATATATTAAGATTTTGTTTTTTAAGAAATTATAGAGATTTTTCCAAAAACACCACTTTTGAAATTTGAAAAAGGACTTTGGTCCTTTTCTCGAAAATGAAAGAGAGTGGGCGAAAAAATCTTGTTGGAGAACACTTCTAGTAGTGCCTTTATTAAACTCCAATAGTCAGATAAATTAACATTTTGTTTTTTAAGAAGTTATGGAGGTTTTTCCAAAAAACCACTTTTGAAATTTGAAAAAAGACTTTGGTCTTTTTCTCGAAAATGAAAGAGAGTGGGCGAAAAAAAATTATTAGAGAACACTTCTAGTAGTATCTTTATTAAACTCCCATTGTCAAATATATTAACATTTTGTCTTTTAAGAAATTATAGAGGTTTTTCCAAAAACACTACTTGAAATTTGACTTTGGTTCTTTTCTCGAAAATGAAAGAGAGTGGGCGAAAAAAAATTATTGGAGAACACCTCTAGTAGTATCTTTATTAAACTCTAATAGCCAAATATATTAACATTTTGTTTTTTAAGAAATTATAGAGGTTTTTCCAAAAACACCACTTGAAATTTGCAAAAGGACTTTGGTCGTTTGCTCGAAAATGAAAGAGAGTGGGCGAAAAAAAATTATTGGAGAACACTTTTAGTAGTGTCTTTATTAAACTCCAATAGTCAAATATATTAACATTTTGTTTTTTAAGAAATTATAGAGGTTTTTCCAAAAACACCACTTTTGAAATTTGAGAAAGGACTTTGGTCCTTTTCTCCAAAATGAAAGAGAGTGGGCGAAAAAAACTTGGTGAAGAACACTTCTAGTAGTGTCTTTATTAAACTCCAATAGTCAAATATATTAACATTTTGTTTTTTAAGAAATTATAGAGGTTTTTTCAAAAACACCACTTTTGAAATTTGAAAAAGGACTTTGGTCCTTTTCTCGAAAATGAAAGAGAGTGGCAAAAAAAACTTGTAGGAGAACACTTCTAGTAGTGCCTTTATTAAACTCCAATAGTCAAATATATTAACATTTTGTTTTTTAAGAAATTATAGAGGTTTTTCCAAAAACACCACTTGAAATTTGACTTTGGTCCTTTTCTCGAAAATGAAAGAGAGTGGGCGAAAAAATATTATTGTAGAACACTTCTAGTAGTATCTTTATTAAACTCTAATAGCCAAATATATTAACATTTTGTTTTTTAAGAAATTATAGAGGTTTTTCCAAAAACACCACTTGAAATTTGCAAAAGGACTTTGGTCGTTTGCTCGAAAATGAAAGAGAGTGGGCAAAAAAAACTTGTTGGAGAACACTTCTAGTAGTGTCTTTATTAAACTCCAATAGTCAGATAAATTAACATTTTGTTTTTTAAGAAATTATAGAGGTTTTTCCAAAAACACCACTTTTGAAATTTGAAAAAGGACTTTGGTCCTTTTCTCGAAAATGAAAGAGAGTGGGTGAAAAAAAAATTATTGGAGAACACTTCTAGTAGTATCTTTATTAAACTCTAATAGTCAAATATATTAACATTTTGTTTTTTAAAAAATTGTAGAGGTTTTCCAAAAACACCACTTTTGAAATTTGAAAAAGGACTTTGGTCCTTTTCTCGAAAATGAAAGAGAGCGGGCAAAAAAAACTTGTTGGAGAACACTTCTAGTAGTCTCTTTATTGAACTCCAGTAGTGAAATATATTAACATTTTGTTTTTTAAGAAATTATAGAGGTCTTTCCAAAAACACCACTTTTGAAATTTGAAAAAGGACTTTGGTCCTTTTATCGAAAATGAAAGAGAGTGGGTGAAAAAAAATTATTGGAGAACACTTCTAGTAGTATCTTTATTAAACTCTAATAGTCAAATATATTAACATTTTGTTTTTTAAAAAATTGTAGAGGTTTTCCAAAAACACCACTTTTGAAATTTGAAAAAGGACTTTGGTCCTTTTCTCGAAAATGAAAGAGAGCGGGCAAAAAAAACTTGTTGGAGAACACTTCTAGTAGTGTCTTTATTAAACTCTAATGGTCAAATATATTAACATTTTGTTTTTTAAGAAATTATAGAGGTTTTTCCAAAAACACCACTTTTGAAATTTGAAAAAGGACTTTGGTCCTTTTCTCGAAAATGAAAGAGAGTGGGAAAAAAAAACTTGTTGTAGAACACTCCTAGTAGTGTCTTCATTTAACTCCAGTAGTCAAATATATTAACATTTTGTTTTTTTAAAAATTATAGAGGTTTTTCCAAAAACACCACTTTTGAAATTTGAAAAAGGACTTTGGTCCTTTTCTCGAAAATGAAAGAGAGTGGGCAAAAAAATCTTGTTGGAGAACACTTCTAGTAGTGCCTTTATTAGACTCCAATAGTCAGATAAATTAACATTTTGTTTTTTAAGAAATTATAGAGGTTTTTCCAAAAACACCACTTTTGAAATTTGAAAAAGGACTTTGGTCCTTTTCTCGAAAATGAAAGAGAGTGGGTGAAAAAAAAATTATTGGAGAACATTTCTAGTAGTATCTTTATTAAACTCTAATAGTCAAATATATTAAGATTTTGTTTTTTAAGAAATTATAGAGATTTTTCCAAAAACACCACTTTTGAAATTTGAAAAAGGACTTTGGTCCTTTTCTCGAAAATGAAAGAGAGTGGGCGAAAAAATCTTGTTGGAGAACACTTCTAGTAGTGCCTTTATTAAACTCCAATAGTCAGATAAATTAACATTTTGTTTTTTAAGAAATTATGGAGGTTTTTCCAAAAAACCACTTTTGAAATTTGAAAAAAGACTTTGGTCTTTTTCTCGAAAATGAAAGAGAGTGGGCGAAAAAAAATTATTAGAGAATACTTCTAGTAGTATCTTTATTAAACTCCCATTGTCAAATATATTAACATTTTGTCTTTTAAGAATTTATAGAGGTTTTTCCAAAAACACTACTTGAAATTTGACTTTGGTTCTTTTCTCGAAAATGAAAGAGAGTGGGCGAAAAAAAATTATTGGAGAACACCTCTAGTAGTATCTTTATTAAACTCTAATAGCCAAATATATTAACATTTTGTTTTTTAAGAAATTATAGAGGTTTTTCCAAAAACACCACTTGAAATTTGCAAAAGGACTTTGGTCGTTTGCTCGAAAATGAAAGAGAGTGGGCGAAAAAAAATTATTGGAGAACACTTTTAGTAGTGTCTTTATTAAACTCCAATAGTCAAATATATTAACATTTTGTTTTTTTAAGAAATTATAGAGGTTTTTCCAAAAACACCACTTTTGAAATTTGAGAAAGGACTTTGGTCCTTTTCTCCAAAATGAAAGAGAGTGGGCGAAAAAAACTTGGTGAAGAACACTTCTAGTAGTGTCTTTATTAAACTCCAATAGTCAAATATATTAACATTTTGTTTTTTAAGAAATTATAGAGGTTTTTTCAAAAACACCACTTTTGAAATTTGAAAAAGGACTTTGGTCCTTTTCTCGAAAATGAAAGAGAGTGGCAAAAAAAACTTGTAGGAGAACACTTCTAGTAGTGCCTTTATTAAACTCCAATAGTCAAATATATTAACATTTTGTTTTTTAAGAAATTATAGAGGTTTTTCCAAAAACACCACTTGAAATTTGACTTTGGTCCTTTTCTCGAAAATGAAAGAGAGTGGGCGAAAAAATATTATTGTAGAACACTTCTAGTAGTGTCTTTATTAAAATCCAATAGTCAAATATATTAACATTTTGTTTTTTAAGAAATTATAGAGGTTTTTCCAAAAACATCATTTTTGAAATTTGAAAAAGGACTTTGGTTCCAAAAACACCACTTTTGAAATTTGAAAAAGAACTTTGGTCCTTTTCTCGAAAATGAAAGAGAGTAGGCGAAAAAAAATTATTGGAGAACACTTCTAGTAGTGTCTTTATTAAACTCCAATAGTCAAATATATTAACATTTTGTTTTTTAAGAAATTATAGAGGTTTTTCCAAAAACACCACTTGAAATTTGACTTTGGTCTTTTCTCGAAAATGAAAGAGATTGGGAAAAAAAAACTTGTTGTAGAACACTTCTAGTGGTGCCTTTATTAAACTTCAATAGTCAAATATATTAACATTTTGTTTTTTAAGAAATTATAGAGGTTTTTCCAAAAACACCACTTGAAATTTGCAAAAGGACTTTGATCCTTTTCTCGAAAATGAAAGAGAGTGGGAAAAAAAACTTGTTGTAGAACACTTCTAGTAGTGTCTTCATTTAACTCCAGTAGTCAAATATATTAACATTTTGTTTTTTTTTAAATTATAGAGGTTTTTCCAAAAACACCACTTTTGAAATTTGAAAAAGGACTTTGGTCCTTTTCTCGAAAATGAAAGAGAGTGGGCAAAAAAATCTTGTTGGAGAACACTTCTAGTAGTGCCTTTATTAAACTCCAATAGTCAAATATATTAACATTTTGTTTTTTTAGAAATTATAGAGGTTTTTCCAAAAACACCACTTTTGAAATTTGAAAAAAGACTTTGGTCCTTTTCTCGAAAATGAAAGAGGGTGGGCAAACAAAACTTGTTGGAGAACACTTCTAGTAGTGTCTTTATTAAACTCCAATAGTCAGATAAATTAACATTTTGTTTTTTAAGAAATTATAGAGGTTTTTCCAAAAACACCACTTTTGAAATTTGAAAAAGGACTTTGGTCCTTTTCTCGAAAATGAAAGAGAGTGGGTGAAAAAAGAAATTATTGGAGAACACTTCTAGTAGTATCTTTATTAAACTCTAATAGTCAAATATATTAACATTTTGTTTTAAGAAATTATAGAGGTTTTCCAAAAACACCACTTTTGAAATTTGAAAAAGGACTTTGGTCCTTTTCTCGAAAATGAAAGAGAGCGGGCAAAAAAAACTTGTTGGAGAACACTTCTAGTAGTCTCTTTATTAAACTCCAGTAGTTAAATATATTAACATTTTGTTTTTTAAGAAATTATAGAGGTCTTTCCAAAAACACCACTTTTGAAATTTGAAAAAGGACTTTGGTCCTTTTATCGAAAATGAAAGAGAGTGGGTGAAAAAAAATTATTGGAGAACACTTCTAGTAGTATCTTTATTAAACTCTAATAGTCAAATATATTAACATTTTGTTTTTTAAGAAATTATAGAGGTTTTTCCAAAAACACCACTTTTGAAATTTGTAAAAGGACTTTGGTCCTTTTCTCGAAAATGAAAGAGAGTGGGCGAAAAAATCTTGTTGGAGAACACTTCTAGTAGTGCCTTTATTAAACTCCAATAGTCAGATAAATTAACATTTTGTTTTTTAAGAAATTATGGAGGTTTTTCCAAAAAACCACTTTTGAAATTTAAAAAAAGACTTTGGTCTTTTTCTCGAAAATGAAAGAGAGTGGGCGAAAAAAAATTATTAGAGAACACTTCTAGTAGTATTTTTATTAAACTCCCATTGTCAAATATATTAACATTTTGTCTTTTAAGAAATTATAGAGGTTTTTCCAAAAACACCACTTGAAATTTGACTTTGGTTCTTTTCTCGAAAATGAAAGAGAGTGGGCGAAAAAAAATTATTGGAGAACACCTCTAGTAGTATCTTTATTAAACTCTAATAGCCAAATATATTAACATTTTGTTCTTTGAGAAATTATAGAGGTTTTTCCAAAAACACCACTTGAAATTTGCAAAAGGACTTTGGTCGTTTGCTCGAAAATGAAAGAGAGTGGGCGAAAAAAAATTATTGGAGAACACTTCTAGTAGTGTCTTTATTAAACTCCAATAGTCAAATATATTAACATTTTGTTTTTTAAAAAATTATAGAGGTTTTTCCAAAAACACCACTTTTGAAATTTGAGAAAGGACTTTGGTCCTTTTCTCCAAAATGAAAGAGAGTGGGCGAAAAAGCTTGGTGAAGAACACTTCTAGTAGTGTCTTTATTAAACTCCAATAGTCAAATATATTAACATTTTGTTTTTTAAGAAATTATAGAGGTTTTTTCAAAAACACCACTTTTGAAATTTGAAAAAGGACTTTGGTCCTTTTCTCGAAAATGAAAGAGAGTGGCAAAAAAAACTTTTAGGAGAACACTTCTAGTAGTGCCTTTATTAAACTCCAATAGTCAAATATATTAACATTTTGTTTTTTAAGAAATTATAGAGGTTTTTCCAAAAACACCACTTGAAATTTGACTTTGGTCCTTTTCTCGAAAATGAAAGGAAGTGGACGAAAAAAAACTATTGGAGAACACTTCTAGTAGTGTCTTTATTAAATTCCAATAGTCAAATATAATAACATTTTGTTTTTTAAGAAATTATAGAGGTTTTTCCAAAAACACCACTTTTGAAATTTGAAAAAGGACTTTGGTCCTTTTCTCGAAAATGAAAGAGAGTGGGCGAAAAAAACTTGTTGGAGAACACTTCTAGTAGTTCCTTTATTAAGCTCCAATAGTCAAATATATTAACCTTTTGTTTTTTAAGAAATTATAGAGGTTTTTCCAAAAATACTACTTTTGAAATTTGAAAAAGGACTTTGGTCCTTCTCTCGAAAAGGAAAGAGAGTGGGCAAAAAAAATTATTGGAGAACACTTCTAGTAGTCTCTTTTTTTAACTCCAGTAGTCAAATATATTAACATTTTGTTTTTGAAAAAATTATAGAGGTTTTTCCAAAAATACTACTTTTGAAATTTGAAAAAGGACTTTGGTCCTTTTCTCGCAAATGAAAGAGAGTGGGTGAAAAAAACTTGTTGGAGAACACTTCTAGTAGTGCCTTTATTAAACTCCAATAATCAAATATATTAACCTTTTGTTTTTTAAGAAATTATAGAGGTTTTTCCAAAAACATCATTTTTGAAATTTGAAAAAGGACTTTGGTGTTTTCTCGAAAATGAAAGAGAGTGGTCGAAAAAAACTTGTTGGAGAACACTTCTAGTAGTGCCTATATTAAACTCCAATAGTCAAATATATTAACATTTTGTCTTTTAAGAAATTATAGACGTTTTTCCAAAAACACCACTTGAAATTTGCAAAAGGACTTTGGTCGTTTGCTCGAAAATGAAAGAGAGTGGGCGAAAAAAAATTATTGGAGAACACTTTTAGTAGTGTCTTTATTAAACTCCAATAGTCAAATATATTAACATTTTGTTTTTTTAAGAAATTATAGAGGTTTTTCCAAAAACACCACTTTTGAAATTTGAGAAAGGACTTTGGTCCTTTTCTCCAAAATGAAAGAGAGTGGGCGAAAAAAAATTATTAGAGAACACTTCTAGTAGTATCTTTATTAAACTCCCATTGTCAAATATATTAACATATTGTCTTTTAAGAAATTATAGAGGTTTTTCCAAAAACACTACTTGAAATTTGACTTTGGTTCTTTTCTCGAAAATGAAAGAGAGTGGGCGAAAAAAAATTATTGGAGAACACCTCTAGTAGTATCTTTATTAAACTCTAATAGCCAAATATATTAACATTTTGTTTTTTAAGAAATTATAGATGTTTTTCCAAAAACACCACTTGAAATTTGCAAAAGGACTTTGGTCGTTTGCTCGAAAATGAAAGAGAGTGGGCGAAAAAAAATTATTGGAGAACACTTTTAGTAGTGTCTTTATTAAACTCCAATAGTCAAATATATTAACATTTTGTTTTTTTAAGAAATTATAGAGGTTTTTCCAAAAACACCACTTTTGAAATTTGAGAAAGGACTTTGGTCCTTTTCTCCAAAATGAAAGAGAGTGGGCGAAAAAAACTTGGTGAAGAACACTTCTAGTAGTGTCTTTATTAAACTCCAATAGTCAAATATATTAACATTTTGTTTTTTAAGAAATTATAGAGGTTTTTTCAAAAACACCACTTTTGAAATTTGAAAAAGGACTTTGGTCCTTTTCTCGAAAATGAAAGAGAGTGGCAAAAAAAACTTGTAGGAGAACACTTCTAGTAGTGCCTTTATTAAACTCCAATAGTCAAATATATTAACATTTTGTTTTTTAAGAAATTATAGAGGTTTTTCCAAAAACACCACTTGAAATTTGACTTTGGTCCTTTTCTCGAAAATGAAAGAGAGTGGGCGAAAAAATATTATTGTAGAACACTTCTAGTAGTGTCTTTATTAAAATCCAATAGTCAAATATATTAACATTTTGTTTTTTAAGAAATTATAGAGGTTTTTCCAAAAACATCATTTTTGAAATTTGAAAAAGGACTTTGGTTCCAAAAACACCACTTTTGAAATTTGAAAAAGAACTTTGGTCCTTTTCTCGAAAATGAAAGAGAGTAGGCGAAAAAAAATTATTGGAGAACACTTCTAGTAGTGTCTTTATTAAACTCCAATAGTCAAATATATTAACATTTTGTTTTTTAAGAAATTATAGAGGTTTTTCCAAAAACACCACTTAAAATTTGACTTTGGTCTTTTCTCGAAAATGAAAGAGATTGGGAAAAAAAAACTTGTTGTAGAACACTTCTAGTGGTGCCTTTATTAAACTTCAATAGTCAAATATATTAACATTTTGTTTTTTAAGAAATTATAGAGGTTTTTCCAAAAACACCACTTGAAATTTGCAAAAGGACTTTGATCCTTTTCTCGAAAATGAAAGAGAGTGGGAAAAAAAACTTGTTGTAGAACACTTCTAGTAGTGTCTTCATTTAACTCCAGTAGTCAAATATATTAACATTTTGTTTTTTTTAAAATTATAGAGGTTTTTCCAAAAACACCACTTTTGAAATTTGAAAAAGGACTTTGGTCCTTTTCTCGAAAATGAAAGAGAGTGGGCAAAAAAATCTTGTTGGAGAACACTTCTAGTAGTGCCTTTATTAAACTCCAATAGTCAAATATATTAACATTTTGTTTTTTTAGAAATTATAGAGGTTTTTCCAAAAACACCACTTTTGAAATTTGAAAAAAGACTTTGGTCCTTTTCTCGAAAATGAAAGAGGGTGGGCAAACAAAACTTGTTGGAGAACACTTCTAGTAGTGTCTTTATTAAACTCCAATAGTCAGATAAATTAACATTTTGTTTTTTAAGAAATTATAGAGGTTTTTCCAAAAACACCACTTTTGAAATTTGAAAAAGGACTTTGGTCCTTTTCTCGAAAATGAAAGAGAGTGGGTGAAAAAAGAAATTATTGGAGAACACTTCTAGTAGTATCTTTATTAAACTCTAATAGTCAAATATATTAACATTTTGTTTTTTAAGAAATTATAGAGGTTTTCCAAAAACACCACTTTTGAAATTTGAAAAAGGACTTTGGTCCTTTTCTCGAAAATGAAAGAGAGCGGGCAAAAAAAACTTGTTGGAGAACACTTCTAGTAGTCTCTTTATTAAACTCCAATAGTCAGATAAATTAACATTTTGTTTTTTAAGAAATTATGGAGGTTTTTCCAAAAAACCACTTTTGAAATTTGAAAAAAGACTTTGGTCTTTTTCTCGAAAATGAAAGAGAGTGGGCGAAAAAAAATTATTAGAGAACACTTCTAGTAGTATTTTTATTAAACTCCCATTGTCAAATATATTAACATTTTGTCTTTTAAGAAATTATAGAGGTTTTTCCAAAAACACCACTTGAAATTTGACTTTGGTTCTTTTCTCGAAAATGAAAGAGAGTGGGCGAAAAAAAATTATTGGAGAACACCTCTAGTAGTATCTTTATTAAACTCTAATAGCCAAATATATTAACATTTTGTTCTTTGAGAAATTATAGAGGTTTTTCCAAAAACACCACTTGAAATTTGCAAAAGGACTTTGGTCGTGTGCTCGAAAATGAAAGAGAGTGGGCGAAAAAAAATTATTGGAGAACACTTCTAGTAGTGTCTTTATTAAACTCCAATAGTCAAATATATTAACATTTTGTTTTTTAAAAAATTATAGAGGTTTTTCCAAAAACACCACTTTTGAAATTTGAGAAAGGACTTTGGTCCTTTTCTCCAAAATGAAAGAGAGTGGGCGAAAAAGCTTGGTGAAGAACACTTCTAGTAGTGTCTTTATTAAACTCCAATAGTCAAATATATTAACATTTTGTTTTTTAAGAAATTATAGAGGTTTTTTCAAAAACACCACTTTTGAAATTTGAAAAAGGACTTTGGTCCTTTTCTCGAAAATGAAAGAGAGTGGCAAAAAAAACTTTTAGGAGAACACTTCTAGTAGTGCCTTTATTAAACTCCAATAGTCAAATATATTAACATTTTGTTTTTTAAGAAATTATAGAGGTTTTTCCAAAAACACCACTTGAAATTTGACTTTGGTCCTTTTCTCGAAAATGAAAGGAAGTGGACGAAAAAAAACTATTGGAGAACACTTCTAGTAGTGTCTTTATTAAATTCCAATAGTCAAATATAATAACATTTTGTTTTTTAAGAAATTATAGAGGTTTTTCCAAAAACACCACTTTTGAAATTTGAAAAAGGACTTTGGTCCTTTTCTCGAAAATGAAAGAGAGTGGGCGAAAAAAACTTGTTGGAGAACACTTCTAGTAGTTCCTTTATTAAGCTCCAATAGTCAAATATATTAACCTTTTGTTTTTTAAGAAATTATAGAGGTTTTTCCAAAAATACTACTTTTGAAATTTGAAAAAGGACTTTGGTCCTTCTCTCGAAAAGGAAAGAGAGTGGGCAAAAAAAATTATTGGAGAACACTTCTAGTAGTCTCTTTTTTTAACTCCAGTAGTCAAATATATTAACATTTTGTTTTTGAAAAAATTATAGAGGTTTTTCCAAAAATACTACTTTTGAAATTTGAAAAAGGACTTTGGTCCTTTTCTCGCAAATGAAAGAGAATGGGTGAAAAAAACTTGTTGGAGAACACTTCTAGTAGTGCCTTTATTAAACTCCAATAATCAAATATATTAACCTTTTGTTTTTTAAGAAATTATAGAGGTTTTTCCAAAAACATCATTTTTGAAATTTGAAAAAGGACTTTGGTGTTTTCTCGAAAATGAAAGAGAGTGGTCGAAAAAAACTTGTTGGAGAACACTTCTAGTAGTGCCTATATTAAACTCCAATAGTCAAATATATTAACATTTTGTCTTTTAAGAAATTATAGACGTTTTTCCAAAAACACCACTTGAGATTTGAAAAAGGACTTTGGTCGTTTGCTCGAAAATGAAAGAGAGTGGGCGAAAAAAAATTACTGAAGAACACTTCTAGTAGTGTCTTTATTAAACTCCAATAGTCAAATATATTAACATTTTGTTTTTTAAAAAATTATAGAGGTTTTTCCAAAAACACCACTAGAAATTTGACTTTGGTCCTTTTCTCGAAAATAAAAGAGAGTGGGCGAAAAAAAATTATTGTAGAACACTTCTAGTAGTGTCTTTATTAAACTCCAATAGTCAAATATATTAACATTTTGTTTTTTAAGAAATTATAGAGGTTTTTCCAAAAACATCATTTTTGAAATTTGAAAAAGGACTTTGGTCCTTTTCTCGAAAATGAAAGAGAGTGGGCGAAAAAAACTTGTTGAAGAACACTTCTAGTAGTGCCTATATTAAACTCCAATAGTCAAATATATTATCATTTTGTCTTTTAAGAAAATATAGAGGTTTTTCCAAAAACACCACTTGAAATTTGAAAAAGGACTTTGGTCGTTTTCTCGAAAATGAAAGAGAGTGGGCGAAAAAAAATTATTGGAGAATACTTCTAGTAGTGTCTTTATTAAACTCCAATAGTCAAATATATTAACATTTTGTTTTTTAAGAAATTATAGAGGTTTTTCCAAAAACACCACTTCAAATTTGCAAAAGGACTTTGGTCCTTTTCTCGAAAATGAAAGAGAGTGGACGAAAAAACTTGTTGGAATACACCTCTAGTAGTGCCTTTATTAAACTCCAATAGTCAAATATATTAACATTTTGTTTTTTAAGAAATTATAGAGGTTTTTCCAAAAACACCACTTTTGAAATTTGAAAAAGAACTTTGGTCCTTTTCTCGAAAATGAAAGAGACTGGGCGAAAAAAAATTATTGGAGAACACTTCTAGTAGTGTCTTTATTAAACTCCAATAGTCAAATATATTAAAATTTTGTTTTTTAAGAAATTATAGAGGTTTTTCCAAAATCACCACTTGAAATTTGACTTTGGTCTTTTCTCGAAAATGAAAGAGAGTGGGAAAAAAAAACTTGTTGTAGAACACTTCTAATGGTGCCTTTATTAAACTTCAATAGTCAAATATATTAACATTTTGTTTTTTAAGAAATTATAGAGGTTTTTCCAAAAGCACCACTTGAAATTTGCAAAAGGACTTTGGTCCTTTTCTCGAAAATGAAAGAGAGTGGGAAAAAAAAACTTGTTGTAGAACACTTCTAGTAGTGTCTTTATTTAACTCCAGTAGTCAAATATATTAACATTTTCTCGAAAATAAAAGAGAGTGGGCAAAAAAAACTTGTTGGAGAACACTTCTAGTAGTCTCTATATTAAACTCCAGTAGTTAAATATATTAACATTTTGTTTTTTTAGAAATTATAGAGGTTTTTTCAAAATCACCACTTGAAATTTGACTTTGGTCTTTTCTCGAAAATGAAAGAGAGTGGGAAAAAAAAACTTGTTGTAGAACACTTCTAATGGTGCCTTTATTAAACTTCAATAGTCAAATATATTAACATTTTGTTTTTTAAGAAATTATAGAGGTTTTTCCAAAAACACCACTTTTGAAATTTGAAAAAAGACTTTGGTCCTTTTCTCGAAAATGAAAGAGGGTGGGCAAAAAAAACACTTCTAGTAGTGTCTTTATTAAACTCCAATAGTCAGATAAATTAACATTTTGTTTTTTAAGAAATTATAGAGGTTTTTCCAAAAACACCACTTTTGAAATTTGAAAAAGGACTTTGGTCCTTTTCTCGAAAATGAAAGAGAGTGGGTGAAAAAAAAAAATTATTGGAGAACACTTCTAGTAGTATCTTTATTAAACTCTAATAGTCAAATATATTAACAGTTTGTTTTTTAAGAAATTATAGAGGTTTTTCCAAAAACACCACTTTTGAAATTTGAAAAAGGACTTTGGTCCTTTTCTCGAAAATGAAAGAGAGTGGGCAAAAAAAACTTGTTGGAGAACACTTCTAGTAGTCTCTTTATTAAACTCCAGTAGTTAAATATATTAACATTTTGTTTTTTACGAAATTATAGAGGTTTTTCCAAAAACACCACTTTTGAAATTTGAAAAAGGACTTTGGTCCTTTTCTCGAAAATGAAAGAGAGTGGGCAAAAAAAACTTGTTGGACAACACTTCTAGTAGTCTCTTTATTAAACTCCAGTAGTTAAATATATTAACATTTTGTTTTCTTAGAAATTATAGAGGTTTTTCCAAAAACACCACTTTTGAAATTTGAAAAAAGACTTTGGTCCTTTTCTCGAAAATGAAAGAGGGTGGGCAAAAAAAACTTGTTGGAGAACACTTCTAGTAGTATCTTTATTAAACTCCAATAGTTAGATAAATTAACATTTTGTTTTTTAAGAAATTATAGAGGTTTTTCCAAAAACACCACTTTTGAAATTTGAAAAAGGACTTTGGTCCTTTTCTCGAAAATGAAAGAGAGTGTGTGAAAAAAAAAATTATTCGAGAACACTTCTAGTAGTATCTTTATTAAACTCTAATAGTCAAATATATTAACATTTTGTTTTTTAAGAAATTATAGAGGTTTTTCCAAAAACACCACTTTTGAAATTTGAAAAAGGACTTTGGTCCTTTTCTCGAAAATGAAAGAGAGTGGGCAAAAAAAACTTGTTGGAGAACACTTCTAGTAGTCTCTTTATTAAACTCCAGTAGTTAAATATATTAACATTTTGTTTTTTAAGAAATTATAGAGGTCTTTCCAAAAACACCACTTTTGAAATTTGAAAAAGGACTTTGGTCCTTTTATCGAAAATGAAAGAGAGTGGATGAAAAAAAAATATTGGAGAACACTTCTAGTAGTATCTTTATTAAACTCTAATAGTCAAATATATTAACATTTTGTTTTTTAAGAAATTATAGAGGTTTTTCCAAAAACACCACTTTTGAAATTTGAAAAAGGACTTTGGCCCTTTTCTCGAAAATGAAAGAGAGTGGGCGAAAAAATCTTGTTGGAGAACACTTCTAGTAGTGCCTTTATTAAACTCCAATAGTCAGATAAATTAACATTTTGTTTTTTAAGAAATTATAGAGGTTTTTCCAAAAAACCACTTTTGAAATTTGAAAAAAGACTTTGGTCCTTTTCTCGAAAATGAAAGAGAGTGTGCGAAAAAAAATTATTACAGACACTTCTAGTAGTATCTTTATTAAACTCCCATTGTCAAATATATTAACATTTTGTCTTTTAAGAAATTATAGAGGTTTTTCCAAAAACACCACTTGAAATTTGACTTTGGTTCTTTTCTCGAAAATGAAAGAGAGTGGGCGAAAAAAAATTATCGGAGAACACCTCTAGTAGTATCTTTATTAAACTCTAATAGCCAAATATATTAACATTTTGTTTTTTAAGAAATTATAGAGGTTTTTCCAAAAACACCACTTTTGAAATTTGAAAAAGGACTTTGGTCCTTTTCTCGAAAATGAAAGAGAGTGGGCGAAAAAATCTTGTTGGAGAACAGTTCTAGTAGTGCCCTTATTAAACTCCAACAGTCAGATAAATTAACATTTTGTTTTTTAAGAAATTATAGAGGTTCTTCCAAAAACACCACTTTTGAAATTTGAAAAAGAACTTTGGTCCTTTTCTCCAAAATGAAAGAGAGTGGGCGAAAAACTCTTGTTGGAGAACACTTCTAGTAGTGCCTTTATTAAACTCCAATAGTCAAATATATTAACATTTTTTCTTTTAAGAAATTATAGAGGTTTTTCCAAAAACACCACTTTTGAAATTTGAAAAAGGACTTTGGTCCTTTTCTCGAAAATGAAAGAGAGTGGGCGAAAAAAACTTGTTGGAGAACACTTCTAGTAGTGCCTTTATTAAACTCCAACAGTCAAATATATTAACATTTTTTCTTTTAAGAAATTATAGAGGTTTTTCCAAAAACACCACTTTTGAAATTTGAAAAAAGACTTTGGTCCGTTTCTCAAAAATGAAAGAGAGTGGGCGAAAGAAGCTTGGTGAAGAACACTTCTAGTAGTGTCTTTATTAAACTCCAATAGTCAAATATATTAACATTTTGTCTTTTAAGAAATTATAGAGGTTTTTCCAAAAACACCACTTCAAATTTGCAAAAGGACTTTGGTCCTTTTCTCGAAAATGAAAGAGAGTGGGCGAAAAAAAATTATTGGAGAATACTTCTAGTAGTGTCTTTATTAAACTCCCATTGTCAAATATATTAACATTTTGTCTTTTAAGAAATTATAGAGGTTTTTCCAAAAACACCACTTGAAATTTGACTTTGGTTCTTTTCTCGAAAATGAAAGAGAGTGGGCGAAAAAAAATTATTGGAGAACACCTCTAGTAGTATCTTTATTAAACTCTAATAGCCAAATATATTAACATTTTGTTTTTTAAGAAATTATAGAGGTTTTTCCAAAAACACCACTTTTGAAATTTGAAAAAGGACTTTGGTCCTTTTCTCGAAAATGAAAGAGAGTGGGCGAAAAAATCTTGTTGGAGAACAGTTCTAGTAGTGCCTTTATTAAACTCCAACAGTCAGATAAATTAACATTTTGTTTTTTAAGAAATTATAGAGGTTTTTCCAAAAACGAAAAAAAATATTGTAGAACACTTCTAGTAGTGTCTTTATTAAACTCCAATAGTCAAATATATTAACATTTTGTTTTTTAAGAAATTATAGAGGTTTTTCCAAAAACATCATTTTTGAAATTTGAAAAAGGACTTTGGTCCTTTTCTCGAAAATGAAAGAGAGTGGGCGAAAAAAACTTGTTGAAGAACACTTCTAGTAGTGCCTATATTAAACTCCAATAGTCAAATATATTAACATTTTGTCTTTTAAGAAATTATAGAGGTTTTTCCAAAAACACCACTTCAAATTTGCAAAAGGACTTTGGTCCTTTTCTCGAAAATGAAAGAGAGTGGGCGAAAAAAAATTATTGGAGAATACTTCTAGTAGTGTCTTTATTAAACTCCAATAGTCAAATATATTAACATATTGTTTTTTTAAAAATTATAGAGGTTTTTCCAAAAACATCATTTTTGAAATTTGAAAAAGGACTTTGGTCGTTTTCTCGAAAATGAAAGAGAGTGGGCGAAAAAAAATTATTGGAGAATACTTCTAGTAGTGTCT
Organism: Gymnosoma rotundatum; assembly: GCA_916610165.2. Lineage (NCBI taxonomy): Eukaryota > Metazoa > Arthropoda > Insecta > Diptera > Tachinidae > Gymnosoma > Gymnosoma rotundatum. The sequence continues at coordinate 59,157,303 of OU744337.1, forward strand.
TTATTAAACACCAATAGTCAAAAATATTAACATTTTGTTTTTTAAGAAATTATAGAGGTTTTTCCAAAAACACCACTTCAAATTTGCAAAAGGACTTTGGTCCTTTTCTCGAAAATGAAAGAGAGTGGACGAAAAAACTTGTTGGAATACACTTCTAGTAGTGCCTTTATTAAACTCCAATAGTCAAATATATTAGCATTTTGTTTTTTAAGAAATTATAGAGGTTTTTCCAAAAACACCACTTTTGAAATTTGAAAAAGAACTGTGGTCCTTTTCTCGAAAATGAAAGAAAGTGGGCGAAAAAAAATTATTGGAGAACACTTCTAGTAGTGTCTTTATTAAACTCCAATAGTCAAATATATTAACATTTTGCTTTTTAAGAAATTATAGAGGTTTTTCCAAAAACACCACTTGAAATTTGACTTTGGTCTTTTCTCGAAAATGAAAGAGAGTGGGAAGAAAAACTTGTTGTAGAACACTTCTAGTGGTGCCTTTATTAAACTTCAATAGTCAAATATATTAACATTTTGTTTTTTAAGAAATTATAGAGGTTTTTCCAAAAACACCACTTGAAATTTGCAAAAGGACTTTGGTCCTTTTCTCGAAAATGAAAGAGAGTGGGAAAAAAAAACTTGTTGTAGAACACTTCTAGTAGTGTCTTTATTTAACTCCAGTAGTCAAATATATTAACATTTTCTCGAAAATGAAAGAGAGTGGGCAAAAAAAACTTGTTGGAGAACACTTCTAGTAGTCTCTTTATTAAACTCCAGTAGTTAAATATATTAACATTTTGTTTTTTTTAGAAATTATAGAGGTTTTTCCAAAAACACCACTTTTGAAATTTGAAAAAAGACTTTGGTCCTTTTCTCGAAAATGAAAGAGGGTGGGCAAAAAAAACTTGTTGGAGAACACTTCTAGTAGTATCTTTATTAAACTCTAATAGTCAAATATATTAACAGTTTGTTTTTTAAGAAATTATAGAGGTTTTTCCAAAAACACCACTTTTGAAATTTGAAAAAGGACTTTGGTCCTTTTCTCGAAAATGAAAGAGAGTGGGCAAAAAAAACTTGTTGGAGAACACTTCTAGTAGTCTCTTTATTAAACTCCAGTAGTTAAATATATTAACATTTTGTTTTTTTTAGAAATTATAGAGGTTTTTCCAAAAACACCACTTTTGAAATTTGAAAAAGGACTTTGGTCCTTTTCTCGAAAATGAAAGAGAGTGGGCAAAAAAAACTTGTTGGAGAACACTTCTAGTAGTCTCTTTATTAAACTCCAATAGTCAGATAAATTAACATTTTGTTTTTTAAGAAATTATAGAGGTTTTTCCAAAAACACCACTTTTGAAATTTGAAAAAGGACTTTGGTCCTTTTCTCGAAAATGAAAGAGAGTGGGTGAAAAAAAAATTATTGGAGAACACTTCTAGTAGTATCTTTATTAAACTCTAATAGTCAAATATATTACCATTTTGTTTTTTAAGAAATTATAGAGGTTTTTCCAAAAACACCACTTTTGAAATTTGAAAAAGGACTTTGGTCCTTTTCTCGAAAATGAAAGAGAGTGGGCAAAAAAAACTTGTTGGAGAACACTTCTAGTAGTCTCTTTATTAAACTCCAGTAGTTAAATATATTAACATTTTGTTTTTTAAGAAATTATAGAGGTCTTTCCAAAAACACCACTTTTGAAATTTGAAAAAGGACTTTGGTCCTTTTATCGAAAATGAAAGAGAGTGGGTGAAAAAAAATTATTGGAGAACACTTCTAGTAGTATCTTTATTAAACTCTAATAGTCAAATATATTAACATTTTGTTTTTTAAGAAATTATAGAGGTTTTTCCAAAAACACCACTTTTGAAATTTGAAAAAGGACTTTGGTCCTTTTCTCGAAAATGAAAGAGAGTGGGCGAAAAAATCTTGTTGGAGAACACTTCTAGTAGTGCCTTTATTAAACTCCAATAGTCAGATAAATTAACATTTTGTTTTTTAAGAAATTATAGAGGTTTTTCCAAAAAACCACTTTTGAAATTTGAAAAAAGACTTTGGTCCTTTTCTCGAAAATGAAAGAGAGTGGGCGAAAAAAAATTATTAGAGAACACTTCTAGTAGTATCTTTATTAAACTCCCATTGTCAAATATATTAACATTTTGTCTTTTAAGAAATTATAGAGGTTTTTCCAAAAACACCACTTTTGAAATTTGAAAAAGGACTTTGGTCCTTTTCTCGAAAATGAAAGAGAGTGGGCGAAAAAATCTTGTTGGAGAACAGTTCTAGTAGTGCCTTTATTAAACTCCAACAGTCAGATAAATTAACATTTTTTTTTAAGAAATTATAGAGGTTCTTCCAAAAACACCACTTTTGAAATTTGAAAAAGAACTTTGGTCCTTTTCTCCAAAATGAAAGAGAGTGGGCGAAAAACTCTTGTTGGAGAACACTTCTAGTAGTGCCTTTATTAAACTCCAATAGTCAAATATATTAACATTTTTTCTTTTAAGAAATTATAGAGGTTTTTCCAAAAACACCACTTTTGAAATTTGAAAAAGGACTTTGGTCCTTTTCTCGAAAATGAAAGAGAGTGGGCGAAAAAAACTTGTTGGAGAACACTTCTAGTAGTGCCTTTATTAAACTCCAATAGTCAAATATATTACCATTTTGTTTTTTAAGAAATTATAGAGGTTTCTCCAAAAACACCACTTTTGAAATTTGAAAAAAGACTTTGGTCCGTTTCTCAAAAATGAAAGAGAGTGGGCGAAAGAAACTTGGTGAAGAACACTTCTAGTAGTGTCTTTATTAAACTCCAATAGTCAAATATATTAACATTTTGTTTTTAAGAAATTATAGAGGTTTTTCCAAAAACACCACTTGAAATTTGACTTTGGTTTTTTTCTCGAAAATGAAAGAGAGTGGGCGGAAAAAAATTATTGGAGAACACTTCTAGTAGTATCTTTATTAAACTCTAATAGCCAAATATATTAACATTTTGTTTTTTAAGAAATTATAGAGGTTTTTCCAAAAACACCTTTCCTTTTCTCGAAAATGAAAGAGAGTGGGCGAAAAAATCTTGTTGGAGAACACTTCTAGTAGTGTATTAACATTTTGTTTTTTAAGAAATTATAGAGGTTTTTTCAAAAACACCACTTTTGAAATTTGAAAAAGGACTTTGGTCCTTTTCTCGAAAATGAAAGAGAGTGGGCAAAAAAAACTTGTAGGAGAACACTTCTAGTAGTGCCTTTATTAAACTCCAATAGTCATAAATATTAACATTTTGTTTTTTAAGAAATTATAAAGGTTTTTCCAAAAATACCACTTGAAATTTGACTTTGGTCCTTTTCTCGAAAATGAAAGGGAGTGGACGAAAAAAAATTATTGGAGAATACTTCTAGTAGTGTCTTTATTAAATTCCAATAGTCAAATATATTAACATTTTGTTTTTTAAGAAATTATAGAGGTTTTTCCAAAAACACCACTTTTGAAATTTTAAAAAGGACTTTGGTCCTATTCTCGAAAATGAAAGAGAGTGGGCGAAAAAAACTTGTTGGAGAACACTTCTAGTAGTTCCTTTATTTAATTCCAATAGTCTAGTTTTTTAAGAAATGTTAGAGGTTTTTCCAAAAACGCCACTTGAAATTTGACTTTGGTCCTTTTCTTGAAAATGAAAAAGAGTGGGCAAAACAAATTATTGGAGAATACTTCTAGTAATGTCTTTATTAAACTCCCATTGTCAAATATATTAACATTTTGTTTTTTAAGAAATTATAGAGGTTTTTCCAAAAACACCACTTTTGAAATTTGAAAAAGGACTTTGGTCCTTTTCTCGAAAAGGAAAGAGAGTAGGAAAAAAAATTATTGAAGTCACTTCTAGTAGTATCTTTATTTAACTCCAGTAGTCAAATATATAAACATTTTGTTTTTTAAAAAATTATAGAGGTTTTTCCAAAAATACTACTTTTGAAATTTGAAAAAGGACTTTGGTCCCTTTCTCGAAAATGAAAGAGAGTGGGTGAAAAAAAAAATTATTGGAGAACACTTCTAGTAGCATCTTTATTAAACTCTAATAGTCAAATATATTAACATTTTGGTTTTTAAGAAATTATAGAGGTTTTTCCAAAAACACCACTTGAAATTTGAAAAGGGACTTTGGTCCTTTTCTCGAAAATGAAAGAGAGTGGGCAAAAAAAACTTGTTGGAGAACACTTCTAGTAGTGTCTTTATTAAACTCCAGTAGGTAAATATATTAACATTTTGTTTTTTAAAAAATTACAGAGGTTTTTCCAAAAACACCACTTTTGAAATTTGAAAAAAGACTTTGGTCCTTTTCTCGAAAATGAAAGAGAGTGGGCAAAAAAAACTTGTTGGAGAACACTTCTAGTAGTGTCTTTCTTAAACTCCAATGGTCTAATATATTAACATTTTGTTTTTTAAGCAATTATAGAGGTCTTTCCAAAAACACCACTTTTGAAATTTGAAAAAGGACTTTGGTCCCTTTCTCGAAAATGAAAGAGAGTGGGTGAAAAAAAAAATTATTGGAGAACACTTCTAGTAGCATCTTTATTAAACTCTAATAGTCAAATATATTAACATTTTGTTTTTTAAGAAATTATAGAGGTTTTTCCAAAAACACCACTTTTGAAATTTGAAAAGGGACTTTGGTCCTTTTCTCGAAAATAAAAGATAGTGGGCGAAAAAAAATTTTTGGAGAACACTTCTAGTAGTATCTTTATTAAACTCTAATAGCCAAATATATTAGCATTTTGTTTTTTAAGAAATTATAGAGGTTTTTCCAAAAACGCCACTTGAAATTTGACTTTGGTCCTTTTCTCGAAAATGAAAAAGAGTGGGCAAAACAAATTATTAGAAAACACTTCTAGTAGTATCTTTATTAAACTCCCATTGTCAAATATATTAACATTTTGTCTTTTAAGAAATTATAGAGGTTTTTCCAAAAACGCCACTTGAAATTTGACTTTGGTCCTTTTCTCGAAAATGAAAAAGAGTGGGCAAAACAAATTATTAGAAAACACTTCTAGTAGTATCTTTATTAAACTTCCATTGTCAAATATATTAACATTTTGTCTTTTAAGAAATTATAGAGGTTTTTCCAAAAACACCACTTGAAATTTGACTTTGGTTCTTTTCTCGAAAATGAAAGAGAGTGGGCGAAAAAAAATTATTGGAGAACACTTCTAGTAGTATCTTTATTAAACTCTAATAGCCAAATATATTAACATTTTGTTTTTTAAGAAATTATAGAGGTTTTTCCAAAAACACCACTTTTGAAATTTGAAAAAGGACTTTGGTCCTTTTCTCGAAAATGAAAGAGAGTGGGCGAAAAAATCTTGTTGGAGAACACTTCTAGTAGTGCCTTTATTAAACTCCAATAGTCAGATAAATTAACATTTTGTTTTTTAAGAAATTATAGAGGTTTTTTCAAAAACACCACTTTTAAAATTTGAAAAAGGACTTTGGTCCTTTTCTCCAAAATGAAAGAGAGTGGACGAAAAACTCTTGTTGGAGAACACTTCTAGTAGTGTCTTTATTAAACTTCAATAGTCAAATATATTAACATTTTGTCTTTTAAGAAATTATAGAGGTTTTTCCAAAAACACCACTTTTGAAATTTGAAAAAGGACTTTGGTCCTTTTCTCGAAAATGAAAGAGAGTGGGCAAAAAAAATTATTGAAGAACACTTCTAGTAGTGTCTTTATTTAACTCCAGTAGTCAAATATATTAACATTTTGTTTTTAAAAAATTATAGAGGTTTTTCCAAAAATACTACTTTTGAAATTTGAAAAAGGACTTTGGTCCTTTTCTCGAAAATGAAAGAGTGTGGGTGAAAAAAAAAATTATTGGAGAACACTTCTAGTAGTATCTTTATTAAACTCTAATAGTCAAATATATTAACATTTTGTTTTTTAAGAAATTATAGAGGTTTTTCCAAAAACACCACTTTTGAAATTTTAAAAAGGACTTTGGTCCTATTCTCGAAAATGAAAGAGAGTGGGCGAAAAAAACTTGTTGGAGAACACTTCTAGTAGTTCCTTTATTAAATTCCAATAGTCAAATATATTAACCTTTTGTTTTTTAGGAAATGTTAGAGGTTTTTCCAAAAACGCCACTTGAAATTTGACTTTGGTCCTTTTCTTGAAAATGAAAAAGAGTGGGCAAAACAAATTATTGGAGAACACTTCTAGTAATGTCTTTATTAAACTCCCATTGTCAAATATATTAACATTTTGTTTTTTAAGAAATTATAGAGGTTTTTCCAAAAACACCACTTTTGAAATTTGAAAAAGGACTTTGGTCCTTTTCTCGAAAAGGAAAGAGAGTAGGAAAAAAAATTATTGAAGAACACTTCTAGTAGTGTCTTTATTTAACTCCAGTAGTCAAATATATTAACATTTTGTTTTTTAAAAAATTATAGAGGTTTTTCCAAAAATACTACTTTTGAAATTTGAAAAAGGACTTTGGTCCCTTTCTCGAAAATGAAAGAGAGTGGGTAAAAAAAAAAAATTATTGGAGAACACTTCTAGTAGCATCTTTATTAAACTCTAATAGTCAAATATATTAACATTTTGTTTTTTAAGAAATTATAGAGGTTTTTCCAAAAACACCACTTTTGAAATTTGAAAAAGGACTTTGGTCCTTTTCTCGAAAATGAAAGAGAGTGGGCAAAAAAAACTTGTTGGAGAACACTTCTAGTAGTGTCTTTATTAAACTCCAGTAGTAAAATATATTAACATTTTGTTTTTTAAAAAATTACAGAGGTTTTTCCAAAAACACCACTTTTGAAATTTGAAAAAAGACTTTGGTCCTTTTCTCGAAAATGAAAGAGAGTGGGCAAAAAAAACTTGTTGGAGAACACTTCTAGTAGTGTCTTTCTTAAGCTCCAATGGTCAAATATATTAACATTTTGTTTTTTAAGCAATGATAGAGGTCTTTCCAAAAACACCACTTTTGAAATTTGAAAAAGGACTTTGGTCCTTTTCTCGAAAATGAAAGAGAGTGGGTGAAAAAAAAATTATTGGGGAACACTTCTGGTAGTATCTTTATTAAACTCTAATAGTCAAATATATTAACATTTTGTTTTTAAGAAATTATAGAGGTTTTTCCAAAAACACCACTTTTCAAATTTGAAAAAGGACTTTGGTCCTTTTCTCGAAAATAAAAGATAGTGGGCGAAAACAAATTTTTGGAGAACACTTCTAGTAGTATCTTTATTAAACTCTAATAGCCAAATATATTAGCATTTTGTTTTTTAAGAAATTATAGAGGTTTTTCCAAAAACGCCACTTGAAATTTGACTTTGGTCCTTTTCTCGAAAATGAAAAAGAGTGGGCAAAACAAATTATTAGAAAACACTTCTAGTAGTATCTTTATTAAACTCCCATTGTCAAATATATTAACATTTTGTCTTTTAAGAAATTATAGAGGATTTTCCAAAAACGCCACTTGAAATTTGATTTTGGTCCTTTTCTCGAAAATGAAAAAGAGTGGGCAAAACAAATTATTAGAGAACACTTCTAGTAGTATCTTTATTAAACTCCCATTTAAGAAATTATAGAGGTTTTTCCAAAAACACCACTTGAAATTTGACTTTGGTTCTTTTCTCGAAAATGAAAGAGAGTGGGCGAAAAAAAATTATTGAAGAACACTTCTAGTAGTATCTTTATTAAACTCCCATTGTCAAATATATTAACATTTTGTTTTTTAAGAAATTATAGAGGTTTTTCCAAAAACACCACTTTTGAAATTTGAAAAAGGCCTTTGGTCCTTTTCTCGAAAATGAAAGAGAGTGGGCGAAAAAATCTTGTTGGAGAACACTTCTAGTAGTGCCTTTATTAAACTCCAATAGTCAGATAAATTAACATTTTGTTTTTTAAGAAATTATAGAGGTTTTTTCAAAAACACCACTTTTGAAATTTGAAAAAGGACTTTGGTCCTTTTCTCCAAAATGAAAGAGAGTGGACGAAAAACTCTTATTGGAGAACACTTCTAGTAGTGCCTTTATTAAACTCCAATAGTCAAATAAATTAACATTTTGTTTTTTAAGAAATTATAGAGGTTTTTCCAAAAACACCACTTTTGGAATTTGAAAAAGGACTTTGGTCCTTTTCTCCAAAATGAAAGCGAGTGGGCGAAAAACTCTTGTTGGAGAACACTTCTAGTAGTGTCTTTATTAAACTCCAATAGTCAAATATATTAACATTTTGTCTTTTAAGAAATTATAGAGGTTTTTCCAAAAACACCACTTTTGAAATTTGAAAAAGGACTTTGGTCCTTTTCTCGAAAATGAAAGAGAGTGGGCGAAAAAAGCTTGTTGGAGAACACTTCTAGTAGTGCCTTTATTAAACTCCAATAGTCAAATATATTAACATTTTGTTTTATAAGAAATTATAGAGGTTTCTCCAAAAACACCACTTTTGAAATTTGAAAAAAGACTTTGGTCCGTTTCTCAAAAATGAAAGAGAGTGGGCGAAAACAACTTGGTGAAGAACACTTCTAGTAGTATCTTTATTAAACTCTAATATCCAAATATATTAACATTTTGTTTTTTAAGAAATTATAGAGATTTTTCCAAAAACACCACTTTTGAAATTTTAAAAAGGACTTTTGTCCTTTTCTCGAAAATTAAAGATAGTGGGCGAAAAAAACTTGTAGGAGAACACTTCTAGTAGTGCCTTTATTAAACTCCAATAGTCATAAATATTAACATTTTGTTTTTTAAGAAATTATAGAAATTTTTCCAAAAACACCACTGGAAATTTGACTTTGGTCCTTTTCTCGAAAATGAAAAAGAGTGGGCAAAACAAATTATTGGAGAACACTTCTAGTAATGTCTTTATTAAATTCCCATTGTCAAATATATTAACATTTTGTTTTTTAAGAAATTATAGAGGTTTTTCCAAAAACACCACTTTTGAAATTTGAAAAAGGACTTTGATCCTTTTCTCGAAAAGGAAAGAGAGTGGGCAAAAAAAATTATTAAAGAACACTTCTAGTAGTGTCTTTATATTAACATTTTGTTTTTAAAAAATTATAGAGGTTTTTCCAAAAATACTACTTTTGAAATTTGAAAAAGGACTTTGGTCCTTTTCTCGAAAATGAAAGAGTGTGGGTGAAAAAAAAAATTATTGGAGAACACTTCTAGTAGTATCTTTATTAAGCTCTAATAGTCAAATATATTAACATTTTGTTTTTTAAGAAATTATAGAGGTTTTTCCAAAAACACCACTTTTGAAATTTTAAAAAGGACTTTGGTCCTTTTCTCGAAAATGAAAGAGAGTGGGCAAAAAAAACTTGTTGGAGAACACTTCTAGTAGTGTGTTTATTAAACTCCAATAATCAAATATATTAACCTTTT